>JAYRCH010000004.1:0-1200000 GCA_037179445.1 Phengaris alcon alcon | reverse complement strand
CAGCCCACTCAAGGTCGTTGGGATTTCATAGAAGCCAACGACAGATGTCGTAAATGTCTAGGTCCGCATTTTGAAAATGAATGTCGTTCGACAAACTCATGCAAAGAGTGTGGAAGTGCAAATCACCACATCTCGCTTCATCGTCACGGAACTCCAAATTCTCCGGTGTCGTCAGCGCATTTGCTTCCTCCTCATTTACGTGCACAGCCCCGCCGGCGTGTTCAAGACAAGCCGCATACCTACACGGCCTACACACAACATGCGCGTGCACATCAATCATCATCATCAGACCCCAACCAATCGTCTGATCATGCACCGTCTACAACTCATCAATCTCAAAACAAAAAACAATGACTACCTACAATCACGGAGCACATAGAATTAGAAGATCAACCCAATAATTTAAAATGTCATTCAGCTCATAGTACACCTGCATCACATTCAGCTCATAAAATATCTAAATCTAGTTCAGCCCAATATTCTGTAGAATCAGCCCAAGTAAATTCAACTCAGCACATAGAAAACCCATTAAAAACTCCAGTGTTACTTCCCACAGTCGTTTTAAATATATCTGATAAATGGTGAGAATATCACAAAGCTCGGGCTTTATTGGACTGTGGTGGCATGATAACGCTCATAACTCAGCGCATGACTAGAAATCTTAATTTGCAACCAAAACAATGTTCATTAAAAATTACAGGTGTAGGTGATCAGCACATACAAAATTCTAAAGGTTGGGTCACAATAACATTTAGGCCCACACACCGTGACACGCCATCTATTACTACTACCGCTCATATTCTTAAAGACGTTACAGGTTATTTACCTTTGCAAAAAATACCAGATGTTGTACAAGACTCAGCTCATCAGCTCATTCCATTGGCGGATCAAGCTTATCATACTCCTGCGCCCATTGATCTCATTTTAGGCTCAGACGTTTTGGGTCGCGTTTTGGATGGTACTAAGATTGCTTTGGGCCCGGGGAAGCCCATAGCCTTCGGCACGATTTTTGATTTTGCACTCATGCGATTCACCTGTAGCTCAAGTTGGCTCTGCTCATGTTACTCATACTCATTATACTCAGTCGGCTCACTCTACACATTCTGCTCATTCTACTCATGATATTTGCAAAAGCTCCGCCCCATCGTTTACAAACATTTGAATCAAATAGAGTAACAAAAATTAACTCAAATTCACTCACACTTAAGTGGCGTCATGTACCTTCCCAATTAAATCCTGCTGACTGTGCAAGCAGAGGATTATCAGCTCAAGCTCTCTCCGCTCATGATTTATGGTGGTCTCCTCCTTGGCTCAAATTGCCAGAGGATACCTGGCCCAAGATGCCTTCAGCTCATACTCGACAAGACTTGCCAGGGCTCAAACCAAAATACGTACCATGCAATTTCTCGATACCCGGTGTCGATAGTGATCTGCTCACTCGCTTCAGCTCTTTAGAAAAACTAACTGGTGTCACTACCTAAATGAGGCGATTCATTCGTAACTGTAAACTAAATTCAAACTCGCGACAACTAGGCCCTCTAACTGTAAGTGAACGTAGAGAAGCATTACTCTTCTGGATCCGCTCTGTACAGCAGAATGTATTCGCAGAAGATATTCACCGCCTGCAAACCGATAGAATCTGCACAGTACGACTACAACGTCTGTCGCCTTTTACGCAGGACGGTCTCCTCAGAGTAGGAGGTAGACTCACTCGTTCCGAACTGACATACGATGCTCAACACCCATTCATTTTGCCTAGTTCTAGTCCGCTCGTAGACCTCATAATAGATCACTATCATCGCATACACTGCCACCCTGGCACGGACACGCTACATGCTATTTTACGTCAGCAATTTTGGATATTATCTGCCCGCCGCATTATAAGGCACAGAACGTTTAAATGCATAAGATGTTTCCGTTGCCGCGCTCAGCCCGAAGTACCTATCATGGCTGACCTGCCAGCTGATAGAGTCATACCTCAGCCCGTATTTAGTCACGTATCAACCGATTTCGCCGGACCGTTTCTGCTCAAATCAAGTCAATTACGTAATGCTAAGTTAATTAAGGGATATTTTTGCATATTTGTTTGCCTCACTACAAAGGCGGTTCACTTAGAACCAGTCTCATCGCTCACTGCCGAAGCGTTTTGTTGCAACATTACAAAGGTTCTGCTCACGTCGCGGACTTCCGGTATTGATACGTTCGGATTGTGGCACAAATTATGTAGGAGCTAGGAATCATCTACTAGAGGTACAACAATTTCTCAATGACAATAACGACGCCATTTCTCATAAACTCTCAACTCAAAATATAACTTGGTTACTCAATCCGCCTAAAGCCCCATGGATGGGAGGTATCCATGAGATTAATGTTAAATCCACAAAGCAACTTCTATACCGTGTTATCGGTGAGCAACACCTCACTTTCGAGGAATTCTTAACTCTGCTCACTAGAATCGATGCTGTGTTAAACTCTCGGCCCATCAGTCCACTTTCGTCCGATCCCACGGACTATCAGCCCCTTACTGCTGGCCACTTTCTCATTGGCCGTCCGCTCACAGCTCTCCCCGAGCTGACTCTAGATGAAAGAGTAATATCTCCGCTCAAACGCTTTCAGCTCATTCAATCACTCTCTCAGCGCTTTTGGAACCTTTGGACCAAGTCCTACCTCCATACCCTTCAAATCCGCTCCAAATGGCTTTCCTCTTCCTCTCCACCCAAAATTGGAGAACTGGTTCTGCTCAAGGAGGACAATTTGCCTCCTCTACAATGGAAGATGGGAAGAATCTCACGTCTGCTACCTGGGAAGGATGGAGTCATCAGAGTTGTGGACTTGGACACGACTCAAGGCCAGCTGCGGAGGCCTGTCGGCAAGATTGCCCGGCTCCCACTGGATTCTGCTCAGGATGCCCCTCAGCTCGCCGCCTGTGCGGGCCCCCCAGGATGTTCGCGCCAACACTGGCGCGACGTTTAGAATAAACACAAAGGACATCACTACGTGAAGTATGGCCGACCGACTCAGGGGCGTTGTCAGAGAGTGACGAACACTTGCATTTAGATCACCTTCCGCGCCGGATGCATTTTCAGCTCATCCCGAAACCTAGTGAACGCGAACGCGTGTGCGCATATTTATTTGTGCTCGTTAATATAATACCAAATTCGCCGGCGAACCGCGATAAATCTATCGATAATCCGCTCAACAGCTGTGTAGTGTAGTGAGAAGAAACCTCCGCCCAGATACAGAACCACCAGCTCAACAATAAGGTCAGTCCCAGATTTCTCCAGCCCTCACATTAACCTATATACCTACTTCCCTCAGCTCAAAGTCGTATGTGTAAGTACCTAGCTTACACATACGATATTTCAAGTTTCGATTTTGTAAACAGAGAGACGCAAAGAAACAAAAACCAAAAGAGGAAAAAACAAATGAATTACAGTTTTCTAAACCATGCATGGGTAAATAGCGGTATAAATTTGAAATTTCAATTCCTAACCAAAGAAGATATATTTGAGATCAAAGTGGCCAGTACGACAAAACGCCAATTTCATATTTATTTATTAAATTTGCTTGCCAAGTCTTTTCTTTTGATACCAAACACGTGATGATTATCTCGGTTTAATTTTTTTAGATGTTAGAATCTGAGGTCTCATTTACGAAACACAACATTTAAAAAAAATTATATAGCCTATGTTACCCGCGGCATCATTACGAATCTATTGACACGGCATTTATTAAAATCGGACCAGTAGTTTAGACGCTACGAGGGAACAAACATAGATACATACATAGACTGCCAAAATCAATACCCTTCCTTTTGGCTTCGCCGTAGTCTGGTAAAAAGGGGAAAAAATATTATTAATAAACAAAAAAATGAAAACCTACTTCCAAAGTAAAAACGCACAAAAAAGTATGAAATAATTCTTATTTCCTAAATTCCACATAAATTTTAACTATTTCTCTACTCAATCTTCATCATTTTGAAGTCGTAACCTTACTTTGGAAGCTGTTTCCATTTTTGATGATTATTTTTTTAAATTGCTAGAATTAACTATATTCTGGAATAAAAAAGTGTTTATCCCGAGACCCGAGTAGAAGTAAATTTCAAACAACGTTGGAATAAATACATAATACATTTACATACCTACTTACATAATATTATATAGACTGCCAAATTCATAAATCTGATTTTTGGCTTTGTCGTAGTCGGGTAAAAATAAGAAAATAAGTAGATTTATTAAGGTTATAAGTACCTAATTATTACTTATAACCTTCATAAATTGGCTGTATAAAATGAAGAGAAACGTCAAACCTTGGATTATTTCATTTGCTTCTGATTCCGAAAATTAATCGGTGTCGTAAATATTTACTCGGGAGAAATAAAGTGAAATACGCAGTCAAAGATACAAAGCTCCTTTTAATTTTCCTGTTTCAACTTTGTAATTAAACGTAACTGGTAAAAGGAATTTATTGTACTTATTCAACTAGGTAGAGGTACCTAAAACTTGAAAAATAATGAATTTGCAATAGGTACGTGTACTAAGTATATCTAAGGCCAAATCCGAATTGCTTAGCTTCATGCTTGAAATAGTCATGTCGCCACCGATAGCGATATTGGATATTTCACACGATCCACGACGACCATAAATAAATAAATAAGTTAGATGTAAGTGTAATCGCGTATCTGCAGGAGGTGAAGTAAATACTTAGATGTTTTAAGTCATTTAAACGAATGGGTAACCCTGGGTAACCGAGCTTTGCTCGGAGTTCTGATAAATTTAAAAAAAAAATGAAAAAAATAATATTTATCTGACGGGTATTCAAACCCACCAAATTCTGAATTATTCAACAAAGCAAATATTATACATACGCATACCAAACAATCAATCGGACTGACATAATAGAGAGTCGAAATCTTACTTTAAACGAGACAATCTTATATATATTATAATCGTAATCTCGAAAACGGCTGGAAATATTTACATGAAATATAGTACCTATACAGAGAGTTTTGGAGGAGGAAAATCGATCTAGCTAGGTTTTATCCCTAGAAAACTGCGCATGCTTAAGTTATACCTATAAGGCTTGGTAAAATCAACTACGGATGTTTTGGGTATATGATCTACTGCTCATATAAAGGCTTTTAGGCACAAAAAAAATTGTCATACTCAAATTAAAAAAATCATCTCATATTGGGTGAATCTCCGCTCAACGCAAACTCGCTCATATAAAGGAAGATTTTTTTTTTCGAGTACAATAATTATTTTTCTGCCTAAGCGTCTATACATAAGCAGTACCTAGATCATATGCCCAAAATTTTACCGAACCTTATATAATATGTTTTTTCTTTTGTTGTTCAACAATAATATAATATTAATAATTTCGACTCTAAAAGTGTCCGATTGGCAATTTAGTTAATTTTTTGCGTTGTTCCAAAATTCGGTATGTTGTCGGTTCGAACCCCGGTAAAACATTTTTGCGATTCTTTTTTTTAAATCTACTAGACGCAGCGTTTCTTAACCTTTTTCAGTCCACGGACCCCTAATAAATCAAGCACAATTTCGAGGACCCCCTTAATAAAAAGAAACGTCAAAAAATTTCGGACCATTTACTTCACATCAGTCTCGCACACCGCCCGCTGGCACACGTTCGCTTTGCTAATTAAGTGTAGCGATTACGAGACTTGGTGCAATTAGTTTATTTTTGTTAATGGTGGTAGATGAGACTGCGGACCCCCATACATATACTTGCGGACCCCCGGGGTCCGCGGACCACAAGTTAAGAAACAATGTACTAGAGCATACTACCGTTTTTGCCGCGCCGCTGCCGCCGCGCCACGAAAAGATAACGGCGCGCCGAGTGAGCGAAAGAGATAGTCATAGTGAATATGTCAGTCAGTCAGTATGAGCATTGAGCATGCTCGTTGCCGTAGGAAGCGTTACGCAGTCAGTTATAAAAATTATTGCTACCTACGTAAGTTCAAGAAAATGTGGCCGTTTATAATAAAAAAATAAAAAATACAGTGAGTACGTCTCCCGTCTGCTGCTGGAACTATTTTAGAATTGTATAATTACGGTGTTTTCTTCCTCAGTACATACAAAGTGCCAAAAATTGTATTGTATTGTAATTGATTGTAGCCCAACAAATATGTCAGTTACAGTAATCATCATCATCACCTGGTGGTGATGGTTCATTACACCATACATCATAACATTATGATGATATAATAGGTTATAGGTACCTATTATATAATACTTCTCATAGTATTTTACACCGACACAGATATCTTTGAAGATTACTTTGCCGTTTGTGAACCTATTTACAAAATTATTTTGTTGTTGTAAGGATTTATTTCGAAATTTGTCCATTAGTCACCAAAATGGTGACTTGATGACGGAATCCATGATGAACCGAGGGAACTCTTCGAAATCACATATTATAGTGATTTCAACTTTTTCTAAAGTAGTCCTCAAGCATATCCTACTAAAAAGTAAGCTTTTGTACCAAGGTATACCCTGGATCCAAAAGTACCTACTGAGCAGGACTCCTGAGTCCTTATAGATACACGTTTGGAAATTTCGGCATTGCTTAAAGAACTGCCAGCATATGCCATTATGGATCTTACAGTCATCATCATCACTATCTTATATACAATACCTAATGGAAGCTTGGCGCGTATTCAATTATATTACATTCGATCGTTTACTTTAAACGTTTTTATTTTTGGTTATGATGTTTCTTAGTCAGAAGTATGAGAAATTAAGCGAATGAATATTGTTAATCTAATACAATCTAATTGTGTTATGGTTTGTGGTCGCCACTTTTTTAAATAGCGGGTAAAAAAACTCCCAGTCTTATAAGCTGCTAAATAGGTTCGTATTTGGGCTAGATAAATATATGGAAATTTCAAGTCATTAGTTGTTTTAAAAAACTACTTAAATACATAAGTAGCTATTTTTTGGTTAAGTTGTTTTTTAGTCAGTATGAGAAAATAAAGGCATAATAATATAGGATCTGTAACCCTATAGTCCTGCATATTATAGTATCTCTTGTATATTTATCTACTTACATTTGAGTTATGAATAAACATACCTAAGACATTAATATTCCTTACTTGCTCCAGTGAGCCGTCAACTGCATAGTGTTAGTTTAGACTGGATATAAAATAATTTTAATAATTTATCGACCTACTTACCTATGAATCTTAGTGAATTAAAGCACCACTCGAGAGTACCTATTATAATATTTATGGACGCTTCACACCACGTAAATCTGGCCCCGTGCTAAGTATCCAAAGAACTTGTGTTACAGGTACCAGAAAAAGGGAAGTATTAGGTCTTTACCTATGAAATTGCCGTTTTGTATGAAAAAATTTAAACTATATTTTTCATGTATTTTTTATTTGTATTAATCGAAGTAATCACCCATGCAATCAATGCATCTTTGCCAACGCAGAGGCAGTTTATTGATGCCCTTCTTAAAGAAATCAGCTGGACGGGAGGCAACAAATTCTTCAAAGGCATTTTGTACTGCCTCTCGGGTATTAAATTTTTTCCCGCCAAGAAGTTAGCCAAATTCTGGAAAAAGTAGTAGTCTGTAGGCGCAAGGTCTGGTGAGCAGGGCGGATGACGTAGAGCTTCCAACCTAAGTTCTTGCAATTTGGAGACCGTCTGCTGTGCAGTATGAGGTCGCGCGTTGTCGATCAGGAACAGCGGAGACGAGCGATTGACCAATGCTGGCTGGAGATGTGCCAGCTTCTCTATCATTGTGTTCAGTTCTTCACAGTACACATCTGCAGTAATGCTCACCCCGTTTGGTAAGAAGCTGTGATGAATCACACCGGCGCTAGACCACCAAACAGTGACCATCACTTTTCTAGGGGTAAGTTTTCGTTTAGGGCATTGTTTAGGTGCTGAACCAGGACCCAACCAACTTGCTGAGCGCTTGCGGTTATCAAACAGAATCCATTTTTCATCGCAGGTAACAATGCGGTTATAATTCCTTCATTTGTGTGTCTGTTAAGCAGTGCAAGGCACGTCTCGACGCATACTTTGCGCTGGCGATCATTGAGTTCGTGGGGCACCCATTTGTCAAGCTTTTTTACCTTGCCAATTTGACGCAAATGGAACAATATTGTTTTGGCGCTAACGTCGAAAGCGGCTGCTAATTCAGCCGCAGATTGTGTATCATCAGCTTCCACAATCGCTTTTAATTCGTCATTGTCGACCAAAGTCCTCGGACGACCGCGAGGTTTATTTTTCAGGTCAAAATTTCCAGAACGGAAGCGAGCAAACCAATAACAGGTGCTGCGTTGGTTTGTAGTGTTAGCTCCGTAAACGTCGTTGATGTTGCGTGCCGCTTGTGCTGCGTTGCTGCCACGACGGTACTCATATTCCATAATTAATCGAATTTTTAACGTATCCATGATGACGAAAAAGATTGAATTGCGATGAAAAAAGAAAAAACAAATAAAAGTGGCGTCCGGTTATCGGCCTTAAAAACAGTGTAGTGTTATTTAGTAGAAAAAAAATTCTACCTCATATTGACTTAAAAGTCGGAGATCAATCCATCCCAATAAAAAACGAAGCAAAATTTCTAGGATTAATAATTGATTCTCAACTTTCTGGGACTAGCCATATAAATAATATTTATAAAAAAGCAGAGCGTAATTTTAATATAATTAAAGCTCTTTCTGGCGTCTCCTGGGGATCACACCCTTTTACTCAAAAAAATGTATATAATGCGATAATTAGGAGTATATGGAGGAGTATTCCTTCTTTCACCCTACAGTAAAAAGGCAATTCGATCCTTGGATCTCCTACAATCCAGAGTACTTCGCACTGTTTTAGGATGCATGAGATCCACAACCATTAACGCCTTACAGGTGGAAGCCGGAAAACCTCCGCTACATTTACGATCCCAATTCCTTTCTGATCGATTTGTCTTTCGCATAAACTCTCGAACTGATCATCCCCTTATAAACTTGTAAACTTGAGCTACTAGATAATTTATGCCTAACATCATCTTACTGGCGACATAAAAATGTGCCCCTCTTAATAAATAGTTATAGGAAAATACTAGATATCCAACAAGTTGCTCACATTCGAACTTTTCCTAAATTACACAGTTACGAATATCCATATTATTATGTTTTAATTTATCCAGCAGAAGTAGATTTAGATCTAGGATTAAATAAAGAATCTTCCATTTGCAATAACACATTTGCATCCATTACAAATACTTACTGGAGGAACGGACACTTTTTCTTTACAGATGCCTCAAAATTAACTGAAACGGGCAATACAGGTGTGGCTGTATATTATCAAAACTCAAAAATAATACTAAAGTTTCAATGTCCTGCCCAATCCTCTGTCTTCACCGGAGAATGCATTGGTACATTGGAGGCCTGCCTATTTATAGAAAACCACAATATATCAAATGCCATTATCTTCTCCGATTCAAAAAGTGTCATAGAATCAATAGAAAAAAGCTCTATTTCTGATAAATTAAACAGTTCGATAATCTTACATATTAGACTTTCCCTTTTTAAAAGCTCCAAAAAAGGACTTACTGTGACTCTTTTCTGGATACCAAGACATAAGGGGCATAAGGCTGGCATAAGGGGAAATGAAGTAGCAGACTCCCTAGCAAAACAACCTACTTCACAACAGATTGATCTCAAACACTTTACCCACCAGACATATGATTTGCTCTCCATCCCGAAAACATATTTATTTAAATTATGGCAAACACACTGGGAAAGGAGTAGCGAAATCAAAGGTAGACAATAGTGTCTACCTTTGATTTCGCTACTCCTTTCTCAGTGTGTTTGCCATAATTTAAATAATTTTTTTTTCTATGGGTCAATGCAACCAATAATTCCCAACAAACCATGGTTCTGGAAGTATAAAAAAATCTGTAAGAAAACGGTGTTAATATTATGCAGACTACGTCTAGGACATGTCTGTACTCCTTTTTTTCTAAATAAATTAAGAATCAGAGATTCATCTTTGTGTGAGTGTGGTTTGGATGATGGTTCGTTGGAACATATCTTCTTTTCCTGCCCTAACAATGCTACCTCCTACTTATATTTGCAACTACATAAATTCAATATTCCCCTGCCTACAGATTTTACCTCCCTTTTATAATTTTTCCACCGAAACTTATATTCCTGTTATCAAAATATATAAATGAAAATAATATTTAACTTTAGTACTCTCTCATCATTAACATTATTATTTGATCTTATTATTAAATTAGTTGGTATATAAAAAAGTAGTTTCACATTACAAATTACCAGCATTTTAATGATATAATTATTTATTTTTATTAAAATTGTATATTATCAATGTGTTGTTCATCCTTATAACAACCTAACAGTAGAGATTCTTTAATAATTTTTTGTCGTTACTTACAGGCTATTAAAAATCAAATAATTCGTGTAAAATTTTAAATCAAATCGATAAAAATTATTTTAATACTCGACACTGGCAGAATGGTGCACCTTCGCAACCGCTATTGCCATAAATAAAAGACGAAGAAGAATATTATTATGATGACTTATGTACTCCTCAGAGGGAGTTTTGCCGGGGAGTTATATGGGTGACGTGGTGGAATTTGTAATATTTCATAAATTTGTGTTATCTCGGTTCTTAATGTGTAATATTGATAGAATATTAACCATTAAATATTCGTTAACGTGCACAAGTGTGGGCAAGTGGTATAACTTCTAAAAACGTGCTATCTAGTTTTTGCCGCCAAAACTCCCTAGGAACTTTTAGTAAAGCTTCTACCACTTTACTGAATCGACGGACATGACTCACGGACTGTACTGACTACATATTTGGAGTTTGACTAGACTTTAGACTTGACGATATAGGAATACGGTGTTGAAAATTGAAACGAAAGTTCTATTTCCCGCCTTTTTAACTTGACACTGGCAAATGGGTATAAGACGATGCCATATATAAATAAAAAAATAAAAAAATTACTCCTCAGAGATTAGCACGCCGCGTAGAGATGATCTCTGTAATAGTATGCTTACCACTACATTTTTCCGCCAACTTCTACAATAGATAATAATATTATTATTTAATAATATAGTATATAATCAATATAATCATTGGATCTGATTATCGCACTGGAATAGTAGTTAATTACTACTATCATGAATTTTTTCAGATTTTTCAAGCTAGCCGTTAAGATTTTAGAGGGGGGCGCCCTATTCCCCACTTTGCGTGCAGGGATGTACCCCAAAAAAAATCGTGATTTTATTTTAGCACTTTGTCCACGAGGTAAATACACATATCCAAGCAAAGTTTCATCTTTCTAGCACTAACCGTTAGGACGGTAAGTAGAAGACAGATGGACGGACATGACAAAACCATCACGGTTCCAAGATGTGAACTACGGAATCCTAAAAAACTATGCATGTTCCCGTTCTATTTGCCCGTATATAATAAAAGAATAAAAAATAACTTTTGACGATACGTCAATGTCAAATAGACATTGGTGATAATTTCCTTTTTGTCAGGATGACGTTTAGACTTATAACCTCAATCTCCAATTTGAAATTTTAAACTTTTACCTTCCTTACTTATTTTTATATACCCAAAATACCGATAATTGTCGTATAAAAATTACAGTGTATTAAGCTTCTCAATAATATGTCTCCGGAGGAAATAGTACAAAAATTTCAATCAATAGGTTTAAGTGAACAAAAAGCTAAAGAGACATTAAAAAACTTAAATGTATCTCATTTCCTATTAGACTCTATAAATCAAGTAAGTCCTGTTTATTAAATAATTACAAACAAATTTGTAATTTCCAGAGTTGGCCTTACTTAATCTTTTTAACTTTTCAGGTTGATATCCAGAAAATACCAAATGGAGCTGGATTGCTACTTTACCATCTGGCTACTAAAATTAAGCCACAGATATCTAGTAAGATTCCATTTGTTGCTAAATATATTGCAGACGGTAAACTAGATTCAACATTAAGAGTAGATGCGGCTTTAGAATTTCTTCTCAGCCATGTGAGTGAGCAAAATATTGATGCCGTTGAATTCGAGAAAGCCTGTGGAGTAGGAATAGTAGTTACCCCCGAACAAGTAGAGCAGGCTGTAGAGAAACACATGGAGAAGTATAGACAGGAATTAATTGAAAAAAGATACCGCTTCAACTCTGGTATTATAATGCAGGCTGTCAGAGCCGATTTAAAGTGGGCAGATGGAAAAGCTATTAAAAATGAAGTTGATGTTCAGGTAAATATTAATATTAACAAAAACTTCCCCACACCAATTTCGGTAATGGTAGCCGGTTTCATTGAAACCAGGCCAGTTACACCAAAGTAATTTTATAGTGCCCAAGTGCGCAGTACACAAGAGCACTCTCTTCCTTTACTCTTGTAACCCAGTAGGACAGATAACCGACACGACTGGCGAGAGATCAGGAGCAGGTCCGACTTTTTACAAGCTCATCAGAGGCATGGATCATCTTTCTTGTCAGACAATCGGATGACCAGCCTATTGTCCTAACCAAGCTTGGAAGCAACATTTTTTTCTTGTTCCAATGCGGGAATCAAACCCACGACTTCCAAGTCGAGAACCAAGCTCTAAACCACTGGACCACGGAGGCTGTTGAATTTTAATAGCTAGCTATAATAAACAAGTTCCTGGGATATTAAGCAAAATTTTTACCAAAGATTTTATTAACATAGTATAAATAGTAGGTAATGCTTCTCTTGTGTGTATGTCTGCTTAGACAAGTAAATATGTGTTAAATGTGATTATAAAGTAATGAACATACTTGTGAATGAGTGTTTGTGATACATAACCTGGCAAGCACGAGGCCATTAATGTGCCATATTATAGTTACCGTGAAAACCTTTTCTAACAACATCATTTGTATCAACATCAACACTATAGCATTATTATTAAGCTAGTATCATGAACTCTTTCCAAATTTGTAATCCAATAAAAATTAGAAAGCATTTTCTAAAATTACAGATTTTGGACATACTAGGGCCCAAAACAGAAGCAGATCTTGCACCAGTTCCAAAGGCAGATAAAAAGGCGAAGAGTAGTGATGGAGCTAAAAAACCTAAAAAAGAGGAAAAGCATAGTAAGTAGAATACTATATTGATAAGTATAATAAATAATAATATTAATATTAAAAATTTTGTCAGTATATATTATTACTAGCTTTAGCTTGTGGCTTTGCCCACATGGATTTGTGTTCTTGGAGAAAAAATTTCTTCAGCCACTAACTCTACTGACTGCAATATACTTCTGTGTACAATATTGAAAATGTTTTTTGGGTTTTGTACTCAATGAGTAAAAACAGGACCCTATCACCTCTACCCCGTCCGGTCCAACTGCTATGCCCTGTATTTTAAATCTGTAATATCTTCGAAAATATTTATTTAAATTACAAGCTGTAAAGGGCCATATTGATCTATATTAAATGACAATTTTTTTAAGGTTCTTAATTGTTTTTCAATTAAGGATTAATGCTGTGTTGCTTAAATCTTATAAATAATCGATAAAAAATGGTTATTGTTGGTTATCCCTAAGAGATAGACATATACCGTCGCGGACTTTTTTGTACATATTTTTAAAGTGTACAATACTGTAGTACATTATTTTGATCTATCTCGTAGGGTTCTGCCAGTGTTTGCAATGTAAGCGCAAAAAATGTGGTTTTTTTACGACATTAGAAACCTCATAAATTATCTGTGTTTCTCTACTATATTATGCATGTCACTCGATCCAAAAAAAAATCCGCATCAAAATCAGCTGCGTAATTTTAAAGATCTAAGCATACATAGGGACAGACAAAAAAACGACTTTGTTTTATACTATGTAGTGATATAAAATAATTCCATAGCTGGGTATTAACCTGTTAATCCGTTAATTGTTAATTAATAAAGTTAACATTTCAACTAATGGTTTAACTTTAAAATCAACTTTTAAAAATCGTAGTGGACTTAACATTTGTTAACTTCCATTAAATATGTCTGTTGTAATTGTTAATTTAATACCTTCTATCTACTAAAGAGAATTTTTGAAGGTATTAATTATATGATATACTTTGTCTTATTAACTGCTCAGAATCTAAACCAATAGATATCAAATGTTAACAAATTAACAATTAATGTTTACCTTCATTATCTTGTGATTTACCTATTTGATTCATAGGATAATGATGAATGACATGAATCATAGGATAACATTGTTATGTTATCCTATGATTGTTTCTTCCTATTGTAACTTAGTAATGAAGGAAATATTTTGATTGTAATTTGCTATGCCAAAATTCTTAAAATAAAAATTAACTTTATTTCTTGTTTAATTGATTTTAACAATTTACAGAAAGTAATGAAAGTGAAGTGGCCGAACTATCAGGTGAGCATTCATTACCAGAGATTCTAAAGAAATTACCTTTCCATGCACCTGGAGAGAATTATAAAAGTGATGGTTATGTTGTTACTCCAAATACAAAAAGACTGTTGGAAGAGCATCTTCAATTTACTTCCGGAAAAGTGAGGACAAGGTTTCCTCCTGAGCCCAATGGCATTCTCCATATAGGACATGCAAAAGCAATCAACATTAACTTTGGATATGCTGCAGCACACAATGGCATATGCTTTTTGAGATATGATGACACCAATCCTGAAAAGGAAGAAGAAAAATTCTTTCTTGGCATTAAAGATATGGTTCAATGGCTTGGTAAGTTACAATTTTGTCATCTTCATGAATATTTTGATATTCGATAGAGTTAACATTTCTTAAATTTAATTAGTACTCCAATCTTATTTTTAATACAAGAATGGTGTTAAAATATATTATATTATATAGTAATTAGTACAGCTAAATCAACTTACCAGCATTGTGCAAGTTAGCCTTCGTAAGAACGAGATTATTATCATTTCAGGGTACAAGCCTTACAAAATAACTCATTCGTCTGATTACTTTGACCAGCTCTATGAATGGGCAGTTAAGCTAATTAAAAAGGATTTGGCGTATGTCTGCCATCAAAAATCTGAAGAAATCAAAGGTTTTAATCCTCCACCTTCACCATGGAGAAATAGACCTATTGAAGAGAGCTTACAATTATTTGAGGTATAATCTTTTTTTTTTTGTTTTCTTAAATTGATTTTATTCTTTATATTTATAGAACCAGTCATCAGCATCCCTAAAATAATGTAAATAGAAATGGTAAATAAAATGTCTTGGCTATTTTATTTTGCTATTTTCTAATTAATGGTTACAAAAAAAAAATATAGGATATGAAAAATGGTAAAATTGATGAAGGTGAAGCTACTCTTAGGATGAAGATAACGCTAGAGGAAGGTAAACAGGACCCTGTGGCCTACAGGATAAAGTTCAAACCGCATCATCGCACCGGCAACAAGTGGTGTATCTACCCCACATACGACTATACGCACTGCCTCTGTGACAGTATAGAGCATATTACTCACTCATTGTGCACTAAAGAGTTCCAATCGAGAAGGTATGTTGTATTATAAGTTACTAGCTTTTGCCCGCGACTTCGTCCGTCATTGCACCGGGGTGGAGGATGAATTTCGAAAGATTCTTTTTAGGGTTCCGTAATACTCAAGGGACCCTTAAAGTTTCGCTGTGCCTGTTCGTCTGTCTGTCTGTTTGTCTGTCCGCCCTCCTAGCTTATGTAATGGTGACATATCTCTCTCTTGTTCTCCCTACATGTGAACTGGGGATGAAAAATTATATGCACAAAAGTTCTGATATTTTAGAAGTTTGCGCGTTTATATTCATTCATACATACCATAGTAAATCTTTTTGTATTTGATGTACCTAAGTAAACTAATTATGTAGGTTTTTTACACTAATTTTGTAAAAAAATATTTTAACTTTTTTTAAACTTCGAAATGCATATTATAATTACAAAACTACACATAAAATCTTAATAATTTTTACTTCTTTCAAGTTGTAATACCTAATTATTTCTGAATTTATTTAAAAAAAAAAAAACCAATTTTTTTACATGTAGGAAAATACCCAATTATAGTATTCAGCTTGATATTCAGTGGGTAGGTTACTAGGTAAAATAACTTGTCTAAGAGTATAAAATAATTAAATACCTTCGAAATCAATTCAAAATTAATAATAAAGAATCAAAATATTATTTACAGATCGTCATACTACTGGTTGTGCAATGCACTAGATATATATTGTCCGGTACAGTGGGAGTACGGAAGACTGAATCTGAACTACACTGTTGTATCTAAGAGGAAGATAGCGAAACTAATCAATGAAGGCATTGTAAATGGTATGTTGTCATATTACATTAGTGTAGAATACCTAATACAGATTTTGTATAATATTAATAATAATTGTTATTATTAGATATATATAGCCCGAGAGCAGGTACCAATTTTAGAGCAGGTATTCGAGGCAACCTGGCAACTTGCCATATACCTCGATGTTTTTTTTTATCAATATATTTGACGAGACTTATGGTGCACTTGGCATCTATGTCAGCTTCACAGTTTTAATCAAATTAATAAAGACAATAATGTATTCAAGTGCGACCCTTCACAGATAAAATATAAAATTTTGTGAGGGTTTTTAAATTCGTGACATCTGACTGCTTTTTGACACGACAAGGGCCAATGGGCTACCAAGCGCTGCCTGGTGACAGAAAAAGAATCGAAAATTCTTATTGACCGTTTTTGATACCACTTACGCCACCAGATGACGCTTTGTGTGCGTTGGGTCTGCCCCGGGCAAAATTTACAAATGGGCATCCCGTGAGAGAGGCGATGCCAAAATAATATAAATCTATTCCCCGAACAAATTCTTTGGGAACATCTGGCTTCTGATGTCAATTCTCATTAGACAATGAAGTGCAACTTTCAACCAATATCTACATCCAAGCCAAAATCGACGAATGTGTAATGGTGGAATACTCAGTTCACTCTCCATTACAAGAATTGGAGTGGTCCGTATAAAACTACCACAAATTCTCGGTGCTTTGTTCTGTATAAGGTTAAGTTTATTTAAATGTGTTTTAGCTGAACTCCCATATAAAAAGGTACCACAATCAATACGACTTCTGATGAGAGAAATGTACAGTCTTCGCAAATGTTTCGGATGAATACCCCATGAACTCCCTGATAATACTTTCAAAACATTGAGAAGCTTGTACATTTTTCAGTGGTTTGATTCATATGAGCACTCCACTTCAGTGAATACCTCGTGTATTAATGACCCTCTAAGATTTTGCAGCGCTAAAACTATCAATTTGGCATTTATGATCGGGCCAACTCTTTAAACATTAAACTACGCCATGTCATTTTTTAAATTGCCTCAAACATAATATTTTTGGATTTTATAAAATATTTTTAAAAAAATAGGTATTGTCTTAGACCCGCTACTTACCAGCCAGGTCTGCGGTTTGCGGGCAAGTTGCCCCATACCTGCTCTAAAATTGATACCAGCACTCCACCTGTAACAGTTGTGTAATCATTCATGCGGTTCACTGTTCGCTGTTCAAATTTTAATAATAATACTATTATTATTAAAATTTGAACACCTAACACCATCTGTGTACTGAACCGTACTTTATAAAGTTAAGTAAGTTTTTATGTAAAAAGTATAAGCATCTGTATGCAATAATTATCTGCGTTTAAATAAAATCGTGACGCTCGTATGTCGCGAAACGTATGATGGAGCCTTGATATTTCATTATCAACAAGTTGAAAGTAGTTTCACTTCTAAAACATTTTTCCAGCTATTCTTTGTGAAGTGATGAATGATGCATATTTTTTTTTCATATCCAGATGATCCAGTCTATATAAATCAGTATGAGCCCATAGTTACAGATAATCCGAATTGCTTGTTGTGGCCGGCACCGGTACTTTCAGACCCAGAATGAATGCTATCCTTATTCATTAACTCATCTATCCAGATTGGGATGACCCGCGTCTCTTCACACTGTCGGCGTTACGTCGACGCGGCGTGCCGGCGGCGGCCGTCAACGCGTTCTGCAGCGCGCTCGGCGTCACCGGCGCGCTCGCCACCGCGCACCCCGCCGCGCTCGACGCCGCCACGCGCGACGTACTCAACACCACCGCGCCCAGGTATATTTGTCTCTGTCACGCCACTTAACGGAGAGAGATGCCAGATGCGAAAAAATGTAAAATTGGGAGACTGTATCTTGAATATGTATTGTACGAGAAAATGGTAAAAAATGCGGCGCTTCGGCTGCGTGCGATCGTCATAGTGTAATAAACTTAGTGTAATAAGTTCTTTGATCGTTTGAACTATCTGTGGAACTTAAAGTAAAGAGTACCTGGGAGACCGAGCAAAGCTCGGAGTTTTAGTAAAACAATAAAATAATTAAAAATCACAAAAATATTCATCTAACCGGGATTCGAACCCGAGACTCCAATTTGCCAACAACGCAAAAATTCCAACGCTAATCAAACCGCCAACCGGATTTAGCGTTTAGAAATCGAAATCACTCGCATCATATTACGCGATTGAAGAAAAATACAATATAACTAGGTCTATCTTAATAACCTAACCAAGAGCATGTCAAGACATGTCTAAGGAGGGTTCCGTAACTATCAAAGTGCAATAGCTTTTGTTTGAATTACTTTAAAAGTTATTGTCCGATTTCGCTTAAAATAATTTTCCTAAAGAGATTTTAGCATGATCTATCCAGCATGGAAACTTGCAAGTTTCCGCAGTTTTCTCTTTTAACGAGAATAATTATAAGTCTGTAGTTACGAATTGTATAACGAAAATAATACGGTAAGTTATTATTTTACAGAATAATGGTTGTATTGGAGCCATTGAAGATCACCATCACCAACTTCCCCAGCGCCAAGGCCATCTCCGTACAAGTGCCGAATTTCCCCACGGAACCAGAGAAGGGCACCCACAATATTGTCCTGGACAAAGTCCTGTACATCGAAGAATCAGACTTCGCTGAAAACCCAGAAAAGGGATACCGTAGATTGACTCCGAATCAGTCAGTTGGCTTGCGACATGCTGGTTATGTCTTAAAGGTAGATACATAACTACTTTGTTTATGTACTTCGGCGATCATCGTATTTCAATGGCAGAGACAGACGATGTATGAAACACGCTGCTTGCAGCCCCGACTGGAAGAGACAGACTAAAAAGTTAGGTATATTGAATGAACTAACTGTTGCCCGCGGCTCCGCCCGCACAAAAACAGTATCCCACGGGAATACTGTATTTTTTCGGGAAAAAGTAGCCTATGTTTTAATCCAGAGCCTTAACTACTACCATACCAAATTTCATCCAAACCCGTTCAGTAGTTTTTGTTTTTTTTGTTTTCGTGAAAGAGTTTCAAACATCCATCCATCCATACATACTTCCATCCTCCCATACTTTCACATTTATAATATTAGTAGGAAGTAGGATTGATTACGATGCGAGTTTTTTTCAAAGAAAATAGAATAGATATAGCTAAAATAGAAATAGAAAAAAAGCTTACAATTTAATTAATATTATATTATATCTAGCAATATCCCGCGAAAATATACCTACACCTGCAAGCAAATGTGAGAGTGCACGCATAAGCATGCGTAAAGCAGCTCCCTCCTTCCACACTGCTTTTGTGTACACTCAGAAACAAGATCGTGCAAACATATCCATAGATACGACAGTGAACATTACCCAGCGCATGAAACGCAAACTTCCTGAAAATGGGTAATGCTTTAGAGACATAGCAGAAATGAAAGAGGCGATGGCTAGAATTAGTTTATTATTAGAAAAATAAGTTGGCTCAAATGAATAAATTATGCAAAAAATGCAAGACACTACTTAAATGACATAAAAAATTAAATCACTGATATAAAGACATCAAATGAAAGTGCGATAAATGCCCTAAAATTGAAGGTAGACGGGGCAGTAACACAGATAAACAACATTAGATCATCGACTTCCAACGCACTGTCGGAGTATAATGACTTAAAAACCACGTTAAAAAACTAGAGAATTCAATTACCGTCGGTGAAAATAAAATCAAGACATTCAAGTCCGACCTTAAAACATGAAGTTACCCTCCTCAAACTGCTACCCTTAATATAGGCAATAATGACCAATTATTAGGCCAAAATGCCAAATAAAAATCGTAGCATTAAAGTCTGCTTTAAAGATTAAAGCATTAAAGAAATAAAAACAAGCTTCCGGAAGGCATCAAACTATACTCCGATCAGAAACCGATGCAACAAAACTATCTTAAAAGAAGACTTAAAGCGTCGAAAAGCTAATGGTGAGAAGGGAATTACAATAAAATATATCAAGGAAATACCAACCATTGTACAAACTACTTTAAAAAAACTAAGCTCAGAACCCCGCATAACTAAAAACACTGAAACGAATACATATGAAATGCTAAGCAACTTTGATCATTTTCCGGCTAACAGATCTCGCTTTCTTTACTTAAATACACATAGTATCTGCAAACAAGATAAATTCGACGAACTTAAGTGCATTATAAAGGCTATACCTAATACCATACATGTCATTTTACTACCCGAAACGTGGATTCGCTCCGAGACACAGGCATTACAATTTCGACTTGATAACTACACGCATTATTATAACTACAGAACAGATACTACTGGTGGTAGAGTGTACGCGTATGTGCATAACGACCTCAAACACTGCTTGTCAGATTCCAGCTATGTCGGAGACAATAACTTTTTATGGATACACTTACAAAACTATGGACTTGACATAGGTGTAGCATATAATCCTGGACACACAAACTTCAAACACTTTCTAGAAGAATACGAATCCCGATTGGAGCCATGACGCAGGGCAATTGTGTTTGGAGACTTTAACGTAGATCTTCCAACAAACGATAGTAAAACTAAGAAATATATACAACTACTAAAGGAATAAGTTGTGGAGTACCCAAAGGTTCAATTTTGGGTCCTCTGCTTTTTTTTATCTACGTCAATAATTTACAAGAGAAAGGCTCACAGGTCACATTACTCTCTATGCAGACGACAATTGTTTGTTTTATTTTGGTCCACCTTTACATGACTTAATAGCACAAGCCCAAAACGATTTAAATTCTATAAACATCTGGTTCCGACATAATCTTTTAACTATAGATGTAACAAAAACCTGTTATGTTATATTTAAAGAAAAAAATAAACCGATCCCGCAGCACGCCCCCTTAACAATTAACAATATACCCCTACAGCAGGCTTACACATTGATGCTCATTTAACTTGGAATACCCATGTGGAAATAATCGAAAGTAAACTTGTAACATTTCGCGGAGCCCTTCGTAACATTGTGAGATACATTCCAAAAAATTTACTCTACACGATCTACAACTCCCTAGTGCAACCGCATCTTAAATATCTCATATATATCTGAGTGTCGGCAGCTAAGACTAGACTAGACAAAATACAAAGAATACAGAATAAAATATTAAAACCCTATTTAATTATAACTATTTAACACCAACATCTAAAATCTATAACAAAACAAAAATAATGTATATTAAAAAACTAAACAAATATAATATTTGCTTATTCATTCACAATACGCTTAATAGGAATATCCACACTAACCTTTCGTTCACTAAACATAAACAAGCAAGCGAGCGCCGCACGCGTCGAGCTAGTTATTTTGTTGTAACTAAACATCGCACAGACTACGCATCTACTACATCGCAAGTCGACGCCTACTGTTGAAGGAGCGCACCTACAACCTTCACGAATTAAGCACTCTCATACTTTGACTGTATTTAAAAAACAATTGGCTCAACATTTTATAAATAAATATTAAAGTGATGTTATAGTTTTAAGTTTACCCACTTTGTGTAGTTACTCAAATTCCATATTTGTTTAGTTGTACCTAGTTGCTGATACTGTTATGATTGCGTATGAATATTTTTAATACTTACTAGCTTACTACCCTACATAAAAATGTGACATAACCGTCATGTTGTTATCTTTATTTTGGTTCATGCATATTAATACTATTATTTGTGTATTTAACATCGTTATGTATAATTACTGTTAAATTTTTGACGACGAACGATCATTGTATTCAGACGACTAATGAAAACCATATTATAATGTAAGTGGCAGCCTTTGTTGATAATAAAGAATCTTTAAACCTATATTTTATTTGTAGGTGGCCAATGTAGTGAAGGACAAATCCGGTAAAGTGACCGAGCTGCAATGTACTGCCCAGTCTACTGACTCGGCCGAGAAACCAAAAGCCTTCATACACTGGGTCTCTCAGCCGATATCTGTCGAAGTGCGCTTGTATGAACCACTGTAAGTATTTTTAAAGTTTTACGTCTTTTGCCGCCTTTGAAAAAATAATATGAGAGTAGAATTTTTACAACGCGCGCGCACACCGACGGCCATACAGCGACACGATGAGGTTGGTCGATAGCTAACTGTCTCTAAAGTCATGATACTTTTTTATGATGAGGTTAATGAGTAAACGGATCGCTTATTTAGGCGTCGTGCATGGAACAGCAAAGGAGTTATTACGTTGTAGCTTTTAAAAAGTATACGCTCGTGTTTTGTTTTGTTTTATTTGTTTTGGTTGAAGAACAGAGTAAATAATATTATACACACACCGGCATATTTAGCGGAACATAAAATAAAGGTTTGATATCAGTATCATATATAGTTGCTGGCTGGTATATAAGTCATTTAATTTCAAAAGAAATATTTTCAAATTAAGAAAACAACTGAAGATCACATTTTATGCAATTGTTTTAATTTTATTCAAATACACCTTATCTGGAGCGAACTTCGAGTATTTCTTCCTTCTGAGAATGATTTAAAATTTCATTGAAATACTGTTTTTTGTTAGTTTTTTTTTAATCGCGTAACTTTTTGGAGTTGAGGACTGAATTATGTCTGACTTAGCCCCAACGGAGATTGCCAGGGCACTCGAAATGCGAAGAAATGGTCAAACCTACAGAGTGATATCCAGAGATCTTCGTCGACCAGTTTCAACGATCCTTCGCAGTATCCAACGGTTCAGGGAGACCGGTACTTATGTGAGAAGAGCAGGACAAGGCAGAAAATGACGCACTTCGAGTAGGGATGATCGTTTCATTCGGCTTCGTGTACGTAGGAACCCCCGTTTGACGGCCGTCCAAGCCCGACATGAGTTAGAAGCAGTGCGGGGTGTAACCGTAAGTGAGCGTACGGTACGAAGAAGGTTCGAAGAAGCTGGTTTGGGTTCATTTGTGCCCGCCAAGGCTCCAAGGCTCGAGGTAAATCATCGTAGAAACAGGTTAACTTTTGCTCAGGAACATCGACTTTGGAACGCGGACCAATGGAGTAAGGTATTGTTTAATCTTAAATCAAATTGACGGCAGGCAAAGAATATACAGACGCAAAGGAGAACGATACATTCAGACAAATTTTGAAACTATAGTTGCATACGGTGATGGATCAATAATGGTTTGGGCGGGCATTTGTTTGGGAGCTCGCACAGACTTGGTAGTGATCGGCAGAGGGAGTCTGACTGCAAACCGCTATATCAAGGAAGTTTTAGAAGAAAATGTCGTACCGTTTGCCCCATATATCGGTGACGATTTTGTTTTTATGCAGGATAATGCTCGGCCGCTTACCGCTCGGGTAACTCAAGCTTATCTTAATGATATGAATATCACTGTTATGGAGTGGCCGGCGAGATCATCGGATATGAACCCAATAGAGCACGTTTGGGACTTGCTGAAAAGAAAAGTTAAGTCCAGAATTCCAGCTCCTGCCAACGTGGGTGAACTGCGAATCGCCGTAGTTGAGGAATGGCGGAGACTATCCCAGGAGACCATCGATAATATCATTCTCAGTATGCCTAGACGGGTAGAAAGTTTAATAAGAGCACGTGGAGGAAATACGCGATATTAATCACCATTTTTCTAATATAATTTATTGTTATTTTAATATTAATTTTCACTTTTCCCGGTTACATGAAAAGTCCAAAAATGTACCATTTTTCACAAATAGCCTTTACTCGCAAAATCTGTTCTTAATGTGATCTCATTTTAAGTAAAACAAATGAAACTTTAAATAACAAAAGAAGTGTAGTAAGTAGATTTTAAAATAAAACCATTTTTTTTTATTATGGACCTTTTTTTGTGTTCCGCCAAATATGCCGGTGTGTTTATATTTACGTACAAAGAAACAGCTTTTATAGAAGCTTCGAAATTGTTCCAAAATATTGTCAATGTTGTCACAGTAGATTAGGGTAAATTAAACAAAATTTATTAGGACATGGACGCTCTTATAATATAATATAATAACACCTACTTGAAAATTAAATATTTGTTTTTAAATATTCACAATTGACTGCCGATGGATTTGCAGACTAGACCGTGAGGACCATCCTCACTATAAATAGAATAGAGAAGAAATATTTCAGGAATAGATGTGACTTATTAATTTTGACTCAACAACGGCACTCTCATACAAAAAAGAACAACTTTACATGATAGGTATGGTTGCAGAGACCAAAATGTATCGAAATTATATATTTACAATAGTTAGGAATTATTTCAAAGTGTAAAAAGGCCCTTAGAAGAAAATAGTTGTTCGAGTGAAAAAATAATCGAATTATGTTCCCTTTTCACAAAATGTCAGAAAGTTAAGTAGTGAAAACGGAACAACACAATTAGATTTGTAACAGATCTACGATTCCACCTTCGCTACGAGGGCCACCGTTTTCGTGCTCGCCAGTGGGCGCCACTGTTGAGTGTTAAGTGTATTACGGACGTGATTATTTTTAATACGTTAAAACTATACTGTAAAATATAAACAAGCATGCCGCAGTGTAGCGCTGTCGCGTTTTGTTCATAAAAATTAGAGGACATAAGTTTCCGAATGATACGACTATCTTTTCTCAGGTCCGCCTTTAAAGCACATTCATTGAGCCGTTAGGTACTCGTATTTTCCATAATTAGTGGCACGTATGGCAATATATTCACAAAATTATTTAATTTTCATTCGGAAACAAACTCCTGCCCACAAAAACAATACAATTTGATATTTCGGAGACGTCACGCTGCACCAGCGCCTCTGGCGGCGAATTCACTCGCGGTAGCCCTCATTGCGGAACTTCCGCAAGAAATCTCCGGAATCGTACGTACCCCCGTAAATTGAAATTGTAAGCGTATGTACACCTACTACCTACACCGACCTACATATTATATAATACATCACAATTTACAACTTAATTACAATTTACTTTACTTTCAGAAATCATCATCTTTTATCTTTATTACATTGGGATGACAATTAATTAATTTAAATATATAATATTAATTTCAATTATTAATTTTTTTTAAAACAATTAATTTAAATTATTTAATTTAAATATATAATATTGTAAATAAATAAATATAATATATTATATATCATTCCAATCCATCAAAGATAAAAGATAATACAATCGAAAATATTTTTAATTACTGCTATCACCGCGTCATACTCTTTTTTGCCAACATATTATATAGTTAACTAAAATTAAAGCAGTAATCACCATAACATTGTAGAACATGCTTAAAACCACATAAAAAGATAACCGAATGAATGATAATATTAAATAACAACAATATACATTTATATCTGTTATGGTTTATGGTATAATAAATATTATGGTTTATTAGTTACAATTGAAGAATATAATATTGGTATATACTAAGTAATCTTGCTCGTTTTTATATCTTTTGCACTTTAAAAAAGGCAATATCATTTTTTTTTCTGAGTATAGATATTTCACTCATTTAAAGAAAGGTAGAAACTGAGACAAACAACAATCATATGTGACGTTTCACATACATTCATCCGTCATTTGTTTCAGTTCCTGTCGTTATTTAAACGATCTGCAACTGTTTACTACTACTTTCCCCGCTTCTAAATATCTTAATTATTCCATTCTATAGATTTAAACACAAGAATCCCGAGGATCCTAGCGAGGTGCCGGGCGGATTCTTGTCTGACTGTCGCGACAACACGCTGAAGGTCGTGTTGGCGCACGCGCACGCCAACATCACGAGTGCGAAGGTCTACGACAAGTTCCAGTTCGAGAGGATCGGATACTTCTCCGTAGATCCCGACACGACAGGCCAGCTGGTAAGCTTAACACTCCACCTACGCTAGTGTTTCTTGTAGTCTATACTTCTATGCTAATATTATAAAGAGGAAATTATAGAGAGGAAAATCTTGTTTGTTTACATTGAATAGGCGCCGAAACTACTTGACCTATTTTGATGAAATTTGGTACAGATATAGAGTAGACTACGGGGAAGGACATAGACTTTGGCTCATACTTTTTGGCGCGATAAAATGCACGGTTCCCGCGGGGGTTTCCTTTTGCGCGTACTTAGGCGCGTGCGACGCGGGCAAGTATTAAATAGTATTAGTCTAGTATTAAATATTTTTATGAAACTATAAAATTACTAGGGCTGTTTTGCTCTCAACCTTTAGTACCCTATCATGACCCATCAGTAGATAATATTCTATTACTACTTGTAATAGAATATGGTGTTCGGCAGAGATCTACTAGGCAACACGATGAATTTGGTCTCGTCTTTGATTCCTCTTCATATGGACATAATAATATATAATATAATAGGAATACTATAATTATAAGTACTGAACTATTCTTTATTTTCAGATCGTGTTCAATAGGACCGTTTCACTCAAAGAGGACTCGGGCAAATAATATCACAATAACGAATATTATGTGATGCGGATATTGTAACTAAAACAAATTTTATTATTTGTAATTTTTTACACAATTAAAACATAAATTATTTGTTTTTTTTTTCACGTTTGGTGTTTTTGTCGTCAATTCCATTGACCTAAAACTAGGTTTAAATGCTCTTTGCAGACATACGATATCTTATATCTGCAAGAAGCATGACATCAAATAACGTTTATGACAAAAAATATTTGCCAATATTATAATCTTTAATATCTAAATCTCAAAAATATTATGAATAAACAAATAATTTCTGACCAGTATCGTACGTGCAACATAGAGCGATAGCACACGGCGCATTTAAACGCGCTTTAGTCTCTGACCTAAACGCGGAAGCTACGAGCGACTACAGCGCGTCTGTATCGCTGTATCTGCGAAATGCTGCGTGTATACGCAGGAGACGCGCGTTTCACGATCGCTCCGTGTAGTTAGGTTACAAAGTTGCATTCGCATGCGCGCCCGCTGCACTTTTAAAATAGGCCCTTAATCCCTCAGGAGGACATACAATCTACGGCTTATAATTGAGAACCAAAGTATGTACGTAATGTGTGTGTAATACTACCAACATAAAAATTTTGTCTCTCTTTACTAATCGTATTTCTATGACAGTGAGTAGTGCCCATAAATGAATAAACTGGGTAATTTTTAATACCGTCTGAGATAAATAGGGTAAATAAATAGGGTAATACGTACATGAAATAGATTACTATGGCATACTTAGTTTATTTTCTTTTTTCAACATGGTAAATAAATATTTACAACATTACACAACCAAATTAAAATTATTATGTAGCCGTTTACCCGTTCCTCTGATCTCAGAGCCAAGCTTGTGACTCTACAAGCTGTAACTACACAAGGCCTAATTTCACAAACTCTACATCTTAGTCAAAATGTGTGGTTTGGCCGTTTCGTTACTATATGAGCTATTGTAGGTATAGCAGAAAAGTATAAGATATATAAAGATCTCTCGCTAGTCGGTTATCCGTCCCACTGGGTTATGAGAGTAAAGGAAGAGCTCTTGTGTACTGAAATGAAATGAAATTTTTAATTTCCAAATGAAACTTAACAAGCTTTTTTCGGAAAGTCAACATAAAAAGCTACCACCGGTCCGAGAAGAACCGGCGTAAGAAACTTTTAGCAAAAAGACGGAAAATTGTTATTTTGAAAGAAATATATATTTTACATTGTAAACTAAAATCTGTTAAATATTTAAAAAAAAAAGTCAAAAGTACACAAGTACATAAAGACAGCCTTGCAGGGGAGCATCTTATTCCCAAGGTGTGCAATCGTTAACAAAATCATTTACTTTACAATAAACTTTAGCACACAAACGTTCTTTGACTACTTTTTTAAATGTATTAATAGAAACGTTTTGAACGTTTTCTGGGATCCTATTGTATAGGCGTATAAATTGTCTACATTACATGTATTACAAGTCTTATCACTGGTACATCTAGCTTATGCTTATTTCTAGTATTTATACAATGATTGACACTTCTTGAAATTGCTTAAGTTTTTTCTAATGTATAATAAATTATCCAAAATATACTGAGAAGCTATGGTCAGTACACCTATTTCTTTAAAGTTACCTCTCAAATATTCAAAAGGGGACATTTTATAAATAGCACGAGTAGCTAACTTCTGCAGCACAAATATTGGATTTATGTTTCCATGGATTTATGTGGCATTTCCCCAGAAAAGTATGCCATAAGACATTCTACTATGAATGTAGCTGAAACAAAACAGGCGTGGCGTTTCTTCATCTCTTTTTTCTCAAGTTTCTCTAAGTTTTCTGACTGCATATGCTGCAGAACTGAGTCTATTTGCTAGGTTACCAATATGAGGAACCCACTGTAATTTACAATTTAGCGTAATACCTAGGAATACAGTGGAGTCTACCAAGTTCATTTTCTCATTATTGAGTAGTAAATTTGTTTGTACTTGCCTAACATTTGGCAAGCTAAACTTTAAAGATTTTGTTTTATTTGCATTTAAAAGTAAATTATTAACACTAAACCAGTTTACTATATTTGAGAGAGTACTGTTTACCTCGCCGTAAGTTGATTGTTGTCGCTTCACTTTAAATATTAGTGAAGTGTCATCGGCAAAGATTACTATCTCATGCCTATCTTGAACTAGATAAGGCAAGTCATTTATGTAGATGAGAAAAAGAAATGGACCTAAAATAGATCCCTGTGGGACACCTAATTCTATTTTAGTCCCAGTGGACTTTTTACTATTAACCTCTACCCTTTGAGTTCTATTTTAAAGATAAGAACTCAAAAGATTAAGATTTGAGTCCCTTATGCCATAGTGGTATAATTTTCTGACTAGTGTAGCATGGTCTCACAGATGGTCTCAACACAATCAAATGCTTTGGAAAGGTCGCAAAAAACCATAATGAATCCTGCGCCTCCCAAGCCTCGAATATACTACAAAGAAGCAGGTATCCCTGCATCTGTAGTAGACCGACCTTTAGTAAAACCGAATTGTATAGTATGCAATAATTAATTATTTGTATTAAAGTGTACTGTTAGTTGATTTAAAACAATTTTTTCAAATATTTTACTCCGCACACACTTGGGCACTATACAATTACTCCTGCGACCGGCAACCGTCACCGAAACCAATGTGGGGAGTTATATATACATGATACAAACAATATCTTAAATAAAACTCACGTTCAAGTTGGCTTGTACCGACTTCAAAAATAAGAAGTATTAAATTTTAGCTGAAATCAAAAGGGAAAAGAACTATTAATTGAATAAGAATTATTATATAATTTTTAGTGCCTTTTTAAGAATGTCATTGCCTTAACTTTATATGATGGTTGAAATTATTCTTAAGTATATAGATTACTACATCTAAAATATATTTTAGTTTCATTAATATACTCAGAAATATTGAGTACAGTAGAAATAGTGAAACTTGGTAAATGTAAAAAAATATAATATAATATTTTATATGTAATTTATTAATTAGATACATCTAAAAAGTACAAAAAAGTTTTTTTTTTTGCTGAATTAGTAAACAAAACCTACATCATTTGTTTACTACATCACATCATATACAATATGATCAATAGCTCCCCCACACCGATTTTGGTGATGGTGGCCGATTTCATTGCAACCACGTATGAACTGAAACGCACATACTTCATAGGCGTGACGTCACAGCTAGGTACGCCTTTAGTATGGAGCGTTTTCACGAGACACGCGAAATTTTGTATACAAATCGCTGTGCCATTGAAAATATTGACTTTTGATATACTGTTTCTTCTGAGAAGCTACTCGTATTTAAGAGTAGCATAAAAAAAATTTAGTAATCTAGACTAACAATTGTCAATGACATGTTAGTTTGATATCCATATTAATTAATAACTTATCACGAAGAAATTACGACAGAAGCTCACCGGCTTATTTATTACATTTCCTGATAGGTACATATGTCGTCGTATATACGCGTCGATGTTTCAGGTTTCAGTTACATGTCAACGATACAATTCGCCATTTTTTGCCATTTATCTCATAAACCGTGATAACCAGAAAGTTGATATTTTCACAGGTTTATTTCGGTTGCCGCTATAACAACAAAATACAAATAATATTAAAAACATTATAAAATAAATATATCTAATAATTATGTAAATGGGGCTCATATACAACAAAAGTGAAATGTTAGCCGTATTGTACGGAACCCTTCGTGCGCGAGTCCGACTCGCACTTGGCCGGTTTTTTTAAATATATTTTTAAAGATCACGTCCCGGAGGTTTATGGTTTCGTCATGTCCATCCGTCCGTTCGTTCGTCTTCGGCTTCCCGTCCAAACGGTTAGTGCTAGAAATATAAAACATGGATAAGTATATTTACCACGTCGACAAAGTGCTAAAATAAAACCACGAAAAGTATTTTTTTTGGGGTGTAGGTGGGTGTAGGTAACACGTAATGTGGGGAAGATTTTCTTTTCTCGCGTCTACCCCATATAGTGCGGATTTCTTCGTCATTTGATATAGTCCTTAGATAGGTCTTTTAAAAATATTGAGAGGTTGTTAAGACGATTTAACGGCGACGAATCAAAACCGTGAATTAATTACTTACAACACTTTTTGACTAAAATAAAAATAAATATTCGTAGGGGAAACCGGGGCTGGTTGACTTACTTTTGGCATCAGCACATATATCTTGGGTGTTTGGTGTAAAGAAAATAACGGTTATTACAAATAGTAGAGCTAGCCAGGTAGTACTAATTATTCATTTTTAATGCATATTTTTATCATTACGATACTTATTTATTTTGACTATAAGTACGGGGTAGGTCGACCTAGGCAGTAATTCACGTAAATAAAGAGGGTTAAATGAAAATAATATATTATAATTTAAAAATAGTCATAACTACTTTCAATCAGCATCAGAGATCAATATTCAATACTTACTTGCTTTTATATATAAACATTAATCAACATACGTAACCTTCTATAAACTAAAAAAATTTTCTTTTAGAAAACAAACTTAATAAATAATAAGTATAAAATATTAATCTTTTGTTTCTTCTTCTTTTTCTTTTTTCCTTTTATACGTCCTCATTTTTTGGAAAAATACTTTGGCGTAAAATAGTAAACTTACTTGTTTAATTATTGTGGCAAATTCTACCTACCTCGAACAAACTTCGTCAACCAGCCCCACGCCATTTTAAATTTTATCCCCGTGGCTTGACTACACCTTGGTGCTAGTATGAAATCAATTCAGTGTAAAGAATTAAAATTAGTCTTTAAACTTTAAAGACTATCAAATGTATATTTGGCACAGTAACAACTGTGTTTTAAATATATAGACAGACACAAAAACAAATAAAGTATGAGCAAAAATCACTTTACTTAGTAAGATCAAAACAAAACATGTGGTGCCATTCCCGAACGCCACGCGACTGCGTCAGCGCACTTCGCAACACCGGTTCTTCCCGCCGCCGAGAGTCCCCTAGGACCACGGCCCAGCTTTTACAAGCCCTGCTTTCCCTAGCCATGGATGTCTCTAACAGAATCCTGGCCGGGGAAGAAATCCTACAGACCCTCCTGAAGGCCCTCCCTGAGGGGGCGACCCTCTTTGCCTCCCTTATATCCAAATGGCTTCCCACGCCCCATCCCATCTAAAGGTTGTTCACTGGAACGTCCGGGGGGTCCGCGGTAAGGTGGCCCCAATCCGCCTCCTCCTCCGGGAGTATGAGGTGGACGTCGCCTTACTAAGCGAAACCCTCCTGTCCCCTCGGGACCGTTTCAGTGCCCCCGGCTATCTTGTATATCGCCAGGACTTCCCGGGGGGTGAGCGGGTATGCAGAGGCCTCGCCGTCCTGGTCGGCAGGAAAATTCTGCACCAACTCCTCCCCCCGCCTCCAGTTTCATCTCTGTACGCCCTTGGAGTGGAGGTGCTCCTCGGGTCGCACCGCACGCGCATATACGCGAGCTACAAACCTCCGGGGTCGCGCTTAGATATCTCCGACATCCATAGGCTCCTATCAGAAGAGCCGACTGTGATTGCCGGAGATCTAAATTGCAAGCACCCCGGATGGGGATCCCGCGCTCCCAACCCGGACGGAAACCGACTGTTCGCCGACTCAGAGCGAGTCGGGTACTCGGTAGTGGGAACTTACTACCCCACCCATTACCCCGAGACCCCCCGATACTCTCCGGACGTCCTTGACGTGGCAATAGCTCACCGTCTCCCGGGTGACCTCCATCAAGAGGTCCTCGATGTGGCCCACGGCTCTGACCACCTCCCAGTCTTAGCCACTATACGCGCCGCTCCCGCAAGCGTCCCCCCTCTTCCCCCCCGCCCAGTCCGTGACTGGGACGTCTTCGCCTCGCGGCTCCACGAGAGCACCCCCAATTTCCCGGTTGACTCTGCAGAGAACGTCGAATTGATGACTCTGCAGATCACCGAGGCAATTGCAGCCGCGATGGACGCGGCAACCCAGACGCCTACTCACCGCCATTCCAAGCGGCCCACTCTCCCCCGGCACATCGCCGACCTAATAGGCGAGAAGAAGCGCCTGCGCCGAAGATGGCAGCTCAGCCGCTGCCCCACCCTGAAGACGCAGCTCAACCGCCTCACATCGCAGGTAAGAACTGCCCTTCAGGACCTGAACGCTGCGGATTGGACTCGACGCATCCTGGAGGCGGGCGAGGACTGGCCCTCCCTCCACCGCTTTTGCCGCAGCCTTACTGGTGTCACAGCCCCCGTGTGCCCCCTGTTGCATCCAGATGGCAACCTCAGGTACCGTGCAGAGGATAGAGCAGACATTCATGCCGAGCACCTAGAGCGCCAATTCTCACCGCTGCCGACGACCGCAACGGAACACGCCCGAGCGGTCTCTGAGGAGGTAAAGGTTTTCCTTCTTTCCCCCTCCTCCCCCCCAGATTTCTCCTTCTCACCGAGGGAGGTCCAAAAGACCCTCCGGTACCTTAAACCGAAAAAGGCCCCCGGTGCAGATGGAATTCCTAACTCCGCTCTCCGCCACCTTCCCTTCAGGACGGTGGCCGCCCTGACTCGCCTCTATAACGGCATTGTCAGGACCGGTCACTTCCCCTCCCCCTGGAAAATGGGTCTGGTAGTAACCATCCCCAAAGCCCACAAAAACTTAAGGAAGGCTGAGGGCTACCGGCCCATTACCCTCCTTTCCACCCTTTCAAAAGTTTTTGAACTCCTCCTTCTGAAACACCTTTCCCCTTACCTCCCTCCTCGTGAGGAACAGTTCGGGTTCAGGTCCAACCTGAGTACCACCCTCCAGTTGGTACGTGTTATCCACCACCTATCCGTTGCGGCTAACAAAAAAGAATCGTCGGTAGCCGTTTTTCTAGACATGGAGAAGGCGTTCGACAGTGTCTGGCATGAGGGTCTGCTCTGTAAGCTCATCCGGGCCAACGTACCTCCCCCCCTGGTAAGGTTAGTGGCATCCTTCCTCTCTGGCAGGACCTTCAGGGTTCGCGTCGACGGAGTCCTCTCCAACGAGCGTCCCATCGCCGCAGGCGTCCCCCAAGGTAGCGTCCTCTCACCAGGACTCTACAACTTCTACGCCAGCGATGTGCCCGCGGACCGGGGCACCTCCGTGGCGTTGTACGCCGACGACACGGCGTACTTCTCCTCCTCGCTGACCACCGAGCATGCTGCCATCAAGATTCAGAGGACGCTGGATCTCCTCCCTGACTGGCTGAGCAAATGGCGACTCTCTGTTAACGCAGGTAAGTCCCAGGCGCTCGCCGTCAGCACGAGGTGCTCATTTCCGGCGCCTCTGAAGATTGGTGATGCTGTGATCCCGTGGGGGAGAACAGCAAAGTATCTCGGGGTCACGCTGGACCGCCGACTCTCCATGGCCCCCCAGTGCTCATCGGCGGTGGCGAAGGCGAACGCGGCGATTGCGCTGCTGCGCCCGGCCTACGCGTCCCCGCAGATCCCCCTCAGGATGCGCGTAGCCCTCTTCCGGACGTACGTTCGGTCTCGCCTGACGTACGCGGCACCCGCGTGGCACCACCTGCTCTCTGCACCCCAGAAAGGGTTGCTGCAGAGAGCCCAAAATCGGGTGCTGCGCCGAATTGCGGGCGCACCATGGTACGTCCGCAACACTACTATCGCCAAGGACCTCAGGGTGGAGAGCGTGGAGGCCTTTGTGGCCCAGCTCTCTGCCAAGCTGTTCGCGCGGGCGGATGCCTCGCGCTTGGTCGAACTTACCGACCTGGCGCCGTGGCATGCCCGCCCGCCCGACCGCCACCGCCTGCCGAGAGATGCCGTCCCTCCGGAGGACCCAGCGGAGCCACGCAGCCCGCCCCACCGCCCCCGAAGAGGAGGAGCCCAGGCGCACTGATGCGCCGCACCTAGCGCATTTGGCGCTCTCTGGCGCAACCGCGCCACCACCATTACGGGATTGAAATCCCCCCCCCACCTTTTCCCCCCTTCGCCGGCAAACCAGATGCCGGCGAATCATGTCCACACCGCGTCCGGGGCCTGACGAGTGGCAGCCCTATTGCCACCCCGTCGTCCCCGGGGCGTACCTTCCCCCCCGACATAAAAGGTCGGGGCCTGGAAGTTTTTAAACAACTTTCCCCCTTTTCCCCAGGTTGTTCGTTCCGCGGTCCGGTAAACACGGTGCGTGAGGGAGTGGACCCAAACACGTTTCTCGGCCCCCGGGTCGGGACCCCCACGCGCCGTTTGGAGCCGACCGTTGGTCTCGGTCGGGCCTGGATTGGCATGTCGTCACTCCCTTGTTGTTGTCGGCTGCCCTACCATGGGTTTTTAAAATTAAAATAAATTAACTAGTCTTAAACGAATGCATTATGTTTTGTGCTTTTTTTTAATAGTGTCGTAAACGTGTGATGTTTTAACTTTTAACTCCCCCTGAAGACCTATGTAGAGACTAACTATATATTTAAGAATCATAAAGAGCTTTAATATTTATTATTGCTGTCACTAAGCGGCTGTTATGTAATTCCAGAAGCAAAGTAAACAACAAACATGTTTTCTACATTTTCATGTAATGTTAAATTGCCTAGTTATTCGCGGTAGCCTGCTCTTGAAGGTCTTAGTATAGCCACACATCTGCTGAACGTTATCTGCGTAACGCGACGGAAGTTCGGCTAATAGAGTACATGAAACATTACTTAATTGAAAGAAAAGGTAAAAATATGGCATTAGGATTTAAGTCGTATGCTTTCTTCTAAATTATAAATTTAGATACTTGGTAATGGAAACGTCATTATAAGCTTGTCATGATTGTATGACATTTAATCGGGGGCTATACCAAATAACAATAGGCGACCCTTTAATATATTTTATTAGTGGCGACTCGCGACACTGTCCGAGTCATTCGTCTTAGTGAGCTCAAGCCCTTACATTGCTAGACCGTCGAAGGGCGCGGCGGCGGGCGGCGGGCGGCTGTATCGACGTGGGCGGCGCGCATGACCGCAGACTGCTTCGCCGCCGCGCCGCACGCCGCACTACGTGAGCAGTACGCGACCGGGGCGCGCGCCCGCGATAAACGCTATTATTTAGAGTACGAACAGCTTTAACTGAAGGTAAGTTCAGAAACTTAGTATTCCTAACCTTAAATTACGAATAGTAATGTCTATATTAATTAGCATTAGAATTTTTAAGCCTATCACATTATAGCGTGTCCAGCGCGTTTTTATTAAATTAACATACGTGTTTCACCCGAGTGTCATAACGTGTGAACTGTAATTGGAACGCTTCTGGTTCGTAGACAATACGTTAACCTTGGCAGTCCAAGGACAGTTTCCAATAGCAATCAGGGACAATTGGTATGATAAGATAATTTTTTAATTGGCATCATTAACGTTGAACTTTAAGTATAAGTATGTATATAGTCCTATAAATACATTCTGAACATTTTTTGCCTCCTTTAGGGGTCTCGCTACGTTCTTATACTCGTACTGATAGATAATTACTATAACTTAAGCGTAGCTGCCTGCTTCATAATGCTATTAAAGACAATGGCTATATCAAGGGATACCGTTTACCGACCTAAAACCGATTCGTTACTTTTCGGTAACAATTCGGTACCCACGTACTCTTCAAGTGACCGAACAACGTAAAATTAACTTGAAGCGAGACAGATCGGCGTCATATATTCAGAGAATATTCCATGAGTTTTCGTAACTAGGCACGGAGAGGTCGTTGAAATTTTCGTGTCTGTCCGTTTCGTATTTGACAAAAATAATTTTCGCCTGGCTGTATTTCAATTTTAAAGTTAGTTTTTTCAAATGATATTTAATATTAACTCAACACACCATTTATTTATTATTGACAATAAATAGGCATTAATTTATCAAATAACAGATTGTAATGTACTTACTGGTTATTTCCCGCCGGATTTACGTCACGTTCTCACTTAGGGATACCTAAGGGCGTGATCTGATCGAAAGTACCTATTTCTTAACGTTATTTAGTATTGAGTTGAAAAAATAAATGTGAGGTTTGGTAAAATCAATCACGGATATTTTGGGCATATGATCTACTACTTATGTAGATCCCGGTTTTACCATTTGGCCCCGTACCCACAGTGCCCACCCACGTCCGTACTTTACGTAAGGAAAGTAGGTTCTGTAACCCTAAAATCATGTTGTTACCTTATTCATTTCTTTTAAGAATTTTAAACAGATGTTTGAAGGGTTTTTAAAAATAGGTAGTTAGTTATTTCAACATGCTTAGGATTCATAAACAAATTTATGTTGTACCTACTTAACTACTAGTACCGCTCTCATGGGTTCACTGAAAGTTCCAAGTTGTATTTTTGTAGGTACTTAGAAGAAGAAAAAAACTCTTTTCATAAATAAATAAAAAAACGGGCAAGTGCGAGTCGGACTAGCGCACGTAGGGTTCCGTACCACTATAGGTACCATATAGTTTACATGTTTTTACTTATTATTTCTATTAAGTTTTCCAAGTAGGCGCATTTTACAAGTTAGGCATCTATAACTCCTAAGCTAACAAAGTTATATAAGCCGTTATAGTTCCTCCTTACATCCTTAAAATATTAGTATCCTTTAAAGTTCATATATTACCATCATGATGTTTTTTAGATTTTTAGAGCCAATCTTTTAGCTTTTAGAGGGGGGGCGCCCAATTTTAACAAAAAATGCGCTTTAAAGTTAAATATCTCGGAAACGGATACGTAAATCAAAAAACCATCTTAGCAATGTTTTAAAAGACCTACTTATCTAATGATACCCCAGACTATGGGGTAGACGCGAGAAAAAAAATTATCCCCACTTTACGTGCCATACACCCCAGAAAATGAGATACCCCAAAAAATTTTTTTCCTGATTTTATTTTAGCACTTTGTTAACGTAGTAAATACACAGATCCATGCAAAGTTTCATCTTTCTAACCGTTTGGACGGCCAGCTGAAGACGGACGGACGGACATGACGAAACCACAAGGGTTCTGAGACGTACGTAAACTACGGAACCCTAACAGTACTAGGTTTTCCGACAGAAAACATTAGGAAGCTTACCGACTTTTTCATAACAATATGTTACGTAAATATTATTTTTTGACAAAACAAAATTACGAAAAAATTATATAAAATGAAAAAACTTTGGTTAGCTCCTAATATAGAAAATATTATGTAAGCTATTGATTTATATACCTACCTTTTTTTTACCGTACGGTATTTGCTCCAGAACCTCGCCTTACCTCTAAAGCAACCGCTCTTGCTCCAGCCTTCGCATGCGCAAGAGCTCCACCCAAGTTGGCAGCTCACCGAAAAGTGACCTCTGTAAAGCGAAGAGGTGCATCCGGCCAGTGCTAACGCTAAGAGCTCCCACAGCGGATCTCCGGCTAGAGCAGTGGCTGCCACCCAGGAGAACCTACTGTAGCCCATGATTACCCTCACCGCTGACCCACTGCGCCTACCGCAGCCGGGCCTTATTCTTAACAGAGGGAATTCGCTCAGATGGGGGCTCCCTATGTGGCCATACTCTTGCAAACACCGGACTATATCCGCCTGTAGGCTTCGCTGGGCCCTCCTATATTTGAAAGAAGCTGATCCTGCTCTGATGCCACCCATATGAGATTCAGTTCCAGTAGTTGGAAATGAGTGACGAAGGTGACCTCCCACCTCCCATCCAGGTTGAGCCCAGATACTTTATGGTGGGGCTCACCCCTAACCTCCGCCTCCGATAAAAAGCCATGCACCCGGCGGAGGGTTCTTTCCTCCAAAATGCAGGGCTTCGGTCTTGTCGAGACGTACCTGAAGCCCAAATTAACCGCCCTACTCTTTGATAGACCTGCTTAACGTACTACGTAACGTATTAACTACGTAAGTTATTTTTACTCTGTGCTAATACTACAATATTATAACTTAAGCGCACGCGCCTTAAGTGACCGCCCAAAATATGAAAGCATGGTCGAAGTCAGATCAGGTGTACCACTTTTTGACCTTAATTCTTGGTCACAGGTTCAAAAGTGGTACCTACACCGGATCTGTCGGCGATTGTACCTACACTAGAATAAAATAGAAAACTCTTTATTTGCACACTCAATCATAAAATTAACGTTAAGTATATGACTAACTACTACATACCTACACATTACACATATTATATTATATTTAAAAAATATATATAAATTATTATTTCATATAAATTACGTAAACATTACAAACATAATATTTTATAGTAAATAAGTACATACATTAATAGTGAATTATTGAGACAGATGTAAATATAGTACTCCTTATCACGTTCTTGCATTTTTAATGGATTCAGGTAAGGTATTCGATAGTCATATAGCTGAAATATTAAAAGAAGAGTCATAGTAACCAGTTTTGTCACAAGGAAAAGCAAGAGTAGGTAAGTTTATTTTTATGACCAAGAAAGCAAAAAGAATCTTTAAGCTGACAATGATGAGTTTTGGGATTAAAAATAATGTTATGATGAGACGTATGTGGGCATTCCGCTCACACACACACACTCCATTAAAAAGCAAAAAGTAACGGAAAACTGATAATCTGTCTTTGTTCAATATTATGTTAAACTTAACTAATAAGACGTTCTAATCGCTATGTCGACTCGAAACCGACATAATATTAACCTGAAAACCCCACTGCAATAACTGTATGTTGAAACAATTGAACCGTGCGCTTATCACCCGTTATCAGTGTGAAGCTTTGGCATTGGCGTCCTCGGTGCTGCACGATGGTGGTATATAAAGTGGAGCACAATTTGCATATCGATATGTGGTACGCACTTGCCATGAATCATTATGATAATATTAACATATTATTTTTGTCAGTTTCATAATTAAATAACTTCCTGAGATATGAAGGATACTGGACAACTAATATTAAGTATAAGTATACCAGCATTTACCCATTTGGTTTACTTTGAATCTATTTTAATGTAGTTACTGTTAAATATAAAGACTTACGTAAGTATTTTGTTCTGTGACAGTAAATTAATCCAAACTCTGCCAATGGTCTACCGTTAAATAAACAACAATAAAGAGTCCATCCATATTCCATACCTCGTTTAAACCAAACTGTTTAATACCTTAGTTGTATACGATTTATTTCAGGTATCTATACTTAAATAGCTATCGTTTCATAATAAACATAACAGTTTAATTATATTCAAATGTCATGAGTGTATCATTAATTAAAAGGCTTACATAAATTGACGGATTGATTAAAATGTCAGAAAACTCAAGAAAGCCTTAAAATAGGTACATCATAGTAGGTACAAATCAAATGATGGTTCCAAGTTCATTACATAAAATGTATCTCTAACTTCCCACGATTTGTGTAAGAATATAACCATTCTTGACCTATTTCATGTAGGCCGCAGTCCGAGACTGTTACTAAGATGAAACCGTCTTCTTAACCTTAATCTTTATTACGTAAAATCTGACATTTAGCGCTTAAAATGTGAAGTATTTTCTTTTGCTTCCATTACTTGAATATTAATAAGAAACTTCATAAAGTAATTAATATTAGAAAGTTTTGTGGTCCCATATTATGTGATCCACCTCTAAATATTTTTGTAAAGGAAGGCGCGCCCTGCCATGATAGGTACCCAGTAAAAGATAAGTTATAAAACAAAAAATATACCTATAACTTATTAAAATTGAGAAGCCATAAAGCTATTATAAGCTTTAATTAAGCAAATAATTCCTTTATTGTAGAGATCTGGACTTCTTACTCTGTAATCTGTATTAATGAAATATTTGTCAACTTTTTTGAGTTCCGTAGTACTCAGGGAAGGGTTCCTATATTTATAGTTTCGCTATATCTGTCAGTATGTGTGTCTGTCTGCCCTGAGATAGAAACCATTGCGCGTTGGTAGCTACAGAATCCTCCTTAGATATGTCCTGAGTCCTGACATCCCATGACTGACCAAGAGGGTTAGTTATAAATTCTGATGTTAGTCTAACATCAGAATTTATAACGCAAAATATTACGTTTTCTGTAAAATCCAGTAGATAATGAAGAGCAATAATTGTGCCCTTGAAGTATCAATAACGATGCCACTGAACTCAACCCAAGAGAGGCTGATTAATATACCTACGTTTGATTTATCGATAGAAGGTTTAATGCTTCGCTATGTAAGAACAAGATTACAAATATAGCTATAATGGTTGGCATTTAGTTAGGCTCAATAACTTTTATTGAGAGTAGTATTAGACGTTTGGACTTTTATTGAAAAATTCCATTGCAATAAAAGCCAAAACAAAATTCATTGAATAACTAAGTAGGTACAGTAAAACTCCAGTTGTAGGTATATTAACGTCGCTTATATTACACATATATCTACTAAAAATAACCTAACCCAGAGCAAGTCAGGATATATCTAAGAAGGATTCCGTGACAACCAATGCGCAATGGTTTTTTTTCAAATTAGGTACTTCAAAAGATATAGTCCTTTCACTCAAAACAAATTTTCTAAAGAGTACATATTTAGGTCCTGCCTATCATAATAGAAAATAGTAAGTTTCTAACACTCATAGTTTAGAAATGCCTGGGGTGGTAACCTGTAAACTACTTTGGGGTTACTTTTCTCGAAACCTGACATTTATTTAAAAATAGCTATTCGAGGATATGAAAAAAAAAACATCCCCAATTCACAATGGGAAGCAACCCCTAAAATACAAACTTAAGGTGGGTAGTACAGTAGTAGTAGGACTAGTAATACCGCAATGGAGTGCCGCGTCGCGTAGTTCCGCTGCCGCGTAATGCGTTATATCTCATACCAATTCATACAAATAATATTTGGCCGTAACGCTTCGCGTAGTTCTGCTGCTGCGTAGTTTACGCCTAGTGCGGTCCTTTATAATTATTTTATGATGTGAAAAATAATGTCTTTGATATCCAATCTATAACTAAACAAAATTTTGTTTATTATCGAAAGTTAACAAGGGAGGATAGACGGATGGACGGACAGACGGACAGAATGAAACTTTAAAGATTCCTTGTAGTTATTACGGAACCCTGAAATCCCTGTTACTATGTAGAAATGTTCATCAACTTAAAGCTCTATTTACTTGAAAGGTCTATAAAAATACGTCTGGTTAACTGTCTGTAAAACCTACAACATTTTATGGGCGATGTGACCAAGAACTTAGGGCCTGTTTCACAATCTTCTGATTTTGTCTCTCTTTATATAAAGTACCTAAGCAGCGACAAAACTTCCAAATAAGGTATCCGGCATTTAAAAAACGATTGTGAAACCTAAAGCGCCTTACTCACGGTAAAAGTCTGCTTCAAGGCCGCGATATTGGATTTGTAGGATGAACGATGAATAGCGCCTTTAACTCTCTACTAAGTTTTGTAGCATGATTGCATGACGTCACGAAAGCAATGACGTAGCTACAGTAAAGGGCCATATACTGATCGTCCAGTCTACAAATCCAGCGCCAGTACTTATGGCAGTCATTAGTGTCTAATGACAATCGTATTATTAATAAAGTTACTTTAAATTTTTGTCTACTAGTCCTCTCAAATTTGACACTATTAACTGGCTGCTGGATTTGCAGGCTGGACCGTGAGTATGTCGCTTAACCTGTAAATAATTTCACAGACATTGCTTACATTATCTATGTAGAGTATAGCAGTCGAGAGTTCTTCGAAATCTATTTAAAGAAGCATATTGTCGCAGCCGGAATATACAAATCGCCGTGTTATTAATCTCTATGATAATAAAATAGCAACAAAAATGCTAGCGCCTAAAGAGACCCCTTATTTATGTAATAACCTCGCTACATTAATAAAGAGAAAATCAATAGCTACGTACTATAAACCTAAAACAATAAACTTCCATCATATAAGTTACAGACTTTTGATGATTCTATCATAATAATGTATTTGCGTGTCTCACCGACTCTCGTCTATATTGAATCTGTGACGTCACTATATCTATGTATATAATATTATTATCTGCAATTGAAAGTATATCAATGACTCTTTTGTACACCTACACGATGACGCGATTAGCGATTCAAACGTCACCAATCGATAGTAATAACTACTCGTGTGTGAACTGTGAGAACTAAGGTCAAGATCAGATGCACATCCCTAGCAAGATGAGAGAGCATCCCTTAGTAGAGGCTATAATAAATAACAACAATCAATGTGAAGGAATTTCTTTATTTTATTGAGTGTTTCTTTTCTACTATTTAAGTTTACACGCCATTTATCAGTTTACGACTTATACTTAAGTTCGGGCTATGGTCAATATTTTCCACATTCGTATCCGCAAAGGTATATAGGACTTAAATCTTGATTACGATAATATAGAGGATAAGTTAAACTCCATTTTAGCTGTAAATTTATAAGGTAGCTCCCTATATATATACAGCCGATTTGTTTCGTGCGTATGACGATTTGGTCCTTTTGCCGTTATATTTTATTCTGTATGTAAGTAATTGGTATTGTGTTCTGATCATTGAATTAATTGAAGATTTACCACCTGTGTAACACATAGCACCATAACATCAAAATAAAGCAATTTAAGTTACCTTTATTAAGCCTTCTTTACGTTCACCATAAACTAAAGATTTCGCTTTTATAGCCAGTATAAACTTTTATGCTGGTGCGATATTACAGATGATACTTAGGTTTTATAGTTTTCTAGTAACACTTAATATCTGTGATTAAAACAAAAAGCTAAGTAATAAAACTAAAATAGAAAATAAGTTTTATTTCATACTTTTTTGTGCATTTTTACTTTGGAAGTCAGTTTTAATTTTTTGTTTAAAAATAATAATTTTTCTCTTTTTAACCAACTTCCAAAACGCAGGAGGTTATAAATTCGTGTGTATGTTTTTTTTGTGTGTATGTTACGCGATTAATCTGCCATTTGTCGACCGATTTTCGAAAATATTTTTTTAATTTAAAGGGTTTACCTTAAGTTGGTCGCATTGTTACTAAATGGTAGACCTGGTGATGTGATCAATGAGGAATCGAGTGAAGTCTTCAAAATTTATAGGGATACATATAGTGATTTTTACTTTTTTTGAAGTAGCTCGAGCATATGCTACCAAAAAGTTAGTTGTGCTAAGGTATACTTTGGATCCAAAAGCACTGAACGGCACACGTCTTTGGAGATACACGTTTGGAAATTTCAGCATTGTTTATAAAACTGCAAGCGTATGTTACTATTTAATAGTCATCATCACCACCACCATCATCACACCATACATCACGATATTATGTTGATATAGGTATTCCTCATAGACTTTTACACCGATACCGATTTCTTTGAACATTCACAGTTCCCCAAAAGTGAAATTTTGCGCCAAGGTTATACCCTGGACTCAAAAGCACTGAACGGCACTCCTCAAGCTTTGAAGATATACGTTTAGAAATTTCAGAATTCTTAATGAAAATGCAAGCATATCTATATATATAAAAATTAATCCCTATTTCCCTTGGTCACGCCATCACGCGTGAACGGCTGGACCGATTTCACTTTTTTTTTGTTGTGTTTGTTATTATCAGGAGAAGGTTCTTATGAAAAAAAATTTAAAAAATTGCGCGGAAAATTAGAATTTTTTTATTTTTTATTTAATTTAATTTACTTAACAATTATTTAAATATTTAATTTATATTTATTACTTATTTCTAATTTAACTTTAGCGCTTTGGACAATGTAAACTTTTTTAATGTAACATTATGACATTTGACACAGAATTGACAGAATGCGTGCTCAAATATCAACAAAGAGAATGTAAAAAAAAACTGAATATTGTTTAGAATAAATGCGTCGATCGAAGTTATTTTATTGATAGAAAATACATGTAAAATAATTAATTTACTATTTCCCACAAAAAGGATGTAAGAAAACTGAATTTCTTAGTGTACATCACGGTTAGTTCAGAGCTATTACGCCTAATATTAAAAGTTTAATTTAATATGGAGCTATGGTAGGTTTGGATAGAATAACATGAATGTTACTAACATAACAAGTGATATACTCGGTTATAAAGAAGAATACAATAGTTTTATTTCATTTACAGTTGAATTTTCGTTTGTGAAAATGCCAGCAATTAGTACAAACGCAACACAGCAACAAACGTACAAACTTAAGTCGCAGAACTCGCAATGCTGCGAGTCAAAGATATACAAGAGCAAGTCAAACTGACGAACAACGCGAAGCGCGGAATGAAGTTGAACGGAATCGGTGGAATCGAAATCAACAACATAGAAATGTTGCGTTTAACCCCTATCGAGCTGCATTCAATTATAACGTAGAAATCGAGTACAGTTCACAGCAAATCGTTGCTATTGGACCAATGAACGTTGTATGCCAATATTGCAAGGCATTTAAGTTTAAAAATGAAGCTCCCGGATTGTGTTGCGCGAGCGGTCAAGACAAATTGACGCCATTGGTACAGCCAGAACCATTACATTAATTGGTTTCCGGAAATGGGCCAGATTCTAAACATTTTTTGACTTATATTCAGCAATACAATAATTGTTTTCAAATGACGGCATTTGGTGCAACAAAAGTTATTCAAGAAAATTTTATGCCAACTTTCAAGATTCAGGGTCAAATATATCATTTAACAGGTTCCTTATTGCCAACGCCAAATAGTGACTACAAATTTTTGCAAATTTATTTTATGGGCGATTCAGCAAGACAAGTCGATCAGCGTTGTGCACACAATAATTCGGTGAGAAGACCAATTGTGGAGCAACTCCAAACGTTTTTTCATCAACATAACGAATTGGTTGCATTATTCACGACCGCTTTGGACCGCATGCCGTCTGATAATCACAAAATTGTCATCAAAGACAGAAGATAAGACGCCTACAGGACAACACGCGAGACGTTTTAATGCGCCAACAATTGACGAAGTCGCTATTGTCGTCGTGGGTGAAAATTTAGAAAACCGAGATACGAGGGCGGCACTGAAAATTTCGGGAATCAAGGAAGTGACACAACATTACTATTAAAAATGTATTTATTGCTTTTCGAAGTATTCTCCGCGAAATTTGACACATTTTTACATACGATGGAACCAATCATTGAAGCAACCATTCCATTCGGAAGTTGGGGTCTCCAAAATGGCCGTTTTGTAGGCGTCCACAGCTTCTTCAGGTGATGAAAATCTCTGACCACGCAATTTATTCTTTATTTTAGGGAAAGTATAGAAATCATTAGGGCTTAGGTCGGGGCTGTACGGCGGATGGTCTAATAATTCTATGATTTCTTGCTCTAAAAACTCTTTTGTTCTGTGCGCGGTGTGAGAACTCGCATTGTCGTGATGGAGGATGATGCGGCGGTTGCAGTTCTCTTTACGGAGTTCAGAAACGACCTGTGGCAAACAAATGTTAGCATACCATTCTGCATTAACCGTTCTTTGTCCCTCAAGAGGAATAGTCGCAACATGGCCGGTTTTGGAGACAAACGGGGCCACCATTTTTTTTAAACACTCCGTGAACGAACAATTTTTGTTGGCTTTAACTCATTTTCGAACACCCAAACTCGTGACTGGTTTTTTGTTTCGGGTTCGTACGCGTATATCCAGGATTCGTCACCTGATACGATGTTGTATACAGCATTTGAGGATCCTGCGTGGAATCTTTCGAGAGTTCTGACGCACCAAGTAACTTTTTGCTCTTCACAGAGCAAATGCGGTAACCATCGGGAAAACAACTTTTTTACACCTAATTGTTCATGCAAGATTATTTGTATTTGACTCATGCCAATGTCTAAAGTTGCCTGAATTTCGCGGTATGTCACATGTCGATCTTCCTCAATCAGCTTACGCACAGCATCAACGTTTTCTTGGGTGACTGCAGTTTTTGGACGACCTTGACGGGGATCATCACTGAGCTTGACACGTCCACGTTGAAATTCAGAAAACCAGCGATAAATTGTGGTTTTGGATGGGGCTTCATCGTCAAATGCAGAAATCATCCAGTCAACACACTGTTTTTGTGTTAAACCACTTCGAAAGTCATAATAAATCATCGCTCTAGAATTTTCTCGAGTCAATTCCATTTTCTCAACGACTAAACAAGTTTGACAAGACCTTGTGACAAGACCGAGAATCTTTTTTTAAATAAATAAACGGTATTCGATTTTTAAAACCAAGGAGTTTTAAATTAAAAAGATTTTAATATGACAGGAACAGTGGAAATATTCCATTCCCGATACTTTTAGTGCAGCCCTCGTATTGTTTTACATCGGCGTAGCAATCAACTGCAGCGTGTGTCCGAAACACATCGATCATATGATACGCTACAATATCCTATCTTATTTTGGCAAGGTGAAGATAGATATCATTTTTCAATGAAGATGATAAATCCTGTTACAGGTTCCGAAACTAACAAAAAAGTTAGTTCTATGAATTATTATTCATACAGACTGATGGTTCGGGAAAATGAGAACAATCATATCTGTAAATGTCGGCGTCTCTTCCACCAATATTCTGTGGATATCTACGTGAAAGTTGAAACTGAGCGATTGACATTTTTCAGGTTGAACCAAGCAAAACTGCGTTCTGAAGAATACATTTATCTACGGAATGCTATCAATGCTGATGGAAATGCACAGAATTTAGGTAGAACAACTATTCTCCCAGCAACATACGTCGGAAGTCCGCGACATATACATGAATACGCTCAGGATGCTATGTCGTATGTACGTCATTATGGCACATCAGATTTGTTTATAACGTTCACATGCAATCCGCAGTGGGAAGAAATTCGACAAGAATTATTTCTTGGCCAATCACCCATTGAGCGCCACGACATTACCGCAAAGGGTGTTCAAAAGAAAGTTAAAGTCACTCATGGACTTCATTGTTAAGCATCGCGTATACGGCGAGACGCGCTGTTGGATGTATTCAGTCGAGTGACAAAAACGCGGATTTCCACATGCACACACCCTCATTTGGTTGGTAGAGAGTATACAACCGAATGAAATTGACAATGTGATATCTGCGGAAATTCCCGATAATGATAAAGATCCATTGTTACATGAAATTGTTACAAAAAATATGATTCATGGTCCCTGTGGAATATTAAATCCAAATTCTCCGTGTATGGTTGATGGAAAATGTTCAAAACGCTTTTCAAAACAATTAATAGTAGAAACTATTAGTGGAAATGATGGTTATCCACTTTATCGCCGGCGATCCACTGATGACAACGGAAGGTCAACAATAGTCAAAGTGAATCAGCTGGAAATTGAAGTTGATAATCGTTGGGTTGTTCCGTTTTCTTCGTTACTCTCCAAAACATTCAAAGCACACATAAATGTTGAATATTGCCATTCCGTAAAATCGATAAAATATATCTGCAAGTACGTGAACAAAGGTAGTGACATGGCTGTTTTCGGAGTTGCTGCTGAAAATTCAAACGATGAGATCACTCATTTTCAAATGGAACGCTATGCCAGTAGTAACGAGGCGATGTGGCGTATTTTTTCGTTTCCAATACATGAAAGACATCCCATTGTACATTGTACTTGGCCGTACATCTGGAAAATGGTCAAAGGGTGTACTTTACAACGGAAAACGTATTACAACGAGTTGAGAGGCCGCCATCCACGACATTGACCAGCTTCTTTGAAATGTGCCAGAATGATGAATTTGCTAGAACACTTGGAATCAATTGTTTAAGAAATTTCAACGACGGAAACAAGGAAAACCAGTTCCAGGTTACCCTCAAGTATTTTTCACCGATGCACTTGGACGTCTTTACACAGTCCATCCCAGCCAAGACGAGTGTTTTTATTTGCGTTTACTGTTAGTCAATGTTCGTGGCCCAACATCATTCCAACATCTGCGAACTGTTGATGGTGTATTGTGCGGCACATACAGAGAAGCCTGTCAACGTTTGGGATTGCTAGAGAATGACAGTCACACACAGGAGGTTGAGGATGCTGTAATTTCGTCAAATGCTAAACAAATACGAACATTGTTTTCCATAATTTTATCTACATGCTTCCCATCAACACCGATTGATTTATGAAACAAATATAAAGATCACATGGCCGAAGATATATTACATCAGAAGCGTCTTGGAACATCAAATGCAAATTTGCAAATTAACGAAGAAATGTACAATGAAGCATTAATTTTAATTGAAGACATGTGCTTGATGCTTACCAACAAAGGATTAAAACAATTAGGAATGACAAAGCCCAATCGCCGAATGCACGACGCATTTAATCAAGAGTTGAGACGCGAAACCCAATACGATTCCGAGGCAATTAAAGAAACTGTTCTAAGAAACGTTCCCTTTTTAAATGAGCAACAAAAATATGCCTACGAAACGCTAATGAAAGTAGTGAACGATGGAACTGGCAGATTTTTTTCTTAGATGCTCCCGGTGGGACTGGGAAAACGTTTTTATATCATTGATTTTGGCAACGATTCGATCGCAAAATGGTATCGCACTTGCACTTGCTTCATCAGGTATTGCAGCTATGTTGTTGGATGGCGGTCGAACAGCTCATTCTGCACTGAAGTTATCGTTGAACATGCAAATAAATGAAACACCAACTTGCAACCTTTCGAGAAATCGTTCGATGGCCAAAGTGTTGCAGCAGAGCAAACTAATAGTTTGGGATGAGTGCACGATGGCACACAAAAAATCTTTGGAAGCATTAGACCGCACGTTGCAAGATTTACGAAATAACCAAAACCGGTTTGGTGGTGACCAAACCGGTTTATATATATATATATATATATATATATATATATATATATATATAAAGTATGAAATAATTCTTACTGTCGAAAAATTTCCCCTTTTAAATTCAGCTAAAATTTAACAATTTCTCTACTCAATCTTATTATTGAAGTCGGTACCCGCCCAAACAATTGTATAAATCCTTTAATAAAAAATCGTTTTTAAAAAGCATTACCGATCTGCGGACCTACTAAACAATCACCAGTGGTAATCATTATTATATACTATATTATTAAATAAATAATTAGCATTATCTGTTGTTATAGCAAAAATGTATCAGTAATCATTAAATGTACTATAGTGATGATGACGATCACGAATATAGGTTAACGTTTAAAGATTCTTTATTTCTCAAAAGATTACAATATTCACTTCCGAGAAATACAATTTGTAACTTAATAATAAGTATCACAAAAACTATGTGAACAGCGAGCGTTTTCTTAATAATATAATTTTGGCAATAGTAAATTTTCAAAGACCAAAAATATCGGTGCACAAAACTCTGATGAGTAGTTAGTACCTATGTCATCATAATAATATGTTGATGTTTCGTGTGAAGATGGTGGTGATGATTATGAAGATTACTGTAAGTGGTATAATGGCATATGCTTGCAGTTATTGAAACAACGCTTGAATCCCCAAATATGTATCTATAAGGACTTGGGAGTTCTGTTCAGTACTTTTGGATCCAGGGCATACATTGGTACAAAAGCTTACTTATTGGTAGCATATGCTTGGACTACTTTAAACAAAGTTGAAATCACTATATGTGTCCATCCAAATCCCTGGATTCGGTGGTCTATTATACAGGCTAGTGCTTCCCTATGAAGGAGATCCAGCCTTTGCCACTGCCACCTACACGCAAAGTGGGGGATGATTTTTTTCTCTCGTCTGGGGTAGGGTATCATTAGATAGGTATTTTATAAACATTAAGAGGTTGCTAAACAATCGATGTTTTTAATTTAGGTATCTGTTTGCGAGATATTCCTCTTTAAAGCGTATTTTTTGTTAAACCCCCGTCCCCTCTCCCTACCCCTTCCCCCTTTAAAACCTAAACGGCTGGGGTAAACAGGTCCGAAAATTTATGATGGTAACTGTCCATCATCCATGTGATAAAATTTGAAGGAAAACTATAACGGCTTAAATAGCTTTGTTGGTTCAAGAGTTATTGTAACTTAATTTGTAAAATGCGCTTACTCGGAAACCTTCGTACTGAACTTCGTACTAAAATAACAAAGTCCCACTAATATTTTAAATGTGAAAGTTTGTGAGGATGGATGGATGAAGGTTTGTTACTCGTTCACGCAAAAACTACTGAACGGATTTCCATGAAATGGTAATGGTATGGTAGTAGTTTTGGCACTGGATTAAAACAGGCTACTTTTTATCCCGAAAAGTACAGTTTTCCCTTGGGATATGGGATACAATGTTAACGCGGGCGAACCGTGCTAGCTAGTAATAAATAAAAATGAAAAATATTGGTATAATAGTACGGAACCCTACCTGCTTGAGTCCGAATCGCACTTTGCCGGTTTTATTATTTTTTACATGTTAACGTCGTTTGTCTTAAATATATGTCGTAAACTTATTGATGTCATTTAGAAAATACTTTCATTATTACTGCATAGGCATAGGTACTATTTCTTTGTATCTAAGCTAGTATGCCTACTCAGTTTCTTAAGACAGCTTTAATAAATTCTTATATTTTCACTGATTCAAATTCTGAGCAGTGGTCCGAGTCGAGTATCTCAGTTTCTACTGCCAACATAGATAAGCTACAATTTGATATCATTTAAGATTTCCACTAAAACCCAGACAAATTCCTTTTGCCTTGAAAAAAAATTTGCATAAGCAAACGCTTTGTTATTAATCGATGGTAATTGCATTGACAAATTATGTATGTACAATACCCTGGATGTATCTTGTGGTGTCTAGTGTCTCCGAGAATTGGGTCACGAGGTATATGGGTCAAGAACGCAAAACATCGTACCGACGTACAACCATACTATTAACTCTCCTAAATAGCCTATATAATAATAGCCTATTAGCTCATATTGACCAATCAATAACATATAATAGAGAAAGTTAGATTGTTACTTATGAATTTCTTCGTATGTAATAAAATATTATTGAAGCTAGGTAATCGAGGACCCTGGGGCAATAAATGAACGAGCCAACCCCCCCCCCCCCCCCAAGTTATTTAAATCGGAAAATGCTTTAATAATTAGCATACAACCTATTATTTTTTTAAACAGTATTGTCCAAAATAGAATGAGCCGGTAGATTACAACTACATACGTCAGGCCTTTTAGCTTTGACTAAAATATTAAATCTACCAGTTAGCATTATTTTCATTGCCACTGATTTTAACGATATTGCAGCTAAGCGGATTAAGCTAGGTACTTATTTATACTGTGAAACAAGAAATAAAAGGCTTTTTTTATTTATTTATCTAACAATAAAGATTACAAACTGTGTTTTTGTTTCAGGAATCAATAAGTGAGAATTATGAAAAGCAATAATAAACTAAACTATAATGGGTTCAGTTATGTTTATGTGTGATTCAGTTAAGTTCACATCTTGCATATCAAAAGTATGGATATTCAGAAACAACACTTATGTCCGCGGCTGGTAGATTACTTAACGATAGTTGGAGCCCAGCCATATTTTTCTGGAAAGCGATTGGCACCGGTTCAGGTAAAATCTACATTTTATGTTAAGGTAGCCATGCACGTAAGGGTTTTCCTGAGTAGTTTGGAAACCTGCACTTTGCACCCTGGTATCGTTCAATGGGCTTTGATTTAACAGGCTCACTAAATTTAAAAACATATAGAACACAACATACAGCGTAATAAAACTATTAACTTTCATGCCCTTGACTTTTTCCTATTTTGTGAAATATAAAACTGTCTATACCTAATACTATCCAGGCGCCGGAGCTGCTGCGGCGCTACCCTCTGACTAACCATGATGACTTCCCGCTGCCGCTGGACATGGTGTACTTCTGCCAGCCCGAGGGCTGTGTGTCTGTGGGCCCGCGGCGGCAGCTCGCACACGTGACCACACGCGACACCACGTCCTTCGTGTTCACACTCACCGACAAGGACTCCGGTGAGTATCTAATGTATCAAGTAAGAAATTTACCAAATAAAAATAAATAAAAAGCATGACGTGATGCAATAAAAAGTGAAACTCACTTAATCATATATTAAAATATAAAATCGTGTCGCTCGTGTCGTGACGCCACTTCACTCCCAACGCGCCTAAAAAAGGTTAGCAGTCTAAATAGTAACTAGTGGTCGCCCAGTGGTCGAAATTCGCAGATCCTTCTACTATTATGGATGGATGGATGGATTGATGGATATATAGATGGAGGGAAGTTTGTAACGCAAACACTACTAAACGGATTTTGATGAAATTTTGTATGGTAGTAGTTTAGGCTCTGGATTAACACATTTTATCCCGAAAAATATAATTTTTAAGTTTGAACTTCATATGGCTTCTCTTGCCTCTTATATATTAAAAATAAATAAAAATGAAATGTAAAAATGAGTAAAGATGTAATCTCAGATGTAAATGTTGTCTATTGATTGTAAAAGACACATTTACAAATGTCAACGTGTTAAATTGCTTGAAATTGTATCAAACGCATAGCAGTGTGAGCTATTAATCTGAGGTAGTATATTAAAGCAGTTCATTCCTCCGCCATATAAATTCTAACTGTGTCCTTCCGTTTGCATAATTTTCGTAAGAAGGGGTACAAGTCTTGTGATTCACGTATTAATAACTACATAGCATCAAACAAAGTCTTTTTATCTGTCTGTCCATATGTATGCTGAGATCTTTAAAACTACGCAACGGATTTTAATGCGGGTTTTTTAATAGATAGAGTGATTCAAGAGGAAGGTTTATATGTAAATAACATGCATAATATAGTAGAGAAACACTGATAATTTTAGAGGTTTCTAATGTCGTAAATAAAAAAATAAAAAATAAAATAAAATATCTTAATTAAACACATAAGGGACATGACACAGCCAAATTTTAACAAAAAACAAGTAAATTATACACTAACGCACTATAACATTCAAAGAATAAGAAAAGAGACATTTTTAAAAACACAGCTGATTAAGGCTATGCAATGCCCACACCATGTGTTTAAAGGGATGCCACTCAGGCTTCGGCCGCGGCAAGCCGTGGCGCCTGATCTTCCGTGACCCCCTTGTAAGTTCGCAATCTCACGACGGCACACAATCATAATTATAAAGGTACAGAAAAAAAAAAAAAATATATATATATATAATAGCTCCCCACACTGATTTCAGTGACGGTGGCCGGTTTAATTGAAGCCAGGCCAGCTACGCAGGAGTTATTTTATAGTGCCCAAGTGTGTGCGCAGTACACAAGAGCACTCTCTCTTCCTTTACTCGCGTAACCCAGTGGGACGAATAACCGACACGACTGGTGAGATATCAGGCGCAGGTCCGACTTTTTACATGCCCATCCGACGCATGGATCATCTTTCTTGTCAGACAATCAGGTGATCAGCCTGCATTGTCCTAACCAAACTTGGAAACAAGATTTTTTGTTATTCCAATGCGGGAATCGAACCCACGACCTCCGAGTCGAGAGCCAAGCTCTAAACCATAGACCACGGAGGCTGTTGATATAAAATATATAACACAACGCATATATATATAATATGTAATATAATATGTAATTGCGATGTAATATAATATGTAATTGAAAAAATGATAATTGCGAATAATAAAGGGCGTAACAAAGAGACGTAATAATACACATTTTTTTGCTCTTACATTGCAAACGCTGGCTGAACCCTACGAGATAGATCAAAATAATGTACTACAGTATTATAAAAAAGTTTACAAAAAAGTTCGCGATAGTATATGTCTACCTCCTCTTAGGGATAACCCACAATAACCATTTTTATCCTTTACTATTTACGAGAAAGAACGGCTTATTTACGAAGTGATTTTAAACAATACAGCATCAATCCTTATCCAATTAAGTACCTTATGTATGTTGTGCATTTAATATAGATTAATATGACCCTTTACATCATGTAATTTAAATAAATATTTTCAAAGATATTACACATTTAAAATACAGGGAAATAGCAGTTTACTTAATACTCGTAAAACTAGCTGCCCGTGATCATTTCATACTTATTAATATGTATGTATGGTATTTTCAGAAGCTATTTAGACGGATACAGTATGATCCTTATCAATTTAAATACGTTACTCACTTTAAGCATTTTATACACATTTAGCCTTTAAACCATAAAGTTGAAATTGATATCTTATATTTAGAAGATATCGTAAAATATATATACAAGCGCGAAAAATATATATCAAGCGGTCTCGCACGCACGTCGCGTCAAGGTAATAGGGTCTCGTTGTTACCCATTGGGTACAAAACTCAACAAACCCGAACGAACCCATACGAAAACCTAAAAAAAACATTTTAAATATTGTATACAGAAGTATATTGCAGTGAGTAGAGTTATTTGCTGAAGAAGCTAATAGATAATATGATATTTACTTTGAAAATAATCGTTTACAAACAAAATTATTGTTACGGATAGTACTGGTTGTGTGTCTTATTGATTGTTGTGTAGGATGTATTCACATTGTTAAGCAATGGCATAGGTCACGTAGTCATTATTATGTAACAAAGTTGTCTCCAATGTGGCATGTTAATGTGATTAATGAGGCGTACCTGTTTACCCGGGCCTAAAATAACTCACTTAGTAAATAACTCGCGTATAATAATATGATTATCATAATATTAGATATGTATTGGAATCGTTTACCAACTCTACATACCTTTAGGTATGTAAAGCTGGTAAAAAATAATAATTTAAATATTACTCCCATAAAAGCTTTACAAGCGCAAATTCTTTGTCTATATTTTTTATAAGTACGATATTGATACGGTTGTTTATTTGGATGAAACCGACGCTGTATTATTTTTGTTGATATGTAACGTCTTTGTTCTCGCTTTCTTGCAATTTGTGAGAGTGATTTCGTGAAATGGGACGGAAGTTTGTAACAGAAAGTCGTGTAAGCGCGCGCTATTTGATTTGACGAATGAGCGAGCGGTGGTAGAGTTGGCCGTCAGATTCGCATTTTTATGCGAATTTATGTTTCAGTATTTAGTTTTTTTTCCATTTTGACGTTGATTTCTGTCACTGTGTAATAGAAAAGTTTCCGTATTTTTTATCATATTAGTATTTATTTTTTGTGGTCGCGACAGAAAAAACTGCATTGTAAATAGAACTGTGCGCTATTACAATAGAGCTGAAAATCGTGTACAGCTGTCAAATCTGACATTTGACACTTGACACTTCGATTTTCAGCCTTAACGAATCCCTTTCTTACAATGTCTCACCTTTTAAAGATCCGTTGAATGACGTTCTAAAAATATTTGTGTGCTTACTCACGGTGTGTTATGGGAACATTGGATCGCTTTCATGTTTTTGGGCATACTTATATATCTATGTTAACGCTTAGTAATATTTCAAAATTTCAAAAGTACTTAGTTTAAATCTGAGAAAGCTCTGTTAACAATATACCTGTTCAGGTAAAACGCGTTATGGCGTGTGCATCAACTTCTACCGTGCAGTGGAGCGCGCACCGGCGGCGGGGCCGCGTGACCGCAGCACGCTCCGCCGGGACTCCTGGAGGAAATCCCTGGAGAGAAGCTCCGACTCTGCCTTCTCCAGGTGACAATACGACCACTACACTTAAAATAGGAAAATTAGGAGATGGATGCCAGATGGGAAGAAATTACCGCCGTCCACGCGGACATGCGCAACGCAGATAAGTTAAAAGTGCGTGCAGCATTAAAATTGGCATAACACACCATAACAGACGCGCTATTCTACCACAGTCCTTTGAGGCCATAGTACTATATCACTTTATATTTTCTAAGCGGTCTATTCGTGCTGAATTATTTCTCCAACTCAAAAAGTGAGGATTTTTTCATCTTATGTTAATGACTATTTAAACCCGTATCTAACGCGTGTGAATGTTTCAGTGACTATAGAAGCAGCAACGTGGCGCCGAGCGACTCGGAGCGCGACACCAGCGCGCCGCGCCTGGCGCCTGTGCCCGCGCCCGCGCCCGACTCCGAGAGCGGCGGCTCGCACACGCCCAGCCCGCGCGCCACACGAAAGAGACAGGTCTCTAAAAAAGGATCCACCAAAGTGAATATTTTAATAATGGGCATGCTATTTTCTTTATCTTGAGAATTGAGCTATCTTATCAGAGCCTATGAAGTTGCTGTTTCATATTTCCTTTTCCGACTTTCGAGCTTATTGGGCACATAAAAGAGACGAGCCCATAAATACTGGACAAGTTTGAATCGGACTCGCTCACGTAGGGTCCCGTACAACACACGAAAAAAGTCACGTTTATTGTATGGGAGCCCCACTTAAACATTTATTTTATTCTCTTTTTAGTATTGATTGTTGTTATAGTGGCAACAAAAAGCATCATCTGTGATAATTTCAAGTTAAAGTCTGTCTAGCTATCACGGTTTATGGGATAGAGCCTAGTGAGTGGTGACAGACAGACGGACGGACAGCGAAGTAGAGATAGGGTCCCGTTTTTACCCTGTAGGTACGGAACGATATTTGTTATATGTGTACAACTTTACAGTGTATTTTTTAAAATTTGTAAAAGTCTAAGGGTAATAAACAACTTTTGAATTTGAATTTGATTAAAAGGATCCGCCAAAGTGAATACTGTTAAATGAGCATTTTATTTTTCAAATATTATTTCAAAACTAAGTACGTACATTTTACAGAAAAAAATCTTCATACAAGAAAAAGTTACGCCATCTTGATTTCAGAGGATTTTGTTAATTAAATGCGGACTATGATGCGGATAAAGATTTCAAAACTTAAGATAGGCTATGACGTACATTTGACTCAGTAAATCTTCATAAATGAAAAAGTTACGCCATCTTGGTTTTCACCATACTTCAAATGTCAGCCATCTTGTTTTCACCATACTTCAAATGTCAAAATGTGGTGTGAACGCTTTTTGCCTCGACAAACCTCGTCTATAGGCTAAAATATATACTTAAGTATATAGTTCCATGCAAATTCGATTCTCAATATCTCGCAAAAGATAAGCACTTTTGATCATCTCATTATAATATACACTATTTACTCAAAAACAAAGTTGACCAATATTATAAAGGTACATTTTGTTTCAGCGAGTGCGGAACCATTCCCTGACGTCGATTTGTCTCCTGTCGCACCACCCTTTCTTCTCAACGTTCCGAGAGTGCCTCTTTATACTTAAAAAGCTTATCGATGCCTGCAACGAGTCTTCCAGTCCACGACGCGTCGGAGCGTCCAGACAATTATTTAGGTAACAAAGTAAAAAATATATTTAATAAATAAAATGTTATTTTCAGGGCTAAAAGCACAAAATATGTAATTGTAGCGCTTACTTTGAAAAAAATGCGTAAGTATCCCGACAGTAAGTTTTGCAAGGTTTTTAACATAGCTTTAGACAATTTTTATCGGGCAACATAAACAAAAATTGCATTGCTATATACTTTGTACTTTTGTTTCTATTTATGTGACTGGTCATTAAAGACTGCGTGTAAGTCAATTTTGTATACATTGTTGGGCGTTTTGCAGGGATACCGTGTGGTCAGTGCTGACGGGGCAGGCGCACGACAGCACGCCAAGCATCGTGCTGCACGACGTGCGAGAGGTAAGTGAACTAGACTAAATACCATGAAGGAGTAATTTGTGTAAACAATGATTATCTGTCAATTGCTGTCAAAATTAAAATAATTCTAAATTCTATAAGCCCAAAGTAAGCTATTTGTCATTGGAAACTCATTATAATTTGAAAATTTTAACTAAATTTCACAGAGTTGTTATTCAAGTTAATGACGAAGTCAAATATTTGAAAACTAAAGATAGGCTATGACGTACATCAGAACAAATCTTCACACAGGAAAAAGTAACATCATCATGATTTCACCATACCTTAAATGTCAAAATAGCTCCAAACAACTGCAAAAGTGGGGCCATTTAAGTTTAAATACAGTTTTTGCCTCGACATGCCTCGTCTATAATTAATATAGTATACGTCTATGGACGAAGTAACGAAACTGTTTTTTAATTTATCCAATTAGGTACATGTATATTTACGTGTGATACGGTAGTTGTCAATGATGATAATGATGCTAGGTGGAGACGTGGATCCTGCGGCTACTGTCGGCGCCAGTGCCGGTGCCGGGGCGCACGCGCGTGGAGCTGGAGCTGCTGTCGCCGACCGCGCACGCGCCGCTCGTGTTCGCGCTGCCCGACCACACGCGCTTCTCGCTCGTCGACTTCCCGCTGCACCTGCCGCTCGAGCTGCTGGGTAATACTACAGCCGAGAGCCTGTGTGGATGATTGTATGATGATAATCACGCTGTATTTGAGTCTACATACCATATGTCAGCTGAATGTATTTAGAGTTCATTCGTCTTACATTGAACGAGTTATATAAGTATTTTTTTAAATTGTTATTTCATCACCAGGTATAGACATATGCCTTAAGGTCCTCACTCTGATCCTGCTGGAGAACAAAGTGGTGGTACAGTCGCGGGACTACAATGCACTGTCGATGTCCGTCATGGCGCTTGTGGCCATGCTGTATCCGCTGGAGTACATGTTCCCCGCCATACCGCTGCTGCCGAGCTGCATGAGCTGTGCGGAGCAGCTGCTGCAGGCACCGACGCCGTTCCTGATCGGCATACCCACGTCGTTCTTCACTTATAAAAAGAACTTCAGGTATGTAACCTTGTTACTATGTAGTTAAATTTATCCCACTATTGTTGCGTAATGTGTACAAACTATTAGGTCATTACATATGAAATTGGCGTTTTGTAAAGGAGGAACATAAAGTCGATTTTTCTTAAACATATTATATTTATTTAATCAAAGTATATACCATTGCTATCTATGCACCCTTGCCGTCTCATAGGTAGTTCATTGATTCCTTTACTAAATAAACCATTCGGACAGGAATTAATAAAATCTTTGAAGGCGCTTTGGACTGCCCCATCGGAGTTGAATTTTTTCCCTTGCAAGAAGTTATCCAAATTTCGAAACAAATAGTAATCTGTTGGAGCAAGGTCCGGAGAGTACGGCGAATATCTTAGACATTCCAATTGAAGCTCCTCTAATTTGGTAGCCGTCTGTTGTGCAGTGTGTGGTCTAGCGTTGCCCTGAAGCAGTAGTGGCCTAGAGCGAATGACCATCCTCGGTTGTTTAGCAGCTAGCTTTTCCATCATGATTTGCAGTTGCTGGCAATAGACATCTGCCGTAATCGTCTGGCCAGATTTAAGAAATCTGTAGTGAACGACACCGGCACTAGTCCACCAAACGCTCATAAGTAACTTTTTTGAGTCAATTTTCGCTCGGGGCAGGCTTTGGCTGGTTCGCCAGGGTTCTGTCATTGCAATAAGCGTTCCGATTATCCTACAGGATCCATTTTTCATCACGGGTAATGATTCGATTTAAAATCCCTTCATTTTTGTGCCGGTTGAGTAATGTATCGCAGCAGTCGACGCGCGTTTGTCGGTTTGCTGCACTCAATTCATGAGGTACCCATCTTTCAAGCTTTTTCACCATCGCAATTTGCTTCAAGAGGATTAAAACAGTTTTATCACTAACACCGCAGTCTGCAGCTAACTAGGACGTGGTTTGCGATGGATCCGCTTCCACAATAGTCTTCAATTCTTCATTATCAACTTTGGTCTCCGGCCGTCCACGTGGCTTGTTCTGCAGGTCGAAATTTCGAGAACGAAAACATTGGAACCAAAAACGCACTGTGTTTTCTTTTACGACGCCGCCGCCATACACGTCATACATTCTTCGAGCCGTTTCTGCAGCACTGGTGCCACGGTGGAACTCGTACTCGAAAATAATACGATATTTCAAGTTTTCCACTTTGTAAACAGACTGACGCAAAAAAAAAAAAGAGAAAAAAACAAATGAATTACGGTTTTTAAAACACAAATGCATGAGTAAATAGCTGTATAAATTTGAAATTGGAATTCCTAACCAAAGAAGATATATTTGAGATCAAAGTGGCTAGTACGACAAAACGCCAATTCCATATGTAAAGACCTAATATAATAGGAAGGACTTAGGGATAATAATGGATATACTTAGGTCGTCATTTACCAGGCAGTTTGTGATGCGACATCATGTATCGCAAACTAATTAGTTACATGGGAAACATGGAATTTTTTATTGCTTTGGCTTGAATTAGAATATTAATGCAACGTTTGCTGCCAATTCGCCGACTTTTACTACAAAATAACAATTCCAATTACTGTTTCAAATAAAGGACGCTTTTGCTAAAATGATAAATTTATATATTGCAAACTTAAGGTCGTAGCACACATATCAACTCGTAAACGGAACGTAAACGTATCAACTCTTGCATTTTAGTATTCTTTGTATGAAACTCTAGGGAGAGAGGGAGGGAGTAGGCTGTAAAGCACACTTATCGGAATCGTAACGTAATCGCCTCGCCTCGAGACAAGCTCACGAACTGCGGTACGGTGCGTGGACGACTTGCCGTACCCGCGCTTACGTTTCACCGTACGTATCCTTCGACTTTCCGTTTCCTCGTGCACGCCCCGCGCCGCGGCTACCGCTGCGTCGGCGAACTGCTGTCATTCACGAGGCAACTTCCAGTCTTGTTGCGCGCGTGTTTTATTGAATTTGTAGGTTAGATCGCAAACAAAAAATTAACGATGGAAAAGGAGAAACTAATCTAGGAAGTGAGACAATATCCATATTTATATGATTTAAGTGATTCTAAATATAGCGATAACTCGAAAAAGGACGAGGCATGGAGAAATATTAGTATTATCAATCTGGTGAGTATTTCATTTTTTACTTAAGTAGGTAACTTACATTGTTTACTTTTAACAAAAAAATGCCTTTTATTCTCAGACAGCTGGTAGTAATAATAAATTGATTTCTACTTTTCTTGTTAAATGTTGATAGATAGGTAGGTAAGCTAGACCAATCCTAATAATAGGTATTATAAATGCAATGACATTTTGTGTGTATATTTCAATGGGTTCCTGGATAGTTTGAAAACACAATGGGACCCGGTAGATAGCGCTGCCGTCAGTTTATCACCAAATTTTTATTTTCGGGCAAAACGTAGTCTGTCGGGTTTGCTAATGAGTTATGAAAATTGGATTGGAGTTATGAGTATTTCTATTCAAATAAAACGTGTAATGTAGAGAATTAATGTTTTAATTACAGACATTAAAAAAACATATTTTTCAATAATTATCATGTTAAATTAACACCTACGATTCTGCCACGGAACTCGTCCAGTAGAAGTTTGGAAATACATTTTAAACATTTCACGTACGTTGAAAGCAGGAGCTGAATAGTTAGCACCAATAATTGGTAATACACTTAATAATTGGTCTTCGCCGGATTCAACTGAAATTTCCTGTTCTGTTCTGCTCGGTTCCTGGATGTTCATCTCTATTTTATATGTTCTCATCATGTTGTGTAAAATGCAAGTTGTTAATACCACTTTATCTACAGACTTTGGATGCCAATTAATATTACAGTTGTAAATTGCAAATTTTTGATACAAAATTCTAAAAGCGTTTTCTACAACTCTTCTAGCTCGCGATAAACGGTAATTATATTGCAGTTCAGGATCTGACAGTCTCTGTGTAGTTGAGCGAGGATATGGTCTTAACAAATATGTCTTCAATGGAAACGCCTCATCTCCCACAAATACATGCGGCATTGCCTGATTAGTTCCTGGTAATGGTTTGTCGCATGGTATATTTAATGTATTTCTTTCAAGTACTTTTCCAAATGTAGATGATGAAAAGATTCCGCAATCGCTGTTTTTTCCGTAAGCTCCTACATCAACCGCTATGAATCTATATTCAGGGTCAACTGCAGCTAACAAAACAATCGAAAAACGTTTTTTATAGTTAAAAAATAGCGATCCACTATTGGGAGGTGATATTATATTTACATGTTTTCCATCAATGGTGGCTATGTAATTTGGAAAGTTCCATTTAGTGCTAAATCCCTCTTCACTTCTTCGCCATATTTCTATAGTTGGTTGAGGTATATGAACTGACATTAATATATTCATTATTGCATTACAAACTTCTATTACTATGGAACGAATAGTTGATTCTCCTAAACGAAAGCTCGATGATAAAGTCCTAAATGTACATCCAGTTATGAAGTACCTGCAAGAATAAATTTATATTTAGTACATTTATATATATACTTCTTTTCACACAAACACACATACATAACTACTAGCCAATGTGCTCTTGTCTATTTGACCATGTTTTGTTTTATTTCAGAATCTGAATGCAGGAAAACTTGGCTAAATCTTAGAGAGTCTCACCGACGAACTATCAAGAAACGTAAAGCTATAAGTGGTCAGTCAGCAACGACGACAAAAAAGTGGACCTATGAAGATGAGATGAGTTTTTTATTACCTCATTACAAAGAAAGAAACACGATCAAGTCGATTACAGATACAAGTGGAGATGATGACTATTCAGATGTTAACAGCTTCTTGAATGATGAGTCACAAAACTCAACAAACGAAATTCAGTCTCCAGAAAACCAAGAACAGCAAACTCCTGAACTTACGTCACGTCCAAAATCTTCTGCATCTTCAGTCAGTTCCAACATTCCAAAGAAACCTACGAAAAGTTGGGAAGTTGAAAACACTTCAGCGTCACATGCTTTAATGAAATATTTAATAAATGAAAAGAAAAACAAAGAAGAAGAAGATGAGATAGATAAATATTTTAAGAGCATTGCGGCAACCGTGAAAAAGTTTTCTGAATATAACCAAGCGGTTATAAAGAATAAAATAAATAACGCAGTTTCTGAAATTGAGTTTAAATAAATCGCAGATAAACAAAACTATTATAGTTATGGCAATTCTTACATTCCTCAAACAACTGATTTCATGCCTCAAGGGTATAACACCCTAAATAATAAAAACCACGGGAATCAATCAGTACCGACAACCAGCCAAATGCAAATAGAAACTGGCGCTTCAAACACACAAACGGGCTCTTCAAACACTGACGATTTTAATACTTTAAACTTAGAAGAACACAATAAATAATAGATAAAAATCTAGTGTACAGGAGTTGCTAACCTTCATTGTTGCTTACCTTAATGTTACAGCCAATCTTTCTTCGGATGAAATCGTTTCTCTGAATGTTGTATTCTTCTTTCTTATACGTGCTTCTATAGACTGCAGTATGTTATAAAAGAGACATTTTGGTATATGGAAATAAATATAAAATTTCCCTTCATCATCTATCAAATGTTTCTTAATAGTTCGAAATTCTCCTTCAGTTGACCTTGCTTTATTCATATTGTGTACCCAATATCTCTTTTTTCGTTTCTTTATATTTTCTGTTTCCTCTACGTCAAGTGCTATGGCAATGATTGCCATCTCGCGTATTGTGAACCAGGACATAACCGTACGCTACACTTCACGTTCGAATACTGACCCGCGCGGCAACCCGACTAGCCGTCAACCAGCGGCCGGCGAGCCGTAAGTTGCTGCTGGTCGGTTGGTAACGCGCTTACGTTAGGTTGACGCTTGGTTGACGGCGAGGCGATCCGGTGACGATCCCTTTCCGAGTTGATAATTGATATGTGTGCTACGACCATTAAACGATCCATCGAATATAACGATCGTAGCGTTCGCGTAGCTCGTAGCAATCACGTAGCGGCTCGTAGCCCCGTAGCGGATGAAAATTAGGTTGCGGCCAAATTCGATTACCACGTCGAACGATGTATCGGTTAATCAATTTTGCCGTTGCAAAATATTATTCTGTACAGTACTAAAATGTGTTGAATTTATATCTGTTACAACGTTACATTATATATCCATTCAATTGTAATTGTCTTCTAGTAACAATGCCTTTAGATTTAATCTTTTATCACTGCAAAGCTTTGAAATATGCCTTAGACACAAACTTAAATGTATGTAATGTTAAGGTTTGTATCTACATCATGTTTTTAAAGATTGAACACAAAAAAGCATATTGGTCTGATTTGATTGAGATATCATAGATATGCGTTTCAATTTGATGCCCCTACTATATGCAAAAGAATTAAAAAAAGAACGTCCTAGTAACTGAAACTTATTAAACTATACATTTCAGATTGCCGGATGACATTTGGCTAGTGGACCTGGATGCCACAAAGCTCACGTGCCCCACAGGCAACGATCAGGACCTCCCCGCACTACCTGAACCGGAGTGTTCCCAACTAAAAAATCACTTGAAACAGGTAACACTTTTTACTTTTTTATATTTTTTTCACGCATTTTTGCAATGTGGTCAATGTCACACCTTTCGAAATCCTATTAAAAATATGTTTGCAATATTATTGTATTTTTGTTTCTTGAAACCTGTTTTACTTGAATTAATCGTTTTTGTAGCTAACTTTTATAAACAAAAATATTGAATTTTTTCATCTGAATTAAAATAAACAAAATGTGTGTGTGTCAACTCCGACGCACGACTGGAGTTTACTCTAAAAAGTAAAATTTAGTGTGCAATGCAAAGCGACCGACGCATCTTCGGCTAACATCGTGTCACACCGTACCCTGTGACCGTGTGACATCGTGAATTCGATTTACTCCCATATATTTCATACCCCGGGCTGTGACCGTGTGACATCGTGAATTCGATTTACTCCCATATATTTCATACCCCGGGCTGTGACCGTGTGACATCGTGAATTCGATTTTACTCCCATATATTTCATACCCCGGGCTGTGACCGTGTGACATCGTGAATTCGATTTTACTCCCATATATTTCATACCCCGGGCTGTGACCATGTGACATCGTGAATTCGATTTTACTCCCATAGATTTTCATTTTCCGGGCTTATATATGAAAATCGTTTCCTAAGGAGTAAACTCCAAAAGTTGTTTAATTTACAAAAGCGTTCAATTCATAAAATTTTGCTCATATTGTCGTATGTTTTGGAATATCTAAACAATTGCTTTCCCTTACCTGAACACAACTAACTACTTCGCTTTCTTCCACAAGACTATGCATCTGTTTGGGAGTGCCGGAACTGGTGTAAATATCTACTCTTTTTACATTGCACTATTTATACAATACAGTTACACATTCGTATGTATGTTAGCCAAAAAGCATCGGTGACCAAATGGCCACTTAAAACCAAACACAAGATGTGCTTGTACATGTATATATGAAGTTTATTTTCACAAAAATAGTACCAAGTGTATCTTGACTGAAAAGTGAAAACAATGAGGAGATACTTATCAAAATTACAACATTATGTAACCACACCCGCACCTATAACTAAGTCTACAAATATCTAAAGATACATTGAAAAATCACACATTTTCAGTCATGTTCGTCACTTGAGTCGAGCCGCATGTTTTCTTAATTCTTTTTCATGAGAATAAGTTATATGTTGAATACAACAATCTATATTAAAATTCGATTTATGTGATAAGAACATCATACTAAATATGATCTCTAAATATAACATCATATCTCTTATAATTTCTTATGTGTTACACTAGCAAAACTCGGAAATTTTAAAGAGGTGTACACTATCCGTTTGTTGTGTGGATTACATTTATTTGAAATTTGGGTGCGTGTACATGTAAGTGCTTGTAATTATATGTACCTACACTGTCAACATGTTTGAGGGCGAACGCTAAAGTGGATAGTGCTCAAACTAAGGAGCAATAAGCACGCCAGACTGACTTTCCGAGAACTGCTCTGTTCACAATCGAACCGCCTGGATACGTCATTACGCTCAATATTGCATATTTATAACGTACAATTATTTTGGGACACTTTAAGTAAATAATAAACTTAATTTTTATTTCAACGTAGGTTCCTTTGAGAGGGTCCGTAAAGTTACTCTAGCGTTTTATATAATATATATTTTTGAAAATAGATTGACAAGGCTATAATTTTATTTTTGCTGTATTGTTTTCCTTGTATTACTTATGTTGTATTTTGTAACGTTGTGTATATAATGTCTACAGACGCCTCGCTTCACAAGCCTCTACAGAGTATAAACAGTGTGGCTTTTAACTTATATTCCGTCCAGCATGGCTTGTTACGGCTTGCCTATAGCTTATTTTATAATTATACCTTCAAAAATGTAAAATAATATAAGTATATCTAAAATGGCGTTCAGTTGTATGTCTAGTAAATAAAAATTGTCATTATAATTATTTAGAATCAATCTAAAGTAGTAAAAGTAAATTATATTTAGGGTGTGGTTATAAAACACTCGTATACCATTAGTACCTCCTACATAGCTGAAACTGAAACATGTGAATCGAAGAAATTTGTGTGCCCACGCTATTACTTTAGCTAAATTGTTTCTAAATATTTTTTAAATAATTTAAAACTCATATAACCACACTCTTATCTTCATCTTGCCATATCTAGACATAGCATATTATGTAGACATAGCATGTAACATGTATGTTCTGCGTTCAGGCGATAAGCAGCCTCAGTAACTCCGCGGCGGAGCAGGCCAACGCGCAACTTATGCCGTCTAGAAGAGACAGCGTAGGGGGAGCTACGTTAAAGTAAGCGTCAGTTCACACAGAATCAAGACGATAAAGGACAAAACGCAGCATTTTTAAGACAGCTATTCAAAATTGAACTTTGATTGAACAGCAAGAGTTCGAATGTCGCTATCTTAAAAATGCAGCGCCGGGTCGCGTATAGTCTCGTTTCGGTGTAAGCTGACCATAAGATTTTAATATTTATCAAGCTAAGAGATAAGATATGTGTCAATAGCTTATTTACATGTTCAGTCTCTGTCGTTTGATGTAAAGTAAAAAAGTTACAAAACGTCCAAATAAGTTATTTGGCACTTTTTAGATAATTAAAGTTTCAGCTCCAGAAAATTATATTTGCATGTTTATTTTTTACTGATCCGCGTAACGATGTTTACATTTATAGTGGTTAAAGATAAATTATGAATTTCAGTAAGGATTTTCTCCATAGGTCCGCTCCATCCGATCCATCGGCTAATTTCATCGACATTTTTTCTATATAGAGTGCAGTCGGCTACATTCAAGGAGGGCCAGTCCGGGTCCCACAGCTCCCCCGAGAGCCGGCGCATGTCGGTGAACAGCGCGCACTCTCAGCGCCTGTTTCTGGCGTCGCCGCACTCCACCGGCACCTCGCCCCACGCCACGCCGCAGCAGCCCTTTAACCCGCTCATCTATGGCAACGATGTGGACTCAGTCGATATCGCCACTAGAGTCGCCATGGTAAGATGTAGCCGCAGATTTGTTTGATAATTGATTGTCCTCTTAATGATCCTTGAATATGTCACTTGTAGCTCCTGTCACTGGCGTGTTGCCATCACGTTGCAACATACTGAGCATTTAGTCAAGATGCATTCGATAATTTCGATAACAAAATGTATGGGATTTGACATAAGGCATTGCGAGCGATGTCACTTAGTGATGACTTATGTAAAATCCCATACATTTTTGATTTCGAACTTCGCCGTCGAAATTATCGAATGCATCATGACTGAAGGCTCTGAACATACTAACATAATCGCTATTTTGTAACGTGTACAGTACACGCGACTACGCGTGCGCCCACCGCATAACAGGCTGGGTATGAGTGGTAAGGGATATGTTAATTTGTCGCTATTTAATTTCAGGTGCGGTTCTTCAACTCGCAGAACATCCTGGCGAACTTCATGGAACACACGCGCACGCTGCGCTTGTACCCGCGCCCGGTCGTAGCCTTCCAGATCAACAGCTTCCTGCGCTCCAGACCGCGGACCACGGCTTTCCTCAACAAATTTGCTAGGACTCAGGTATACGGTGTATACCCACACATACATGACACATCGACAGTTCATCACTGATTATTAGTAATAATTATATCTCATACTTTATTTATTGCATTTATTTATTGAATTGATTAAATTGCTGTCCCAACTTAAAACAAGTCACGAGTATCATCGACTAGAAAACGAGATGTTAAGGTCGAATTTTACATACAACTGAATCCGTACAGATATACATCCATACAGTATTTGCTAGCGATTAAAAATTGCGTTATAGAAATAAACTAGAATGCTCGAATAAAATGGTTAAATATACATTTTTCCCTCACAGGCCGTAGAGTTCCTCGCGGAGTGGTCGCTGACGCCGTGCAACGTCGCGTTCCTGCGCGTGCAGACGGGCGTGTGCGACCCGCGGCAGGTGGGCGACAAGCCCAAGTGGTTCGCATCCGCGCTGCAGCCCGTGCGCTTCGCCGTGTGGGACGACGGCAGCTCGCTCAACGGCGCGCTGCGGCAGCTCCAACGGCAGGAGAACCAGCCCACAGGTAGCGAGCGTACGTGCGTGTGTAACTGCGTGCGTGCGTGAATGCATGAAATACGTATTAACAGTGTTTATAATTAAACCTCAAAAGGATCCTACTTCCTACTAAATACATATTAAAGTTAGTGAGAATGGATGTTTGTATTCTCATTTTCACGTAAAAATTACTGCATGAATTTTGATGTAAAATTGTAAATTGTATAATATAATATATAATATTATAGTATTATTACATTATATAATAATGATGTAAATTGTATCTTGAAAAAGTACAGTGATCCCGTGGGACACTGTATTTACGCGGGCGGAGCCTACCTAGGAGCGCGGGCAAAAGCTAGTACTAAATATTATTTATATTCACATTAAGCGGCATATAATCGAAAATTCAATAATATTAAAGATCCCTACACACCTTAGTATTGTTAAAAACGCCTATATTTACGAACTTTATTTAGATGAGAGTGGATCAGACTCCGAGGCAGCAGAAAGTACAAGTTCATCTTATTCGTCACTCAGTGACTTCGTGTCGGAAATCGCGTCGTCAGACTTATCGCCTGGTATGTACTACATGATTTTCTTTGCTATTATGTAGCACTTAACAACGAACCTGCCTTGTCTATATTCAATAATAACCAAAGACTTTAAAACTAAGGATAGGCTTATGACGTACATTTGACAGTTCAAATATAAAACTTACATCATCTTGGTTTTTACCATACCTTAAATGTCAGCCATCTTGATTTCACTATACCTCAAATATCAAAATGGCCCCAAAAAACTCAAAGGTGGGGCCGTTTAAGTGGGGACTGTTTTTACCTCAACATGCCTCGTTTATAATATAATATAATGTATATGATAATAAACTTTTTAGGTCAAGTTGCTCTTGAGCTATAAATTTTTCAGATCTCAGTTCTCGACGATAGTGAAATTATAAAGCAATTTAATATTTTTCGCCGAAGAGAATCCACTTGACACCAAATTGTTTAGAGAGCGAAGACTCTTATAAAGTGAAAATTAATTTATTGCTTGTAATAAAGCTGTTGGAAGCTTTTACTTCTGAGCAATTTATTTAATTACATACCTAAGTGGGGCGTACATACGAGGCATGTCGAGGCAAAAAGTGTCCACACTTTTGGGGTTGTTTGGGACAGTTTGACATTTGCTTTCCGCATGCATGGCGTAACTTTTTCTTATAATAATTATGAAGATTTTTTCTGTCAAATGTATTATGTACGTCGTAACTCATAGCCCATACTTAGTTTTGAAATCATTGACTGTACTTAAATTAGTTAAAATTAAGTAATTAACTATGTAGTCGATATACACGTAAATATAAAAGTCCGACGTGAAAATATAACACTTTATTGTTATTTTAGTACAACACACAAAACATAACAGTGTTCACAATACAAAATTCACATCAAACGCTAAATCACAAGAGTCGCGGTTAAAACTTTTTCATGATCAAACATGTCTCCCGTTGTCTCAATTTTCTTAGCAGCCGCGCTCTCATTGGTTGAGAGCGGACCACACACTTACGGTCGCGTTCATTTTACTAAAATTTACCGCCGCGAAGCGTTCGGATACGTTCTGTTACAACTATATTTTTTTTTTTAATAAATAATATTTAATTTTTACAATATTTATGAGAGATCTTCCTATTGCTGGAGTCTGGACAGTTAATAACGCAACGATACATTTAACATAATTTTTTTGTATGAATCTCGAGACCTAAAATCCAAACTGACAATAAAAGCAAAATATTATTATTTATTTTTAATCTACATAAATATTATGAAGAGGAAAGGTTTGTTTGCATTGAATAAGCTCCGAAACTACTGGACCGTTTTTGATGAAATTTAGCACAAATTAGGCCACGTGGAAGGAAACTGGTTTTTTATCGCGGAAAAATGTACGGTTCCCGCGAGATTTCCTTTAGCGCGCACGAAGTCGCGGGCATCATCTAGTTAAATGTAATATACAAAGTTAAAGACAGGATGTCTGTCGATTTAACAAGTCAATGTGTATGTATTACAAAACATTGTTTTTCAGGTGGTAACGCTCAGCAACACGTGATAGGGGAGACTTACAACGCCGTCGTACAAGTTCCCATGACACTATCGTCCTCACTTGACCCTAAGACGGTAATAACATGACAATCCTTGCTCGCTTGAAGAAAATTTATCTACACTATTTTAAAGGGGAAAGATATGTAAACATTCTTTTACCATTATCTCAGAGTACCATTAGGTTAAGTATATTAAAAACTAATTTAACGCGGGCGGAGCCGTGGAATAAAGCTAGTGTATTATTATTATAAGAATGGACTTGAAAATTTTGTTTTTTTTTAGGTATACAGTCCACCCTCGTCCCTCATGTTCGGCGAAGAGGAGGAGGGTCCTCTGACCGCCCCTCTGGGCGGGAGGGAGTCCACCTCACCGTCGCCGTCCGGCTCCAGCAGTGAGCACTCCGATTTGTCGGACGACGAGGCCGGCCGGATCGCCAAGGCGGACGCACCAGACGCACACCCGCCGCCTCTCAAGAAGAGTGTAAGTAATTTCAAACGACTAATCAACTAATTCTTTAATTATACAAATCACAAATAAATTGCAAAATGAAGAAAGAAAACTTATCTGAGATAGAAATACATTTATTATAATGAACGAGGCGTTGTATGAGCCAAAAGCCTAACGTCCAAAGCATCAAATGCTCTATCTTTTGTGGCGATAGAATTCGTAATATCGTGTAGTGTCTACATCAGTGGCGAAGGGTGGTTTTACTTCAGAGGGAAGCCCAAGTCGCTAGAGTCGCAAGTTTTTTTAAAGGAAATTTAGCACCATATTATGTATGATGGTCAAGGTCGTTATAAGCGTGTATATTTGTGTCGTGTCCGAGAGAAATTGTAAATACTTTGTAACTATTAGGTCCTTACATATGAAATTGGCGTTTTATCGTACTGGCCATTTTGATCTGAAATATATCTTCTTTGGTAAGGAATTCCAATTTCAAATTTATACCGCTATTTACTCGTGCATTTATGTTACGAAAACTGTAATTCATTTGTTGTTCCTCTTCTGGTTTTTTCTTTACGTCACTCTATTTACAAAATGGAAAACTTGAAATATCGTATTATTTTTGAGTACGAGTTCCACCGTGGCACCAGTGCTGCAGAAACGGCTCGAAGGATTAATGATGTCTATGGCGGCGGTGTCGCAAAAGAAAACACAGTGCATTTTTGGTTCCAACGTTTTCGTTCTGGAAATTTTGACCTGCAGAACAAGCCCCGTGGACGGCCGGAGACCAAAGTTGATAATGAAGAATTGAAGGCTATTGCGGAAACGGATCCATCGCAAACCACGTCCAAGTTAGCTGCAGGATGCAGTGTTAGTGATAAAATTGTTTTAATGCACTTGAAGCAAATTGGGAAGGTGAAAATGCTTGCAAGGTGAGTACCTCATGAATTGAGTGCAGCAAACCGACAAACGCGCGTCGACTGCTGCGTTACATTACTCAACCGGCACAATAATGAAGGGATTGTAAATCAAATCATTACCCGTAATGAAAAGTGGATCCTGTACGATAATGGGAAATGCTAGCTGCTAAACAACTGAGGTTGGTCATTCGCTCTAGGCCACTGCTGCTTCAGGACAACGCTAGACCACACACTGCACAACAGATGGCTACCAAATTAGAGGAGCTTCAATTGGAATGTCTAAGACATCCACCGTACTCCCCGGACCTTGCTCCAATAGATTACCATTTTTTTTTCGGAATTTGAATAACTTCTTGCAAGGGAAAAAATTCAACTCCGATGTTTAATTTTAATTTAATTCAAGTCCAAAGCGCCTTCAAAGATTTTATTGATTCCTGTCGGAATGGTTTTTTTAGTAAAGGAATCAATGAACTACCTATGAGATGGCAAAAGTGCATAGATAGCAATGGTATATACTTTGATTAAATAAATATATTATGTTTAAAAAAAACCGACTGTTCCTCCTTTACAAAACGCCAATTTCATATGTAATGACCTAATATTTTTATAGTTATACCTACGGTTCCTATTCCTAGTGATATATACGGTATTCTTGTACCTACAATTAGGTATATTTCAAATTACAGAGGCCATTATAGGTACCTAATAATAAAACGTTTTTCTGTGTATTAATTAACTATTGTAAGATAATCATAATATTAAAATACTTCCACGGTACTACCGCCTACTAAATAATAATATATAATATTATGATCGTATATTATTATGATAACTACATATTACAATTGATATTTATAGGTATTCAACTTTCCGCTTACCGTAAAAGTCAATTTATTCAAACCATTTATCACCAACAATAAACACAACACTCTTGTGTCAAGTAGTCTCACATTCAATATTCACATACTTATAAGTACATAAACACGTATTAGTTTAAAATTTAAGACAAATTATATTTATCACTTCTCACTGCTCAATATAATTTCAAAACAATAGTTAAACAATAACTATTATTAATGTAATGTAATAACATGATTTTACATCCAAGGACGCGCAGGCTGAGGTACCGCCGAGCTACTTTTAAAACCTCATTCATCTCATGATGCACGTGATATTATCTAATAACGGCTCCTCATTGGTAAATGCTACAAAATAGCGGGTTAATGTCACAGAAATATAGCCCTTAATTACTTCGAACTGTGATCGGACAAATCATTTTAATAATATTGTTCTTTAGTTGGCCAGCCGGCTATTAAAAACAAGTTTGAATTTCAACTTTATTTCTAACGAGATAAGGTTCCTATGATCTCCCACCATAACTCCGATTATATCGGGATTTAAAATTTAAAGAGATCTGTGATTCCAATATTCGTGTCATAGTTGCAACGTGCAGCGCACAGATGTCGCGTGAGTCGGTCTACATCGCGCTATCGCTTGTCTGATCTGATTTGTATTAAGATATTGTTATTTTTAAGTCTGACTTAGCTAAAGCGGTCTTAACCCGACCCTTAGCATAGACCCTTTCGAAAAAAAAAAAAAAATATTAAGTAATTTGGGCTGGAGGTCTTAATGAGGTAACCTGAACCCTTCGCCACTGCTACATAAATATACAATAATTTTTTTTATCCCATTCTACATTGCATCTACAGTCTTTTTTATACCGTAATAAGGACACGGACAGCGGCAGCATCGGGCGCGAGTCGGACTCGAACTCGACGACGACACCGGCGACGGTAGCGAGCCGCCGGCCCGCCGCCCCCACCGCGCCGCAGTCGCCACATGCGCAGGCGCAGAGGACCAGGGTAACATAGTTATTTTTAATTACTGTAGTCGATTTCAATTAAACTACAGCCTACATTAAATTTTATGATAATATTCATAGTAAATAAAGTAGAAATAATCTAGTTAGTACATTATTTCAAATACTGTGACCGGTTTCAATTATACTATAGCCTACTACACTAAACTGTAAAACCAATACTTATTTATTTCATGGCCACATTGCTCGCAGAGTACTGGAGTGTCAAGACAAGCGTCACAGACTTCGCTGCTGGAGCAATTCGCGGCTCAGGCGAAAGAGCTGGTGGAGACCACGAGACAGAGCAGCCAGGAGGGCTTGTTGGCTCACATGGACAAAGTAAGTTTATTGTGGTACCACATGAATGCTTACCTATGGCGACACTTGGAGATAGCGTAGAAAAAGAAATTTGGGTGTTTTCCAGAGATTTCTAGATTGGCATAAAACAAGAAACAAAATGTCTTAACATAAGTGGCTCATAATCGTAAGTGTAACTCATTGTAAACAAGCAAAATATTTTTATCATCAGACAGTTAATAATTAATATAAACTCAGCAGTAGCGTGTATACAACTCGACATCATATCGGCTTCCCTTATGAATATTACGCAATAGATGGCGCTAATTGCAATAAAAATAAGTATCGTTGTTCTTTTTTTACAATAGATATTAGCTAACGCGGCTTTCCATTCCGCTGATCTCACGCTTCGCCACTGGAACTTAGATAATTGAGACAAAAAAAATCGATACTGTACTGATAGTTGCAGTTAAACCTCTCCGAGTGAAGCCGACGTTATATTTAATTGTTATTAATTAAACTATATTTATAGAAAGGAAAAGCTCCCGACGAGGACAGTATATTTGCGCCTTTAGATAAGGTATATTTTGAGTGCAAACTAACTTTTTATTGCAGCTAGCTAGTTTTTCCACTCATCACGATAATTATAACTCATTTTATCTAAAGATAGACGGAATACATTTCAACTTCACTAGAATGCCTTGCAGTTTGAGTGCAATTAATACGACTGCAAAAAAACTGCCGTCAGAGAGCAGTTGAAGTGCAGTCTGTCCAGTGCCATAATACATTTAAAGTAACTTCACTTTTAACCATATATCACAAAATTTTAGTGCGAAATCTTGTGTTTGTACTTTGTAGGTTAGAACACACACTACACTTCATACTTAAAGCTATTTAATGATTTACGTCGTGTATGTTTTTAGTCGCTGAATTGGAGTGGTTTGCTTTACGGAATTTTGCAGCTTGTTTGAGACTAAAATATTTATATTTATAGATCTAATATTTATTTAATAAAAATATCTAGTTTAACTATAACAGTAATTATGGCACGCAACTGTGGTAAAAAATATATAGCTAAACGATTACAATTACACCTAGTCCACAAATACCATTGTGATCATAAAGGCCATGGTCCAAAATCCATACAAATAAAAACCTTGCAGCAAAATAAATTGTTGCTAATGAGTTCTCTTTAAATCATATTTGACGTTACCAAAAAACAATACCAGAAAAACTCCGAGTATAGAAGTTATGAGCAAGAACAGTAGTAGAACACATAGTAGTAGGTGGAGATGTAGGTCTGGATGTGTTTGTTAGTGCAGAAGGTAGGTGTATAGATAGATTTGCAACGGAGATTTGCTTTCGCCTCCGCAATCGAGGAACTTCCGAAAGAAATCGTACTACCGAAATAGACGTATGTAATTGTAGGTATAATCGTAGATTAAACTTAATAATTAAAATTAATTCAACATCAGAAACTACGTCTACACCTATTACTTACATTTCGTATATACATATTAATATATTATATTCTTAATGTCTTTCTGGTATCGTCGTTTTTCATACATCGTCTCCAGCCTGTCATTTCCATACATTTTTATTCTTGCTCATAGCTTCTATACGCGGCGTATTTTGGGAGAACCCTATGGTGACATCAAATGTGATTTAAAGCGAACATATAGTCAATCACTTCGTTGCTGTCGACTCTGGGTCAATTGTGGGTCAACTCCTTTATCAAGAGCATTCGATTTTTCTATAAATATATTCACTGGCACAATCACGTACTAGTGTCGGTTGTCTGGCAAAGTTTTACACAATATTAAAAATCATTTAAATTATAATATTTTTAATGCAGGTAGGTTTTAAGGCAAAATTATTAGTAAAAAACATATTTTTACTACTTAAATAAAACAAATAACAACATTCGTAAAATGTAGTCGTATAAACATTTACTCACGAATAAGTAAAATCTACAATGAAATTAGTTTAAAGTTTAAAGAGTTTTACAGAAGAATAATATTATACCTTTGAGTAGAAGCCATTTTAATTCGGTAAAATGTTTACCAGATAACACTCCACGCTAAGAAAGCTGCCGAAGAAGCATCTAAGAGTATGCAGGAGGCATCCAAGACCGCTTTGGAAGCGAGCAAAACTGCCACGGTCGTCAGTAAAAACACCTTCGAAGATCTAACTTACGTCGGCAAATCCACGCTGGGAGATCTGACCAAGAGCGCTAAAGAAGCAGCTGCTAAGAAGGGATTGTTAAAGGTAATATTATAATAATAATTTTAGTTTTAAAAAGTTAATCTTGTACTCTAAACGAGACAATCTTGTTTATATATATATTTGGATTTTCGAAAAAGGCTGCAAGTATTACCATGAAATTGAGTGTGCCTGGAGTTTTGAGGGAGAAAAATCACCCTAGCTAGGTCTTATCCTGCGTTATTATATAACTGCGTCTTTATATGTCTACATTTCGTCGTACAACAATTTATCGATATGTCTATTATGTCAGTCCGATCGGCAGTTTGGTATGCGTATGTATAATTTTTGCTTTGTTTTTATACATACGCATACCAAACTGCCGATCGGACTGACATAATTGAGTCGAAAGGACCATGCAAAAAACTGTTTGGTCAGTGTCCCCCCCCCCCCTACCCCCCCCCCCCCACCCCTCAACAAATTTCAAACCTGTCTCAGTTAATAGCTCTTGCCACGCTGGTAATTATTTAGTATGGAGACGACATTCACCTCAAGAGTGGGGTTTTGACAGAAATTGGTAATTTATTTTTTATTGTTTTATATTGTGTAAAGATACATTTTAAACTGTGTAAAGATTTTCAGTGACATTCTGTTAAAGTAGGTTTACTATTACTAAAAATATGTTAAAAAAAAAAGAAAAAGAAGATTAGTTAGACAGAGTATAAAATTAAGTCGCTCAGTTCACTGTTTTCTTGTAGTTTTCAGCAATGGATAGAGTGATTCAAGAGGAAGCTTTATACATATATAATGCATCGCCGGGTGCGAAGCTGAAGTGGGTCGCTAATATAAAACAATAAAAAAATTAAGTCCAATTACTCTCAAAACCCCATTCCTGAGGTGAATATCACCATACTAAATAATAATCAACATGGCAAGAGATTAGCTCTTGCCACTCTTATCTCATAACTGAGATAAGAGTGAAATCTGTTGGGGGGTGGGGACGATTTTTTGCATGGTCCTTTAATGTTGTGACTGGGTAGAAGAGCTACGCGCGTAGCGCTACGGCGTAACTTACGTAGCGCAGGCGTAGAATACAGTAGGTAATAAGTTATTACTTCCTAATAAAGACTTCGCAATAACGCGGTCGCGCTATGAGATCAACAAACATTTTAAACTGACCGGATTTTTAACAAATTTTTTTTTACCATACAGGGTGACAGTCAAGACATACCGGCCGGGCCGAACAGCAGACGAGACTCCACCGCATTACAGACCACCAATCTTCTGGCGACGACTCACAGAGACTTCTTCTCCAACATCAGCTCGGATCTGAACGGACTAGCCGCCTCTACTTCCAGCATGTTCAGCGACTTCTTCGGCTCCAAAGGTTGGTTTAAAAAAAGTTGGATAGGTTGTATATTGGAATAAACTGATTATATGAATGGCTAGTCATAATGATGCTACGAATCCGTCGCCATGTTGTTTGCCATAGGTACTGGTTAGTAAAGTTTCTGAACAGGCTGAGATTAAAACTGTCTTTAATAATTAAATATAATAACTAGTGTCCGACCGAATGTTCGGTTTCGGTCGAGTTTCAGCAAAAAAAACGGGTATCGGTTTAGATTCGGTTTCGGCGGCAAACCTGCCGAAACTACGACCGAAACCGTAACTGCATTCGGGAGTTATCGCGCTGTAATCGGTCATGTTCGCGCTTTGAATTCCATCCAAGCGACGATGACACTGTATAAAATTATTTTATGACAGGACAAGATTTCTTTAGTTCTGTTGCATTTACTTCAGATAGGGTACAAATTTCATAAGAAACTCATTGTTTTTTGTTTTCAGTTAAATAAATATGAAAATCTAAGAGTGAAAGTATTTGATTTTAGACCTTTTCGGTTGGTATACCTAATTCATAGAACCATTAACTCGCGTTTTGCCTAAACGTCATTTTTAAATAGCTAATAGCGCCCTGCACAAATAAGTTCGCACCGCGGATCGGACTGCGTTCCAAACCGCGGAGGGATCTGTGTGGTTTGGACTATTGACCGAACTGTCGTGGTAATTTTTATAAAAAATAAGTCACGGTTTGGACTGTCGGCGTCTTTCATAATACTCCATAGCGCGCTGTTTGAGCAAGGGAAAATACGCTGTCATCGGCATGCCAGATCAGACTGTGTGGTAAATGCATGGGGCATTTACTCGTTCGACTCGGAGCATGGGTTAGAGCGGCGCGAGCCATTTCCCGCAGTCAAAACTGTACGTGTGACGGGTGCTATTAGACTTACGAGCTGTTTGCCTATCTCGCGTTGTGCCTAATTTCATATTATATAACTGTCACGCGACAATGATACTTTTACGATATATTTTTTTCATAACTTTGGTAGAGCCATGCTAAACAGTTAATAAGGCTAACGCTCGTTTTGCCTATTTCGCGATTTGATTTAGGCATAACGCGAGCTAGTCATTTTATAAATTAGGTATGCCAAGCGTAAAGGATTTTAGATATATAATTTACTATACTATAGTTATTTTACAATAAACACTAGTAAATATAGTGCTATTTCGTAAAGAAAAAATTGTATAATTAATTTTGTATTAGGGTGGATCACAGCCCACCACATATTTCTTGTTCCATTTCTTCGCTACACTTCCTCCGGGTGAAAAATAACAAAAATAAAGACTGACTGATTTTAATATCGTTTTCTTTATTTTTTCCTCAAAATGTAATCCTTCCCCCGGAAGGATGTTTCGGTTTCGGTTTCGGTCGCAATTGAGTTCGTAAAACTAGTTTCGTTCGGACACTAATAATAATGTTCAGCAACCACTTGGAACTACTCTTTACTAGGCAATAACAGGCGAAGTTCAATTAAAATTTGGGAATAATTATATGAATGATTTAGAAAAATTAAGACTTTAAGTTTGACAATCGTTAGGCTTGGACTATAGTTGATCCGGTATCCAGAAGGCCGGAGAAAATTGAGAGAGCCGAAAACAAAACTCTGCGATAATACAATAGAGCTGAAAATCGAACACTCGAATGTTGAGTTGTTAAATTTGACATTTGATTCGACGCTCGTGTTTTCAGTTTTCAACTCTATTATATTAGCCCAGAGTTCTATTTTCAGTGCTCCGAATCTTCTCCGGCCTTCCGGATTCCGCATTATATAGTCCCAGCCTTAGCTATAGGTATAGTCACCGAAAAACTCGGTGTACCACATTTCGGTTCTATTACTATAGGTAATGCCCATAAGTGGTCCGGCCGTTTGTCGGTGACTACATCTGCAACTTTATTCCTCTTTGTTTTATTTATTTGTAAACGATCAGGTAAACAAGTGAAGGCGGAGGCTGCGAGTGCGAGCGGGACGGCACCACTGTCGGCGACGTTCGGGCCGTTCTCGCAAGGCGCGCGCGGGCTCGTGCAGCGCTCGCCGCTCATCCGCCACGCTGCGCCCGCGCCGCCGCCTGCCGCGCCCACCTCACGTTCCGCCAACTCCGAGAACCAGGCCTTCCTCAATGACGTCAGTATAACCATACACATTATTGTAACAGCATACAGAAGGATCACTCTTTATGAAGAGTCAGGTATAAAAATATACACCTGCCGGAGCCGCCCGCCTCAAACAAAAATTTAACTTCTAACCGCGCGCAAATGTTGTATGCATGACCGGTAACTGGTTAACTAGCTTACACATATTATGACGATGTAGACTATATGACACTTAGCAAAAAGTCGAAAAACAACTTCGAAGTTAATAAAATATTCTAATATTATGGAATAAAGAATTATTTATTCATAGCTGGGTAATACAGGTTAATATAATAATAAATTCTTATGTTATTAGGTATACATGATACAATACTCATAATTTTATTACGACCAATGGTAAGGGGGCAGCTACTTTACAAATGATGTTTTGCCTAATTCTCGACATTTGTATCCACTCAGTTGGTGCATCACGTGCTCGAGGGCGAAGGCGTGGGCTGGCTCAAGTTGAACAGACTGAAGAAGCTGATGGAGGACGAGTCTTACAGGAACATGGTGCTCAGCAAACTCAACAGGAACTTCAACAGAAAATCTACGCCTTGCGATAAAGTCGACGATGTGGTTAGTTTTTGTATCGATACCTACCTATGCGCAATGAATTTTGTTGTGTATTTTGTATAAAATAAGGCAATAAGATTAAAAGTGGACATAATGACAGAGATAATAGCATTCAATAGATTCCACCTATTCGTATATTGATTATACAATGTATCTAAACTAACATCAACGATTTTTATAAAAAAAACCTTTTATTTCTTTCGACATATAGCCCTTGTATAGTGACGTAACTTGAAACAAAACGTATGCGTACGCCACTAACTCCAATCATAATTTCCAGTTCATAAGCAAAGCGGTGTGGAAGGGCATGCTGAAAGTGTTGCAAGCAGTGGTCCACGGGCTGGAGCACACGTACGCCAACTTCGGACTCGGCGGCATGGCGTCGGTGTTCCAGCTGACGGAGATGGCGCATACGCACTACTGGAGCAAGGAGCTGGCGCTGGCGCACGCGGGCATGGCCAACGCCACTCGCGACAGAGACTTCGACTCGCCGTCTACGCCTTCGTCGCGCAAGAGCTCACATACTGGTACTTGTCTCACAAATTGCGACTATATAATGTCAACTCATTATGATATGTAGTTATCATTTATCTCAGCCCCTGACTTTATTTAAAAATGAGTTACTTAGTAAAAAAATATATACTGTATCGCGTGTCAATATAAGTATGTCAGCTCGTCCGAAATGTTTACTTATACAAAGTGCCTTGAGGGAAAGTAATTCTTTTTTTTATTCTGTGCAGATATACCAGTATTAAATTATCCAGAAATGGATTCGTCGGAGGCCCAGAGTACTACGGAGATGTTCAAAGACATGTTGAATCAGAAGAGGAACCAACTGTTTAGCAAACTCGCCTCGTTCGACTCCGACGTAAGTCACTCGATATTATGTTTCATGAATGTCGCAACTTTGAGTGTATGCTCTATTTTTAAATACTTATAAGTAAACAAGACTTGTCTATTTGTGTCTATGTCTATATTTTATGTTTGTTTTGGCCTTATGATATTAAGAATAGGTGCAGTAATCATCTACTAATAAGTAGTTAAATCGATTCTAAACCAAAAAAACCTAGTAGATAACAAGTATTTACAATTAATTTTGCTTTGCGTTTTAAAATCCTTTTGGTAGGTAATTTTTAGTGACCTTATGAGAATGGTACAAAAAAACAGTTTTTTTTTAAATACCCCTTCTCTTTTTTTAACAACTCGATAAACTTTTATTCTTTATCATTCAAAGATAATCATAATAACTTGTTGAGTAGATAGCTGATGGGTTGTAAAAAAGCTGCAGGGTTGCCAATTATCTGAAGTTAAGGACTAGTGCGGTTAACAGTCCTGTTAAGGTGGATGTATTCCTTTTCACATGGTCTGGTTGTACTAGACGGCCCTACAATAGGATCTGGTTTATATAGGACGGCCGTACAAATTACCCCTGCGAGTGTGAAAGCAGAGCCTTTAGCCAAGTTGCATTCGCTAATTACGACGACGAAGCTCGAAAACAAAAATGTATGGGACTTGACATATGCATCGCTAAGTGATATAGCGATATATTTTTGTTTTCGAACTTCGTCGTCGTAATTAGCGATGGCAACTTGGCTAAAGGCTCTATACTGCAAGCTCATAGCAACCGTGTTGTGTGAAAAGGGGTTAAAGGTGGCTACAGACGGTGTGTGTTGGCAGGCGGCCCAGTCCGAGTGCTCGGTGGACGACAGCGGGTCCATCACCACCAACCGCAGCCACCTCGACCACCGAGCCTCCTTTAAATCCAACCTCTCTGATACCGATGTCGTCTTACTCAATGTAAGTCCCCGCATGACTCCTTTGACTTAGCCAATACATTCAATAGCATCACTCAAGTAAAAGTTGTAGATGCACTAACTTATGAATCAAAAATAAAACAATATTTTAAAAGACTTAGCCTAGCTTAATAACTAATGAAAATATGATATTTTAGAGCTTTTTAAAAGCAATCCTTTTGTTTTAGCATGGCTTTGTAGCAATTAGTAAGATGTCAAATATTATGTACTCTAAGAAGTTGTAAAACTACATGCATTGTACTAATCTTTTATGCTTACGTCGTAGATTAGTGATAGAATCATAATCGTCTCTCGTCAATCTATGCACTCATGACCAAGTAAACTTCTTTATTTTTGTTTAAGGTTGCTTTGGTTAATAATTTAAACGTATATTCTCCAAGCGTAACTCTAAAAGATCATATCATTTGCATAGAAAAATGACTCACTCTTTCGTAATTTTAGTCTGATAACTTAGTAATTCTAGAATTACCGATAATTACCATATTTATAAACCTATACAAAATTCAATTTGTCGTATATAATTAATTTCATATTATGTGTGTAAAAGTCCGAATACATCTCAGATTCTTCCCTAACCCTATCAGACGTTTGGTTATCAGTTTGTCTTCTGCACCTTTTTTTTTCAGCCCGGCCGCACACATATTGAATATGTCCTCCTTAAATTAAGATTTTTAATGAAGAAAGGCCAGGTCAGGTTTCCATACAAAATACACGATGTTCCACACTATTAATTTTTATAATAGTGTAAAATTCAATACTGATTTTTTGTGTCCGATTTTGTGTTGATGTGTCCGATCGATCTTACACTTTTATTGAAAATCGACCATTTTTGTATACCCGCCAAGACTTTATTCAATTTTTTCGGCGCAGACGGCGCGCGGCGCGGGCGGCAAGGTGCGCGCGGGCAGCGTGTTCTCCAGCAAGACGTCGCTGAACTCCCGCCCCCCGCCTACCACCTCGCCCCTCACCTCGCCAGACACGGCGCGTACCTACCTCTACCAAGGTCTCATAGGTAAAGTATAGTCATAGTTTTACTGAAAAAGCTCAGTTAAACGATAGGCAAGCAACCTTCAATATATTGAAATCCCTTAGTCCTCCGGTACATGCTGACTCCATTTCAAGCTGCTTGCAGCGAAGCTTGCCTTTAGAAGCTAATATAAAACCAATATATCGTTTAGCAAAATAAATTACAGAAATTTTGGGTAATCATTTAGGTACCTAAATACGACGACGAATAGCAGAAAAATAATTGTGAAAATCGAGAAAAAAATTATATACAAACCAGAATCATTGACACACTCACACTTGATTTCAAAATAATTTTAACATTATTTCAATCAATTGAAATCATCTGCATGAGTCGAAGATTTTTCTGCCTAAACGTCTTTACATAAGCATTAGGTAAATCACGTGCCCAACCTTTTTTGGAGTTTACTCCTTATGAAACGATTTTTACTCATATATTTTCATATATAAGCCCGGGGGTATAGGTAAATTTAATTATGTTGGCATGTTCGCCCTCGCACCCACGCGATTAGACAATTCTACACGATTTTCAGCTCTATTGAATTAACGCAGGGTTCTATTTACAGTACAGTGTATTCTGTTGCGACCACTACAAAACGCTAGTGGCAACATGCATTTTCATTATAAAGAATGATAAAGTTTTGTCCTGTCAATATTTTGCCGGAATCAATTTTTCAGAAGACAATTTATATGCAAACCTTCACATAAAAAGTATCGATTTGACAAGTGACCTTTATTTGTAAACAGAATACTAAGCTGAGCAAAGACTAAAAAATATTTGTCTCCTTCATACTCAAAAGCTTATACGCTAGTGTGACAGAGTGTGATACACACAAACGTATAGACATCTATTTGTAAACGTGCTAACAAAACTGCATTCACCTATATGAAAATCTAACACCCGGTTTCTGAAAGGCTAATCAATTTTTTTTTATAATTGTATTAAAAGTGGCGTGTTCCCTGACTTGATGAAGCACAGCAAGGTGATGCCTCTCTTTAAAGCTGGGAATAAATCAGACCCAGCTAACTATAGACCAATATCCATATTACCGACTTTAAGTAAAATTTTTGAGAAAATTATTCTAAATCAATTACTTTTTCACTTCAACTCGAATAAATTGTTACATAGTAATCAGTTTGGTTTTACTAAAGGTCGGTCCACAACAGATGCAGGCATCAGTCTTCTGTGCAGTATATTTGAAGCTTGGGAGAGGTCACAGGATGCACTTGGTATATTCTGTGATTTATTCAAAGCATTTGACTGTATGGAGCATGATACGCTGTTCAGGAAATTATACCATTATGGTGTAAGGGGCACGGCACTAAAGCTTCTAAGCTCTTATCTAATAAATAGAACACAGACTGTAGAAGTTAATTCCAAAAGGTCTAATGGTACTAAAATTAAACTAGGAGTACCACAGGGGTCTATTTTGGGCCCTTTTCTATTTCTCATCTATATAAATGATCTACCTTATCTAGTTAATGATAAGCATGAGATAGTACTTTTTGCTGATGACACTTCACTAATTTTTAATGTGAAGCGACGACAATCTAACAATGACGAGATAAATAGTGCTCTCTCAAAAATAGTACATTGGTTTAATGCTAATAATTTACTGTTGAATTCTAATAAAACAAAATGTTTAAAGTTCAGCTTGCCAAATGTTACGCAGGCACAAACCAATATACTATTAAATAATGAGAAAATGAAATTAGTAGACACCACTGTATTTCTAGGTATAACATTAGATAGTAAGTTACAGTGGGGACCACATATTGCTAAATTGGCAGATAAGCTGAGTTCTGTAGCATACGCTGTTAAAAAAATTAGAGAAATTACCGACATAGAGACCGCGCGATTAGTTTACTTTAGCTATTTTCATAGCATAATGTCGTACGGCATCCTCTTGTGGGGAAACGCTGCGGACATTAATACAATATTTGTGCTGCAGAAATGTGCTATACGTTCTATTTATAAGATGTCGACTTTTGAATCTCTAAGGGAAAAGTTTAAAGAAATAAAAGTTCTGACCGTCGCATCTCAATACATTTTGGAAAATGTGTTATATGTAAGAAAGAATCTAAACAACTTCAAAAAGAAATGTGATAATCATTGTGTAAACACTAGAAATAAGAACAAGTTAGATATTACAGTGTTCAGACTAAGCAAAGTTAGTAAATCCTTTAAAGGCCAATGTATACGCTTATACAATATAATCCCAGAAAAGGTTCAAAACTTTCCCATTAATAAGTTTAAAAAAGTAGTTAAAGAACGTTTGTGTGCCAAAGCGTATTATAAAATTAATGACTTCATTCAAGACGGCACACCTTGGGAATAAGGTGGCTCCTTATCTTATCTTATTATTTGTTACATAGACATAAGTAGACATTGTAATAATTTTGATTTTAAAAGAATAATTTTCCATCTTTTTGGTAATAGTTGGCCCCAGACGAGTTTCTTGCCGGCTCTTCTCGCTGGGTTAGTTCTCGAACCGGTGGTAGGCATCACGTAGTATCGACGTTCAAAAAGAGTATTTAAAAATACCAATTTTGAATAAAAAAAATTTTGATTTTGATTTTTGATTTTGAAATAGTTGATGAACTAACACGTTGTTGAGTTAACAGGCTTGTTAAATTAATTTCCGTTTCTGAAACGCTGATTAGTGAAAAATTTACTAATCATTGATCAAATTGACATGACACATACAAGCAGATACAAGCCTTAAATAGCTTTTCAGAAACCGGAATGTAAAACAGCATACAATAAATGAACGAGAAGAGTGAAGTTGACTCTCAAAATATATGATTTGTTAATGAAGGGTTTCATTACAGGCAAAGAGAGATCGAATCTGTGGGATCAGATGCAATTTTGGGAGGACGCATTTTTGGATGCCGTGAGTCAAGAGAGGGATATGATTGGTATGGATCAGGGGGCAAATGAGATGATGGAACGGTACAAGTGCCTCAGCGAAACCGAAAAGAAACGTCTAGAACACGAGGAAGATCGCCTCTTGTCTACGGCGCTTTATAACTTGACAGCGGCGATGGTTCTGTTTGGTGTAGAGCCGGACATCATCCGCAACAAAGTTAGGCGACTGCTCGCCAAAAGTCACATCGGCCTTATTTACAGTCAAGAAGTCAATCACCTTCTGGACGTCGTACATAACCTGGTAAGTGACATTGTCTAGTTTTGTAATCATATTGGCTGTGTTTGGCGGAAGAAAGAGTCCGGATGCGCTCGTAAGCAAAATGGCGATCGCTAAGCGGTAAAAAGCAAAATGGCGGATTGTGTCAGCCAAGTGTTAGCGCTATTGAAGTCAGTAAACGTGTCCTGGCCGACAACTGTATTTCTTTTAGCGCTAGCAAGTGTTGTCAAGCGCTTTTTTCCGCCAAACACAGCCATTAAGCATGCATATTTATGTGTATTGTATATATCGTTTTTTGGTAGGATTAATTTTAATGTTCTTGTCCAATTCTTTGTACATCAAGAAAAATGTGTAATATTTCGGTAATTTTTTTTTTAATTTTCTGAAATTTCCAGTTAGTCATACATACTTAATCTAACCTAAAGACCTTCAACTTGAAGGACTCACAAGTTGGTAGGTACCTATGGTGTCTTCTGATGTCGCGATGATCAATATGACACATCGCGAGTCCTTACTTCTCAGTCATTCCCAAGTATAAATATTCCATATCATGTGATATTGTTACACAGCAAGGCAACGACGTGGAGCTAAAGCCGCTGGGGTCACGTCAGCTGCGGCGCGCAACGTTCACCGTGCACGAGGGCGACGCCGCCGGCCCGCTGCGCTTCATGGAAGTGCGGGACGACGGCCTCATACTGCGCTCCACGCAAGGTATGCCTTCAGCAACTTTTCAACATCATCATCACCGGCCGCTGGACCGGAGACATATCCCGATCTCATAGAGAATCGACGTGACGTAACACTTGCGTTCTATTTCGAATAAGTGGAGTTAAGTTGGAAGCCTAAGGATGGGTTGCCAAAGAACGCTGCTCAAATATCAAAAAAATATTCAAATTCTTTATTCAACACACACAATAATATACAATATAATAGACATGTATATATATACATCAAATCAATCAGATATACATTTATACATTGAGTAAGTATGTAGTGAAAAAATATCTTAACGCCCCTCGTGTGAATTATAGGTGCCATAGTGGAGAGGTGGTGGTACGAGCGACTGGTCAACATGACGTATAGTCCGAAAATCAGGGTTTTATGCCTTTGGCGGAAGAACGGTGGACAGACTCAGCTGCATAAATACTATACGAAGAAGGTTAGTTATATTAAATCTCGCCTATTCGATTAAATCTCAAGGCAATGCATATGTACAAATGATAGTAAAGTTGATTTATTTAAATTTAATTATTAAAGTGTCAAAGATACAGTATTTTAGTCTCACTGCTGCTTATCTTCTGCATCTTATCAAAAGTATGTGCTTTAAAAATATCCTTGAAACTAACAAATCTTATCTGGACAAGTTACGGATCCTGCACATGCAAAGCCCTGAATCAAGACGTGCTATACTGGATGCGTCCATGCTCTACAAAATTTTGCATAGAGCAATAGACTCGGCAGATTTACTGTCAAAGATATCTTTCAGAATAGTCCACCGTATGCCGCTTTATCCAGTCCCCTTGTTTTCAAAATACACATGCCGCACGAATCTTCGTAAACATTCTCCCTTTCCAGAATTATAAACTTGTATATATATATATATATATATATATATATTTATTAATATAATTTCTTTCTTTATTGTTTTTCGATTTAGGGGTTGTGATTATTTGTTTTATACTTGTTTTATAATTAGTAATAAAGTAATTTAATTTTTAGTGTAAAATAGTCCAATGCATGTTGAGGCCACATGTAATTAGTTATTGTATCGTATTTTATTGTTCTACGTTATTTTTGATGCAAAACTTTTTTTGGCCCATAAATAAATAAAATATATAAATAAATCTTGTGTAATGTATCTTATGAGTTCTTATCGTATCCTCGCAGTGTAAAGCGCTGTACTACTCCATCAAAGAGGCGATGGAGAAGAGCGGGCGGCGGCAGGATGCAGCCGAGCTTGGGGGCGAGTTCCCCGTGCAGGACTGCGCCACCGGCGAGGGTGGGCTCATACAGGTGACGAATTTTGTATAGGGGAAGAATAGAGCCCATATGGGTATATGGTAGGTATATAGTGATAAACGAGAATGAGACCTATAAATGTGACGAATTATGTATGTTGGAGATTGGAGACCTATGCACGTGACGAATCTTATAAGATATATGGGGAGGTATGGGGTCAAAGGTGATAGGTTCGGCCATTGCGAAGAGATGTAAGCTCCGCATTAATATCATGTAACCCAAAGTCACGTTTAATTGGTTAGAATTGACCGTGTATGGGCGTGGATTGGCATGACAGTTTTACGTTTGTGGTGTACATATATGGACGAACTGCAGATTGGGGCAAGCCTGCAGCGTCATGCCGATTGTACGTTAGGCAGTATGGTGTATGACTATTGCCTACTATAATTGAGAAAAAGAAACTGGGTTCTACATAAATATCACGTAGCTTCCTTAAACATATTGTGGGGTCGTATAATATCCCTTCTGTAATAATATTACTACGAGAGGATAGTGAGGTCTAAATAAATAATATTACTTTATTCTCAAAAAAAGCTTTTCTTTTGGTTGTCCAAACGAAACAAAGCAGCAATAATATTAGTCCGATTTTAAGCAAATCTCAACCAGCTCTTTACTGATTCTAAAACTTTAATACAACTGTTTCATAAAGGATGTTCAAACTGAGCTTATTAATTAAAATTAAGTATTGCTTATATTTAAAGGTGTGCATGGAAGGCGTCGGGCTCCTGTTCCACCACAGCAAGGTAATCTCGGTTTTTATTCACATTTTTAATTACTTTTGTCAGCTTATTTATTGTAACTTTACTTATGGTATACCAAAATGATGCGGATTTCACGTGTCAGTTTTGGTGGCACCATTTTCTTTGATTCAGGTAAGGGTCAGTGTTCGCGCTTACATTGGACATGTATAATTTTTATCTATATAGAATGTCATCCAGTCGGTCGTACGACATGTCGGAAACGGACCGCCCCGGCTGGTGAAAGCTTCTTGTCTCAATATTGTGTTGGTGATGTTAGTGCATCGCGTACTCCATTTAATCTATCCGCTTGTTAGACGGGTTAACGCCTCAGGGGGTTGAGACTGATTTATAACGCAAATCATATTTTGTGTCTCGCTCTTGAATACGATTTTTGATAATTTAAAAGTAAGTCATCGTCACACAAGGACCACTCAAAGTTTCCTATTGGAATAGAAATATTTTTTAACTCGTCTTTGTCGCTACTCATAGGTATATTTTGTGCTACTTTTTCTTTATCTATTTCTACTTCTGTCCAAGTGAATCATCATGAACATATACCCGCTATATTATACCGAACATAAATTAGCTCGGGACGGTCGAGAGCCGTATTTTTGTCCTTTCTTTGAATTGATTCGATGTAATAGCTAGTTTTTTACATTTTAAGGTTAACTGTTGTCAATCCAATTTCCATTTATTCTCCATACAACACTATGACTGTGCATGTGCTATTTGTCTGCCAGCCCCGGGCGGGGCGAGCGCGACTGCGTCGACAAGGCGTTCGACAGATCTAGTCTCGATGTAGTCCCCACAGTCGAACTGACACGTCCGCCCGCAGTGTGCGCCCGCCCCGCTCCGCTAGGAACTTTTGAGATGGTCCTTGACAAGCGCTCGGCCGCTCTCAACTAATGTCTTATTTTTGTCTGTTCTACCCTTTCTGGACACGCTGAACTCGCGCCGCTGCGCTGAAGGATTTCGAGGTACTCAGTGCTCCTTAAGACGCGCCCTCGCGACGATCGCCGCGACCGGCGCCCGCGGGCCCGTGTGCGGCTCCGCGATGATCGTTCGGGGCCGGAGGGCTTTACTTGTAGTTTGAGGCTTACCGATTGTTTTTAGCCGTTGTTAGCGTTATTTTAGTTGTCCCGAGTGCGACGAGCGCCCGCGTGCGCGGTCGTGCATGCACATAGACGCCCTTTGTTTATTTGTTCGTTACCGCACCCGTCAGCTTGCATAAGTATCACGGATCGTCCGGCGAGCGGTTCCGATCTCTCATTCGCACGATACGCCGAAACTAGTCAAGTTCCTTCATCCAGAACCCGAGCGAACACTCGAGCTCGGCCGATGCGAGTCAACGAGGTCAGTCGTAGAGCATTCGCCATCTCACAAGTTCTGGCTCACGCTCCGTCGCTCCCGCCACCCCGCCGCTCCGCCCCTCCTGCCTCCTGCCATCGCACCCACTACCGCCCCGACACTAGCTCGTAGAGGACGTGTAAATGTTATGGAAACGACTGTTGTGTAGTGTTTAGTAGTCTCCCACATCTAGTGACCATCGCACAGCACGGATAAATGGCGCAGACGACAGTTAATACAGATGTACACACGCATGCACAATGTCGCTTGACACCGAATCTAATGCTTGCTTACACGTCAATTACTGCACCATTTATTTTAGTGTCGCATGTGTCTGCATGCTCGTAGTCTTGTAGCCCGACGGCAACTTTTTTATACATATAACAATTAAAATTTTCATCAGCATGATAAGTGGGGTCGTAGTAAGAATGATGATGTTATTGAAAAGTATTCGTCATATCTTCGCGTTTACTTTTTTTTGGAAATCATAGATACTTATTTACATAGCACCTACCTGCATAAAGTATGCTGTTACACGACTCTACCGTGACTCTATTCGGTTCCTAATATATATATGCCACGTAGGCGCTTTTACGTAGGTGCTACCAATACAGAAAAGAAAATCAGGTTATAGCCTAGAAAGCCGAAACCACCCGAAAATATATCTACATAGTACCTACATTGTAAACATTATTTATATTAAATACTATAATATGAAAATCTCGAATTCGACCTCGTTTAAATAAATTGCCGCTGGCTTTGCACTGTATAGAAATCACGTGCATTTATACCTATTACACACTTTATAGAAACTGATAGACATTGCTTAATAGACCGTCGTTTAAATGGATTTCGATTATTTTAACACGGTTATTTTTACTTTGCAGTTTTTCGTTCGCCTCGACCACATACGGAAATGCTTTACCCAAAATGGTGGCATCTTCGTCTTAGAAGAATTCAGTAAGTAAAATATAAACTTATATAATATTATTAGGTCCTACATTACAGGTCATAGTATATAATATTATATATGTATACTTAAATACAGTACAACCACCTAATGTCTTTCGGGAGTCGTCCGTTTTTCATATCTTTCATTTCCGGAGAAAAACCATGACTGCCGAGAGGCATTAAGAAATTACTTGTACTTTACATTTTTCCATAAACGCATATGTAGGTACTAATTATTTTTGCTCGTTTCCAGACCCAAAGACCAGGCAGATTATACAGAGGAAATACAAATCTATTATGGTGAGTATATAGCTAGGTATGTTACAGATTAGTTGACCCTATCCTGTTTTATTTATTTATTGACCAATATTCTATTTTGTAGGCAGAGAAAGTAATACTTGATCTTCACCGTTTCTTCTCGATATGGCTTACTCGGTACTATCTAGTAGTCGAGATCGATGGAGCAAATCATGCACCTTACGTTTCATAGCTCACATTGATGTATGTACCCTGTCTTGGTTTTTTTTTTCTTACCTTTATACCTCTATAACACAATATATCATATAAATATTTTATGTAAGCGCTTTGCTTTTTTGTTCGCTTCTTTATGAACAGTTAAATTATTTTACTCCACAGCGTTAAAATATTTATAACCCATTTACTTTAACCCTCGGACAGGCGTGGTATATGGTGCGGTTTCATATTATATGCACGAAACGCTTATTTAATATTTCTAAATCTCCATAGTTTAATTTATTTATTTTAATTTTATTTAATATTTTCCTCTCTACGTGGATTGCTTCTGTTTTGTGATCGTTAAAATTTCTTCTTCACTTAATTATCTCAATGTCAAGCTAAACCTGGTACCATGGGTGCTGTAGTAGTGTATTTTATGGACGAAGATACTTTTTGTAACTTTAGAAAAGTAAATGTTATGATAGCAAATGTTGGCTAATCTAATATAGATTTGTGTATGAAAATAACAAATAAGTACTAAATTCCTTGAGGATAAATACCGATAAATTAATTACGGATTTATAAACCTATCTTGTTGCCAATAATAATGACTTAATCTAAAAACATATTAGGTACTAAAAATGTGATACTTGTGAGAAGTAGTTATCAGAAAATATTGCTGCAGACAACCACCTCTAAATGTTTATTTTTACTATAATATTGATTGTAACCGATCTACCTACATATCTAATAATAAAATTAGAAACTGCATACTAATCACAGAAAGTACTGTTCCTATTGAACAGTACTTTCTGTGATTAGTAGGTACCTATGCAATTTCAGCAAAATAACAAACTGCATACTTATAAATAATTTTGTGCAAAATACTTTTACTACTCAGAACTTACCTATTACTAATACAATTAAAAGGAAATTATACTAACTCGCAACTAATATATTACTATTATTTTAAGCTTTCACAACATAACCTAACAATGGCCTCGAAGTTGGCAAAACAGAAAACTTCCGACACGTTTTTTTTTTTCAGGCGGACCAAATATGCTACGCGGTGTTATGCGTGTTCTCGTACTTCGCGGCGGGACAGGAGCAGAAGAAGGCGATATTGGAGCAGGCCGCTCGCATCACCACTACTACTAACACTAGTACTACTCGTGCAGAGCCCCCGCAGGCCAGGCCTACACAGGTACTGCTTCTACGGTCACTGTGGAATGTTTGATGAAATAAAAATTATCTTGGTAGTCAAATAGGTAGGTATACTTATTTACTAAATATATTAAAGTAACTGTAATAGAGGGGATGGGATATTGCATTGAAAATATGTTAAGAAGTATATACTTACTTCAGTTAGCACTTGCTTAGGCATTTTTCTCTTAAGCAGGTTATTTTTCTCTTAAGCGGGGACCGATTGCAATATAAAACAAAATAAAAATTAGGTATTGATAAGAAACTTTTATTCATCCCATCATTCAAGCAGAACGATGAAAAGGTACAGGTGAATGTAGAACGAACTGGAGAGAACCGGACTTCGTTCGTGAAGGGCAACGCGGCGGACATCTCCATAGCGGCGCAGCGAGTGCCGCCGGACAGGCAACCGCCTGCGCCCGCCGTGCGCCCCGACGCGTCCCGAGCCGCCAACCAGGTAATGTGGATGTGTCTTGGATACGGTCGTCATACCATTAGATAACATTAACGTATTGTTCCCGTGACGTATTAATTTTTTTCCGGTGGTCAAAAAATTTTATACTTCAGAAACCTCGATACGCAAAATGACCTCCTACCTCCCAATTGGTTTATGAAAGCATAATATTAAAAGACATACTCGCGTCAAAAACACAGGCACTTTAAGGGACTAGGGAGTACCTACCGATAGAAGTTAAAGCTTTAGTACCTATTAAGTATTGCATCTTGGTAACGTAAATCCACAAGTTTACCCCCTACCAAAAATAGCTAGCAATAAATAGCACTATTTTAATGTGGCAGCCAAAGGGATAAAAATCTGAATATCTGAAACAGATGCAGAACAGACAATCACCGGTTAAACTCTTAACACAGGTGACCGAGCAGGCGGCCGAGATCACGCGCGGGGTCACCGAGCTCATTCGCGGGGTCTCGGAGCCACGGAGTCAGGAAAGAACTCCGGACGCACAGCACAAAGAGCGGACCGAGTACAAATCTGAGCGAAGCGATTACAAGCCAGCGAGAAGCGAGTATAATCCCGAGCGAAGCGAGCATGCGCCGGCGCAGCGCACGGAGAGCCTGCCGCCGCGCCGCCCGCCGCCGCCCACGCCACCGCAGCAGCGACTCAACAGAACGATGTCGCAAGCGTCCCCGCCTAGAACTCATGATCTTCCCGCGGTACACAATTAGCAATCACCACAATTTAGCAATTAAATAGAAATAAAAAATTACAATAAAATGTTTGGAATTAAAAAAACAATTAAAAATGAAATTATCAAAAAACTGAGATAGTATATAATTCCAGATAATGAAACTTGGCAAATATACGACTGCGCCCTCAAAATTCTTTAAGAATAAGCAAACATTTTCTTTCTGCAAAGCACTTTGCATGCAGTGTGCTGACATATCTACTTATTTTTCAGATCCCTCCCCGGTCGGGCGCGTCGGTCCGGCCGCCGCCCGCGCTGCCGCCGCGACAGATGTCCGCCGCCGCAGACCTCAACGCCGCGCCCAGGTGAGATATCACTTCTTAAGGACCGCCAAACGAGCTGACGGATCACCTGGTGGCCACCACCACCATTGACACCCACAGCAGAAGAGCTATGCTGTAGTGCCAGTACCATCCTTGGGCTTTCAATAACCTCAATCACTCAGCGAAATAAGCGTTATTTATGTTATATATATAGGTTTATATTATTATATATAGTGACAGTTATAAGCCAACTGCATGTCGCTTTTTGGCTTGGCAAAAATTTTAGGTACCTACTCTCTTTTTTCAAAACTGTGCAAAAAGCATAACTTAAAATATTTAAAGTGGTGTAACTTAACACATAAAACTTGAATTTCTACAATCTGCAGGGCTAACGGCAGCCCGGTGCGGCGTGTGCAGCGTCAGGGCACGGTGAGCGCGCCGTTCGCGCCGACCAACCCGTTCACGCCACCCCGCCACGCCGAGTTCGTCATCCCGCAGCGTACCGCGCGCCGCCCCTCCGCCGACCACTCCTAGCTCATGCTGCGTGACGTCGCTGTCTGCTGATACTGTTTCCGGGCGGAATACAGCCTACCTAAAATACAGGCTAACGCCTAGAGCTTAGGCTCCAGTCTCCCATAAAAACTGTGCTTTATGGAAAAATACACTAAATATTATGTCGAGTTTAGTGAGGTGTTTACCTAATTAATGCAAAAAAGCCAACCCATTTTAATTTTTGATTGTTATAGGAATAGGTATACAGTTGACAGCGGCGATTTGCAGTAATTGCCTACGGACGCTTTCGTTCCTTAAACAAAATATTTGAAGTAAATAAATTACATTTAAAAAATACATTTCAATAAGCTTGAATTACTGTTTACACATGTTATTAAGTGCATATTATATTTATCTAAATATCACCTTATCACAATATATTTTATTGAAGCTCGATAATTCTGATTGGTTGCAATAATTATGTTCACTAATAGTTTTATAGAATTAGAATGTTGTTGGATCAATAAAATAATTGTGTGCCGTGTATCAGCTAAATGAATTACAAATTATATTATTATAGATACTCGGATTGTATGTTTTGCTGTCTGTAGAATAATATAAAAATAGATACGGTATATTTTTAATAGAAAAATAAATGTTTATAACAATGTATTAATAAATATTAGAATACCGTTTATCAGAAATTTAATTGTTACGTCATTTATTCTAACCTACTTTTCAAAGCGACCATTAATAGTTACCTAAAATCAAAATTCAGAACAAAAATCCTGTGCCAAAATGTAAAGTAAGTTTATCTACATGCGGTGATCTACGATTTTTTTACTTTTGACGAAGTGCAACTCTACGACGTAGCACCACGCTACGAAACAATGCTACGTAGCGTCACAGTAGCGCCACAGTATAAGAACAGTAGAACATCGTCATACAAACGTGCCGCGATCGGTAGTATAAGGAATTATAAGGCGCTCTCAGTGCGGGCTGTGCCGTGACCGATCGCGTACGTACCGTAATCACGCGAATGATGAACGACCGCTCGCGTTTGCTTGCATTATTTTAGCACTTATTTCGATAATGGCTTCGAACAGAAGCAAAAAATATTGTAGTGTATATCTAGCTTTTTACTAAATGAATACGTTTACATAAGGGTGAGAATTAACTTATCTTCATCTGCTATCCATAAAGCATTTCGGATATGCAGAAACGAGGGGAATTTTTTCAATATAAAGTTTTAGATTTCTTTTTAATAAATGCAAATTTATAATCTAAAAACTTCAAAAGCCTTATATTCGTACCTCATTTATAATATGGTAAAACATTTTATTATATTAAATAAATAAAAACCAAGTTCTGATACGGGAATAAAAATATTTAACTAAATATTTGAAGTAACTACTGACAGCCCTTGCGCCAACGTGAGAGTAGGCAAATAACTCGCCAGGCGGCCTTAGATGTCCTATTGTACTCCTCTCTTTTCCGTGGTAGCACTCCACCATACAACATGGGAAAAACAATGAAACCTAATGTGATACTTAATTATACAGAACCCTGAGTGGTACAATTATTTCGAGTAGAATCTGCGACAAAATTTAACTTGGGCAATATTATGTATTCTATACTTAAAAGTATATAATATACATATTAATGTGAATGTAATTATAAACAAAATATTATGTGGTTTGAACCGTTTCATACAGTTAAAGACAATGCAGAGGCACCGCAGCAAAATCTAGTTTAAAAATAAAACAACGTGTATACCTCATCTTTTATATTACCACTGGCATTTACATAATATGTTTTTAAAAAGTAACAAATATTAGTTTGAATAGGTAAAAAGTACAAACTAAACAGGTACCTACAACCTACAATACCTAATACAAACGAAGATATTGTGAGAGTTAGGGCCTGTTTCACAATCTACTGATAGCTTATTGGCATGTTTTGTCTCTGTCACTCGATATATAAAACTCGTTGCAAGCAGCGACAAAACTTCTATACAAGCTATTTGACACTAGTAGATTGTGAAACAGGCCCTAAGTAAAGTTAAAGTAGAAACTAACTTACGGCTACATTCAGTCGATGTGCAGATTCAAGTCAGGTGGAATGATGGCGAAGCTCACAAGCGAGGACGCGTGTCTCGTATAGCACGTGTAGCATGACCATCGTGGAAATGAGTCTTGTCTACGGTAGAATAGAAAATGAGACTTTTCTATTATTTCGTAAACAAACAACGCTGATCATGCTACGCGTGCAGAGAAATAAATTTAAACACTAATTTGCCAGTACCTTAGCACTGTCATTATTATAATATTATGACATCTACTTATGTATACTTCAAAAAATAAATTGAAACGCTCTGATTCGCCTTAATTCCACATACTTAATATCTGCATTTTACTTTAGATAACACCAATTGGATAAACCACTTTACACTTAGATTGCTGGCAAAAACGTAGGTATTACTTATTATTATATTTTATTTATTTACTGTTAACCAAAAATTTACATAGATGGAATGCAGCGACAAAAAGCCATGTTAGGTTTATCTTGTTGCTGGTTCACGGTCGTTACAAAGTAAGTACATAGTTATAAAACTTAATTTAAACGAAAAACAGACACCTACCAGCCGAGCGCGCAGTGAATACGACGTCGGACGCGCATACTAATATACGTGTCGACAGTCTCGACACTCGAGACACTATGCTGCGCTTGCGCAGCCGACAGTCCTATGCACCGCTCGCCCGAGCTTTAACTATTTGCTTCAATTTGTTACCTACTTGTGACTGTACTAAACAAAATCACTCAAAATCTAAAACTGACAATAAAAATTAAACGAAACCAGAAAATATAATTTGAGATCATTATAGCATATTTTGGAACAACCTTCTAAAGACTCAGTCAATATTTTTTTTAGTTGTGCTTTTATAAAAAACAGTGTACGTAACATATACCTACCTACTTATCTAGCTTAGGTATAGTGTAATAAGTATTAATAACAACGAATAGGTACAACTAATTAAAATGTTTATATACAAGGAACGTTACTTACATAATGTGCCGTTACTTCTCACAATCTTACATGTGATAATAAGTTCTTGTAGTTAATATTATGGCAACCATAATTTACAGGGTACAGACCACGTCTTGGTATTCCGCCTATATAATATTGTAATTTGATGATGTCACAATGACGTTACTTTGATTAATCTAACAATGTATCGTCCACGACCAGTAACAATTTTTAAGTTTCTGAAAATTCTACAACTCAAACCAAATTGATGTTGTTTTAAAATTTTCTGTACTCAAGTCTTATAAAACATAACATTATATAACATATCGTATTAACAGTATAACGTTTAACTGGTAAACGAAACTGAAGAAATCATATTTCTTCACTGCAATGAAAACGTCTTCACATAAAACCTGGTCAAAATTATTGCACATTTGTAACATTCTCGTGTTACCTTATACAGGTGTATATTACTACGAAAATTTATTTACAACCATAGCCGAAAATTACTACGTGTTGCATTTTTTTATGAGAATTCAAATATTAATAGTCGTATGTATAGCGACATATTTGTTTTATTATATTTAAATAAAACGTATTAAGTTATCGTGTATTTTGGCAAAAAAAATTTCGTGAAAATTGCCAGAAAAAACTACCCACTTAACTGGTATAATTTTCCAATCCATATTTTATAGGAGACATAATTTCCACATTTACAGTAATATAATAAAGAGGAAAGATTTGTCTGTTTGTTTGCAAAAGTACAGCGCCGATTTTACTCTTCCCCGTGGGGAAGGACATAGGCTACTCGCAGCTACTTTTATCGCGGCACAATGTACTGTTCCCGAAATTCCTTTTGAGCGTCTAGTATTATAGTATACTTTAACACGTTTGACACTACACATCACACAACTTTCACAACTTTAGATTCTAACACATCGCTATTGGTCACAAAGTCACGTTTCAGATGAATTTGGATCGTCGGAGCCCGAGTATAATTCTTGTAACTTTTCACTGAAATGAATTCGAGCGATATCGCTCATGTCGCTCAGTGAATCCATGAAAGTGCCCTTCTGCGATAGAGTCTCCGTCAGTAACATATTAGTTTCATCTTCTAGTTCCACGCTCGTTTCTTCTAGTTCCTTCATTAGAGCATTTTTCTATAAAGGTAGAAGAATATATTTATATGAGTTACTTATCAAAATCAATTATGAATATTTTGGGCATAGTGAGCTTCGTATAAAGATATTAATTAAGAAAAAGTCGTTAGAGAAATGGGGATACCATTTTGGCGAAGAACTTAAAAGAGGTGTAGGAGGTTGGCACGGAACCATACAAAATAAACCTGTATGGGAACCTTGGTTTATTTCATGAAACTTGCCTAGAAAGTTGTTGGTGTCTTTGGGTTGCGCTCTGGGCACATTCCAGCAAACAAGTTATGTCCATGGAACTTATATATGAGAGGAGGCGGCATAAGCAACTGTGCACTGTGATTTCTTCTCAGTCCCAACGTCATCACAATGGGCGTGGCCTAAATATACTGTTAGTGTTCGTACTGTGGACACATCTGTGATTTCGATAACTTTGTGTACTTATCGAGTTTCTAAGAAAATGATGAAATATTTTATTTTATCATGTAAAAATACTCAAATGAGCGTTCTGATGCTACAGAGGACATGTTATGTACCTATAAGTAATTAAAAACTTAATTTATTATAATTGTTCTAGAAGTATCTTAGTATCGGTTAAATTAGAAATTATTCTACTTGCCAATAGATGGCGTTTTTAAGCTTTGATCACGGGGAATAAAAATATATTCTAGATAGTACTAACTCAATATTAATATATTATTTTAATCATAATGCGTACAAAAGTTTTTTTTGCTGTACTTCCTAAAGACTTTTCAATCGTAAATCAATATTTAGTTTTTCATCATTTTAAGCCCCAGTCGACCAAGATGTAATCTGGCGTTTAATGTCATCTAGTGCGAGATAGCAAAACTATTAATTAAGGTCGATAACGAACGAAGTACGTAGTTTTGCTATTAACCGGTAGATGAGTGGGCGGAGTCAGACACCCCCCTCAGCCCGCAAAATATCACGCTTTGTTGCATACTGAAATCTATTTATAACACCTCCTTTCTATAATACCTCCACGGTTTTGTCATTTAGTCGGGATTAAGCCTTCGCCTAATTTTGATGTGTGCCTATTACATATATTGCTGGAGTGTGCTCGAACTGCAGAGTTGAGGTCTAGGATTTTAGGTGACTTGGGTTGCCTGCACAACGGACAGATCAACTGTATCCTTTCTGAGCCGTTGTCGCCAGAGGCAAGCAAAATATACAACTTTATGGATCTATCCCTTGTGTAGGGAACAATGAATAAACATATGAGGCTGGCATCAACACTAAAGTGTTAAAAGCCTCTGTAATTTTTTTTATTAAAAAATAATATTTTGGGCATATCATCTACTGCTTAAGTCATGTAATACTCTTTCACGCGGGCGAAGCCAAGGGCCAAAGCTAGTAATAATATACTTAAGTGTACTCTTCATATCTCACGCGCTCGAACTGTAAATATCTCCTACAGGGCTCCTGTATCATTAATAAAATTAATAATAAAATGTACAAACCATTTCATTAAATTCCGGTTTGGCTGCAGCAGATAACAGACATTTCTCTATCGATTCCGTACTACTTTGTGACAATTTAATATTTTTTATTATATCTGATTTATGGCACAACCCATTTTTGGTCATTATCTGTAAACGATTAACAAATAAATAAGTAACACATACATTAGTACAGACACGTACCTACGTCCTATACACGTGTGACCAGTAGGTATAAGTCAAAATCAGTTAGCTCCAATTTCTTACAATGAAATAGGTTTGGTATATAGATAAGTTCTAACTTAGATGGTATATAAAAAAATCAGCCATAGTCCAACTATGTTACTACTAATATAATGTTAAATGCGAAAAAAATTAAAGACAGTGAAAAAATAATATAACTAAGGTTGAAAATCAAGAGTACTTACATAGTCTGCATTCAGCTCATGATTTTGAAGCTTTGGCCTTTCGTCTATTTGGGAGAGATCATCTACTGTGCACCATTCTAAAGTAATATTTTTTGGAACATAAACTTTTCTAGAAAATACCCTGCAAAAAATATAAAATTAATATATTGGGCTAACTATTATGTATTACATTTTTGCATTAAGAATTAGGCTACTAGACATTATTATCAGCTAGTTAAAAAAACATAAAATGTAAAGACGACGCCCGAGTACCTAGAGAAATTGAATACTTACTGATTTATTTTATCAAATGCCTCATTTTCAGTATAAAACTCAGTTTCTTTAAATCCTGGAAATTCAAAACTAAGACGATTTTTCGAATCGCGTCTTCCATGAATCCAACCTAAGCTTTTAATATTTTTACAAATTATATATTGGAAATTCCAGTTACAATTTGGGCTTACGGAAACGTTTTCTTCGTCATCCGAAATGATGTAGATTTCTTCTTTTGGGGGCGTTTTAATTGCATAGCTTGCTAAAAATAATTCTATATCATTGTTAATAGCTGTATCATCAAAACAATTTGTATCATCAGGGCTATTGGTGTTTGCATTAACGTCGGTGGCGACAGTTTGAATTCTCCTATTGAAAGACCTTTGGTTTATTTCTTCTGGCTTAAGCACAAACATACCTTCAAATTTTTTTTTTACTGGCATTTGAGATGTTGTATTTTTCACTTGTGGCGCTATTTCTGCAATAGGCTTATTTAATACTTTCTTATTAAAAATGCGATTTGATTGCGTCCCACTTTCATTTTCATTAAAACTATTATTTCCAAACGACTTATCATTGTCATCTTCTGATATAACAACTGTACTACTCGGTTTTTTGATTGTGGACTTCTCAGGACTTATTTGATGAAACATACCATCAGATGCCAAGTGGTAAAAACCATTAGTTTTGCCAATTCGGATTGGTTTTAATGTTTTTATAACATTCTTCCGTTGGTTTTGTTGCTCAGACGACACATCATCGTTTCTCCTAACATTAGGTGTAATAAGGTGAGAATGCAAAGGAATTGTGTTGCTTATGTTCGAGTTTGTTGGCATAAAAGATAAGGGATTATCTATAACTCGTAAATTGTCTACCTTTTTAGTAGTAATCCAAATGCCTCTTGTGCGTTTTCTTTTATGGTCCGTTGTAGTATTTATAGTCTCTATACCCAATTTTTCATCTTTTTCGTATGGACCAATAAACACACAAGAGTCATTTTCATTCGGTATAGCATAAATTCCAAACTGCGGATCACTTTGCTGACTGTTGCATTTTTGAGACGATAATCTAACCGTTTTCTTAGAAGATCTAGACACATTTATAGCCTTCATAACACTTTCATACTTTACAAAAAAACCTTTTTTGAAGAACTGAATTTCACTAAAGTCGTTTTCTATAGTCATGACGAACCATTTGGAGGAATCTGAACTACATGCATCAGTTTTTTCGTCTGCTTTATACTGTTCACTATCAGTTAAATTGAATTTATTAGTAATAATTGACGCCAGTTGTTTAGTACTTTTAGGTAAATCTTCCACGTGTAAAACTTCACTATAACTTTCATTGTTTTGACTATCTGATAAATTCACGTCAGGACTAGCAATACTTCCACTTACTTTTGTTACAGAACCAACGAGTTCCCATGAGTGTGCTAAGCCAAACAATATAAAAAAGTTGTCCCGGATGTCTGTGGCATTTGTTAATAGATTTCTTACAGTTAGCGGATATTTATCTATGTCTGACCATGGAATGTTATTTATATTAGTGCTCGATGCAAAAAACTGGTTGTTTTCATTAACGGTCATAAATAAACGATAAGGTTTTGTTTTTGTAATGAGAAAATAATTTTTACGTTCTTGATATCTACTTAAAATAAAGTCCCACGGATATAATGCCATTTTTCCAGGTTGCGGCGGACCTAAGCATAAATTGACATTACCCACTTCAGCCTTTCTTTTAAATTGCTTATAACTTGTTTCAAGCCAAGATATTAACTTAGATTTGTTAGAAAATTTATTGTGAATAGATGTTGATATATCTGAGCATCTATCTGCTAAAATACTAGCTGAATCAGTTAGGATGTCAACCTCTGTTACGTATTTTTCGCAAGTTTTTTCAACTAAGTTAGCAGGCTCTTCATTCCTATTTATTTTTATTAATTTCGTTACGTTATCTTTTACACCGTCAGTTTTCTCAAGTAAACTATCAGTTTTATTCTGACATATAATATTATTTAATTTCTTTTGTAATTTAACATCATTCGTTTCCATTTCTTTAATCTTAACGTTTGTCGCGAAGTAATATCCATTACTATACTTTCTTCCACCATAAGGTTCTGTTCTAGCGCATGTTTCATGAAGTATTTCACTACTTATATCGATTGGCGCCGATATGCTCGTTTTTATTTTAGAGCTCGCCTTGCCTGGGGTAATTTGCGTTGCGAGACGAGATTTAATTCTTAAGCTCCTTATAGTCCGCTCTTGATTCACCTGTGGTTTATCTATATTACCTGTGCTGGAATCTAAGCTTATTGTTTTGGCTTCGTCAGAAGAATATAATGCAGTTTCCACCTGTGAACTATTTTTTATTTCTTCCACAGGTTCCATCGAAGTAATAACAAATTTACCTTTGCAGAAACACCTATATAAATTATGAACCAAGCAAAATGGCTCAATATTCTTACAATTTAATTTGTTAACCATGACAAATAATTCTTTTTCTATACTTTTTTCATTTTTTAAGCACATATTACTATTAAAACATGCATATTTATTTGATGATTTGCAATCCCTATTTTTTAAAACGATACTTCTGTCTTCAGTAACTATAACGGTTTGGTGAAACTTTTTCTCTTCCTTGGCTAACTTTAAATCACATGATTTTTCTTTACTAACAATTTCAGGTAAGTAGCTGGTGCAATTATTGCGTTCCAGAAATTCTCCGATATGATACCCAGAAAAGTCACATGTACATTGAAACATACATTCAATACGACCACAATGGCCTTTGATGTTATATTTACACGATAATGAATCACATATACATCCTAGGTTACAATAGGAATTGATGCAAGTTTTGGTTGTCTGTTTTATATTTTCAGATATGTTAATTACTGTTACATCTAGTCGATCTAATTCACAAATATGTCTTTTTTTCGCTTTATTATCCTTTGGCTGATAATTTGATACAGGATTTTCTTCATTAGGAGATTCTCTTAACTCGTCTTCACCGGAATACATTTTATCTTGGTCTAAGCTAATTTCAACGGCTCCTAAGATGTCATTTATAACATTCTTAACTTCAATTATGATCAAGTCTTCTGGAACTGATTCATTTGTATCTATTTCATATCGAGTTAAAATAATTTTTTTACCCTTTTCACTGTCACGTCGCATGAGTAATCTATTTTGAGAACACTTATAATTTAAATCATAGGTTTTTCTACAATCTTCTTTTGATTGAATAGGGGTGCCGTTTACACTAGTACCTAATACCGAAACTGCAAAATTTGCCCAATTTTCTGATAAAACATTTGAATTATCTGCAAAAGAATGGTATACAAATGCCGAAATAGCAGGTGGTATAAATTTTCCGTAAGTGGGTTGAATTTCCAATTCTGGGTTTGGTAACCTCACAAGTTCTAGATCACCAAAATTATGTTTTTGATAAGACGTGTCTAGGAACTTTTTCATCCTTAATGGTCCCGGTTTAAACTTGACATGCAAAGAGTTTTGTAATAATGCTTTTTTCTGACTAAAACTATTCACTACTGATATACAATATTGACCCTTACGATTTCGTTGAGTTGTAAAATTTTTCTTTGATATTTCTAACCTATGTATAAATTTATTACTTCCTCCTGTACTGCCATTTATTTTAATGCTTTTTCCATTCCAAAATACATACTGGGTAGGATGAATTTTGCCCTCTGGATTAATATTCATAAGTATTCTCCATACTGTTCTGGATATCGGCGAATCACTTGTTAATATTTTCTTAGCGGCACTTTGCAACTTCGGGTCCTTTAAATGACCGAGCTTTATTTTTCGTAGTAAATAGTTTTGTTGCACTTCTAAATCATTTAACAAGTAACTATAAACATCTTTTTCTAACATTAATCTTATTTCTCGTACAGTTTTAACTTTTGCGCCATTTTTCTTCTTTGGAATATAGAGTTTATCATTTTTTGGTTCGTAATTGCAGGACTTTACACATATGGTGTTAGTGACGACAGGCGTAGCAGGTTTTACTTGCAATATATCTTTGTAATTATTTATAGTTTTCCTTTTTGTCCGTATTATAGAAGATGAGAAGACTTTACTATATTCATCGTCCATTTTGAATATTTATCTGCAATTTAAAAAAGAATGTAAATCTTCGTACTAATACCTAAAGTAAGGCCAACCAGACGAGATAAAGAATGTAAACAAATTTTCAGGGGTTCAAAACATTTTTATTTGAATATAATTATATAATTATTATAAAGTTCGAATTTTAATCGCTGTCGTCTGTACTAGACAAAGATGATTCGTCGGAAGAGTCCGAGTCAGCTGTGTTTATGATAAAACTATCTATTGTATTATCAATCATGTTGTCAATATTGCTATAAAAATTGTCCTCGACTTTTATTACATGATCCACACAATTTCGCCATTTATCAGCAGATTGTAGCAGTTTTTTCACATCTTCAAATTTAAATGTAGTATTATTGCGAGCGATGTGTCCCTTTATGTCAGCCCATACCAGTTCAATGGGACTGAGCTCGCAATTATAAGGTGGCAGTCTTAGGACTTCCAGCTTAAATTTTTTGGCGAGCTCATCCACAGCGTATCTTTTATAGTTCGCCTTTACGTCATTCACTTTCTTTAAAAGTTCTGCCTTTACGTCTTTTTCATCATAGCTTAGTTCTTTATTACGCAGCCATTCTTGAATACTTGCTTTTCTCCATGCTCTGGTGGGTGTTTTTTCTTGGCGTCTTGAGTGGTAAGGAGCATTGTCCAGTACCACTACAGCGTTTTCACCAAGTTTTGGTAAAATATTCTCAAACCACTGCTCAAAGCAGTTCGCGTCTCTCACTCACAATAACAGCAAAAATCAATAATAAAACTAACCGAAACGGAATAATACTCGTAACAACAAAAACCAAGTAAATACGGAGACGAAAAAATATGTATCACTTCGAATGCAATCCAAACAGGAATGAACTTGTTCACAATTGTTTGGCGGACCAAATGTTGACAACTGCGGCACTGGCCGCTTTCCTGTACCACGAAACACGCTACGACAGCTGTCGTCGACCAACTGACGTCATTATTACATACGAGTGATAAGGACAGATATAATATTAACCCACTTTCATAATGCAACTCAGTAGCGGTCCGTTTATTTACGTTTTTTATCTCGTCTCGTTGGCCTTACTTTATATAAAGTATGAAAATGAAATTTTGAACAGACAGGTGGACATTTATTTACAGATAATTTTGAAGTGAGTTTTTCTGCGAAAAGATTCCTATACTCGGTTCAAATACAATTAAATCTAAAATTATTAAATTTGACAAAATTAATGTGTCTAAGTTACTCATTACTCGTTGAATTACTATAAAGCACGATAAAAAAGGTTTTTTCCATGAAGTACTCTAACTCATTATGTACTTCATTTACATTACAATCTAGCCTAGCTAAGACTAATAAGTAATTTTACGTTAACTGAAATTGCTAAGCAGATTATTCTAAGATTGTGTCCAATAATACTTTTTTATAATCTCTTTAAAGGAGAATGAATACACATAGCATAAATTGTTCTGTAACAGTCACACACTTGCACTGACCTTAGCACTAACTTAACAACACTTAACTCGAACAGCCTTATTAATAAAAACTCTCTATTTATCGCCTTTCCCAACACAAGTAACATCGGATAGCCAATGTTATTTTTAAACACGGAGTGAGCTCTAAGGCTGGGACAATAATATGATCCGGACAGCCAGACAGACGGAACTGCTTTTGTGGTCCAGTGGTTTAGAGCTTGGTTCTCGACCATGTTGCATGCGGTTCGATTCCCGCGTTGGAATAACAAAAAAATTTGTTTCCAAGTTTGGTTAGGACAATGCAGGCTGATCACCTGATTCTCTGACAAGCAAGATGATCGATTCGTCGAATGGGCATGTAGAAAGTTGGACCTGCGCCTGATCTCTCGCCAGTAGTGTCAGTTATCGGTCCTACTAGGTTTCGAGAGTACAAGAGGAGAGTGTTCTTGTGTACTGTGCACACACTTGGGCACTATAAACTGCGTAGCTGGCCTGGTTTTAGTGAAACCGGTCACCGTAACCGAAATCGGTGTGAGGAGCTATTATGAACCGGAATCCGAAGGCCGGAGAAAATTCAGAGCACTGAAAATAGAACTCTGCGCTAATATAATAGAGCCGATATAACTTGTTATTGAAAGTATTAAACGAGTAAAAAAATCCAGTCATGTACGACTAGGACTCTGATAACTGATTAATTCAGACTTTTACCAACCAATAGGGTTGATGCATTATGTTTATGTTTGTTTTAACCGACTTCAAAAAAAGGAGGTGCTTATACGTTGTGCTGTATATATATATATATATATATATATATTATATACATATATATTATTTTTTGTACTTTCCACGATTACTCCGCCGTCTGTGCACCGATTTTTAAAACTCTTTGTTGTTGTTAAATTGGTCCTTTAGTCACTAAAGTGGTAACCTGATGATGGGATCCATGAGGAATCGAGGGAATTCCTCGAAATTTATATGGACACAGTCATTTTGACATTTTCTGAAGTAACACAAGCATATGCTACCAAAAAATAAGATTTTTCACCAAGGTATACCCTGGATCCAAAAGCACTGAACAGAACTCCTCAGTCTTTAAAGATACGCGTTTGTAAATTACGGCATTGTTTAAAGAACTGCAAGCATATGCCACCATATAACTTACAGTAATCATCATCATCATCTTATTTACAATACCTAATGGAAGCTTGGCGCGTATTTAATTATACATTCGATCGTTTATTTTAAACGTTCTTAAAATGTATTAATAATAATTTAACAAATATCACTATAAAGGGAAAAAATATTATTTTTAAACAGAAATTAAACCGACTTCCACAGTAAAAATATACAAAAAGGTTTGAAATAAATCTTATTTTCTAAATAATTCCCTTTTTAAATTCGGCAAAAATTTTAACCACTTCTTTACTCAATCTTCTTAATTTTTAAGTCGGTACCAGCAAATTTGAACGTGAGTTCTATAAAATATTGTAGGATATTGTTTGGGCTGGTACCGACTTCAAAATTAATAAATTAATTATTTAAAAAAATTAAAACACTATATTATATTGCAAAAAAAGCTGTTTTAAACTGACAGTTTAAATTGTAGCGCAAAGGCGGACCTACAGTTCCGATGACATCACACCTGTCTGTCAGTGGTCGTACCTAATTGTGGCTTTTTATATACTTTTGCATAATATTTCCTCAATTTTCAATATATTTTTCTTTAACAATTTAAAATGGAATATCCTGATGGATATTATCATAACCATACCACATAACGCCGCGATGACTCATGTACATAGAGTATAGAGTTAAGGAGTGCAATCTCTAGGATGGAAAAGTGTCCGCTAAAAAACATCAAATAAGGGTGGCGTCAGTGTACCTAGAGTGTAAATTTTAAAGAAAGCGGCTAAATTAGAAAAAATAATCAAATGAGAAAAGGCTTCCGATTTGCAATGGCGCCGCTTTTCATAATTAATAAGTTAGTTTATAATGATGTTACTACGCAAATTTGTTTTATAAAATTTAGTTTGATTCTTGCATACGCGGCAACACTGAATGGCGTGAGTTCATGTAATTTTATGTTGAAATTTCGAAGTTATACGATCCTTACTGATGATATGTGATCCCAGTGTCCTTATTTCTTGTCGAATTATTTTTACATAGTTTCACTACGACACTTGACATTTTTTTCCCGATTAAAACTAATATTGAATAAAATATTCGGGATATACACCTGTTATAAAGCTTTCAATATGACTGGCTCGGGTAGGCCGACCTTAGCTTAATATTTATTGCAGTATTTGACAAGCACGTCAGCTCGGTCTGGTAGAGCGCCAAGCGAGACCAATGATTAGTCGATGGATGTAAAATACTCAGATTATAAAACAATAGGCAGATGGAACGCACGAAACGAAAACATTGAAACCTCAGATTAATAACTGTATTCTTCTTCCGTGAGTGAAAACACCTTTTAAACATTTGTGCGTAAGACACTTGAGAAGCACTGTCGGTACACGCATATCTGTGTGCGTCTAATGATACCAGAAACAGAAAAAATCTCCCTGAATCTTTGTATGTGTATGTGTGGCAATGTGCAATACTTGTAAAATGGTGAAACTAAAGTACCCCGCAAATATTTTACAGTTATAAGTGCCTGAGTAAAGTAAAATCGCTATTAACGCACTCAAAACACAATTCGATTGTAAATAAAAAAATCATTTTTTATTATTAACATGATAAACCGTTTATTATTAAAGTGCGAGGGAGTGGAGCAAGTGGAGCGAGCGAGCAAAATGTCTCTGGCAGGATGAAATTGGATAAATAATTTTTATTTTCAATTGTTCTGGTTTAATTTGTAACAAATACCTTTCTGAAAGGGTTTATTCTTTGGAATAATCAACAGAGAAAAATATACTATAGACTACTAAATAATAGAAATAACATTATTATGTTCTGTACGTTGAAAGCGAGCGAGCAAAAATGTCTCTAATTTTGCTGGTTTCTATTGGATAAATCCCTATGGATCAAAACAAATGACACAGTAACACACAGTAAAAATCTTCAGAGTCGCATATATTCTCAATACCCAAAGAATCCGCTGCCGCCCGCCGCTCTCATCTAAAAAATATTGAATTTAAATTGTATTTCCTATTATTGAAACGCTTTTACAATATCTGGAACGTATATTACCGCAAAAATATAAATTACAGAGCATTTAGTAATTTTTTTGATTCAAATGTTAGTGTAAATTAGGTATACTATACAGTACTAAACAGTGCTATACAGTACTATATAGTACTATACAGTACTATACAGTACTATCCAGTACTATCCAGTACTATCCAGTACTAAACAGTACTAAAGTTCTATAAGACAAAAAAATGTTAAGGCCACATTTGCCGCCCCTAAAATTTGCCGCCCTAGGCTTCAGCCTTCTGGTAAAACCGCCTGGATATTTACTACTATTTATAGATAAATGATGAAAATATATAATCAAATTGCTCACAGGCTGCTGGATTTGCAGACTGGACCTCACGGATGTCGCTTAAAATAGGTCCAAAACCGTGAAAACGCGATTTTTGCTTCACGTATGAGAGCATTTTCACATTATGTGATACTATGTCACTTATCGCGCTCGATAATGTGAGAGACAGCTATATTATTTTTTATATTGAAACATAATGTATCTTGGTATATATTATTTTGCCTCTTAGATAGAAAAAAGAAAAAAATAATAATGTTGTGACAGATTGACAAACGTCAACCTGTAATAAAATTATATCAAACGCACGTATTAATAGCGATAATAATTTTTAACTATAATTAAAATGTTATAATTATAAAAGAATATCAGTCCAGTTCCATTATAATTACGAAAAATAGAATTTCCCTCATTTTTTTTACGATGAAACCGAATGTCAAAACTCATAGGCATTGACAATAATGAATACGTGTGTATTGGTACTGTGTTGCTGATATTTTCAGTAATTTAATGTATTTCTAAGCATTAATTTAAGATTTTTAAGCTTTTCGCACGCCTTCCTCAGCATAAACTTTAACTGTGCCAAATTTCACTCTCATCCGTACTCACAATTCTCGTAAAACTGTACCTGAAATTTTCGCTTCACGTACCCAATAATATATAGATGAATTATTATTATGAAAACAACGCGCGTGACACTGACAGTAACAAGATGGATGGAGCAGCGTGAAAGCGGCCATATTGTATGATTACCTTCAATTTTCAAACAACATGGCCGTAACATGGTCGCTATCATGCTGCTATATATTTAAATTTTAGAACAATACATACCTACCTAAGATAATAATTCTATCTATTTTGGACTGTTTGGCTAACGCGTGCTTATACATACAAATTGTAAAATTTTCGTTGAATCAATATCGTCATATCTATGAATCCAAGAGTACTAACTGTATAAACTTAATAATACTAGTCAATTACCTACCTAACAAAATTTTATTTTTAGCGCCTTATAACAGGTTACGAAGCTATTGCTGCCGCCAAACACACACAATCTTATAAGTAAAATCTTAAAGTAAAATCCCAGGTTTTACATAACAATGTAACTGTTGGTTATTGTTTATTCAATTTAAAAAAAAAACACTTCGTTTTATAATGCACACCTATTAGGTTGAAGATGCTAGCACAAAGCTGTACCTATAAAAATTGATTAAAACAAGCCTTTTTACCATCGCAGTTTTTTTAAGGGATTTTTCTACTAATAATTGATGTTTTACCTACCTTGTTTTTCTAAATCTTTATTTTTTGTTGTGACGTTTGTATTTTGTGGTTTAAAAACATGTCACGTGATATACCACAGTACTCATTTTTAAAATGGCGGCCATTGGAATGTACTCACAGAAAGACCACGTATTCGAATCTTCTCACATCACTTACTATTTTATAGATCAATTTACAGTGAATATTATAAAAAACTGGTTGATAGATTTAATCACCGTTAACAATAGTATTTAAACATAAAATCAATTCTATTTACTAGTTTTTCCATGATAATTTTCAATAGTGTGACTGCTAACAAGTGCAGATAAAAAATAATTTGTCAACCAAAGAGAAATCACTACGTGACGTGTTGTCAACCTATCAATTAATGTCAAAACTCAAAAACATTATTTCCCAAAATCGCAAAGTACTAGAAAACCTAAAATAAATTTTATTAGCGTTTTCGGCTTCAAAAACTGCCCCGGCAGCCGAATGTGTACGAAAATAAAAAATAATATCAATTTCAATGTCTAAATCAGTGCTTCCAGCTACAACATTATCAAATTTAATACACCTAAGTTTAAGAAACTGGCTCAAAGCTTAGTTTAGTTACGTATAAAATTGATAAAAACAAGCATTAGCCTTTTTACTATCGCAGTTTTTTATGGGACACTATATATTATTGGTAATTGATTTATTCCACCTACCTTGTTTTTCTAAATCTTAAATCTTTGTTGTGACGTTTGTACTTTGTGGTCTAAAAACATGTCACGTGACATACCGCAGTAGGTACTCATTTTTAAAATGGCGGCCATTGGAATGTAGTCACGGAAAGACCGCGTATTTGAATCTTTTCACATCACTTACTATTTTATATATCAATTTACAGTATATATTATAAAAAACAGGTTAATAAATTTAATCACTGTTAACAATTGTATTTAAACATAAAATCAACTCTATTAGTTTATAATGTTAATTTTCAATAGCGTGACTGCTCACTACGTGCAGATAAAAAATAATTTGTCAACCAAAGAGAAATCACTTCTATTGCGTTCCAGTCAACACGAAATTTTCATTATTTTCATTCACATTCTGTAAATGCAAGCCCAAGACAACGGCTATTAGTACCGGTGCTGGATTTGCTGGATGGGCCGTGAGCCATGATGCCACTAGCCACCATATCATTGATCATTCGTAACTGTTTTCACCCTTGTTCCACACGCAACTGTCATCTGTCAAAATCTGATAAAAACGCTAAGGCTGGGACTAGGTATATGTTCCGGAATCCGGAACGCCGGTGAAAATTCAGAGCACTGAAAGTATTACTCTGCGCTAATGCAATAGAGTTGAAAATGGATGTTTCTATTGTCGAGTTATCATATATGATATTGACATTTGACTCGACACTTGTGTATTCAATATTCAGCTCTATTGTATTAGCACAGAGTTATATTTTCAATGCTCTGAATTTTCTACAGCCTTCCGGATTCCGGATAGTCCCAGCCTTAGAATGATTACGTCATTTCCATATTTTTACCCTCATTAATTAAATTTGTTTACTTACAAAAAAATATTTATACATCAAATTTCGTACGATTTTGTTCACGATAAAAAGTAGGTATTAAATATCCTATATTATTTTACTATTCCTACAAGGTATCAAGGGCAGTCATTGGTGTTAATACTGTCATTTTAAATTTTTGCCTGCTAGTCCGCTTCAAGGCCACGGCATTGGATTTGAAAGCTGGAGGGCCTTCAGTATGGCCCTAGCGCCATACTCACTGTGCAGCTTGCAAATCCAGGACCAGCAATGGCCGTCATTAGTGTCAATTGTATATCCTTCTTCCGTGGTGTCAATAGTGTCAATCATTTTTAATTTTTTCCTTTAAGTCCACTTCAAAGCCGTGGCTTTGGATTTGAAGGCTGGACGGTGAGTGGGTTTGGCGCATAAAGTTCCTTCCACACAGTCCAGCCTGCAAATCTAGCACCAGTACTAATGGCTGTCAAGTATAAATAGTGTCAATCATTTATAATTTTTGCTTACTAGTCCCAGTTGATCGTTGTGAATTATTTATCACCTGCCGGATACAATCATGGCTAACATAAATAAAACCATAGCTCACGAGCTATGTAATAAGAGAAATTGACAATAGATGGCGTTACTCTATGACAAGTGCTGTAAGGTTGATTTTACGAATATCTAAAAAATCAAACGCCTGATTTTCTACACAGAAATCGATTGTAAATAATAATAATTGTCAGTTCACATTTTACTTTTTAAGTTTATGTAGATTATCACCTAAACACCACCATATTACAATAAATAGTAATAACCGAGCAAAGCTCGGTCGCCCAGGTACTTATTATTAGGTACTTACGTTGAGTGTCGTCAATAGTTTCGATAGCATTGCAAACTAATGCAATACGGTAGGCCTTTCCTTGTTAATTTAAAAAAATTGATACTCATTTTGGTTGCCGTGCTAATTCATGATTTAACATATAGCATTTTCGGCATCTAAGTGTCTTAACTGCCTTAAGGCAGCCGGCAGCCGGCAGCCGAATAGCTATAATTCACGAAGCCTACATTTTCATCTTCTTCTTTTAATTAATAATATATTAAAATTACTAGGTATATTTGATAATGTTGTAGCTGGGAGCACTGATAGACCCATTTAGAAAAAAAATCGACACAGTACAGTTTCGAACATTATTTTTATAAACTATTTTTATAATTTCAATATATTTTTTTTACAACCAACACGAAAGAAAATACAACAAGGATAGAGACTTGAGTCTATTTTTATCCTCCTAGTAACTTAAAAGCTGCCCTCTATCGAAACACATTAAAAGTAAGTGTTTGGTCGATATAGTGTCAAACACAGAGGGATTTTCTTTATATGGAATTCACTCATCGATATTATTTATTATTTTCGTACACATTCAGCTGCCGGGACCAGTTTTAAAAGCCGAAAACGCTAATAAAAACTATTTTAGGTTTTTGTATATCCTTCTTCCTTAGGTTTTTGAGTACCTTGCTACTTGTACCCAGGTAGGGGCAGCTGCCCTAACTAACTACCTAACCTAACTGACAGCTGGTGTTTTACCTCGATTAAATAATTGTTCTTTGTATTTCGGGACTCGTCTTTCATTCATCGTTTATTACTTCGATAGAAAAACGATGATTGCCGAGGGATATTAAAACGAAGTCGTACCTCCTATATTTATGTAGGTACAGTAAAACTCTTTAATGTATGTCGGCAATCTTCGTTTTTCAATGGAAGTGACTGACGATGTATGAAAAACGACGATTCCCGTACGACATTAAGAATTTAGCTTTATTGTTTATATTTCTATTTTAAATTAACATTATCAACGACAAATTAACGTCTCAAGTGTCGCTTGCTGTGTAATTATGACAGAACGCTGTTAACCTAGGTCAAAGATCTGTCACTTAACTGTCTTACACGTCCAAGGTCACGGAAATTATAGGAGTACCATCTCTCTAAGCCCTAAGTTAGAAAATGTAAAAAGTGTGCGACAAAAGTAATTAAATGATAAGTAGTAAGGAGATCTGCCTTTGGGGCTTCCCACATATCCCACGTTGATGCCCCTCGACAGAACATGCCTCCTGGACATCATCACTTTCACCCCTCCGCACTAAGCCAGCCAGCAATCAGCCTCATCGGGTGCCTCGACTACCAGCCTCAAGCTCAACGCCTCACGGCCTGATTGAACCTTCATCGGCTTCATTGGGCACTCTCACTACAACGACCGGTCAGCAAGCAGAGCACATCTCTCCCGGTCAGCACTCAGCACGTAGTAGCATCGGCCCCGCACGGCAGCCCTCCTGGAGTGATGTGGCAGAGCAATTAGCGCCACGATCCTGAATCGCGCTATCGAAGTTTCCACAGATCGGCGGTATATATCCAACATCTGAAATGCTTATATGTGGGCTTCGGCCTGACCTCTAAGCCTAGCATACCACCTCGCTCGGTCGGAGATCTCCCTTCCCACATATCCCATAAATAGTTTCAAAACTGACCACAATGGCGGTCGAGTCAAAGGGTGTGTGATATGAAGTTAGCAATAAGAGATGGAGTGAAGTGATTTGATTTAATACAATTAAATTTTTACCGACTTTTGTAGTTATTAAATTTAACCGAAGAAGATAAGATTTAATTCTTTTTAAATTTTGCCGCTTTACCCCCTTGCGACCGTATCGCCACTCCTATATAACGCATATTTACGGACACTTTTTTCTTGTATGGACATAGTCCTCTACCCTCCATAGTTTTGTTCAACTATAATTAATGACGTCATAAAATCGCGGAAATAAAGTGTTTAAATTTTGAAATAGTTTTTTTAGGACGAAAACAAGGTATGTATTTTGTCCAAAATTTTATTTGTGGATTTTCACTATGAAATCTTCATTTTAAGGTACTTTGTCCAACTGATTAGAATAGCCTATATTAACATGGCCGCTATCATACGAGGGCGGCACTGAAAATTTCGGGAATCAAGGAAGTGACACAACATTACTATTTAAAAATGTATTTATTGCTTTTCGAAGTATTCTCCGCGAAATTTGACATATTTTTCCATACGATGGAACCAATCATTGAAGCAACCATTCCATTCGGAAGTTGGGGTCTCCAAAATGGCCGTTTTGTAGGCGTCCACAGCTTCTTCAGGTGATGAAAATCTCTGACCACGCAATTTATTCTTTATTTTAGGGAAAGTATAGAAATCATTAGGGCTAAGGTCGGGGCTGTACGGCGGATGGTCTAATAATTCTATGATTTCTTGCTCTAAAAACTCTTTTGTTCTGTGCGCGGTGTGAGAACTCGCATTGTCGTGATGGAGGATGATGCGGCGGTTGCAGTTCTCTTTACGGAGTTCAGAAACGACCTGTGGCAAACAAATGTTAGCATACCATTCTGCATTAACCGTTCTTTGTCCCTCAAGAGGAATAGTCGCAACATGGCCGGTTTTGGAGACAAACGTGGCCACCATTTTTTTTGCAACACTCCGTGAACGAACAATTTTTGTTGGCTTCAACTCATTTTCGAACACCCAAATTCGTGACTGGTTTTTTGTTTCGGGTTCGTACGCGTATATCCAGGATTCGTCACCTGATACGATGTTGTATACAGCATTTGAGGATCCTGCGTGGAATCTTTGTGAGTTCTGACGCACCAAGTAACGCGAGCCGCTTTTTGCTCTTCACAGAGCAAATGCGGTATCCATCGGGAAAACAACTTTTTTACACCGAATTGTTCATGCAAGATTATTTGTATTTGACTCATGCCAATGTCTAAAGTTGCCTGAATTTCGCGGTATGTCACATGTCGATCTTCCTCAATCAGCTTACGCACAGCATCAACGTTTTCTTGGGTGACTGCAGTTTTTGGACGACCTTGACGGGGATCATCATTAAGCTTGACACGTCCACGTTGAAATTCAGCAAACCAGCGATAAATTGTGGTTTTGGATGGGGCTTCATCACCAAATGCAGAAATCATCCGGTCAACACACTGTTTTTGTGTTAAACCACTTCGAAAGTCATAATAAATCATCGCTCTAGAATTTTCTCGAGTCAATTCCATTTTCTCAACGACTAAACAAGTTTGACAAGACCGAGAATCTTTTTTTAAATAAATAAGCGGTATTCGATTTTTAAAACCAAGGAGTTTTAAATTAAAAAGATTTTAATATGACAGGAACAGTGGAAATATTCCATTCCCGATACTTTTAGTGCAGCCCTCGTACCGCTATAAAAATAATATTAGGAATATAACAATACATACTTATTTGAATGAACAGATCAGGCGTTAAAGTCTTGGTCAGTTAGACCCACGAGGCGCCCCAGGGTTAAATTTGTAGCTTATCTCCAATATCTCCTCGCAACCTACACATAACTCACCCTTTCAAATAATACTTAAAACTCACCATCTTATAGGTATACTTTAGTCTTTTTAAGTTATCAGCGAAAACCGCTGGTTACTATTTTTTCGATGTTCGTGTGCATTTACCTAGTACGTACCCTTTAATCTATTAAGTATGTCGGAGATCTCCTTTTGGGATTTCCACTATTTCCACTGGAATAGTGGAAATCCCAAAAGGAGATCTCCGACCGAGCGAGATGGTATGCTCGGTCAGGCCGAATCCCACTTGTAAGCATTTCAGTTGTTGTATATGTTATTAAATTAAAATATATAACGATGTTAGCAAATCTATTCTTATTAGAATCCTTTTATCAAAGAAATTAAAACATCGCATTTACACGATCAAAGTACTTTTTGTCCAAGTGCCCTCGTACGAGCTAGCTTTGATGAATAAGACACCATCCTGAAGTGCGTTTCATCAAATAGTTCCTTTGCCGTCATGTTGGTAATAGTGTTGTCCAGTGTTGCTACATTCCATGCCTAATCTTAGCTTTAATATTTCGGAAAATCGTAGTTTAATTATTAATAAAAAATAATTAAATTATACTTATATTATGAAGAGGAATAGTTTGTTTGCGTCGAATAGACTTGGAAACTTCTGGACCAATTTTGATGATATTTGGTGCAGTTATAGAGTAGATAAAAAAGTAGCCTATATACTTCCACGGGGAAGGATAGACTACTTTTTTATCGCGGAAAAATGAACGGTTCCCACGTGATACTGTATTTACGCAGGTAGAACCGCAGGCAAAAACTGTTTCATAAAAACTTACATCTCAAAAGTTGAAGCTGTCCTTACTTAACACATAGGTTATAAGTAATTATGCTCATATGATGGGCTTATACCCAGAATGCTCTCATCATCTTCATCATATTCAACCTCATCATCAGAGTTGTCAACTCCCACTTCAATGATAAATCTATCAGTTGGCTCATCAATGGCTGGGCCCTCGGCATAATATTTTTCTTAATTTTTTATTACGTGGGCACATTCCTTTTTCCATTCTTCTTCTGTTGTAGAAGAAAATGCTTCCTCTGTTATTTGCACAATTTTATTAGATTCTTGGCGGATCGGTTTAGGCTCGCAGTGGTAAGGGATATAAGATCGGCTTCATAAGCCGGTGGCTCTTTGTGCTCTTTAATGATTTTATATAGTTGACCCCTTACCATTGTCGGCAAATACGAAATACCCTTTCTCGTTATCCAATTTTGCATTTCTATTTTATTACTACCCATTGTAGGCGCTTTAACTACTTTAACTGTGTGGCAGGAGGCATTGTCCATGACCACAGTTGAATGTGGTGGCAGATTAGGTATGAGTTTTTCTGTAAGCCACTTTTGATAATTTATTTTATTCATGTCGTCATGATAGTCAGCGTTATAAAATATAAAAGGCGTATAAAACCCATAGCACTACCTGCATGGACGATAATCCACCTTAGACCTTTGGAGTCAGACGATAATACGCCTCCTTCGGTTTCACTTGGCCAGCATTTTCCGGCGTAATATGTTGAATGGATATCTCATCCAAATAGACAACTGGTTGCTGATCTCCAAGTCAATTTTTCCGCAATTCTTCCAGGTACCGATACCGCCATGCGACGATGTCATGTCTCTCCATCGATACCTTCCTTTTGGACTTACATTTCTTAAATAAAAATCCCATGTCTAATAATTCTCCACAAAGTAGTACGACTTCCTTGAAAATCAATTTCACTTCGCAATTCATGCCATAACTTTGCAAGGGTAGGCAATTCCTTTCTTACGGCAAAAAAATCGTAGATTTTATGCCTTATAGGCTTATAACACTTTATAACACTTAATATAATATATAATATGAATAAACTTAGATTCTGACACACTGAAAAGTATATTATTACCTGCTGCTGGTAACCCTATTAACTGACCTATCAAAGCGGCAACACGAGCTTGAACACATCTAAACGAAATTATCGGCGCCACATTACGTTTTTCACGTTCACAAAAGTCCTTCAAAAAACCTTTCAACACTATTCTTCTTTCACCACTTTTCAACGTTTAGGGCGTCTGCTGATTTTAGTGATTTTACTTGGTTTTCTGACCGTTAATCATTTAGCGGTCAGAACACAAAGTAAAATCACTAAAATCAGCAGAAGTGTCTTCGCGTGTTTGTATCTTTGACTTACAGTGGCACAACTGTCCTCCACCTTACGGCAAAGGAACTATTCGATGAAATGCACTCAAGTCAACTTGGATCGGACGCCGTCATATAAATTTATTCGAATGTGACGTTGACACGATACGAGCATTTTCCAAGTATACATTCAATTGTACTTTCATCGTGGCAACTCGGCTTTAATATTTATTGACAGTCCCGAGTAATAACATAGCATGTAGATAATGCGTTAGTTAAGGTATGTTGTCACTTCAAAATCATAGCATGACAATAAAATAAAGTAAAAGAAACAATATCATACAGAACAATGATTTATTATACAGTGTTAACAGTAATTATACTGTAAGTCATGTTTAAGTCTTGAAATTGTATTGATAAAATATTTTTAAATGAAGTCTTCTCTTCCTCTTATCTTCGCAGTTTTGACTCGTTTGATCGTCTAGTAAAGTAAGGTTAAGGAAATGTTGTGCTTCACCTGATAGTATGTTGCAAGCATCAACAAAATACTGTATCAAACAGTGTGCTGAGTGCTAGTTTTTGTCACTGCTCGCCATGAAGAAGTTAACTAAACAACGCCACTAGTGGCAAAAATGGTAACTAATTCAATGCCATACAATTACAATGCCATAATAATCCATATGCATGTATTTTTTATTTTTTTCAACGTTTCTACTGGTAACTTTACCAAATATATATAACACATCCAAAATATTATCCATTAGGCTGGAAAAAATGTTTTAAAATCACAATAATTTTTGGGCGATTTAAACACGCCATTTTCGCGACTTGCATTTTACCTTTCGGCATACGAAAATAAACTTTGTCAGATGCAGTTTTTAGGGTTATTTTCGTACATAGGGACAAAACAATATTAATAATATGGGTTGTTGTACTTTTCCATGGTAATAAGTTTATTTTATCACTTATTTTTATAACTTTGTGAACTAATCACTTTGTTGTTTGTTTACATCGAACTCTTGTAGGAGTGTATGTCAAAGTCGAACAATGATTTTTACTGTCAACTGTTAGTTAAATGTGCGATGACGTCACATTTTGTTCCGCCAGTAAATATGCGTTTTTTAAATTTGCGCGGGAATTAAAAAAAAGCCAATTTTTGATGATTAAATTTCACTATTAACTCACGATAAATTTTAAAAATAATTGTATTTTTTTTAGCGATAAAGATTACAAATAAAAATATTTTATCTATTTTGGTGCCACATGCATATTCCCTATTATTGTAGTTAACTTTCTCACGTCGCGTCGAGTAGTGACAAAAACTCAGCACACTGAAGCCCAATTTACCATTGCCCAGTGTGCCGCCTCTTTTGTTTTGGGTTACATAATATATTATATCAGGTCCTTACATATGAAATTGACGTTTTGTCGTACTGGCCACTTTGATCTCAAATATATCTTCTTTGGTTAGGAATTCCAATTTCAAATTTATACCGCTATTTACTCATGCATTTGTGTTTCGAAAACCGTAATACATTTGTTTTTTCCTCTTTTGGTTTTTTCTTTGCGTCACTCTGTTTACAAAATGGAAAACTTGAAATATCGTATTATTATCGAGTACGAGTTCCGCCGTGGCACCAGTGCTGCAGAAACGGCTCGAAGGATTAATGATGTGTATGGCGGCGGTGTCGCAAAAGAAAACACAATGCGTTTTTGGTTCCAACATTTTCATTCTGGAAATTTCAACCTGCAGAACAAGCCCCGTGGACGGCCGGAGACCAAGTGGATCCATCGCAAGCCACGTCCGAGTTAGCTTCAGGCTGCGGTGTTAGTGATAAAACTGTTTTAACCCAATTGAAGCAAATTGGGAAGGTGAAAAATCTTGACCGGCGAGTACCTGATGAATTGAGTGCAGCAAACCGACAAGCGCGCCAACTGCTGCGTTACATTACTCAACCGGCACAACAATGAAGGGATTTTAAATCGAATCATTACCTGTTTTGAAAAGTAGATCCTGTACGATAATCAGAAACGCTCATCGCAAAAATTGACTCAAAAAAGAGACTTGTGAGCGTTTGGTAGACTGGTGCCGGTGTCGTTCACTACCGCTTTCTTAAATCTGGCCAGACGATTACGGCAGATGTCTTTTGCCAGAAACTGCAAATCAAGATGGAAAAGCTAGCTGCTAAACAACCGAGGTTGGTCATTCGCTCTAGGCCACTGCTGCTTCAGGACAACGCTAGACTACACACTGCACAACAGACGGCTACTAAATTAGAGGAGTTTCAATTGGAATGTCTAAGACATCCACCGTACTCCGCGGACCCTGCTCCAACAGATTACCATTTTTTCGAAATTTGGATAACTTCTTGCAAGGGAAAAAACTCAACTCCGATGGGGCAGTCCAAAGTGCCTTCAAAGATTTTATTGATTCCTGTCCGAATGGTTTTCTTAGTAAAGGAATCAATGAACTACCTATGAGATGGCAAAAGTGCATAGATAGCAATGGTATATACTTTGATTAAATAAACATATTAGGTTTAAAAAAAAAACACTTTATGTTCATCCTTTACAAAACGACAATTTCATATGTACCTAAGATAAATATATTTTATATTTATATTTTAAGTAAGACCCAGAACTCACAATGTAATGAATGCTCTATGAACCACAGTCTGAATCTAAAAGTATGCTTTCAGTGACGTTATTGACGCAAAGTAACGAACGCATAGAATAATAATAATAATATCTATGGACGCTTCACAAAACGTAAAACGAACTTGTGTTACGGGGACCAGACAACTGGAAGTATATATTTTAATACTTTTATACTATACATATATTTAAGATTTATTATTATATTATTTTTAATACACATCCATGACCCAGGAACATTGAAGGCTTTTTGTTCCCTCGGCGGGATTCGAACCCGCAACCTCCGGCTTAAGCGCCGACGCGCTATCTAACCATTGAGCCACAGAGGTTGTCAATATATAATAGCTTTTATACTTTAATGCATAGCATTAAAAATACAAACATTGAAAAGGATATTGTTTGTCACGCTGTTCTTCATGTGAGCGGTCTCGAAATGGTGATTTTTCCTGAAGAAAATAAACATCAAATCAATTAGAAAGCAAATCTTACACGGAATTAAAACCATATATAGTTTGAATACCATACTACAAATGAGCAAAATAAAAAATATATAAATTTCGTAAAAAATCGTTTATCGAACATAATATTATTAAAATAAAACTACGAACAATGTACGCATGCGCCCGCGGATGTTTGTTTATTAATAACACTCGTGAATGGAACCCTGAGTACACTAGGCTTAAGCTTAGGCCTTTTCATCCGTTATTGGATGATTTATACAGTATTCTCCGAGCGAAGTAACCACTCTTGAAATACTGTAGTGCCTGGGACAGTCGTTTTTTTTAAATGTCGTATGGTTGCCCAAGCACATACGGCATTCTCACAACATAGTCAGCCTAGTCCAGAGGAATGACTGGTCAATACGTCTGGGGTGCGGGATTCCTCAAGATGTTTTCCTTCACCATTAGAGCGTCCGTATAATATACTTGAGATCTGAAAGTCTCATTGGTACACGCTACAACCTTGGAATCGAACCTGCACTCTCTCGAGTGCGAATCAAATGGTCTACCCACTAGGCCACGGAGCTCAATAGTAGAGGTACGTTAGACTAGGCTTAACAAAAGCGTTTTATAGTTTGTTTTCATCTTATTAGTCGAAACAATGACGAAATTTATTGGAAAATAAAAGGTTCCTACCCGTTTATGATATTTTTCGTAATGATGGTCTTCTTGTGAGCCATTCTGATGTCCGCTTAATTTTGCTACACCTGTAATCAAAATTCTTTTCGGTTACTTAATTTCAATAATTAAGTCTTCAATTGACTAAAGTTGCCACCATGAAATAGGATAAATTTTGTAAAGAACTTCTACGAAAATGAGCAGTAACATGTAATTCAAAACAAATAAGCAACTTCACTTGGTCGGATTATAATATAGCGTCTGACTTCTGGAACATAAAATATATTTAGCTTCGCCTCCCGACCTGGCCATTTTAACGTAAATATGTGTTATCTAGGAATCAGGAAGCCACACATGATAATAATCATTAAGTTTTCTACGTGCTTCTTAGGTTTTTGTGATCGTGGGTTGTTTAATTATGAAATGTTTTTTTCTCGGGAAGTACGAACTAAGAGTTAGATTGTGTAATGTGTGGATTATAGGTTTTTTTTCTGACACACGTTCGGGGGACCCTGTAGCCCTGTATAATAGGGTATTTTCCAATTTTTTTAAAAAATACGTCAAATTTTTCTTAATAACAATACATTTGCAATCATTCCTTGTGAATTTCTTTCCCTCCATGGAAATCAGCATTCAAGTTTAAATAATTAATAAAGCAGCCAAAACGCTAAAATGTGTTGTCATGACGTCACCTTCTTGTCCACCACCAACTGATAACTATCAAAATATCACCCTAAACATGTCTAATCCTTTATTGCTCGATGTTAACTTTGGTAATTTTACACTATTTTTAAATGCCTTGTAATTGCTATTTTTTTTTTAATAATACTAATTTAAAATAATAAAACTGATATTACGCACAAAACTTACACTTAATTACGTGGTCAAACGTGAAAAATTAATTAAGTATTTTATTTTTGATTGTATGATTTTTATAAAAATCATACTTATTATATTTTATAGTAAAGTAGTATTTGTTAAATTGGTTTTAAATAATGTTTATTGATAAAATATCAATAGTTTGATGTATATTTTCATCATAGGATAATTGCCTATTGATACGGTTGATACAGCGCGGCGGTAGCTACCCCTTAGTCATCAGACAACATAATAATTTATAGTTTCGGATGGTAATAAAAATATAAACATAATACCTTTTTGTTCATCGCGACGCCTTTTCTGCTCAAGTAAAGCTGAATCATCTGCTCGTTCCTAAATGTTAAAAATGTCTTGATAAGATATTTTTTTCTGACAATTTTTTTATACGATAATTTTTAAATACGACTCGCAGCGGAAACTTAGTAAAAATTGTATTTTACTACTACATACATAGTTAGTATACGTTTCTCAGGTCGTTTTGACGAGTCTGGTCTTCAAAGACTTAAATTGCTAAGAAACTGCATTTATACTATTTTGATTTTACCTTTATAATATTAATGTTATATAGTCAGTACTTTATAACATGAAGTACATACATTAATTATAAGTAAACAATCTATTTTACTTCATAATAGGCATATTTCTAAAGTCGGCTATACATGTTGGCCGAGCGTTGCCGAGCGATGGCCAAAGAGTAGACAGCCTATTTCCCTTGCCTTGTCATCGCTCGGCGACGCTCGCCTAGTGGGTCGAGTAAAGCCCAGCGCCAACATATTGTGTAAGGTTCATTTGGCGCAACTTGTCTTCGCTCGCCGTCACTGATGATCGTCGTGATGACTTCCCTCACTTCGGACCGGTGTCAGTTTTTGTGTACAAATCAAAGGCGCTCGTCTGCGCTCGGCAAATGTGTGAGCAGCTCGACAAACACTCGTCTATATTTGACGCTTGCATTGGCATTCGACGAACTTGTCCAACGTGTGGACATTAGCACTTGCCTTGTGCCTTTTTGCCGACGATCGCATTTGCCTACACTGGGCCAACATTTATAGCCGACTTAAACGGAAAAGATGGCAAAGACAGACTCACCCGCTTGCGGCTCATCTTACGTTCCTTACGTTCGTCACCCCGTACTTTCGTTTTGCGTTTCTCCTTCTCTGGAGACCTCTCTTCTATATCTTTGCTACCCTGCTTACGTAGAAAAATTAATTAATAAATATAAAAAAAAAACATTAACAGTATGTGAATCTAAAGAATTTTGATCAAAACTTCAGTTGAAATGTGCATTAAATTAAGGCAGTACAAGATATGTTATTATTCGTCCCTCGACTATGTATGTGCCAGATTCTAAGATTTCTCGAAGCAAAATTTAGAATGTCATCTCATCATGAAATTTCACAACAGAGATGTATCTTTGAAATATACTTCTTTGTTTGATTTGTTAATTTTACATATTTAGATTTGCATTTCCTAGCTGTTATAAATTTTTGATACCACAACTTTCTCATCAGACTTCCTATTTGAAATTGTGTAACCTTGAGTTTTGCATCATGTTCTTGCTTGAATATGAGACCCAACACGTTTCTTCGTTGATGTACGCCTTCCACTTTTCTCACTTTATTATTTTAAAGTGTTCTTCTCTTGAATTTTCTTTCATCAGTTATTCATAAGTCACTCAAGTGCTCGACGCTTCAGGAAGATAATGTTTTATTGTTGTACGATGTTACGATGGATGAAAACATATTGACGATTTCTTGAATTGATTTTCTAACTGCTTGTTCTTTGTTTCATTTAGCTTCAGGTAATCACTTTGAATAACTTCTCCCTCTTCTGGCAAACTATGCTCAATTTTATATTTACTTTGATTTAAGCTTGTTCCTCTTCTTTGTCTAGAATGATCTTAATTAAATGAACAGTATAACCAGACATGAACAAGTAAACCTTACTGCAGCACGACTGGACTGGGCTGACTTCACTTACGCCAAAATACATTGAGATTTTAGAGCATAAATATTTTAGAGGTGTTTTAGTCATAGTTCGATGGTATTTAAATCAAATAACACTTGGCTGGCTCTTTAATCTTCATAATTATTCAAAGATATTATTCTTCATTATAATATTTCATTTTTTCTTTAATAGCTTTTTTGGTTTTTATAAAATTTTGCTTTGTTGAATGTATGATATGAGTTTAATTGTTTATATATTTTATCAGGCTTTTGCTTCATTATCATATTAAATCAGCATCCACTTTCCTTCGACATTTCTTCTTTAGTACTGATTGATATTTTTAATTAAATTAATTTTAACTTCTCTTCTTCTTCTTGTATATTACAGCTTCAATTTATTTAAACTATTTATTGTGTCTTCACTCATCGTTCAAAATTCCATTGATTACATTTAAGAGTTCGCGATATATTGTTCGATTTAACACTTTGGGTCACACTATTTACACACTGGGTCGCGGTTGGCCGCTGGCAGGCGTCGTGGCTCAGTCCGGCGCGAGCGCTCGGCGGGGCCGACTTACTATAACGATACTCACCTTGCCATTGCCGCTGTTTTCTACTTTACGTCGTTTCACATCTGCAATAAAAAACAATTATGTAAATATTATACATTTTTATTAAATAAATTTTGCCTATTAAAACAAATAGGCAAAATTGGTTTCAATATGCGCGAGAGGGTTAAGATTTTAAACCTCAACACAAACCTTGGAGGTAGAGTTAAGTGTATCCCTTTTTAACTATCTCTACTTACTCTCTTCCAATTTGCGAACTGTTCTAGCACATAGCAGCTAGACAGCTAGTTTTATCAGAAAAAAAATTAAATTATATTCCTCGTCTTAGACATGGATAATCGATGGCATACCTATGTTGTATGTGACACTTTTATAAATAAACTTACCGCGATCTAAATCATCAGACGCATGACGATGGTCGTGCGGAGGTGAAACAGTTTCTAAATAACGCTCTTCCTGAAAACATAATAAGTAAATAAGAATTTACACAAAAATATCGAGAAATCTGTGTACTTCCACCTGTAATTTAAATTTTACTTACTCTGTGCGATCTATCTCTCGGCGATCTGTCTTTGATTTTATTTTCTTCTTTACTTCTCTCCTTAGCGGACCTAAAAACAATTCACATTTGTTCATTAAATCAATAGCTTTTTTTTTAATTTCCTCAACTGTAATATTCAAATTTAAATATATTATATAAATCTTACGATCTGGACTCCCGTTTCGACTCCTTATCCCGCTCGGCCTCATCTCTGCGTCTATCGCTCCTCGAATCTTTTTTATCTGCATCTAAAACATTTACAAATATAGTGGTCACACAAGTCCACCGAAACATTGTTACAGCCATTATTTGTAAGGGTAGAAACTAGTTGCAATTAGAGCTATACCTGGCGGCTGCGGCGGGGACGCGGGCGTGTCCTCCTGTTTGGGGGCTTCCACACTCGCCGCTTTGTTCTGCTCTGGTGCTACCAAGTGAACTACCTACAATTTTTTTACAAAAATATTATTTCCTAAGAAGAATTATGTAAAACATCGAAGATTAATTGAATCATTCTGTAATGGGCAGCAAATGGTCCGATTACACAATTCACATAAAAAAGTATCAACATTAGAAACAGTACTCAAAAAGTTAGTAAGTACTTACACACAGAGGAATAGCTATGTAAGTTGTAACTGTGCTTTTCGTTTACAACACAGGATATCTTTTCTATGTATAATATTATTACCTGATGGAAATCGCTTTCTTTCATCATATGAGGCACTTTGTTCCTTAGTTGACCACTGTAGCCCGTTGCAAGGACGTACAGATCTTGTCTTTGCGTTTTTTCTTCCTCTTTGACCTACCAAGCAAAAATTATTTTAATATTCAGGTGAGTAGATATATACATACGTCGCAGATGAAAGCTACACATTCGATATTTATCTTGTGATTTTTTTTCGTCCAGTGAACGTGATACGGCATACTAAAAACGCGTAATTTATCACGATCCAAATATTGAGAGTGAAGCATTCGGTTTCCTGCCTAATGTTGAGAACGCAAATATTTTTTTGTTATTATTATTTAACACTTAAAATTTAAAAAGCACCTTCTCGACTTTCCGCTCGATAATCTGCGCGAGTCGCGCTAGTACAGGGAAGTGCGGCAGCACGCGGATGAGCACGATCAGTGCGTTGCGGATCTGCACGTAGTCGCCAGAGTCCAAGCACACCACCATCGCCTTCGTGATCTTGTAGTGCCACTTGTGGCACACGTGCCTGAAGTAAAACCAAACAATAACTAATGAAACTAACGTACAGAAGGGTTCGAGAATACTTCCGAGAGAAACCCTGCATGATTAGACATATTACACAGTTTGTTTACAACGAGACAAAAGAGCAACTAAACCTCCCACCCCTTTGGCTGTAGCAAGTTGCAACACGCTGTCTGAAGTTTTTTTAATGAAATACCCTTCGTTCGTTGGGGCAAACGAACAGACAGATCACCTGGTTTAAAGCGATTACCGTCGCTCATGGACATTCGCAGCACCAGAGGAGTCGCCATTGCGTTGATTATTTATAAAAAACTTAAACCCCACTACCTAAATAATATACAATAATAGCACACAGCCTTGTAAGACACCAGCATCATCAACAGACATAATCTTAGAGCATTCTCCGTCGATTACCCTTATGCTCCTGTCTGTCTCACGTCATCCAAGCTCGAGTTGCCTACAAAGAGCTTGCCTAGAAGATCGGCTTTATCTTTTGCATCATAGGCCAATGAGCCTTTCCTATGTATACAGACGGAAGGCATGGCTAAAAGAAATTCCTTTCAATAGCTTTGGTGAGGGTCCATGAATGACACAAATTATACAACAGACAATTGGATTATCCTCCGAAGTCTCTATGGAGGACAAAATCTTTCAAAGACTTTAATTTTCAAAAATATAACATAAATTAGTGAGGGTATAAATAAAATAAATGTATTAACCATTCTAAAATACCACTGCTAATACGGTTCTATTATAGATTATATCGTTAGAATTTTTGAACTGTACCTGTAATTCTCGTATCCGACGTGATCATTGGCCTCCGTGAACTGGTTGGAGACGCGGTACTTGGTGACGAAGCCAGGGTAGTGCGCACACTCCGCATGAAAGGCGGCGCGGTCGCCGTGCCAGCGCATGGCCGTACGCAGCACCCGGCACAGGAACTGGCCGTAGCGCGCCGCCTCACCCTCCGTGCATGACATCACCGAGTAAGTGATGTCGCAAAACAGCTGCAACAGAAGTGGGCTGGTTTAATAAAATTTTAATTAATTTCTTTGCCGATGATATAAAAAGATGTTGCAAACATAGGGTGTAAAACCTGCCAAGTGCGAGTCAAACTCGCGCACGTAGGGTTCCGTACCATTATACCAATATTTTAAATGTTTACTTTTTATTTCGTTATACATATTTGTATGAAGTTTTCCAAATAAGCACATTTTACAAATTAAGTCTGTACAACTCCTGAATTTACAAAGTTATAAATATGTTAAGTGTAGGGTGTTCAAAATCAATGAGGGTGTTTGATATTTTTTCAAAGAATGTGAATGAAAAAGTAGTCAAAGAATGTTTGTGTGCTAAAGCTTACTATAAAGTAAATGATTTTGTTAACGATTGCACACCTTGGGAATAAGATGCACCCGTGTGCTTGTGTACTTTTGACTTTTTTTATATTTAACATAGGTTTAAGTTTACAATGTAAAACATATAATATTTCTTTCCAAAAAACAATTTTCCATCTTTTTGCTAAAAGATGGCCTCCTGGTAGTTTCTTATACCGGTTCTTCTCAGCGGGTTAGGGTTGAACCGGTGGTAACTTTTTCTGTTGACTTTCCGAAAAAACCTTGTTAAGTTTCATTTGAAAATGTTTTTTTTTTCATTTTATTTTATCAATCAATCAAATGTTTATCATAGTTTACCTTCAAAGTTCATCACATAAACGACCATCATTTTTTTTTCAGAATAGTCGACCTATTTTAACAAAAAAATGCTCTTAAAAGTTGATTTTCTCGCAAATGGATACCTAAATCAAAACATAGTCTTAGCAACCTCTAAATGTTTTTAAAATACCTATCTAATGACACCCCACACTATGAGGTAGACGCGATAAAAAAATCAACCCCCCGTACGTATAGGGCAAGGAACCCCAAAAATATTTTTCGTGATTATATTTTAGTACTTTGTCGACGTGGTAAATATACGTATCCTTCTAAAGTTTCAGCTTTACTACAAACATTTTTTTATGAAATTTTGAACAGGATTAAAATACATAATATTATATCATGCCACCACACAGATAATAATCACAAAACTCGAACCCTGTCGTAGCACAGCAGCGTGGAGAAGTTGGGCGTTTTAAGCGCGTGCACGGTATGCACGAACTCGGCGCAGTAGAGCGCATCGGGCGGCGTGAACACGCAGCGCGGGAACAGGCACAGCTGCATGAGGCGCGTCACCGTCTCGTTCTTGGCCGACTTGGCGGCACGCGCGGGGAACCAGCCCACACACTCACGCGCCAGCCGTGCGCGCACGCGAGCCACGTGCTCCTCCTGGCGGCGACGCTCCTCCTGAAACGGAACAGATTTAGGAAAACGAAAGAGATAGAATATATATATTAGTATAGTCTGTTCTAGATCACTTGTGTTTAAAAGATAAAATAGTTTATTTATTTATAGCCTCTTTTCACTTTTCAGAAAACTAAATTTTCTTTGTGCCACCTCGCCTATTCCAATCCTCTCCATTTCTTCCTATCTCCAGCGAGACTTTTCTAGGTTTACAGATAACAAAATGGGTTACTTAATCTGTATTAAAAATTTAAGCATTGGTTGTATGTGTAACCAATGCTTTAAGCTACTAATATTTTATTAAAATAATGAAAGTTTTATTACCTGTAGTTTTTCAATGAGGGTATTGTAACGCTCTTGTTCCTTTTTTCCTTTAGAACCTTGAGAGGAATCCTTTATTGCATTTGCGGCTGCAATTTTCAACCTATCTATTTCTCTATCATAACTCTCTACTGGCACTTTCAGATCGTACATCGACAGAGACCTGGCAATGTATTTAACACATTTTAGAATTAACACATTAAATGTTTAGAAAATAATTAAGTTAGTTAATTATAACCCACAAACTAAAATTTACTTTAAACATTTTTTTAAATATACATAACAATTATATTCTTGTAATACTCTTAAGTCCTAATCACTTACCAAAAAGTGACGTAAAACTCCGGCGAAATATCTTCCCAGACTCGGGCAGGTAACAATGGTGTTATGGAGGTCACAACAGGTTCTAAGGCTTCTTTGGATGCGTCGTTGTAACGCTCGATACTCTTTTCTAATGAATCAGATTTACTATCGGAGGATTTTTTCAGCGCCTCAACTTTTGTTGCAATTTTTTGAGCCAACACTGGACGGTGAAGGAAAAATGCCACATCAGCATCGACATGATAATCACGGAGCAATTCCTAGAATTAAGAAATATCTTCAATCACTATCCGACAAATTTTTATGGCGTGCTTCCTTTAAAAAGTGTAATAAAATTTAGGTGTGAAATTTTCGCATTTAATTATTTTTTGAAATTGAGAAATAAAGTGCAAAATGTAAAGGGTAGTTGTAACGTTGTACGGGGACATGCTTTGCCACTCTTAAAAAAATTGGTTTGTACTGTAGGTGTCATACATCGCATACAGTACAATGTACATGTATGGATGCGGTGAACGCATAGTGCGTGCGTATACTCGTGCAATGTACGTGTGTCGTGCGTGCGTACCTGCAGCGGCGGCAGGCGCGCGGCGTACTCGTCGGGCGCGTGCGAGGAGGCGAGGAAGGTGCCTAACTGCACAAGCGCGTCCTGGCAATGGTCCGCCAGCCGCCCCACAACCTTCAGCTGAGAACCCTCGCCGCTCTCCTCCGTATACTCTGATTTATAACATACAAATCATCAATAATCTGCGTGAGTCTGTGCCATATGCCAGCTATTTGGACTCGACGCACGCGTCCTACTACGAGCGCAGTACATGCGCTTTCTGGACAATGGCTTAGTGAGGGTTTTTAAATTCGTGACATCTGACAGCTTTTTCACACGATAAGGATCGTCAGGTTACGAAGCGCCGCTTGGCGACATAAAAAGAATCAAAAATTCTTATTGACCGTTTTCGATACCATTTACGCCACCAGATGATGCTTTGTGTGCGTTGCGTCTTCCAAAAAATATCAAACACCCTCATTGGGATAATGTACATTCCTAGTTAGTCTTCTAAGCAAGCATAAAAACTGTTGAATTTTAGAAACTAATAAAAATCATTAAACACATTCACATACCTTTCCATACACAACAATGCCTTTGTTGTGCTGACAGTATACATAGAGAAATATCCAAATTGTTGCCAACTACTGCTTCTTTTAGCCTTGCAGATGAACGTCTAGTATTACGCACTTGTGAGAAATATCCAGCCTATGAAAGTAAAATAACAAATTAGAATTACATTCAATATTAAATTAAAAATAAATAATTTATGCACAATATTTACCTCTCCCTTGAGCAATTCTCCGCCAGCCATAGCGTCCAGTTGTTCTGGAGTCATTTCCTCAGTAGCTTCAATGCCAGCCATTTTCTGTACTATTTCTTTTAGAATGATCAAATCTTGACTGAAAAAGTTTTGGTGGTGAATAGCCAAAATATTTAAATAATACAACCTAGTTACTTTTTTTACCCAAACAACAAAATACATACCTCTGCTGTGCTTTAAGTCGATTGGCCACAAACTGAAGCAGTGCAGTAAGCTCAATGTTGTGTTTCTTGAAAGCGGCGCCGGCAAAAGCGGCCAGGGCCTGCAGCGGAGCCGGCGCGGCCGCGCGACGTGCTACCAAGGCCTCCAACAAACAACAGCCGAGCACATCTAGTGACAGCGCTGTCAGGTATTTCAGGGACTCGACAACTGGGCCGATTAGGTTGTCATATGTCTGTATCTGTATGTATAATACATATAATTATTTGTAACATTTAATATAACAATCCTTCATATGAAGTATTATTTTGAACACTGGTATTAAATACAGTCAGTAAAAAACTTTCAATAAGAAACAAAATAATATACAATATGATGATCGCGAGTTACTCATAATGGCGTGAAAAATTAACTAAGTAGATATTTAATATTTTGGCATAATAACATGATCAAGTTACCTAGTTATGCAGAATATAATGCAGACAATGTAACCAACATAGCCACACAAAAAATATATGGGTACTCACTTGTAATAGCATGTAGTCAAATAGGAAAGATGGTGCTGCATGCGATAGTTTTCCTATAAGTCGCCCTTGTGGCTTAATATTTTCTTTGGATACTCGTTTCATTATATGTTTAATTCTTTGCAGTGAGTTGCCACGAACACGTATTAAAGATGGTATCCTTTCGCCAGATTCATTCTTCCAACGAGAATACAAACAGTACCTACAGAAATAGAGAACATACAACACTCATTAACCATCACATACATTACTTTAAAATGTATGTGATGTAAAGTTTTGCAAATAAAATTATTCTATTCTAAATGAAAATTATTATTTATTCAGTTAGTATCCAGTAATTGGTGTAGAATACCTAGGTAAGTTTTATAAAATTTCTAAGTTCTACCAGGCCTGTGCCATTTCCCGTGTAGGTATCGAAAATGTAAGTACGTGTGGCGGCCGACTCGAACGGGCCATTCAGTAGAGAGCAGTATATCGCGCATACGTCACTCACGTATGCGCGAGATTTGTCCGTTGTATTGTTTTATGGATTAGATTGAATCATAGATCGATTTGAAAAGTCATTTGTTGACAAAAATACCTAGAGTAATAGTAAGGCGGCGTGAATAAACATCTTTAGAGTAATATCAGGCATGTCTCACTTCCCGTGAAGGTATTGAAAACGTAAGTAGGTATACGCGAATTTATTAGAATTAATGTACTATTAACATCAACCTTAGGTTAATTTGGAATGTAATTTATTCACTAAAGTACAGTAGGTAGGTACTAGAAAAAAAGTTGTCATTAAATATTGAATTATTGATTAAATTATTTTCTAAAAGGAGACAGACAACCCTGATTTTGTCTGAAAAGATAAGTTACGCGATAGAAAGAGACACAACTTCTAGGTATATATAACCGTAGGCAATCAAGCGCTGCACGATCTAAATTAAACTTAATTGTATCGTAGCAAGAGTCCCTATTTATTTAAATGACTCTTCGGAGTGAGTCTTCTGTACTTGTACTATTATGTATTCTGTGGTTCTACCTCTTAGTTATGCACAAATATTAATAATTTAATTAGTAGCAATATTTTACCTGCATTGATATGGATACAGTTTAAGCAAAGTGTACACTTCTTCAGCCATACAGCAGTTTCCTTCCATTAATGTTAATGCTGGAAGTATGGCAGCATCGAGCACTGTTAGGGCCTCATGGTTTAAGGGATCATCAGACCTTAACTTAGCAGTCCTTAAAATACGAATAATCTAAAAGAAAAAAAAAAGATTAAATATAAGCCTTTGTTATACTCATTGTAATTTGTTACTCAAAGTTATGACCAAGCAACTAACCTTGTACATCAAAATAGGATCATGGTGTAGGGCAGGCCCTAACAGTGTAAGTGCTGGAATCACAGCTTCTTTCATATCTTCAAAACTTTTACAAGCCTGGGGCGCGAGGGGAGACTTTAAATGTGGAACAGGAGTACCTAAAATTTTTTGCGACACGCGACAATGTCTGTAATAATATAAAAATAGAATAAACTAAGAATAAAGCTAATAATATCGTGTTTATATCATTGTACACAAAATGAATATTATGTAATAGGGAGTCATAAAATTGAATACGAGTCTTTGTTTATAATAAATAAACAAATAAAAAAAAGCGATCAAGTGCTTCGAACTCTTGCAATAAAACGTGTATCTTCTTGTGTAGTGATTTGTGAATAAAGTTCAATTTTGAATCGCTATCTTAAAAATGCATCGCTGCGTCGCGTCTCGGTGTGAACTGACGCGAACTTAGAAATAATTTTTGTACGAAGTTTTCCAAGTAAGAGCTTTTTAAGAAGTTAGTCCTTCCTGAACTAACAAAGTTATCAAAGCTGTTATTCACTTCAAAGTTGAGTATCATCATGAATTTTTTTAAAGATTTTTCGAACCAGCCGTTTAGCTTTTAGAGAGGGAGGGCCTCCCAGTTTTAACAAAAAAAATCGCTTTGAAATTGAATATCTCGCATAAGGATACCTAATTCAAGAAATTATTTTAACCTATCAATGTTTTTAAAAGACTTATGTAATGATATACCATACTATGGGGTAGACGCGATAAAAAAACATCGTAGTGTAGGGGAGGTACCGCAAAAAAATTCGTGGTTTTATTCTAGCACTTTGTACACGTGGTAAATAGTTACCGTTTGGCAAGTAAGTCGATGAAGGACGGACAGGCGGACGGACATGACGAAACTATAAAGGCTCCCAGACGTGAACTACGGAACCATAATAATTATCACATTTATTATTATATCCAAAGAATATACTTACTTCCTATACAATGGCTCAACCAATGCATGCAACATTTTGCACAGCGCATTAGCAGGCCGTAGAGCCATATTTGTGACAGGCATCCTTGCTGATAAATCTGCGAATTCCTTCCATGCTGTTACTGATAAAAGTGCCTCACTAAGTACAAGTTTTTGATTACTCCAATATTCCTACAAAAGTAAAAAACATGTTAAAAAATAACATTAACTAAATTAAAAAGAAGTTACACGGATTATACAAATCAACAAACAATTTTTTTTTTTTCAAATTACTTGAAATGTTATAGTCTGATTTCCTTTATAATAATTTTCCTAAAGAGTATTCGGCATGACCTATCAATATGGAAGTTACAAGTTGGAAAGCACTTTAGTGGTCGATTTTTCGAAAATTTCTATATAAAATATTCATGTATGAAACCTCGCCTTTATTTGACACTACCGACGTTATTATATTCAACGTTACCCCACACGATGGGGTAGAACAAAGTTATCCCCACTTCACATGTATAAACCAACCAAGTCTAAAATACAAAATTACAATTATTTTGTAGTGCCAAAAATAAAATCTATGTGTATAATGTATATCTGTACATAATTACTAAAGTTAGAAAGGACGGACAGACACAGCAAATCTATAACTACGGAAACCCTAAAAAAGGTTAATGTTTTCAATCTTTTTTTACAATTAAAGATACAAAGTCACACTTTATACAATTATACCTGTGGATCAGCTTTATCTTCAATGAATTCTGTTGGCCCATTAGCTTGTGGTCCTTTGGTTGATACTATGTTTAACTTACGTATGTACTCTTGTACACTCTTTAACTCCTTGTCTGCATCTTTAGCCATAATTGAATCATCAGGACGCAACTGTCAATGAAAAGATGGTTGTCATTAAAAATTTAAATTAAAATTACGATTATTTATCAAAGACTAATGTAATTTTGCTTTATTACAAATGTTAGTACAATCGAAACAGTATAAAACATTATTGTACAGCTTATAAACTACACATTTCCAAATTTGGCGACTAATTGATACCTATTTTGTTCACTGAATATTCCAAACTGGCAGACATATTTTTCGAACAAATAATCATCTCGGTAACAATTTGAAAGTATACGTTTAATTTAAGAATAGGCACATATATTTTCCCTGATGTAGGGAATTCAAAAAACATAATAAGCAGGAAAACGAGCGCACATAAAAAAACGTAAAGGAGCATGCAAAATTACCATTTTTAATTTTTCTGTTTCGGGGGGGTGTTGATTACAAAAAAAACATTCATTTTGAAATTTCAAAATGGCGGATATTTAATTTCGTAAAATTTATATGGGTGTCGTTTACCAGGTTTTGGGGTGCTGGATACGAAAATGACATTCATTTTGAAATTCCAAGATGGAAAACATATTTCATTTTATAAAATTAATACGGGTGGCCTTTTGTAGGTTTCTGGGGGTGCTGATTACAAAAATTAATTCATTTCGAAATATCAAAATGGCAAATATTTATTTTTCAGAAATTTGAAAATCATCGCATGAATACATCGCATGTGTCTCAAAGTAGAGCATTGCCAGATTTTTTTTCACTTCTATCTCGGTAATGGTGCATCCTACTGAAAAAATAATGTAAATTTCCTCGCCCCGAGTAACCCCGTAACCATGTATTTTCTTTATGATAAGATTTTTTTTTAGAAAATCATGAATTTCCAAAAAAATCTATAGCTTTAACATAGCTACTATACTATACAAACATACTGTGATAATAATCAGCATCCCTAAGAATTTTTAAATTAGTATTCATGTAATTTTTACGAAGAATGAAAATTCTCCATTTTGGAAATTAAAATTAGAATACAATATTGTAATCAGCACCCCCAGAAACCTGGAAAGGACACCCATATTAATTTTAAATAAAAAAATCTACGCCATTTTGGAATTTCAAAATAGATTTAATTTTTATATTATTCAGCATCCCCCAAAACCTTGAGTCGTTTTCAAGGACCCATAACAAAGGAAAACAAACTCCAACAGTATCGAAAAATGCGATTTTCCGTAGCCTGTAAATTGAATTTTTAGCAGCGTAGTCACCAACTTATAAATTTCGGTGTTTTCTTGTGTTCATTTTGGATTAAATTTCGTCACCTTTTATCTGCGGATTTTTGTCACCTGAGTGCTTTCACTTTTTGTCACCTAAGTGCTTTCACCAGTTTAATAATTTAGTCGCCAAAATATTAATTCGCTGCCAAATTCAGTAATACAGTATGCTTATGTGCAGTCGCCAACTTATTTGTGTTCACAAGGTTAATTGGATATAATTTTTTATAATTACTTTTTAAGTAATTGGTCACAATTTTTGTATTTTTCATCTTTTTTTCGACATGGTAACTAAAAAATTTAAAGTTATACGGTACTTACCCAGGGGTAAATATTATCTAAGGAAATGACTTGATGTTGTAAAAGTAGAGCTATCACAGTCATTAGTGGTGGTGGTTCTTTGTAATTTTCTAGAACTTCCATATTCCCAAGCTTAAAACCTAACACTTCTGATATTACTTGAGGATCACCCATATAATTGCTTACAAGAGGTATAAATAACTTATCTAAGTGAGGTCTGGCCTCAAATGATTCTAGTATAATATCAAGAACTCTATTAGGATCCAGATTGAAACAGCCTGAAATTGAATACAGTATTAACATATACAGCAAAAAAATATTAATATTGAAAAATTAATATCACAGAACAAAACATGTTTCACATTACGATCTTATTAGTTAGCTATTTAATGGATTTTATGTATGTGGAAATTTCTATGTAAACTGGGCAACTTTTTCCATGCCAATATTTTCCAAATAAGTTCAATTTACAAATGTTTCGCAAATAAATGTAAAAGATAATAATCTAATCTGTATGTACCTGGCAAACAATATATTTTGAAATAAAGTTTATTGTTTATTTATTAGTATCGAAATCTGTCATGAAAGCGACATCTTTCATTTATCTATTAGCATATTGCGTTTCCAAACAAACTAGTTCATAATTTCATTACGTAATTGACATCTCAATAGGTGTCGCATTTCCGCAAACCGCCACTAGGGCAATTTATTGAACAATAGGTTAGGTTATATTTACTCAATTAACTTATATCCCCCGAGTTTGATGTATAATATTGTTATTTTTTGTTTCTATGTTCATAAAGTACAACATAGAATAAATATTTTTTGGCCATGTATTTTAACTATCAGGCAGTAAATGTATGGTGACTTGCCGATCTCCTTTACAAAAACAAAGGCCTCTGTTAGGGAAGACAGCAATGTTTTGCCTATTATAGATAATATTAAGAAAATACACACACCGGCATATTTAGCGGAACATAAAATAAAGGTTTGATATCAGTATCATATAAGGTTGCTGGATGGTTTATACGTCATTTAATTTCAAAAGAAATATTTTCAAATTAAGAAAACAACTGAACATCACATTTTATGCAATTGTTTTAATTTTATTCAAATACACCTTATCTGGAGCTAACTTCGAGTATTTCTTCCTTCTGAGTTTGATTTAAAATTTCATTGAAATACTGTTTTTTGTTAGTTTTTTTTTAATCGCGTATCTTTCTGGAGTTGAGGACTGAATTATGCCTGACTTAGCCGCAACGGAGATTGCCAGGCCACTCGAAATGCGAAGAAATGGCCAAACCTACAGAGTGATATCCAGAGATCTTCGTCGACCAGTTTCAACGATCCATCGCAGTATCTAACGGTTCAGGGAGACCGGTACTTATGTGAGAAGAGCAGGACAAGGCAGAAAAAGACGCACTTCGAGTAGGGATGATCGTTTCATTCGGCTTCGTGTACGTAGGAACCCCCGTTTGACGGCCGTCCAAGCCCGACATGAGTTAGAAGCAGTGCGGGGTGTAACCGTAAGTGAGCGTACGGTACGAAGAAGGTTCGAGGAAGCTGGTTTGGGTTCATTTGTGCCCACCAAGGCTCCAAGGCTCGAGGTAAATCATCGTAGAAACAGGTTAACTTTTGCTCAGAAACGTCGACTTTGGAACGCGGGCCAATGGAGTAAGGTATTGTTTAGTGATGAGTGCAGAATTCTCTTAAATCAAATTGACGGCAGGCAAAGAATATACAGACGCAAAGGAGAATGATACATTCAGACAAATTTTGAAACTACAGTTGCATACGGTGGTGGATCAATAATGGTTTGGGCGGGCATTTGTTTGGGAGCTCGCACAGACTTGGTAGTGATTGACAGAGGGAGTCTGACTGCAGACCGCTATATCAGATAAGTTTTAGAATACCACGGCCGCATACCACTCGGGTAACTCAAGCTTATCTTAATGATATGAATATCACTGTTATGGAGTGGCCGGCGAGATCACCGGATATGAACCCACTAGAGCACGTTTGGGACTTGCTGAAAAGAAAAGTTAAGTCCAGAATTCCACCAGAATTCCAGCTCCTGCCAACGTGGGTGAACTGCGAATCGCCGTAGTTGAGGAATGGCGGAGACTATCCCAGGAGACCATCGATAACATCATTCTCAGTATGCCTAGACGGGTAGAAACTTTAATAAGAGCACGTGGAGGAAATACGCGATATTAATCACCATTTTTCTTATTTAATTAATTGTTATTTTAATATCAATTTTCACTTTTCCCGGTTACATGAAAAGTTCAAAAATGTACAATTTTTTCACAAATAGCCTTTACTCACAAAATCTGTTCTTAATGTGATCTCATTTTAAGTAAAACAAATGAAACTTTAAATAACAAAAGAAGTGTAGTAAGTAGATTTTAAAATAAAACCATATTTTTTTAATTATGGACCTTTTTTTCGTTTTCCGCTAAATATGCCGGTGTGTTTACTACATTATGCTTTTGACAATGGATAATAATTGCACATTATATTTATTTTAGTAAGCAAGAGTATTACCTATTAAGGACTGAATTATTTCTAAAATTGATGACCAGTCCACCTCCTCAGATATCTCCTGATTTAATTCAACTATCAGTTTAGCATAACCTTCACTTTCTTCTCGAAACAAATTAAACTTACGTTGTTTGTAGCTGAAAAGTAAATAACAAGTTATGTTATAACTAGCTTTTGCCCGTGGCCTTTCCCGCGTGGAATGGGGGACTAAATAGCTTCTGCAAATACCATACATAGTAATAAGTATGAACACTGGGTACGGGCAGCTAGTTTTATTAAGTAAACCGCTATGTCCCTACATTTTATATCTGTAATATCTTCGAAAATATTCATTTAAATTATATGCTGTAAAGAGTTATATTAATCTATATTAAAAGCACAATGTATTTAAGGTTCATTGGATAAGGATTAATTTCGTATTGCTTAAAATCACTTCGTAAATAAGCCATTATTTCTTGTAAAAAGTAAAGGATAAAAAATGGTAATTGTGGGTTATCCCTAATAGATAACATATACCATTTTGTGGACATTTTGTACTCCTTTTGAAGGGGTACAATACTGCAGTACATTATTTTAATCTATCTCGTAGGGTTCAGCCAGCATTTGCAATGTAAGCGCAAAAAAATGTGTTTATTTACAACCTCTAAAATTATGCAAGTTATATACATATAAACCTTCCTCTTGAATCACTCTAATAAACTTTATTTCATACTATGTAGTGATACAAATGGAAACTTGTATATGTTATTATATCAAAGGATTATTCAATTTAAAATATATATCATACTTACTAAAGCTTTGTTTTGATTTTAATAAACTTAGTATAAAAAGATTTATTTTTAAGAGTACCAACATCCTGCAACGTATCAATCTCTAAGCGCTCTTTTAACAATTTGTCTGAAATAAATGATTCCAAGTCTCTGACTATATGACAAAATTGAGCTCTTTCTTCGCTCTGTACTTCAATGGATGTTTCAGCATCCAGTATACACACAACATCAAGTAGGATTGAGGGTATGTCTGCATGTAATGTCTGAAATGTTTATTTCGGATTATTTTATAATAATGTTACGTTGCGTTACGTTGTTTAATTTACATTATTTCTTCTATGTAATACTTACAACAATTTCTCGAAGTACAGATATAACCGAATCCTTTTTTAATAATCCCCGAACACAACAAAGGAGTAAATCATAAATATTTTCTGATATACCAGACAATTTCGCTGACTTAGAAAATAAAGGAGTCTTCCCTTCATCCTTGATGTATTGGGTTGTTGTTTTTATACTGAAATGAATAAGTATAAAGCAAATATTGTTAGTAGTATTGTGATATCCATAATATTTATAAAGAAATACACAAAAGATAATTGTAAGTAAAGTAGTTTAATATTGGTAAATTTCGTATTAAAATTCAACATGTGGTTATTTCTGTAGGTATAGCATATTTAATGAATTAAATAATTCTTACAATTGATCCTTCCCAGATTTATCCCATGTTTTACAATACTCTGAAACAAATTTGTTAAAAGAACCCATAATGTCAGGGTTTTCGTGTAATTTCACAACAATATCGCAAACGAAACATACGCCGCGGCGGCCATGTCAAATAATCGTAATCCATAAACCAGACTCAGCAGCAGAATGCAGATTAAAATTTTGACACTTCTTTCCTCTATGGTCATAGTCTATTAAATACCATAAACTATAGCATGATGGGAGTTTTGTTGGAAATATTAGGTCCTTAGTCCTTACTTAAGAAATTGGCGTTGTCGTACTGGCCACTTTGATCTCAAATATTTCTTCTTTGGTTACGAATTCCAATTTCAAATGTATACCGCTATTTACTCATGCATTTGTGTTTCGAAAACCGTAATTCATTTCATTTGTTTTTTTCTCTTTTGGTTTTTCTTTGCGTCAATCTGTTTACAAAATGGAAAACTTGAAATATCTTATTATTTTCGAGTACGAGTTCCACCGTGGCAACAGTGCTGCAGAAACGGCTCGAAGAATTAATGATCTGTATGGCGGTGGTATCGCAAAAGCAAACACAGTGCGTTTTTGGTTCCAACGATTTCGTTCTGAAAATTTCGACCTGCAAAACAAGTCCCGTGGACGGCCGGAGACCAAAGTTGATAGAGAAGAATTGAAGTGTACTGTGGAAGCGGATCCATCGCAAACCACGTCCGAGTTTGGTGATTTGATTGAATGGTGGGTACCTCATGAATTGAGTGCAGCAAACCGACAAACGCGCGTCGACTGCTGCGTTAATCATTACTCAACCGGCATAGTTTATTAGTACATTAATGAAGGGATTTTAAATTGAATCATTACCTGTGATGAAAAGTGGATCCTGTACGATAATCGGAAACGCTCATCGCAATGGCTGAACCTTGGCGAACCAGCCACAGCCTGACCCAAGCGAAAATTGACTCAAAACAAGTTACTTGTGAGCGTTTGGTGGACTAGTGCCGGTGTCATTAACTACAGCTTTATTAAATCTGGCCAGAGGATTACGGCAGATGTATATTGCCAGACTTGCAACTGCAGATCTTGATGGAAAAGCTAGCTGCTAAACAACCGATGTTGGTCATTCGCTCTAGGCCACTGCTGCTTCAGGATAACGCTAGACCACACACTGCACAACAGGCGGCTACCAAATTAGAGGAGTTTCAATTGGAATGTCTAAGACATCCACCGTACTCCCCCGACCTTGCTCCAACAGATTACCATTTTTTTCGAAATTTGGATAACTTCTTGCAAGGGAAAAAAATCAACTCCGATGGGGCAGTCCAAAGCAATTTCAAAGATTTCATTAATTCCTGTCCGATTGGTTTTTTAGTAAAGGAATCAATGAACTACCTATGAGATGGCAATAGTACATAGATAGCAATGGCGTATACTTTGATTAAATAAATATATTATGTTTAAAAAAAATCGACTATGTTCCTCCTTTACAAAACGCCAATTTCATATGTAATGACCTAGTACAATGTGTGACGTTGTTGTTTTTGTATTTTCTCATAAATTTGTGTTAATACCGAAACTCCCAAGAAACTTTCAGTAAAGCTTCTACCACTTTACTAAATTGGCTGACTTGACTCATTGACTGCACTGACTATTTATTTAGACTTTGACTGGAACCTAGGACTTGACGATTTAGAAATACGGTGTTTCAAACTATAACGAAAATTTAATTTTCCGCCTTTTTTAACTTGACACCGGCATTGTTTTAAGCTGATCGCTATTTAATTAATAAAAAAAAACCATAGCACATATTATTAGTTGTCACATCTTAATTAGACCATAGATAATAAGTAGTTTAGACGTTTCTGTTTTTTGAAAGATTTGATTGAAGGTTAAGTTATTTTTATTATAAACTTCGTTTTACATAGGTACTAAAACAAATTAAACAGATTATCGTTGTTAAGAAAGGAATATTATTTGTTTTCCCTAAAATTTGTTGTGAGATAGTGCAGAAATGCCGACTTATGAACTAGCTCTAATGCTTCGAGCCATGCCAAAAACAGAACTCAAAACTACTCTAACTCGAGTTTCTCATGCTATATTTAACCGTGGTGGTATCATAAGAAACATAGAAAATTTAGGATTCAGAGCAATGCCGTATAAGACTTCATCGCATGGACAAGTACATCGGGAAGCTAATTACTTCATATTCAAAATAGACACAGCAACACAAGCTGTGGCTGATTTAAAAGAAGAATATAGCAGAGATGTTGATATCATACGCCAGCGAGTATTTAAAGCTCATATTGAAGAAAGTACACCGTGTACCTTAGAAGAGGAATTATTACCTCCTGCTTATAGAAAAGAAGTTCAGGATATGATTGAAAAAGGTAAAACCCAAGTGAACAAATATACATTCAAATTCAAATATAACTCTGGACTAGACTATTATCCATTCCAAAAGTAATGCAACATAAACTCTGTATGTACCCCTTGTTTTTGTATAGTATTTAGTAAGGTATAAAAGTAGGTTTAATTAAAAGTGACATTGAATTGCATGTCTGTTTTATTTTCTTAGTATGGTTATATAAATAGCAAATATGTTTTTTCTTTATTATAATATTTATTATTTGCATCCCAGTCAGCTATAAGTTTAAAAACACTGAAAGATGTTGATAAGAAAATGGGGAAGTAAGTTTATGTCTCCAAACTAAGAATGATTTCTATTTCATCTATATTACATTTAGTAACTGCTTCTCTCAGATTTGTAGTTGTTTTCTTAACATGATTTCCTTTTACCTTGAACCAGTCTTCATACCACTTTAATACAATATCTAAAAATGAAATTGATATTATGATTAATTATTATTAATAAACTTCCTATTGATAAACATTTATCATACAGGGTGACCTGAAATTCGATACATTCCTTTGAAAGACAGAAAGTAGACCTCATTTACAGTAATATTTTTCATGGCATCCCCTATCCGAAAGTTGATATTTACAAAGTTATTGAAATTTCAAAAATTTTTTCTTTAGTTTCGACTTTTTGACTTTGACATGACGTATTTTTAAAAATGTTTGTCTTTTTAGTGATTTTTTTATGTATTTTAACCGTCAATGAGTCAAATATTATTTTTAAGGAATAAATAGGGACAAATTAAGCGAGAATTTTTCATTATGAGACATGAAACAGAATTTTCTTTTAAGAAAAATGCACATTTTTCTTAAAAACAGGTGATTTTCTTTAAAAAGTTGTATGATACAATGCGTACAAATACCTTAAATAACTTTCTTACCTCATAAGCTTCCAAAAAAGGTACAAATATGTCCATAAAAATATGAACATGTAATAAACAAAGACAAAACAATCATCAGGTAACGTTATCTCAAGAATTACTCTACCTGAGGCGACCTTTTTTTTCAATTGTTTTCTTTGTTCAAACTTCGGGATGTTTCAGCTACTGTCGTCGCGGCCCTTTGTCAATGAGTTACCGACTGGCTTAGAGAGCAAATATAGTAACTAATATTAGTTTTAAGTCAACTATTGCCGTGTACGGACGTATTGTTGCCTTAAACTACACCCTTACTTCTACTTGTGATTTTTTTGTATCGTGATGGCTGCTTTTGAGTACGATGAATACGCTGACATCTTGTTTTGTTACGGACTTTGTAATGGTAATGCTGCTGCTGCACGAAGAACATACGTTGAACGTTTTCCGAATCGACGAGTGCCAAACGTTAGTGAAATGGATGTAGACGCGCTGTGTGTACTGTAAACCACACCTTCCATTGACTCAATCCAAGTCTTCTAGCTGCCGCTCTTGTAGAAATAGAAGGATCATTTTGAAAAAGTGTTAAAATTTCTTCTTCTTCTTCTGGAGCATACAAACGAGGTCTGCCTGAATCACCACGTCTTCTATCAACACGGCCGCTTTCCCGAATTTGTCGAAATGTTGTTGAAAACACTCTAACGTTTGGCACTCGTCGATTCGGAAAACGTTCAACGTATGTTCTTCGTGCAGCAGCAGCATTACCATTACAAAGTCCGTAACAAAACAAGATGTCAGCGTATTCATCGTACTCAAAAGCAGCCATCGCAATACAAAAAAAATCACAAGTAGAAGTAAGGTTGTAGTTTAAAGCAACAATACGTCCGTACACGGCAATAGTTGACTTAAAACTAATATTAGCTACTAAATTTGCTCTCTAAGCCAGTCGGTAACTCATTGTCAAAGGGCCGCGACGACAGTAGCCGAAACATCCCGAAGTTTGTACAAAGGAAACAATTGAAAAAAAAGGTCGCCTCAGGTAGAGTAATTCTTGAGATAACATTACCTGATGATTGTTTTGTCTTTGTTTATTACATGTTCATATTTTTATGTACATATTTGTACCTTTTTTGGAAGCTTATGAGGTAAGAAAGTTATTTAAGGTATTTGTACGCATTGTATCATACAACTTTTTAAAGAAAATCACCTGTTTTTAAGAAAAATGTGCATTTTTCTTAAAAGAAAATTCTGTTTCATGTCTCATAATGAAAAATTCTCGCTTAGTTTGTCCCTATTTATTCCTTAAAAATAATATTTGACTCATTGACGGTTAAAATACCTAAAAAAACAACTAAAAAGACAAACATTTTTAAAAATACGTCATGTCAAAGTCAAAAAGTCGAAAATAAAGAAAAAGTTTTTGAAATTTCAATAACTTTCTAAATATCAACTTTCGGATAGGGGATGCCATGAAAAATATTACTGTAAATGTGGTCTACTTTCTATCTTTCAAAGGAATGTATCGAATTTCAGGTCACCCTGTATATTTGTTCCAAATCTAGTTCAATAAAAACAAAACTTAAATGTTACAAATATCGAGTATATGTTTAGATAAATAAAGTTTTCAAATGGTTTTTCAAACTATGTTAAACATGCATCTTACCAACATAATCATTGAAGCAATTTTCAGAATTATTTTCTGATGAATTCAATATTTTTAAATAGTCATTGCATAATACTGGTTCATTTTCTTCTTTTACTAAATCTAAGGACCTTAAAAATTCAAATTAATTAAATGATGTTATCTACATTAATAATTATTGATTTTTTATTTATAAATTGCTGATCTTAAGTAGGTAGTTATAATAACCTACTATATAGTGTATATATAGTAGGTTATTATAAGTAGGACTCTGAAAAAATGTTACTTAACCATACTTAGAGGTTGTCAAATTTTATAATTACATTAATGCCTTTTTCAATTCAAATTCCATTTTCCTCTTATATTCTGCTATAAATTTTTCCTTTATTCTTTGAAAGGCAATAAAGCAACAAATTTTAGGTATATCTGAAAAATAACAGCCACTTTATTTTCCATAAAAGAAGCAGAAGGAATAAGTAACAATTAATGTCCTAATAATAAGAACATTAATTGTTAATGATTAATTATTTATTAATAATAATTACAGACCACAAGATATATCAACTTGTTTGCCCTTCTTCACTGAGTTATTAGATATGACATCTTTTATCACACATATTGCTGATATGTCGTCTGATTTAAAAACAGCTTCCCCCCTTCTGAAATTATTAAAGTTTTTATACATTATTGGCAGTCTCAGTAAAAAAAAATCACCACTCATTAGTTTGATTCTAGAGTGTACAATCTGATAAACAATAACATTCCTATAATGTAATGTGTTAAAAGAACGCTTACTGGAATTTGCATATGAGAATCGTATCTAAAACCGAATGTGAGCGAGCAAAGGCTACACTTGAGGTAGGCCTTGGCAGTTCTCTAGGTAGCAGTTTGGTTAACCATGACGTCATTTCAGCTACAGAAAAGCTGCCTGTTACTCGTAATTCGCACCATGGTCTAGAAAAATTAAGTTAGAATAAATTTCGTGTTAAGAAATGAAACATCTCTAGTACTCATTCTAATAGGTCCTGCAAAATTACTGTATCTTATTTCATACCCCCTCTTGTTTTCCTCTTCCGTTACTTCATGTTTGAAATAATGGGGCAAAATGGGCAAGTAAAGTTTTATAAGTCTGGCAACTCTAGGAACACCTGCCGGCAAAACATAAATAAAGACTTTTGACCCTTCTATTACTATTGCGTTATTTGATGTTTGTATTTGTATACGCAGCCAAAGTCGTCTTGTTCCAGCTTGGCATCTGATTGTTGCCAAGAGATCTTCGTCTTTATTCTGTAATTAAAATATAATGTAACGTTGTAAAACTCGACATTACATATGTAATTAGCGTTTTGTAAAGGAGGAACATAAAGTCGTTTTTTTTTTAAACATGATATATTTATTTAATCAAAGTATATACCATTGCTATCTATGCACTTTTGCCATCTCATAGGTAGTTCATTGATTCCTGTACTAAAAAAAACCATTTGGACAGGAATCAACAAAATCTTTGAAGGCGCTTTGGACTGTCCCATCAGAGTTGAATTTTTTCCCTTGCAAAAAGTTTATCCAAATTTCGAAAAAAATGGTAATCTGTTGGAGCAAGGTCCGGGGAGTACGGTGGATGTCTTAGATATTCCAATTGAAGCTCCTCTAATTTAGTGGCCGTCTGTTGTGCATTGTGTAGTCTAGCGTTGTCCTAAAGCAGCAGTGGCCTAGAGCGAATGACCAACCTCGGTTGTTTAGGAGCTAGCTTTTCCATGATGATGTGCAGTTGCTGGCAATAGACATTTGCCGTAATCGTCTGGCCTGATTTAAGAAAGCTGTAGTGAACGACACCGGCACTAGTCCACCAAACGCTCACAAGAACTTTTGTTGGGTAAATTTTCGCTTGAGGCAGCCTTTTGCTGGTTCGCCAGGGTTCAGCCATTGCGATGAGCGTTTCCGATTATCGTACAGGATCCACTTTTCATCACAGGTAATGATTCGATTTAAAATACCTTCATTATTGTGCCGGTTGAGTAATGTAATGCAGTAGTCGACGCGCGTTTGTCGGTTTGTTGCACTCAATTCATGAGGTACCCACTTTTCAAGCTTTTTTACCTTCCCAATTTGCTTCAAGTGGATTAAAACACTAACACCGCAGCTGCAGCTAACTCGGACGTGGTTTGCGATGGCTTTTGCTGGATGGCTTATGATGGATTGCTTCCACAATAGCCTTCAATTCTTCATCATCAACTTTGGTCTCCGGCCGTCCACGGGGCTTGTTCTGCAGGTCTAAATTTTCAGAACGAAAACGTTGGAACCAAAAACGCACTGTGTTTTATTTTGCGACACCGCCGCCATACACTCAGGGCCGGATTTAAAATTAGTGCCGCCCTGGACACTGAAGAAAATGCCGCCCTATCACAGAAATTTTACTTAAAATTATAGTTTTTATATCTTATTTTTTTAAATAGAATAACTAATTGCTTGCTGATTGCATAAATATTATTATATAATATATACTTCATTAATTTAAAAAAAAATATTTGTTTTTGTTCCAAGAATCCATAGACAAATAATTGATTGAGCGCCCAGCGAAGCCAATCATATATCTTTCTAAGAATCATGAATTTTGCACTAACGATGACTTATTTGTCTTGTGTACTTAGTACGTAGTGTACTTTGTCAGGCAAACACACCTGACTTTGTAAATTGGTCCATTAAATCTTCACAATCTAAACGTTAAAGTAGACGTACACGTACATATTCTATGCCTAGAATAGCCAATCTTTTGAGACTATTTGCAGTCACTGTAAAACGTAAGTAGTTTTTAACTTGTTTCAAACAAGAAATAAAAAATGATTAATTTATAGATTATAGATATATTTAATCCTTCGAGCCGTTTCTGCAGCACTGGTGCCACGGTGGAACTCGTACTCGAAAATAATACGATATTTCAAGTTTTCCATTTTGTTAACAAAGTGACGCAAAGAAAATACCAAAAGAGGAAAAAACAAATAAATTACGGTTTTCCAAACACAAATGCATAAGTAAATAGCGGTATAAATTTGAAATTGGAATTTCTAACCAAAGAAGATATATTTGAGATCAAAGTGGCCAGTACGGCAAAACGCCAATTTCATGTGTAAGGACCTAATACTATTCGACACCTTTCGATTCACGCTTCAAGAAATTCACACACAGCAGCCAGCAGCTATAATGTATAATAATGTACCACCTGCTCGACCAGTTCCTAAATGTTATTAGTCTATAAATTAAGTGACCGCAACGACTGCAGACGTGGTTGAATACATATTTACACGTGAGTATGTGTGCGTTCGCAAGATTTAACGGCGCGGTCAAGCGATTTTTATCGTTGCCTGGTCGAGCGGCAACTTGTTCGATGGTACGTACATCTGTCTACATAATAGTTGCCGTGTGTTATTCACGATGAATTTTGCTAGGGCACTAAGTACTTAGACACAAACAATTTAAACATCTCTGTAGATTTTAAATGTTGGTTCCTACCTGGGGTGGACAAACACTTAACACAGCTGCGCTGTCTGTCTGTATGTCGAGCTTATTTATACAGTATATGAACAGGACATCCAAAGGCGCTGCCGAAATTAGTTTTAATTCCTGCCAGCTATCCTGGGTAGCACCTGACAACTAAAAAGAAAATGTTATTCGTTTATTCTTAGTAATAGATAATGTTGCGAAAACCAACCAATCACCAATTAAAATACAATTTACTCTGTCTCTTTTTGCCTAGCTTTATGCTCTACATAAAGACGGGACAGGAGATCCTTACCTCATATTGCAAGTCCAACAGAGGTGGTGCCGAAACACCAGCACTAAATGAACGCGTATTTCGTTGATACTTCTCACGTTCATTCACTGTTTGCTTTTCCAATCGGGCAACTTCTGTCCTACAAGAATTTAGCAAGCATTAGCCTGGCGCGCACTAGGCAGCCTGTCGAACATAATATGGCGTTGTATGGGAAGCCCACTCACTAAGCAGCCACAAATGTTCATTAATATGTTTTCTGGCTAACACAGCCAGGCTACCTAGTAGTTACTTAATATATTAATGTATGCACTATGAAATTAATGTACTATGTATGAAATTAAATCATATAGATTTGCCCAGTTACCACAACGTCAATATTATAATAGCTCCGTTTTACCGCTTTACCGATACCGATTTCAGTGGCGGTGGCTGGGTTCGTTGAAACTAATCCGGCTACGCAGGAGTTATTTTGTTCGGCCCAAGTGTGTGCGCAGTACATAAGAGCACTCTCTCTTTCTCTCTTTATTCTCATAACCCAGTAGGACCGATAACTGACACGACTCGCGGGAGATCAGGCGCAGGACCGACATTTTAAATGCCCATCCCACGCATGGACCATCTTTCTTGTCAGGTAATCAGCCTGCATTGTCCTAGCTAAAATTGAAAAGAGCATCTTTTGTTGTTCGAATACGGTAATTGAACACTCGCAGTCGAAAGCCAAGCTCTAAACCACTGAACCATGGATGTCAATATGGAATATGTTCCAGCGCTAAAATATATTTAAAGAGCTTGTGCAACAGGACTACCAGATAAAGGAAGTTCATTTATTAAATGTAGGTAATGATTAAGTATTTTTAAGTTCGTCATATTGCTGCTGTACGTTGTAAAGCAGTACATTCCTTGTTATTTAAAGTTAAATCCCATTTCATCTGTTAGGTACTTAGTTTTAGCGTGATGCATAAATTACCTATATGAGTATAAACTTACTCAAGTTTTGAACGTCGCAATGCAAGAGCTTCTTGAGAAATATTTCCCATACCAGACATTGGTGCAAACTGTCGGGATCTTAATGCAAATATTCGTCCCGAAAACGTTGAAGCCAAAACTTCTGGTTCTTCGGAACTGATGCAACCACCACTTACAGAAGTTACCGGTTCTCCACAAAACTGTAAAAATATACGATGAGTATTTTGTGTGTGCAGGTATAACATCAGGACGTAATAGCTCAGTGAGTTTATAAATTGAATTCTTGAGATTGAACGTAATGGGACTCTAAACAATTTTGTGTTTTCTATTTAAGTAGGTCTGACATTTGTTATCTAAGCTCATAAGAATCATTTCTGTTTTAAAACCTTACGTAAGTGTACTTCAGTCGCGGTTTCTCGTGAAAGTTATCGTTATTGACAAGGTACAGTTGTATGGAGCCGTCATGTCGTCCCACAGCCAAATGCGTGCCAACGTTGCTAATAAACCATCCTATGCACATTACTGATCCAAGACCTCGACCTTCGACTAGGCAAGTGCTTTTAAGTTGTAACCTGAATAGGACAAGGAGCTTCTATAAAACTCTTATTATTTATTATTAAATACTATACCGACTTAGGTACAGTTACAGACCCCATAGCCCACAATGAAACCAACAAGTAGGTACCTACTTAATTGTTCTTAAAAAGTTACAAAAAGCTAACTTTAGTATTCTGAATACAAAATGAATCGGTGCAACTTACTCCTCGTAAAATATGAGTCCAATAGATCCATCAGCAGCACCATAGAAAGCACAGAGCTCTGACATGTGAAGCGCTGGTGGAGTGGAAATACGAGTTGGACCCGATGATACATAGGTCCTTCTCTGTTGTTGGCCATTTTCTAGTATCATTGCTCCTTTATTAGCAATCAAAACCAGAAGCCTCACTCTGTTTGTCTGATAACGAGATTGTTTTGAATTATTGACTTGACCTGAACCTATTTTGTAACTACAGTACAAAAGATTCTTACCAATACTTACATTTGGAGTACCAAATGCTGCTATGTCCAATACTCTGTCCTCACAAACGTAGGAATAAATTTCCCTAAGATCTCTGTAGAAAGTCACAGTACGACCACTACATAGAATGAGGTCGCTTCCTAGAACGCACCTGAAAATTACGATCCTTTAATTAACAATGTTGTACTAAAGTCTAAAATGTGACAATGCATTAAAAATCCATATCATTCATTCAAACAACTTACATAGAAGTTATAGTTTCCGAAACGGATGTCTCTATGCTAAGAAAAACTTTTCCTCTTCTTGTGTAACCTTTTACCTCATTTCCGGATGCTGCAAATATTTTATATGCTCTGTCTCCTAAAATATGTAGATACTCATCCGCTTAAAAAACTTATTAACGGGCAAACTTAATGTATTCGCGACATTAGGTATTAATATTATTTCGCTCAAATGTTATGTAAGTACCTACTTATTATAAAAAATAACATTACTCACTTACAGATTAAAGGTGTCCAAGGTCTAGTACAACAAAGTTAAGGGGGTGATAGTTTGGGTCATTACCTGTCAGAACAAATTTGACCTTAGTAAAAACTTCACAATTTTCGAGATATTTGACTTTTTTTAAAATCCGTTAATTTACTACCTTGTGTCGGAAAATTAACTACTAGTTTTTCAAAATATTAGGTCATTACATAATATGATATTGGCGTTTTGTAAAGGAGGAACATACAAGTAGATTTTTTTTAAATATGATATATTTATTTAATCAAAGTATAAACCATTGCTATCTATGCACTTTTGCCATCTCATAGGTATGTTCATTGATTCCTTTACTAAATAAACCATTCGGACAAGAATCAATAAAATCTTTGAAGGCGTTTTGGCCTGCCCCATTGGAGTGGAAATTTTTCCCTTGCAAGAAGTTATCCAAATTTCAAAAAAAATTGTAATATGTTGGAGCAAGGTCCGGGGAGTACGGTGGATGTCTTAGACATTCCAATTGAAGCTCCTCTAATTTGTAGCCGTCTGTTGTGCAGTGTGTGGTCTAGCATTGTCCTGAAGCAGCAGTGGACTAGAGCGGATGACCAACCTCGGTTGTTTAGCAGCAGGCTTTTACATCATGATTTGCAGTTGCTGGCAATAGACATCTGCCGTAATCGTCTGGCCTGATTTAACAAAGCTGTAATGAACGACACCGGCACTAGTCCACCAAACGCTTACAAGTAACTTTTTTTGAGTAAATTTTCGCTTAAGCAGGCTTTGGCTGGTTCGCCAGGGCTCAGCCATTGCGATGAGCGTTTCCGTTTTTTTTTTTTTTTTAATAAAAACATACAGTGATTTAATACAAAATTAAATGCTATATAGTCTTAGCACTATATGTACGTTTCCACATCTAAAAACTAAGTAGCAACAAAAGCTTTTCTGACAAGTAAAACTAAAAGTTTTAAAAGGGTACACGGTTTTCTTATTATACTTAGCAGTTATCAATGAATCATTTGCAGTTGGAGAACAGCCTCAAACCAGTGCTTAGATAGTAGCCTTTTTGTGTCAGTAACTAATGAGTTGAATATATCAAGGTCATAATTTTTACGCAATTCATTAAAAAAATTACATACAACTTATAAAAAAAAAGAATTTTTTCGATAGTTTGTGTGGGAAAAAGGGGTACGGAGGGTGTTATATGAAGACATTCTAGAAGATCGTAGGGGGACTTTTAAATTAATTTTTGAAAGGAGGGAAGGGGAGTCTATTTTATGCTGGGTGATTTTGAGCAGCATCGAGATGTCGGCTATTCGACGTCTCAAGGCAGGACATGGTATCTTCTGCATCTAGACTCATAGTTATTGTCCGACGTGTTGCACTTAAATTGCAGAAATCTCGTGATTCCTTCTTTGAAGTGACTCCAGCCGATTAATATGAACATCATATTCTGGGTTCCATATTTGAGAACTCTCTACTCGAGGACACTGCTGATTATCGTACAGGTCCACTTTACATCACAGGTAATGATTCGATTCAAAATCCCTTCATTATTGTGCCGGTTCAGTAATGTAACGCAGCAGTCGACGCGCGTTTGTCGGTTTGCTGCACTCAATTCATGAGGTACCCACTTTTCAAGCTTTTTCACCTTCCCAATTTGCTTCATGTGGATTAAAACAGTTTTATCATTAACACAGCCTATAGCTAACTTGGACGTGGTTTGCGATGGATCCGCTTCCACAATAGCCTTCAATTCTTCATTATCAACTTTGGTCTCCGGCCGTCCATGGGGCATGTTCTGCAGGTCGAAATTTCCAGAACGAAAACATTGGAACCAAAAACGCACTATGTTTTCTTTTGCGACACCGCCGCCATACACATCATTAATCCTTCGAGCCGTTTCTGCAGCACCGGTGCCACGGCGGAACTCGTACTCGAAAATAATACGATATTTCATGTTTTCCATTTTGTAAACAGTGACACAAAGAAAAAACCAAAAGAGGAAAAAACAAATGAATTACGGTTTTCGAAACACAAATGCATGAGTAAATAGCAGTATAAATTTGAAATTGGAATTCCTAACCAAAGAAGATATATTTGAGATCAAAGTGGCCAGTAGGACAAAACGCCTTACAACAAACGACAAAACTTAATAACATATGCAAATGAATAAAATACACTAAATTATTTCTGATAGTTTTCTACCTATTACCCAATGTACATGATATTTTTCATTGGATTAAGAAAGATAGAAAAAATATTTAAATTTGGATTTTAAGTAAGAATTAAAAATTAAAAGAAAGCAGAAAATTAAGTAAGTAGCTGAATTTGACCTTTTTTGGTGAAAAAAAAAGTTCTGAGCTGTGATGGCAAAGTATTTTAAAAAGTTACTCATATAATTTTATGATAAATTAATGATTTACTTACAGATGTAATAACTAAATAATTAACTTAAAAAAAAATTTAAAATGCAAATTAAAATCATATTACTTAACTATCTAAAATTAAAACACTAATGTAGAATGCCTAAAACATGTAAAGAAATTCTATCTGGTTCCAAACTGTTTTAATATTCATAAAAAATAATTTATGTTAAGATGTAAGGCAACTGTGTATTTAAACTAGAATTGCGAATAAGGCTGTATGCAGCATTGGACAAACTTCAGTGGTTTTAAACGCTGTTTATATTGTAGTAAAATTGTATCTTTTTATTTTTGGTAAATAAAAAAAAAAAAGAATTAATTCATTTTATTTACGGATAATAAGATATTGCTATTTCTCTTGCATAAGGGGCTGATTGATTGAATCGAAAGTTAGAGAATTTGTGTAAAAATAACTTATTTATGTTTCATTGTCTTTTAAACCCTTACTTACATTGTAAGTTTTGAACTGATGGCTCAGTGATGTGGGCAGAAAGGGAAGCGGATTCAACGATTTCCGTGCGCATGATCCAACACCGTACAGATATTCCCAAGTCCCCAGCGCATTTAGTGCTCAAATGATACGGCTATCATCTCTGCCACGTTCAACGTGTGCAAAGCCTTTTGCCAAGGGATTACGCACAGAGGGTGCAGTTCTGCCGCCGTATGCTCCGTCAACATGATGAAGATCCTAACTTCATCGATAAAATTTTATGGAGCGATGAATCCACCTGATCCGATGAAGTCTATGACCCCCTTAAGTTTGTCGTACCTAGTCCTTGGACATTGTCTTGGTTCTGTATAAATGAATTTAAATGTTTACTATCCCTCCTACAGTCGTTATCAACTCTTCAGTTAAGTTTATTAAATAAAGTAATAAGTAAAAGGTAAGTACCTGATGAAGAAGCGATCTGCAAACACGTAATTGGTTTTCCAGGCAAGGTTTTAAACTGAACGACTGGTTCCTCATCCTTGATGCTGAGACACTGTAGAACTCCACTTTTGTCCCCAACGGCAAACTACATATTTTATTATTGTTAAATGTGACATTCAACATTATGATAATAATATACATTGCTAGTCAACGTCGCTAGTACCAAAGCTCCAGGCACCATGATTTACTTGGTAACAAACTTGATAAATAAATATTATGTAATACTCATTCTCAAATTATAAGAGGGTAGTTTCTCAAAAGATTTTGTATTGCTAGTATTTATCTGAGGTAAAACTAAGTAAAAAATATAATATAAGTTTAATTAATTATTATTCGTTCCTACTGCCTACATAGGTACCAACCTTGTGTTGAACTGTCTGTTCAGGACACGAAAAGACTTTTAAAGTGTCAGGAAACGTTATGCCCGAAATTGTGTAATCAATCCGTGATAGATCGTAATTCATATTTTCATAATTAATATTATATAACGATTTGATATTTAGATATCTTAATTAAACTCTACTTGTTAATTCGGTCATTTATGTACGTTTACGTTTCCAATGGTTACAAAGTGGTTACAAAAGTGAAGAACTGAAAGCAGCTTTGAGTTAAATGTCGAGAGTGTATATCAAGTGAGATATCAAGGTACCTACTCTGTGTTCTGTGGTCTGAGTTGTGACGTATCTGACGTTGACAACTTGTTTAATTTTTAGGTTAGAAATAATTACCAAAGCTTTGAAAAGACAAACGAATAAATAACTTGTAATTAAATTAATCATCTAAGAAACTGTTATGAAATAACTTCTATAGCCGTGACTTGTAAGCGACTTAGTAAAAGATCTAAAATGGAATCTGACAAAGAAAATATTGTTCAAGCTTTGGTTGTTATGGACCTTTTTAATAACAATTTTAATCCTATATGCCCTAATAAACCTATGGTATGTAAATAATGTTTGTATAAAAGTTTTGTATATAATCGATAAGTAGTAAATGACAGATTTTGTTTTAGGGGTTATTGCCGATTGCAGGAGTGCCTCTCATAGAATACGTCCTAGATTCATTAGTTACAGGTGGAGTCGGTGAAGCTTATTTATTTTGTTGTAATGATGGTCCCAAAATAAAAGAGTACATAAAGTGAGTTTTCAGATCTTATTCATGCTTACACCAGGAATCTTGATAAGTGTTTCTCATAGTTAACAACAATTTTTTATTTATAAATTTACAGGAAGCGTAAACAAGAAAAGGCAACATGGAGCCTTATGTTAGATGTACAAATTATTACATCAGATACTTGTCAGACAATGGGGGATGTGATGAGAGAAATAGATGCTGCGGCAATACTGAGAGGTTATTTTATACTACTTGGTGTAAATACCATTACCAATGTCAATTTTGCATCTCTGTTAGAACAGCACAAGTAAGTTTTGTCTACACTAATATTATAAAGAGGAAAGATTTGTTTGTTTGCATTGTATAGGTTCTGAAATGACTGGACCAATTTTGATGACTTTTTATTATGTCACTGATATAGAGAGTAGACCACAGAGAAGGACACAAGCTACTTGTATTGCGCCATAATGTAAGGTGCCCATGGGATTTCCTTTTGTGCAAACAAAGTCACCAACAACATCTATGTGATAATTTTAAAGGTGTATATTTTTGTCTCACAATAACATTATCATTACACTTCTAGACTATTGTGCAAAAAGGACAAAGGTGCAGCAATGACACTTGTATATAAAGAAGTATCATGGAAGCATCCTTTAATTAAAAATGATACCTCAATATTATTAGCGGCCAATGGTAGCACGAAAAAAATTTTGTTACATAAAAAATATAAAAGCCACTCCAATGATCCTACTGTTACTTTGCCATTAGTAAGTATAACATGTATCTTGATATTTAAGGTCCTATTCATTGCCATGTCTAAAGACTATTTGAAGGATATCACTTAAATATATATAATAGATCTTATTTATATTTTTTAGGATTGTGTGTTACAACATTCAGAAGTGAAATTGCATCACAATCTCATTGACGGTAACATTGCTCTTTGTTCTCCATCAGTACCGCCCCTATTCTCTGATAATTTTGATTTTCAAACCAGACATGACTTTATTCATGGCATTCTTATAAATGAAGATATTTTAGCGAGCTCCTTATATTATACACTTATAAAAGGGAATCAATATGCCGCTGCTGTTACAAACTGGAAAACATATCAAACTATTTGGTGAGATAAAAATATTACATTATTGAACATACAAATAATTAAAATTATTTTACATCACATCTTATGTTTTAGTTGGGATCTATTACATAATTGGGTTTACCCACTATGTATTGAAACTGGTACGCTACATCGTAACACATTCTTACTATCTGAAAATAGTGTAGCCAGAAAACTTGATTGCAAGTTGAGCAGGTATTTTTTTTTGTAGAAATGATAATATGTTAAGATGATGTCAGTCTAATAAAAACAATAGGAAGCTGTGTTAGTGAGTCAAGAAGTTTTGAAGATTTTTATGTTATTAAAGATTTTTATCACGCTTTACTTATTAAATAGAAGTGCTTTCGAGTATATATTTTTACAGAATGTTGAAAATATAACCCCTTTTATCTTTTAGATCCTGTGTAACAGAAACTAATGTTATAATTGGAAATAATACTGATATTGGAGATTTTGCTAAAGTAGGACAATCTGTAATTGGTAACAATTGTAAAATTGGAAATAACTGCACTATCAAAGGATGCCATATTATGAATAATGTTATTATCAAAGACAACTGTACCATCGAAAATTGTTTCATTGATGACAAGTGTGTTGTTGAGGAAAATTGCAATCTAGAAGGAGTTTTAGCTGCGTCTAGCTCGAGAGTTACTTCTCAAAGCACACTTAAAGGTGCTGTACTGGTAAATGAGGCAGATAAGGGAACCAATGGTATGCAACAGTACATAACCATGCATCAGTAAAAAAATCATTCATAACCGACGGAAAAATACAAATGAAATATTTATATTAAAATAGCAACACATTATCACTATGATTGATATTTTGCCATAATATACTCATTCTATTTACAGATAAAACATTAATGAAATCAGCATCTGACGGTACTGAATGGGAAAACGAATCATTGGGTGATGATGATGAGTTTATTGGGTTTGAAAAGGAATGGAGTGACAGCGAGTCATGCTACTCTTCCGACAGCAGTGTTGACTCCTCGATATCTGGCTCACCTATACCTGATGATACAAACAGTCAGTATAACTTTTCATTGTATACTAATATCAGCTATTAATTGTGTGTATAAAAATTAGCAATTAATTTTTTTAACAAAAAATATAAACCAACTTCTGTCCTTATAAATTTTGAGAAGTTACCTCGATTCCTCGTGGATTTCACAGGCAGTAGGCACATAATGTAATTTTACTCATTCATTAACCTTTGGATCTATCTTTTCAGTATTTCTTCAAGAGGTCATTGACAGTCTCGCTAGAGGATACGAAGAAAAACTCAAATGTGATTATCTTATATTGGAGATCAATTCTTCAAGATATGCATACAACATACAGTTGCATGAAGTCAATTTCTTTGTAGTAAGAGCTATGCTCAGCATGCCAATGTTAATAAATAACAAGAGTGTGCTCAGCACAGTGAAAGATATTCTAAAGTACTTCAGGCCAGTCTTAGCTAATTACATTAAAACTAAGCCATCAATTATGGATTGTCTTAAAGCTATTGAGGTGTGTATTTGTACTGCAACTGTATTTTTTTTGTACATGGATTTAGATTTTATGAAATTAAATGTATTATATGTCGCCTAGTGGTCGAAATTCGACCATAATTCATATATAAAATTTCAAGTTTCAACTTTATTTGGTTTCTTTTGCCACTTAGATATGCAATAAAAATTTAAATGTAAATGTTTTCTATGGAATATGAGAGAAAGATTGACAGTTGATGTGTATAATTTAAAAGTATTATATATATATTTCCCTTGTCTGGTACCCGTAACATAAGTTCTTCGAGAACTAACCACAGGACTAGATTGGCGTGGGACGCGATTGGTTGGTTTGAAGCATCCATAGATATTATTATTAATTGAGTCAAACCAACGCCTACTGTTATTATACAAATGCATGGTAGTTTGAGTTATTAATCTGAGGTATTGTGTGAAACTTTATTTTTATTAATTTTGTAATTACTAGCTTTCTGCACATCTTCCTCCACATAAACTTTAACTGTGCTAAATTTTATACTCCTCTGTATGCATAACTTTCGTAAAAAGGGCTAAGAATTTTTGGCTTCACAATTTAATACAATATATGATTATTGAAAATAATCGTTATAACAGCTGTTATGTTTATTACTTTGCAGGAAAGTTGTTTAAAAAATGAATGGCTGAGTGGCAAAAGTGGTCAAGTTATACATTTATTTTATGAAATGGATGTTGTTGATGAGGATTCATTGTTAGAATGGCAAAATGACATGCAAGATGAAAGTCCACTGTGCAAAGAAACATCATTAGTTAAATTCTTTGAATGGCTGCAACAAGCCAGCGAGGAAAGTGAAGACTCAGATTAACAAATATATTTTATTTTAATATATTATGATAGAATATTGTTACTTTTAGTTTTATTCCTAACGTATTGTTGCATATTGCTGAAATTCAACAGTAGAAAAATTCCTAAACTTGTTAATGTCAAATGAAGTAGGTTCACATGGGGAGTGTATTTTAATCTGTCTCATATGAGTGTCTCTTCCATTTTGATGGTTGCTCAACACTGCAATTTGAATCATGTAAGTTCTTATTGGCCTATCTTGTATATCTTTTATTGGTATCATTTCCCAACCTAGAAAAGATTGATAAGTTGAGTTATGCATAGAGTAATTTGAAATACTTATAATTTTAGACCATATTTTTATCTTACCACTAGGCTCTATAAGTTCAATAACTTCTATTTCTTGTAAATCATTAAAGTGTGTTCCTGCTCTTATAGATATTCTGCTTGGGGTATAACTCTCATCCAGTTTGTAATCTGTGTATATGTAAATGTGGGATACCATTGTTTTTCTTTGAAACTGAATATTAACTAAGTGAGGTAGTTGTCCATCTGACTGCCAGTATGTATCCATACAGTCATCGCGAAGTTGATCAATACCGAAGCCTAAAAGTCATTATTAATTATAGCAATATTTTGTTTTAACCTTTCTTTAAGGTGCTCCCTCACCGGGAGCATTCAAGTGTAATGTAACATTACATATTCAAGCATTACATCAGTGTAGGAGGATAACCAAGCATTACAATGTGCACCTTGTAATGATACAATGTGTAATATCTTGATATAACTTGTAACATCAATGGATATGTAGTCAGTAGTTGAGGTGAAGCGTATTTATCTTCACAGGTAAAACTAACGAAGTTCGTCAGTCAGGGAGGTAGTAATGTTTAAAGTCGAATCTATAATGTTACATTAGACGCGAATCCTCGTCAGTCAGAGGGGTAATGTAATGCTCAAATTTAAATCTATAATGTTACATTAGACGTGAATGCTCCCGGTGAGGGAGCACCTGAAGAATAAGATGGTACTATGTTAAATACCTAAGAGAATAGTAAAGACGACCAAAATTTCTTATTTTAAGCTGACCAAAATCGAGTCAGATTTTCTAGAGAACGCCAGTGAATGTCTGTTATATCGTCTATCCAATTCAAATAAGATTGTACCTGGTTTACATGAAGACAAACTCCATATCGCATTGTTTCCGACTTCTCTAACGGTACCGGATCGCTCACTAACCAGTGGATCTTTTTCTGAGGACATCAAAATGTTATTTAATAATATCCTTGTTAATGTTATTTATAATATTTACATCAAGTCAAGCTATAGTACAAACTCCTAAGTTCTAGCTTTCAGATTTTATCAATGTACTCTGTGGTTCTAGCTGCAATTAGAAGTTTATACCTAACTTCTTCTTCTTCTTTATAAAAGTATCATCTATGGTTTATACTGTATAAACCTTCACTTTGGCACTAACAACTGAAGTAATTGTCAATGACTTATGACAAACAGTTATTATTTTTTTATTTTTTATATGATCAAAGGTATTAAACCATTGCCAGTGGCAAGATAAAAAGTAGAGGTGTAAAGTAATGAAAAAAACGTACCCTTATGTATTCGTTACTATAACAATTAGTACTATAATATCGTTACGCTACTCGTTACTTCTGAGACCACATAACATGTTATATTATAACAACGAATCAAGTAGAGGTGTAAAAGTAGCGAAAAAATGCGTACCCGTATGTACATACGTTACATTATCAATTAGTTCTCGTTTTTATAGTATTGTTACATTACTCGTTACTTCTGGTGAAATAAATAACTGGTGAAAAAGTAAGTATTATAGGTTATCTATAGATTAGAATCTATACAGTGCCATACATTCCATACAGTGGACTGTATGGAATGTATGGCCTCATATTGATGACGTCACGCGAGCAGCGCTCCGGCCTGGAGAGAATATTATCAGTCGGTGTTGGCAGGGCCGTGCCTGGGTATATGGCCGCCTGCGTGCCAGTCTGTATGGCCGCCCCCAGGATAACATTAAAAAAAACTACTTTAATTTTTAATGTTTATTATTATACACAGGGCATCAAACCGGGAAAAAAATCAGTTTTTGGTTAACCGAAATCGAGCACGAAAAAAAATATTGGTTTTGTTCCCAAAACCGGTTTCTGAAAAGAAAAACCGGCTAAAAACCGGTTTTATGAGATTTATATGTTTGGATGAAATTTAAGAAAAAAAATGCACAAAATAAACATTTTTTTATTTAAAATTTAAACAAAAATAATAACATGAAAAAAATTATGGTATTGGTTTTATAATCACAGACAAAATTATCAAACATAAAGAACAAGGAATAACCCTTAAATCTATACTAACATATTAGGATAACAAAGCTCAGTGGCCAATGGCAGATCTGGGCTGACTTGCAACTTGGGAGGTATACAAAATAGAATTAATTTACTTACTTTAATAATAACATGAAAAAAAGTAATTATGGTATTGGTATTATAATCACAGACAAAATTATCAAACATAAAGAACATAGGAATACGATAATTTAAAATCCTAGGTGTCGCTCAGTGACAATTAAATTATTTGATTTTAAAAAATCAAATCTTACGTATTATTTATTGATATTGAAAATAGTAAAGGTTTTTGGTTAATTAACCGGTTTCATAAAATTATTTCGGTTAGGTTACCGGTTAATTAGGGAAATCTTTCAATCTTTCAATTATCGCGATTGAAAGTGAAATTGCTGAATCTTCACGAAGCAATTATTAAATAAAGTACATATTAAAAGTTAATCCTACGGGATTTTTTACTGACAAAATCGTCAATTGCTTCGTGAATATTTAAAGATTCAGCAATTTCACTTTCAATCGCGATAATTGAAAGATTGCTCATACGTTCTTGCGTCATGAAAGTACGTAGGTAATTTTTTATGATTTTCAATTTAGAAAAACTACGTTCTCCAGACGCAACTGATACAGGCATGGTCAATAATAGTTTTAAGCTTGTAGATACATTTGGAAATGAATTTTGTAAATTGTGTTTGTACAAATACTTTAGGAGTTCTTCGGGTTGTTTCCTATCTTTTATAATTATTTTCAATGAAATTAACTCTTCGTATAATTCTGCTCCGTTTATGTCGCACGATTCGCCATCCTTGAATTTATTATGAAAGTCGAAGCAACTTTTTTTTATGTCGTCCTCTCCTATTTCAACAAATTTATATAAAAATCCGAAAGACTGTTCGAAATTGGATAATGTTTCAAATCGGGTAGTAACAGATGAAATGGCTGTATCCAATATTACATAGAAAAAATTAATTTTGAAATTTTCTTTAGCAGTTAACTGAATATCCTCATCTCCTTCATAGTCAAATTGTTTTCGCTTATGGCGTCGACGTAGATTAATTTCAACAGGAAATTCCGGTTGTATTTCAAGTGATTCACATAATTCATCAGCAATTTTCAAATACTTTTCGAAATTTTCATCATTTCTAATACTTTGGAAAAAAATTAAAATATTATTAATAGATTCAGCACATGAAGTAAGATTCCAAGAAACGGTCTGCATCATTTTACTAATAATATTTACTTTTTCTAAGATTTCGTACCATATTACTGTGGAACAAATAAATTTGTACGATTTAATTTTCATTGCCAAACATTTAGCTTCATGTTGACCTATTGGTGTTGAACATTCTTGCGCTAGTTCTATTAGGCTGTCATAAATTTCACCTAATTCATGACGCAGTGGTCTAATCGCCTTAATCCTTGATTCCCACCGGGTTACGCTAACTTGTTTTACTGTTAACGATTTTACATGTTTTTTTAAAATTTGCCATCGAAAAGGTGATCCGGAAAAGTAATTGTATATTGCTGACACATTACTAAAAAAATCCACAGTTGAAAAAGAAACTTTCGCTGCATCATTGACGACCAAATTTAATGTATGCGCGTTGCATGGCATAAACAAAGCTCGTGGATAATTGTCCAAAATTCGTTTCTGCAATCCAATATGTTTTCCAGCCATATTTGATCCATTATCATACCCCTGGCCTCTCATATCGTTAACATTTAATTTAAGAGAGCTTAATTTTTCAATTAAAAAGTCGTAAAAAGCTTCTCCAGTACTTTTTTGAGCTGGAGAAAAACCAACGAAATTTTCTCTCACTTCTACTTCGTCATTTTGAATATGCACATATCTCAAAATTATTGTAATTTGCTCGACATGTCCCATGTCCGGCGTACAATCCAAAATTACTGAAAAATATTTGGCGTCTTTTATTGCTGACAAAATATATTTTTGAATTTGCGCTGCAAGGATACTAATTATTTCATTTTGGAAGCGATTTCCCGCATAATGTGGCATATGGTTCTTTAAAGCAACTGATTGTTGAATGCGATTTATGTGATCTGCCATAACATCATCAAATTTTCCTATCATTTCAATTGCTTTTAGAAAATTTCCATTATTGTTTTCATACAATCTGCTCGAGCTACCTCTAAACGCTAAACCCTGTACTGCCAGAAATTGTACCACAGATATCATGCGTACGACAATTTGATACCATCGTTTTTTCTCTGCGTCATAATACCGTTGCAAATTTTTATCAATTGTAGCTTTGTTTTTTAAATTTAATTCCAAATTTTTCCAATTGGTGCAATTTCCGATATGCAGCGATGTTTTTTCATGACGAGATAAATTATCAGATGTGTGTTGCCAATCATTGAAGCCTTCATTAACTAATTTTATTTCTTGTTTGCCAAATAATTTACAACAGAAGCAAAATATGGAATCTGTTTTTGGAGAATAGATTAACCACTCACGATTAAATTTTTCACCATTTGGCATTTTTCTATAGAAATAAGTTGATGAAAATGATCTTCCCAATTCATTAATTGGATATGTAGATTGTTTATTTTGTATGGGTCCTTTTTCGATTAATATATCCAATATTTTAGTGGTAATTGTTAAAGGCCAGCAAGCTGGATCATTTAAATCCATACACATAGCAAAATATGCTTTATCAATTTCAGCGGTATCGGTATTGTATAGATCGATATCCTTATTATCTTCTGTTTCCATTTCGTCGGTACTACTAGTATTGTCATTAGCCTTTTCATTTTCGACAGATAATTCATTTTCATTTTTATCGCAAAACAAATCATCAATTGGATTTAATTGGCTACTACAACTACTTTCCGGTTCTGGCGATTTTACTAAAAACTTTGTTAATGAGCCAAACATTTTTTTGGCTTCATTTTGCTTTTCCTCTCGCTTTCTTTTATATTGCGCTCCAGACAATCTTTTCGTTTTCCTTTCAGACATTCGTAGGCCTTTAAAAATGTTTAAAAAAAAAAAATTAAAAAAAAAATTAAATAATAATTAAAATAAATAATAAAATAGCGCAATTTAATATTAAATTACTTAAAATCTATAATTAATGTATATTTTAATGCGCATAGGATGACATGATAAGAAAATCATTTATAAGCTTTTTAAGTAAAACATATTTTTAAACATAAATATGTCAAGATTTATTTTGAAAATGAAAACGGAGAGGAAAATTCAACCACATATAACTGTTTTCTAGTTCAATGTCAGGTAAATTTCTTCCATTTAATAACAATAACATTGCTATTATAAAAAGGAATCATAAGCTTAATTTAAAGAGTTGCTTTCGGCTACACAAGTTCAAATGCTTGATTTTCCATCGGCGGGTTGTGAGCGATTTAAACAGAGAATCTCGTATGCAAACAAACAACTTTTAATTATTATATAAATGCATTCAAAATGAGAAAGATATTCATTTTTTAGTATAAATTAAGGAAGATTTTAAGTAATTTAATATTAAATTGCACTATTTTATTATTTATTTTAATTATTATTTAATTTTTTTTTAAATTTTTTTTTAATATTATTAAATATTTTTTAATATTTATTTAAGAATTTCATATCAAAAGGCCTTTTCCCTCCAAAAAGACCCGCCAAAATTTCCCGGGCCCAAAATTGAAAGTCTACCCAAATTTTACATTTTTTGTGTATTACCTTTTTCAGTCTTTGTCGAGTAAATAAACTTTTTATTAAATTTCACCACACGAACACACAACTAAAAGTTTTCAGGAATAAAGCAATTTATTTTTATTCGTTAAATCAGGGGTCGGCGCGACCGTGCACGATCGAGCTGATTTTCGAAAAGCTCCGCCTCCCACCACCCCCTTACGTTCTCACTTCCGCGCGATACCTACAAGCCTCCAGAGCCTCAAGAGTGTACTCTTAACGTAGAGTAACGCGGGGCCTTCATATTACGAAAATATTATCAAAATTACAAAAATTTCATTCAATTATTTTAAAGCAAAATCTAAAATTTAAAAATCAATAGTTTAAAATTTAAAACTGAATAATATTTTTGTAATTTTGATAATATTTTCGTAATATGAAGGCCCCGCGTTACTCTACGTTAAGAGTACACTCTTGAGGCTCTGGAGGCTTGTAGGTATCGCGCGGAAGTGAGAACGTAAGGGGGTGGTGGGAGGCGGAGCTTTTCGAAAATCAGCTCGATCGTGCACGGTCGCGCCGACCCCTGTGTTAAATTAAAGACTTTAATAATATCGGATCACACACAGGACACAAAAAACGATTTATCCTCGCTAGTCTATAGACTAATACGACTAATAAGACGAATAAGACCGCTTACGCGACGCCGGTCAATTGAAAAAACTATTTCGGCTCTTCGCTCGTGCAATGTTCGAAAAAATTCGGATTCGCTGCATGACTAGGTATATAAATACTACAACGACATAATCAGTTTTTATACATTTCTTATTTCTGAGAAACTCTTTTTAGATAGATTAGATTAGAGAAACTGTTTTTACTTCGTATCTTAATGAAAACAAACCGAATGTATTTTTGCCCAGTAAACAACTTGTAACGATTTGGCCGCCTCTTAATTTCGGCCGCCTGCGTGCGGTGCACGCAATGAACGCCCGTCAGGCACGGCCCTGGGTGTTGGTGAAACATACGATCAGCAAATGTTTCAATACACGCATTAACGCTACTTGTCTGAACTGAAACAGTGTAGGTACCCATACTAAGAAAATTGCGAGTAACGAAATGTATTCGTGTGTAACGTTTCGTTACTCGGTACAAGATGGGACACCCGTTACTCAGTACCGAATACATCCGGTTTGCTACAGCTCTAGCATCAAGTCGTATTGCGTACGCTTATGGTATGATTCAACCGAATGTTGAATTTTTAGAAAACATACTTATACATTTCATACCAAGTTAAAGTTACGTAAGGTGCAGTTTTTCATTTTTCCGTATTTTGAACCATACTTGTGTTTAAGTTATTCTAAATTAAGTTTGATTTAATTTCTTAATAGGTGAACTGTAGAACTACAAGTGAACTGTTGACGGAATCTACTGAATTTGGCATGGATTTACTATTTTAAACATACATACATACATAGATAGATACATAAATATATACCTACATACATACATACATACATATATACTTAGTTTGGCCATAAATACTGTTACAATTAAAAAAATACGTGTGGCACTCGGGGACTGCCGCGGTAAAGCTATTGCATAGCATTTCTCATACCTACTCACAAACAGCTGCTTACGTATTCGTCCGATTTCGGAGCAGCTCGTCTCGACGATCCGTGCGAGCTTCATACAGTCGTACCATATACATACACGTTACGGTTCAACTAGTCGCGGGCTCGAACTCACTCGTGGACGCGGCCAAAAAGCACGCTGTCTCACCTAGCATTGTGTCTAAAAGAGATAGAATCAGTTATGAGCAGATAGTCTACACGCATACGTCTAGTCGCACGCACACAAACAACGTGCCGAAGTCTGCCGAACTGAAACGACGTTAGACGATGCACGGCTTTCAACGCCGCACCGCTGTGCCGGTCGGAGTGGGGGGTGTTAGGTTTATTTTCGTTACGGAATTTCTTGATTCGGTCGCCGCGCTCAAAGCCCGCGATAAAAGCTATGCAATAGCTTAATAAACAAAATATTACATTTGAATTTGGAATCTTTCATTTTTATATGATTATTATTATTTTATTTTTATTTATTGTTAACCAAAAAGATACAATTTACATAGATATAATGCAGCGACAAAAAACCATGTTAGGTTTATCTTGTTGCCGGTTCACGCTCGTTATAAAATAACATACAATATACATAATTATAAAATTAAATTAACAGACACCTACCAGCCGAGCGCGCAGTGAGTACGACGTCGGGCGCGCATGCTATACGTCTCGACAGTCTCAATATTCGAGACACTATGATATGTCCTATGCACCGCTCGCCCGTATTTTAACTATATAGGATGCTACGCTATATTTTTGTTCATTGGGTTTTCTCATTTTGGCGCCAGTACAATATTTTACGATATTAAAATGGAGTGGGGTGATAAAGAGAACCGAATCGCTGTGATTGCATTACACAAAGTAGGTATGGAGCCAGACGGCTACCAGATTAGGGGAGCTTCAATTGGAATGTCTAAGACATCCACCGTACTTCCCGGACCTTGCTCCAACAGATTACTATTTTTTTCGAAATTTGGATAACTTTTTGCAAGGGAAAAATTCAACTCCGATAGGGCAGTGCAAAGCGCCTTCAAAGATTTTATTGATTTCTGTCCGAATGGTTTTTTTAATAAAGGAATCAATGAACTACCTATGAGATGGCCAAAGTGCATAGATAACAATGGTACTTATATAATTTGATTAAATAATCAAAATTTAAATGGACACATAGTGATTTTAACTTTTTCATAATAAACCGAAGCATATGCTACCAAAAAGTATGAGTCTGCATCAAGGTATACCCTGGATCCAAAAGTACTGAACTCCTCAGTCTTTAAAGATACGAGTTTGGAAATTTCAACATTGTTTTAAGAACTGCAAGCATATGCCATTATGTAACTTACAGTCATCATCATGATCATCTTATATACAATACCTTATGGAAGCTTGGCGCGTATTCAATTATACATTCCATCGCTTATTTTAAACGTTCAAATGTATTATTAATAATAATTTAACAAATATCACCAAAAATCGAAAACTTATTATTATTTTTAAACAAAAGTTAAATCTACTTTTAAAGTAAAATGCACAAAAAGTATGAAAGAAATCTAATTTTCTAAATAATTACCCTTGTAAATTTGGCTAAAACTTTAACTATTTCTCTACTCAATCTTCAAAATTTTGAAGTAGGTACCAGCCAACTTGAACGTGAGTTCTATTTTAAATTCTATTTTAATTCGGGCTGGTACTGGTAATGGTAAAAATTTTAAGATTAAGTAGAGAAATAGTTAAAATTTTAGCCAAATTTAAAAGGGGAATTATTTATAAAATAAGTTTTACTTCATACTTTTTTGTGCATTTTACTTTGGAAATCGGGTTAATTATTAAACTAGTTGAGCTTCAATAGACAGTAGTGCCCAGTGCCGGATTAAGCCAGCGCGGGGCCCGTAGCAAATTCTACCGCGGGCCACTGAGCTAAAAGCGAGCAAGCAAATTTTGTTTCTATTTTACTACCTGAACTAAACTTTACATCCTGAAAGTCTGTACTTCAGAAAATACAATTAAATCAATAGCTTAAAACCTATCGTCGGTACCAAAATAAAATATGGTCTTTATGGTAAATACGAGCGAGCGGAGCGAGGGAGCAAAAATGTATTCCTACTTTCCATAAGAAAATATGTTCAACTTTAAAACCTGAAAGACTATGAACTTCTGAAAAATAAAATAAAATGAAATCAACAGATTATAACGGAACATCGTACTAAATAATATGATAATATGTTGATTATGTTAAAAGTGTGCGAGCGGAGCGAGTGAGGAAAATATTTCTTATATTTGACCAATTAAAAGCTATTTAAATTTTAAGCCCTGAAAGACTGCACTTGGGAAATTACAATCAAATCTATTGATTTGATTGTAATTATATTGCCTAAAACAAAACGTCAGTTTAAAATAATTTAATATGTTGATTAGGTAAAAAGCGAGCGAGCGGAGCGACGTAGCAAATTTTTATTATTTTACTGACTAAAAGATCTCCGTAAAGAACGTAATGTAATTTCTATTTTGTATTTTTTTTTTTAATAATTTTTCTGCCTAAACGTATGACCTGCCTTATGCAGACCATAATATGACCAGAACGTCAGTAATTGATTTTACCAAATCTTATTTGTACACAGGATTATGGAAAGTTTTAATTTTCTATTGTTTACGATCTATGACTTCGAGAAATATCTTTAAGTTGAGAATTAATTCTTATGTTTTCAATAAAAGATTTTCAATAAAATTTAGTACCTTTCTACTAAATTGTATCCTAGTTTTAAGATTTCATTATTTATTATTCTGTGTACATAAATTATTAAATAAATAATAAAATAAATAAAAGAAAAACCTTGTGGTGTGTACTTTTGGATTTACTATACTTTAAAAAAATCGCCTGTTAGGCCCCCAATGGACCTCGCGCAAAGCCTGCTTAGAGGCTTGGACTGCCAGGCAGTGGACGGTCGCCCACACCGCCCACTCATAATGTGGAACGTTAAAAAGCTAGTTAGATACTTTTTTTGTATTCAGAACTATTTTCAGTTCTATTGGGTAATACAATTTTAATAAGCACAGATATCTATTTTCAAGGCTGTTTTTACTATCTATGAACAATATTTTTACGCTCCCGCGGTTGTCACGGCCAGACATACGTTGGAGCGCGGGGCTCCCAAAAGCTTATCAATTCAATAATTTCTTTTTCATAACATTAATCAATACATACTATATTTGTTTTATCAAAATATTAAGACTGCGCCCACGAATAAAAAGTTAAATAAAAATGTATTACATTCTATTTCATAGAAAATTTTCTGCATTTTCATAAAAAGAAATGAAAAACAATAGTTTAAAATAAATTATTACATTTTTTTGGGTTTGAAATTTTGGCGTTCTGAAAAATTTTGCCGCCCGCCAAATCGTGACGACCTAGGCCCGGGCCTCACGGGCCTAGGTCGATCATATAAATCCATCACTGACAATATAATTTTTGCACTCTCCATTATGAAATATAAAAAAGGCCAACAAACCCTGAGAGCGTTTTCCTATTATCCGATCCGTCGATATGAGTATAGGTACCTGTCTTTTACATTTCTTGTTATTATTCTTAACTTATTTTCTTTTTTACGAGGGCAGAGGGTAAACGAAATTAAGTAGAATGGTTTAATATCAATTAACATTACAGAAGATGATATTTTGAGTACGTGTTATTTTCTTAACACAACCTCGTGTAATTACAATGACCAGTTTGAGGATCAGGTGTGTCGGGATTTGTAAACAATGACTCTCGTGCACCCGGCGCAGCACGGCGGCCGGCGCGCGCGCAGCTGTCGCGTGCCTCGACCCTCCGCCCTCCGAGCCCTCAACAAAAAGACCTCCCTAATTTTATATTTTATTACTATTACTATTGTTATTCATATTGTTATAAATTTGCATGCCTATACAGCGTTTATAATTTTATTGTCCGTCGAAGAGTAAAGAAATAATATTATAATATGTAAATTATCACCTTTTACCTTTGTTTCTAGTAGTCATTGGATTATATTTACCAACTGTTGATAATTACTTAATACAAACGTAACATTACGATACGTATTTGTATCCGGTCAGTCAAGGCAGACCGGACCGTATATGGCGGTCTTTATTAAGTTATATTGGCCGCTTCGTCAAGTCATCAGCTACGAAAATTAATGGTATATTTTTTGCAAATTATTAACCTAACCACGAGCGTGCCAGAACACGGCTTATGGGAGGGTTCTGTACTGAATTATATCAATGCGAAATAGGTTTTTTAAAATTAGGTAGATCAAAAGTTATAATCCGATTTCGCTAAAAATAATGTTTCTAAAAAATATTAATTAGCATGATCTATCATCGTAGAAAGTTACAAGTTTCTACCTCTTAACTTGTAAACCATTTTGGAGGCCGATTACTCGAAAATTGTTCATTTTATTAAATAAGTCGTATAATAATTTGAAACCTTGCCTTTATTACCCGACTGGTTTAGAAAGAACTATTCGTAAATCCTACACATCCTATCCAATTCAATTATAATTTTTTGATCTTGAAATAATTGTGGAAGTTCAGTTAAGGTTTAAACAGTCAAAAATAGTAAAAGCTACAATTAACTCTACAATTAACAATTAGCTAAAATTAACTCATACTAACTGTTCGTTGTGTAAAGTGACACTGGAGACCAGTGTCACTTGACTGTCAAATATTAATTGTGGGTTGTTTAAAGGTGGGTTCAGTTTTGATTTTTGGTGTTCAAATTTTATGTATGTACAACTAAACATACACCTTCCTACCTACCAACCTACCCGGTTGGTATGTTTAGTTACATACCCGGTGGTGTATGTTTAGTTGTAGATGCATGTGTATTGTGTAGCTGTAGGAGTAGATGTAGGTTGTAGTAGTAGGGTATGTTGGGGTATATTGTAGGTTTAGTTATTTATTCATTCCAGTAGGTACATATAGTTGAGACAAAACAACGTGTTTCGGGCCAACTAGTTGAGAAATAAAAATCATACCCACTTCACATGTATGGGGAGCCACCCCTTTAATTTATTTTTTAAATATTTTATGCTGTCAAAATTAAAGTCTATACGCAATCTTTTATAAAATAAATTTCATCAATTTATATTCCTAATTACAGAAGTCAGCAAGGACAGACGGACCGGCCTATATTTACCTAAGTTTTCAGACTTAAGTACTTTATAGAATTTACTTTTTTGAAAGTCGGTACCAGCCAACCTTTAAATGAAGAAAAATAATATTTGTTTGTTATACATAAGTATAATAAGTAGGTATAGAGTGTAAGGAACACTCTATATAACGTAAAGTTATACATATTTCAGATTATTGTTAGGGTTCCGTAACTCAAAATAAGAAAACGGATCCTTAAAGACCACTTTGTTGTCCGTCTGTCCGTCAATTCGTCCGTCTGTCTGTCGAAAATAAAGATATGGATTTATGCTACAAAAAGCGCATATTACGACACTCTTAAGGTATAAATAATAATAGATTATTTGGTATACCTATGTGATAAATGTGTGTCTATTTGGTAGTACATCTAGGGCGCAGGAGCTTTTGTTGCGCGGGCATGTAGGCACGGGGTGGTGCGGGGTGGCGCGAGGTGGCGCGGGCGCGGGGTTGTCGCGTTCCTTCGCATCAGTTACGGGCTACTACGGGTCTACGGGCCGTCAGCTATGACAACTTTAAGTTCCAACACAACTTTCATTCGCTCGCCTGGCCGCGCGTAGTGCGGTCGCGTGTTCGAAAGCTTCTCTTAAGCTTTCGCGCAAAATTTACGGTGAACGTGGTGAACTTTTGTGTTTTTCGTTTTGAACTTTGTGCTTCTGTGACCATAATGGATTTGTCTTGTGGAGAGAACCTGCAGAATTCTGGACAGAACAGCAACAGCAGCGGGAGGACTGTCGACATGTGTGTGGCTGGCCCCGACAGAGCTCTCGACAGGGACCCTCGCCTGCTGCTGAATCTGCTAACTTTGGAGAGAGTTCACGCGGTGCACACAGATTACTTCCAGACCGTCCAGATTGACATACAACCTTTCATGCGAAAAGTCGTCACGACGTGGATGTTAGAGGTAATTCGACTTGTTCCTGATTAGATTACAATAAGGTCAATGACCATAACTCAAGTTTCTGGGGGTACTTCCAAATATATAACAGTATTCAATTATGTTTCCGCCTATTAATTGAGTACCTCGAAGATGTTATAGGAATTGAATTAACTAGTTCATCAAACAATTTTCAATATCGTAAAATGTACCAGGGAATTTGTCGCTAAACAATATTTTGAAGTGATGTTGTATTTTGTTTTTATTAATAAATAACCTGACATATTTTTTTTAAAGATTCACTTGTATTATAGGCAAAATAATAATTATTATCTACCCACAAAAATACGGACGTGCCTATGCCTGATAAAAAAGATTTGACAGACCGATCTAACATAATAAATAATGTTTGCCTGTACCTGCAGTGTAAATATTTAAGGCTCCTTTAAAACTATAAATCAATTTTCTAAACAAGAACCCACTGCTTATGTAATTAACCTGAACTCGTATTTAAAATAAGACTTTCTATTCACATTCAATGAATTATATAAATAAATCGTCTTGTTATCATAAACTGATTTTGGGGTTTGGACCAATCAAAACGCGTTTGACGTTCATTGAGAATACCATTTTGCTGTTTTAACACATCACTGTTGCTGTTTTAACACAAATCTGTATTATTGTGAGATTCAATTACCAGAATCGACCTACTGTAAAGTAAACTATAGTTAACGTGAGCGCTAAACTGTAGTTACAAATAAGTATCTTTAAGCGAAATACATCCATATTGTAAAAGGATCGAAGGTTTTTGTGTTGTTATTTATGTTGTTTATAAACCCTCACAGCGGACGCACGAAGGCTTTTTTCCGTAATTTTTTACGTCTGAATTCGTTCTGCTTCATTGAGCAAGGATTCTTTTGTTTACAGACATCAAATCTAGTAGAACTTAGAAGCCATAACTACTTAGGTATATAAAAATATTTCTTGCCAATTTGTATTTATTATATTGTGATGGTTTGCGTATAAATGGGAATCTTCCTATTTACTTGGACTTTATAATACAGATTTGCAATGAATTGTCTATCATTACAATGTACATAATCGTAAAATTATAATTTAATCTGTTATACGAAGGAAATAATAATTTTCGACGGGAAAAGAGGACTAACGCCCTAATTAATAATCAATCTTAATCTCATGTTGGCTATCTGAGATCAAGATTACAATGCATTTCAAATGATCCTAGGATTAACATCACGTAAATTTACGTCAATTTTTGTTTGAGAATCTAAGATTGAAGTCAATCTAAGATTTTAGATATGTTATTAATTTCGGGCGTTAGAGATCAGCGACTCAGTTGCTTTAAAGGACTTGTCCAATGCAAGACGTCATTGATATTATAATAATATATTAATAATGGCTGGACCATGGAGCTAGTAAAAAGGTTGGATCGACAAAAAAAAATTTAACTGTATAAAATAATAATAATAATGGTTACAAATCCTAGCAAGAACGAAGATTTTTCTCTGTTCCTGGATTGTGGATGTGATATAAAATACGCACCAAATTGACCCCAAAATATAGGTATTATGAATTCTTAGACCCCTTATGTATGTAGATTGTAGGCTAAAGGCTTTATGAATTCTTAGAGCCTTTAGCTATTCAGTGATTTAATTAAATATTGGATGGATAATGGAGTTATAGATATGGCTATATACAATACCACATAATTTGGGAAACTATTTTCAATCAATTTTTAAAATTGCTTCCCAATAACATCAAGCACCTATTTCTCTTTTCAGACCCCTGGTATTGTCTGATAAATATATTATCAGATATCAAGGACGCTTAAGTATATAACAATATACTTAAGCGTCCTTGTCCATAATGTATGTTTATCTTCCCAAAAAATGTTCAAATCATTCGATCACGGAGAAAGGGCCTAAGTTTTTCTTATTTTTTCAGGTGTGCGAGGAGCAACAATGTGAGGAGCAGGTGTTCCCCCTGGCCGTGAGCTACATGGACAGGTTCCTGGCGCAGCGTGCCATCTCCAGACAACAGCTGCAGCTGCTGGCTGTGACGTCACTGCTGCTGGCCTCCAAGTTCCGACAGTGTCATCCGTTGTCCGTGGACCTGCTGTGCGCGTATACAGACAACTCCGTGTACCCACATGAAGTCAGGGTAAGTTGTTTGATGATAGTAAACGGAACATTTTCAGCATCTTCGACCTACATGTCGTACGGCGTACCTTATTATTTTTTCTATGCGAAATATCATATTCATATTGGAAAGCTTTGATATCAATGTTAACCTGCATTTTACCTAGAACTTATAATTATAACTTATAACTTATAAATTTCTGAATAATAATTGGTTTGGTATACGGTCACGAGTCTACTTTATAAAATCTCTCTTATCACTAACCATTAGCTACGGGTTTGATATAAATAAATATAATAAAAGTTATAATAGAAAGTATTTCACTTTGTCTGGATGTTAATTATTACGGTAACGCGTTGCGACTTGCCTGCGGCCATACACCTTACATCCTGTGACGACCGCAAGACGTGGTTTTGATTGTGCTGTGAACGAACTCGGTTAGCCGAGTCAAGTGTCACTTGGAAGGGACAACATTATATTACCCGTTTCCTTAAAGTGTTGCTTCTAAGTTTCCGGCAATTACTCCTTCCGTACACTCTGGGGGCGCTTATTGTCGTACGGACCTGCAATGTGTGACGTAAGTCACCCCCTACTTCCGACGGAAACCTCCCAAGACAATGATAAGACGTAGCGGTAGATCGAGTAGATGGTATCAATTAATGAAACTTCCTATACACCCGCTGTTAATGTCTACACGTCGTATAAGCAGACGGTATATTTTTATTTAAATGTTGGGCACATCTTTCATATTATTGATTTAAAATACTTATTAACCCAAATAACCTGATGTGGGCGGCGTGCTTGTGCCGTGACGTAAACATTGCGTAAATTCACACACATGATCATTAGTAATATTGTCGCAGCGTCATAGTAATGGTGATATTGTGTGCCGCGCGGCAGGTGCTGCGGAATCAATTAGTTCACTAATATGCGTGGGTTTGTGGTTTGTCACTCCATTCACACGCTGCCGATGATGGTCCGATCGAGTACATATGTCCCTATCAGCTATCGAGACATCGCCGATTCCCACATTACCGAATACTATCTTATGATAATTCGTGACATTTGTCGGTAATTGTACACCGTGACCGTGAGAACTGGGAACTCCTGTGCCGTATGGCCAAGACCGTATGGTCCGTATGGCATTGCCTTACACTTTCCAGCAATTAATTCGAGTGATCCTCGCGATCATTTCAAAACACGCATACCAAGTACTTCTGGGGTCTTGGGCTTCATGAATATTTTTTTAATGTGTGTAGTTTATCTTTGAATAATGTTTCCCAGTTCCCACACTATTGGATCGTATAATGTTACAGTTTTGAGTTTGAAAGGCTTCATTCAACCTCGGCTGAGATAATTAGTCATTAAGTCCCTTGTTATTTCAGTTGGGGTACAATCTGCCCCTAAGGATGCCTTGCCCTTTTCTTTTCAATTATTCGCTACTTTTTGCGGTTTCCTGATTCGTCGTGTATGACGATCGTGTGTATGTGAATTTACAGATTTAATAGAAATGTGTATTCCTGCTCACTTCAAGCTTTGGGGTGTACTTTGTTGGCTTCCTTTATGATTCCATACTCTATGACTTACGTCTTAATGTCTTGAGCAAATTAACTCTGACATGACTATCCAAGCATATTACTATCCAATATCTGACCATGAGGTTTCTGGACCCGGTGTTTATTAACCTTGCAATTTCAGCAATGGGAGGTGATGCTTCTGCAGCGGATGAACTGGCAGCTGTCGGTGGCGACGGCGTTCGACTTCGTGGAGCCGCTGCTGGCGAGAGTGCCGTGGGGACGAACCAATCCTCTGGTGCGGACACACGCGCTGACGCTCACTTCCGTCTGTTATACTGGTAAGTTTGTACCATTATAATACTTATATATAAACAGTAGACACCACATAGTTAGTAGGTACAGACAATCACATCTTAATGTCTTACGGGGAAATTAGCCGTCTATTACATTTTCGGTTGCGCCATAGAAATGCGATGAATGGTGAGGGGCAAAAATACTGTATATGTAACTTTAATCTGTTCCTAACTGGAAAAAGATAAATATTTCGATATTGTAATATGGTAATATCTAGTGACCTTCGAAAAGACAAAATTGTAAGCACTTATTTAACGTTTGTTTTATCTCGAATTGGAATTGTACATCATTTTTTCCACTTTTTCGAACTAAAGCAAATAAATTAATACATGATAAAGGGAAACAAGTGGCAATTTATTTCGAGTGAGCATTCAGACAGACAAAAACTAGTAATTAGTACTGTAACGACAACAATTGAGACGAACCTGTCTCGCGAGTCGCGTTATGCGGGTGTTTATGGCCTACCTTGACATTATGTTAATTGGTCGGTGATCGATACTATTGGCCGGTATAGGAGCGAAATATTTAAAATTATAGTTAATTAATATTGAGTAAAGATTAGTGAAATCGGTCAGAATATAAGCATGTTAAACAGGCTGAGCATTCACGACAGCCTACCTCACGCGGTTATAGCGCTCTGGCGACACACCAACACCTGTCTTTAGTATACCGGCTGCTTTGAGGACGAAGGCCAAGATCATCAGGCGAGCGATAAATGCGTCAGTCGACGAGGCATTCCATAACGTTCGAATGGCCATGAGATTGGGCATAAAACAATTATGAATAAAATTATTAAAATTATTTATTATTAAAAGATGGACTTCGTATACATATAAAATTTATAAATATCCTGAGCGCAATATTTGGCTAGAGAGGGTATGGTCACTAAGCCTGTAGTTTTATTGAAAAAAAAAAACATGTTAAACAACATACATACCTCAACATTGTGCCTCAACTTAATGTTAAAACTCCCTTAAAACTATCTATTTAAAACAATTATGGGCGAGCAATGACGATAATTTGTGTGTGTTTTGTGAGGGTTGGGGGTCAGATGGGGTGCGCGGTGCAAGGTGTGCGATATCACAGCACGTTCCACACACAGCCCTCCGCCCTACTGTTTAGTACGCAGGGTAAAATACTCATACATAACCACTCCGGGTAAGCGCATTATAATAACAAAGGGAGAGATATACCAGCTAAAAGATTGTTCACCGTTAAAAATTATATGACGATCATAAATTGGGTAGGAACATTTTTTTTATTTCGACATTCTTCTATGTTGTAGGTACCTATTGAAATAGCATATGTAGATTGATTCGATGAGCTTAAGCCGTCGGTCTTGGGTTTGACTCCTGGAGCCAACTAGAGTAAGCTTTGAACTGTATCACAAAATGCATTAAAACAAGCCATTAAGTCAGCACAATTCCGTCATTCATTAGTTGTCTAGTCAAGTGCGAAAGGTTTATTGTACCCTGCTAGCTTTTTGTTACTAATTAAAACATCTGTAGACTGTAGCGTGCCCTGTGACACAACCAGATGGTCCTATATCATATCTCTATACGTTATCTGATATAATCTTTATTTGCTTTCGATTCTGCTTGGACATTTGGAACCATGCTCGTATAATGAATTTTAACACACAACACTTATATAATATATTAGAGACAGGGCATATCGAGGCAATAGGGCACAAAAATGTCCTTATTTTGAGTGCCCCATTATGGCACTTGAGTTTTATATTTGACAATATAGTAGCCATTTTTGCGCTGTAAAGGCTGAGAATTACAAACGAGTAAAAAAGATAAACGAGATGTAATATTTATAGGTAAAAGTAGATTAATATTAATTGTTGTAATTGAAGTACATAAGGTATTTATTATAATAATTTCGAAATTTAAGCCTTTTATCACAGGTTACCGAAGCTATTTCAAACCTTAGTTTAATCGCTTACATGGTCCGATTAGTCCGATCGATTCTCAACAGGCGGCGTCATTCGATTCGATTCTCAACATTTCTTCATACAAGGAAAAAGCCTTGCATGATGAAATTAGGCTAAATGTAGGTATGCAATAGTCAGTACTCGGTCTTATGTATAAGTCTATGTTGGAACGTGTATTTCGATATCAGTGTAGCCGTAGGTTGCTATTTATAAACTCAAAAGCTTAGTAGTATTTACAGTCTGTAAAGATCCTATAAGCTTTTATTAGCCTTATATCAATCTTTAAGTTGTTTCGACCGAGAACTTCTAGTAATTACACAACTAAAGAACATTCAAAACATTGAAATTTATTACACTAACCTACAGTTATCTTACTTTGGAGAATGTACTTTAAATTTATTTCCATTTTAACAATTAAAATATTTAAGGAGTCACACTGAACCCAATTTTAAGCCCCTATGCTCTAATAACACGATAAAAAGTTATTTATAGATGCCACTTGGACTTATTTACCCTTGATCGTATGGAGACTCAACTTTTTAATTGTTGACAAACCTTTAATATTTACGGGATACTCTTAATTGTTAAGTTATTTAAGTACATTAAAACAGTTGAAAATTTCTTTGTACATAAAAACAGTTGAAACGTCATTTACATTCAATTTTTGACACCAGATACCAATATGTTTAGAAAAATGTCTGTTACAGTGTGAAAAGTAATAATTATGTTTAGGTACTATCTGCTAGAGTAACAGTAGATATACACTTTTTACGATGCATCATAAATAGTGAAACTTAAAAGTGCGGCTGTCAAAGGTTATCGTTTATAATTTTATCACAAAATAAAAAAGTTGAAGATCGCGTTTGATTTGTTTACGTGTTCCGAATTTAAACTACCCTTACGTTCCAAGGGAAGTAGTTTTATGCCGGGTCGTGTTGGACACAGGATGTGGGATATAATTGACGGTAACTTATCGTGTTTTAACTGATGTGTGAACAGGTTAATAACGTGACTTGACCCGTGAACTACTTTTGACATTTGACTGGGAAATTAAACTATACTTAAAGCGGTTAGAAAGGCATACATGAACCATTAAATTATTTAAGCTTAGCTGTTAGCAATTCAATAAGATATCAATAGCGAAAAAGTAAGAGATCTTTAAGCAATTTCTTTTGTTTTTTCACGTCCAGAAACCTTTTTATTAGTTATCTTATGAAAATGTTTCTGGTAGAAAAGTTGCCCAGCTTATTTTTTGCGGCTAGCTTCAATCAAAAGTTATGTTGTGAGTTATGACGAATACACAACGCAAGAAACTTATTGCTCCGAAATAGAACGTTGACCGAATATGAGGCTAGTTAAGAGTGTCATGGCCGTGAGTTATGAGTGCGAGCAAGGGGACCCCGCGACAGCTGACTCTCGACAATCGAAGACGTCCCGCGGCCTTTGTGAGCTGTCTCGAGGCCCGACAAAGAGCTCGCGACAAAGACGGCACACCTGGCCGAGACCCTATCTAACCCAATATTTAACTTAGTGTAATCCCGAAGCGATTTTCGATGAAAACTGATGTTTCCGTTCATGCCCTTCCGACCTTAAGTCTATTGTGCTTCTTGCTCGCGTGTTTTTTCGTCTTCGAACGGTTTTTTTGACGATAGGAAGTAGGGTTTCATAACATCGTATGACGTATCATTAAAGCTTGATAGAGATTATCATTGCGTATGTTAAACTGTTAAAACTGTCGAAAAAAAAACATTCCACGAACTTGATTCATAAAAGAGATTTACGATTGGTATTTTTCTATTACATAAAGATTTCTAATCTGTATTATAAAAAAATTAGAGCTGAGTAGCTTATGTCGCGTGCCATGCTACTACTTATGGCTAAGCAATTATTTTCCCAGCTACTAACAGATGCTTAATAACATAAATATATAAATATTTTTTTCTAACATTCTCAGTTCTCACGGTTGACATTATAGCTAGCTAAATGTTTATTTACTAGGTACTATATTTTCATTGGCTGAAATGATACAATTACTATATATTATGAAAATTTATAAAGAACATGCTGTATAATAATATGTTCTATTGCGTATATGACGCAATAGAACATATTATTAATATTTTTTTAGTAAATGGCCATTAAATATAAAAACAAGTTTATACCTGCGAATAATTAGTAACAGTCTAGTGCGTTATGCAATACGTTCAAAGACGCAAAGTTATTTGGCATCCTATTCAATGAAGCTCTAGCTGTAACGAAGACATTATATTAAACGACGTCTAGTTTTGCACAATAGATAATTATCTATTCGCATCCCCTTGCAATATGCAGTTCCCAAAGGGAAAGGGCAGGTTTGACAAACGGAACATAACGGTTCCTGAAGTCTGTTGCGGCAACGGTACTTGAGGCGTTAGTTGGGGCAATTAGAAAGGGTAAGACGGGGGTGTTGTCTTAGGCCTGGGTCGTGGCCCCCGAGCAGATGTGGAGGCCAACTGACAGACAACCTGTCGCAAACGGCCCGCGCCGCTCCGCTGCCCGCTTCTGATTACTGATACGCAGGTCACTAAATATTAATGAGTAACGTTGGTTTACTACACACCACGATTTGTTTCATAATCGTAGTAAAATATTTTTCTTTTCATGACTGTGGGAAAAATACGAGCTAAAGAAAAAATTGTAGTCGATATGATTTTCTGGAATGAAAATATGAGTACCTGGAATTTATGCAGCACGTCCCATTTTCAATTATAAACATGTACGTATTTTCGTGTAGGTAACAAAGATTAAGTTGGTATTAAATGAAAGCAAAAGCTGCAAAAAATCGTTACATACCATAAACATTACTATCTACCTACAATCGACATAACTTATGATAATAATTGAAAACGAACATCTAACGATGTTGAACTTTCTGATCACTCGCGTGTTGCGCTTTTTTCAACTAAGGCGTAAGGGCAACGTGCAAAGGAACTTGTAGGTGGTATTGACCCTAAGTTCCTTGGCCGAGGAAGGGTGGCCAGGTGCGGACGCATCTGCCGTCTTGGCGGCCCCAAACACCCAACGCTAGTTAATACCGACTGCCGAGTAGTTTCGCTCCATCGCACTGTTATCGACGAAATGGTGATGTTATTAACGATTGTATGATATACTAGAGCTTTTTAATATGAAGTAGGAAGATGTGGTTTTTAATGTATTTAAAAATATCTAAAAATGTTAACCTATTAAGTTTTAAAAGCATTAAGCCACTAAATAATTTATGTCAGAAATAAATAGAAAATCCTAACTAACATTTACTACTTAATTGCAATTTTGGTGATTAAGTATTGCGGGAGAAGTCAATTTATTTTTACTCCAATTGTAAGGAATCTGTTGCTACTCCCTTATTCTTGGCGAAGTCGCAGCTGCGTCGGCTACTAGACGTAAGATGTAAATTACCATTATTCGTGTTGTATTGTTCCGCATACCCCGCACTGAAACTGCACACGGAGGCAAAAGGCAGCTGTTCGATTTCGTTCCTTATTCTTAACAATGGCTGGGTACCTACTCGTATTGTGCAAAATGTATCGCCCGTCTCCGCGACCCTTCTCGCGCGACCAACTTTTGTGCGATATTCACCCGAATTTTTTAGTTAAGTCTCAGGACATTAAGACTTTATATCAACATTTTTATTTTACATCATCGTAATCTGGGGAGTGGAGAGAGATGCAAGGACGCTAAGGTGCAAGGTGTTCTGGAGTTGCACCTGTCCGCCGAGCTCATTATCCTCCAACAGATGTTCTCTACCTGCGCCTGGCCATCTTGCATCCATTAGTTTCTTTAATGTCCTGTTTATAATCAAATACTTGTTTCCTATAAATAAAATATTAATTTAGTAAGCATTTCAGCCGTATGCATAAAATTATGAACATATTTAGAGATATCAGAAAATCTACAGATATTTGTTTACATTGTTAGTCCAAGTTTTGTAGTTGTAACCTTTAATAAATAGGTAGGTATGACAAGTACCTAAGCTATAAAATATTACCTGTATTAAATATTTATTCATACTTTGATATAGGTACCGAGTAATTAATAAAATAAACAGACAGTTTTCTTACCTACTATACCTATACACGTAAACCTTCACAATCGACTTTAATTGGCTAACCTTGTGCACAGGCATGAGGCAACACATTATATATATATATAATATTTTGTGGACACAACTCACTACCATACGCATACTGCATAGGCACTTTTAATACGTATTTAAGCAGGTATAAAATGATGTTGAACTTTGACCAATACGAGAAACTTTATCTCAACTACCTAATGCCATACATAAAGTAAAATATTTTAGATTACAATAATAGAAGTAACATTTGTTTAATTTTGTTCACAGAAACGGAGTTCATGCTAGTACCGCCGTCTCTAATCGCGGTGGCCTGCGTCACAGCTGCGGCGCGCGGTCTGCGTGTGCGCATGACGATCAACGATCTATGTTTCCTGACGCGGACGCCGGCCCCCGCCGCCGAGCTGGTCGCCAGACACGTGGAGAGGGTTCTGGCCAGGGAGACCCAGCCGCAGGAGCACAGGACCAGACACATCCAGCCCGTCAAGCAGGCAACGCAGCAGACGCAACTGCCGGACACTCCCACCGACGTGCAGGACGTACGGTTCTAGACAACAGTCAGCCAGGGTTCCCACGTGTTGGGTGCCAAATTTGTTGTGAAGCGCTCCCGAGTCGCGTTCTTTGTTAACAGTTTTTTTGCCGCGCACCTGGTCGTACAACAGAATCTGGGATCTACAAAAAATATTTACGAAAGATACCCATAATTCTTCCTCCAAAGGATATTGTACATTGATCTCAAATTATTTATGTAGCATTACGTTAGTTTAGACGTTTATTTATTAATAATATTGTATAGGTCGTTCGGCGGCGTTCACTTTCGCTAGATTTTCCCCATCATGATCTCCGTTGATTCCAAAAACAAAATATTCTATAAGACTGTTCGTTATGTAAGGCAGGAGTGGTGCGATGCTGTACATAGCACATCGTTTTTTTTTATTTCGTGACGGATTAAATTAGTGCATATTTTTAGTTTAAAAAGTTTGTTTCACTAAGCTTGTGGTTGTCTTTAAATGTACTGTGTGTTATTTATGAAATAGGATCTCATTTTAGAAAATCCCGAATATAATTTGTGTCCACTGTATAGCTACTGTAAGTTAGTATTAGTGTTAGGGGGTATCAATGAAAATGTTAAATTATGTAATATTTATTGAGGTCGGTGTTAAGTTTAGTAAATTCTAGTCACATGTTTACACATTCCTGTTTCGACCAAACTTTATATTTAACATTATATATATTAAGTATAGTTTAAGTACATTTGACCACAGAAGTATGTAAACTCGAGAAACAATAATTTTATAAAGTGTATATTTTATACCATAAAATATTGATAAAATGTTATAAAATTCAACTAAATATTTCACGGTGTTTCTAAGTTTTTTACTTGTGTAGTAAAGTGTTTAAAGGTAATTTAAGTTAGTGGAATCGTTATTGTAAACCGTTCACAGAAACATACTCTAATCAATTTTAATTAAAATTACAAACTGAACGAGCATATTACATTTTCATTCGTTATAATTATATTATGGTTTTGTTACAAAGGGCATAAAGAGGCATGAAGCGAGCCATCCGTTACGAGTGAGCTTTCACCAATTATAATATTTCGTCTTAACCTTTTCCAACAACAACTTTCATTATTTTCAAGCCTGGAACTAATATTTTTATTGTTCTATAAAATAGTACACTATATATTAATAATTTAAAGTTCGTTCAGTTTTGTGTCTCTTATAGTACCCACCTACCAATAGTTGATACGCGTAAAGAAGTTAATGACACATGCGTACAAATTATGTCAAAATGGCTCACTTGAATTGATTAATGTGAACATGGCTTATGTGTCATTGGTCAATTTTGACACATCTGCGTATGATTCACTGACTTCTTAACGCGAATAGACTATAAACTATTTCACAATCAAATGATATGAAAATATATTGCTCAGTTTTTGAGTGTACAAATAAGCTTTTGTATTGGTGTTGTTAATAGATTCATTATTTCAGATATTGTTAGATTTGAGTTAGTTAAACAAATAGTTTAATGTAAAATTATGTAAATCTTTTGGTTTTATTGATGTAATAAAATGAAAATCGAAGCAACGGTGATCTTTCAATTATTCCCTTGTGTAGTAAAGCTGTATACATACACACAGAGAAAAAATATATACTAAGGTAAGTAAAAATAGAATTTAATTATTATTAACTCTAACCCCATTGTTAGGGTTCAGTGTCTCCTCAGTGTGTTGAGGATAAGATACCAGGCCACGCTAGCCTACTACTGATTTGGCTCGTAGCTCAACAACAAAAGTACAAAAAAATAAATTATATGACAGAGAAAGGAGATGCTCTGTGAGCGGAACGTGATCAAAAGTCATTAGGGGCGTATTACATCACGCCTTGGTCACTCAAGACCGTGGTCTCTTGACGCGTTTCCTCTGAAATGTATGTGTGAGGTAAATAGTATAGTAACCTAGTGTTGATCGTGCTGACTTAAAATATATATTATAATACTTATAAACAACTTTTAGTAATTGTTCCCAATTATATAATAACCTAAGCCTAACCAAAAGCATGTCGGGGCATGTTTATAGAGGGTTCCGTAACTATCAACGCTCAATATAATAAGTAATATTTAAAATTACTTCAAGTTATAGTCACATTTCGCAAAAAATATTTTTTCTAAAGTAGCCTATAGAGAACAAGCATAGTACAACTGTAGATCGCTAGGGGCCCATAATCTTGATACAAAACCGCCGGTCTGGCGGTTCTACACCTGGCAGATTTTTTTTATTGACCAAAATGTGTGAAGATTTTTTGAGTAAAAAAAGGTCATAAGGAACAAGAAAACTGTTTTGATACACGGCTGCGCGCCAACTAGAAACCGATAAAAATGAAAGTCTGGCAGTCCTACTCTTGACCAGTTTGAAAGACCAGACAGACCTGAACGTGTAAGAATTTTCAGTTAAAAAGGTCATAGGGAACATGGTTAAGTTATACGTCAATATGGTCTCCTAATCCTCTTTCAAAAACCGTCGGTCTGGCATGCTCAAACCAGCCCAAAATTCAGCTAGACCGGGATAAAGTTACCTCCTGTGAAGCTTAATAATAGGTAAATAATTAGTAATTTGCCCTTAATAAAGCTTGATTTTAATATATTTGTATGTATTCTTTCCGAATTTAAAATTTGCTACCTCATATTGCTACCACACGATCCGCCATCTTGAAAATATGGCGATGTCTTTCAAAATTTTGGCTTTTTCTCTTTACAGACATACTTTACGATAAAAATATGTTCTACAAATATGAACTAGATGCAATTTTCCACAATTTATTTTATTAGCTGTTTTATGTCAAATTAATAGTTTTAGCGCTGCAGAGTCTTATAGGGAGATTTATCCCGGTCTGTTTTCTTGTTCCTCATGTCCTTTTTTAGTCAAAAAATCTTCACACGTTTTGGTCCATAAAAAAAAACTGCCAGATTTAGAACTGCTAGACCCGGCGGTTTTATATCAAACTTTTGGGCCCCTAGCGATTTGCAGTGGTCCTATGCTTGTTCGCGATGACCTCCTTTTTCGACGCCGAGCTCTAGCTCTACACATGATGGCTATAATGAGAAAAATCATCCCCGCTTCACATGTATGGGGAGCCACCCCTAAAATATTAAATTACTATTATTTTATGCTGCTAATAGTAAAATCTACTAGCAATCTATTAAGTGTACTAAAATTCATCCATTTATAATCATAATTACAGAAGTTACAAAGGGCGGACAGACAGACGGATGCAACCGTACAAAACAGAAGAAGTCAAACCCTCCAAATAATAATTAAAAGTTAAAAACTATAACCCGACTACGCAAATTATATAGCCTATGTCACTCGGGACATTATATTACGAATCTATTGACACCTCATTCACCAAGACCGGATCAGTGGTTTAGGCGCTACGTAAGAACAAACATACATACATTGACTGCCAAAATCTTTACCCTTCCTTTTGGCATCGCCGTAGTCAGGTAAAAATACTATATTACAATACTAATGTATTAAATGACAATCGCATACATTTTACTCTAAGAGAAGATTTTTTTTCCTTTTAACCCCAGGGAAACCTTTAGGTAAGTATTCAGGGGCATACATAGATTGAAAAAGCTGTGCAGGGCGAGCTTTTACTAGCGACATCTAGCGGCCATCGAGGATGTTGGTTCTTATGGTTCGTGCGATATTTTTATCACTATACACATACGCCATCTGTAGAATACACAGTGAAACATTTTCATAAGAGACAAACATCACAATTCACAATACAATGGGATGAAAACTCTATGGACATCTACAAGCATTAATTAAATTACTTAAATTTTGTTGTGTAAAATTATGTTTACGATTTCGATTGATATTGAAGATCATGTTTTCTTTGTTTTACGACATATAATATTATATAAAAATGTATAATATTATTTATAATAATATAATATAAAATAGTAGATTCTAATGGTACTCTAAAAATCCAATTAGAAGCTATCAATAACTCCGGAAAACCGCCCTCTGTTGGGCGGTTGATAAGTTATTTGCTTTGGTAAGCAGGGGAAGCTTTTTTAGTATCCGATTCTGTCAATAGATGGCCCTGACTAATTAATTTCAACTTCAAAGTTGAGCAGTGAGCTTTTCTATTCCACATTAAATATAACAAGACGGTCCGATTGCCCAACCTGCGTAACTTCTCGTGATATCTCTTTAGGTTCGAACTTAAAAAGATATCATGAAAAGTTACGCATGATCGATCTCGAAACTGTTACCCACGTAATTATAGATCGTCATTATTAGTCGTAAACAATAGTTTTTTGATGATGGATTTACCTTTAACGATACCTTACCTGAAAACTTTTAAACAATAACTATTAGTCAATTTAGTTATTGAATAATAAACAATTTGAATTCCTAATAATAGTTTTGTTACATTTATATAATATTATGAACAAACAGATATAATTAGCAATACAATAGAAACACTACATACTACTACACACTAAAATATAAACATACTAAATACTATAAATACTACATACTAAAAACACTACATAAGTAGATAAAGTATCCCATGGGAACATTTTACTTTTTCGAGATAAAAAGTAGCCTATGTCCTTCCCCTACGCTAAGTCTGTGCCAAAATTCATAAAAATCGGCCCAGCAGTTCGGAGCCTATTCAATGCGCACAAATAAATATTGAATCTTCTTATTATTAATAAGTATATATTAACTTAAAAATATAATATTATTTTTAAATAATAATATAAAAAACAAATATATCATTTTTTAACTTAATATGATTTTTGGTCGTTTCACAGGATCTATGCTGAAAAATTTTTTAATGGGAAAATTCCAAGTGGATTTGTCTACATTCAATTTGCACTCGAAAGTCCGATAGTGGGGATAACACGGATCGTTGACAGGGGGTGGGCCGCAACTCGCAAGCCTCCTCGAAAAAGCTCGCTCGGGGCGTCGAGAGCAAACACACCGTCTCCGGGGACTCGCTCATTAGTTGTTCAAACAGCGCCGGCGGCCACTTTGACAAGCGACAGTCTTCGGCCAGGACCCTCACAGAAGACTGAGTACCAACTATCCCGTGTTTACCCTGATATACACGGATCGAATTGTTTATATGGTATGTTTATAATATTGAGCTATCTTCAGAAAAAGTCAAATAAGCGTCACAACTAGTTCAGGTATGATACACGACGCGGCGCTGCATTTTTAAGAGAGCGATTCAAATTATACTTCATACACTACACAAGAAGATACACACAGATTGTGAGTGTGACTGGGTTTATCAAAATTAAAATGAGCTGTCAAGTTAGGTATAAGATATTTCGCATTTTGTAGGGTTCCGTAGTAACTACAAGGAACTCTTATAGTTTCGATGTGTCCGTCCATCTTTCTGACTGTCCGTCCTCCTTTGCTAACTTCGGTAGTTATAAATATAGATATAAATTTTGTACAGTAATTATAGATTGCATTTAATTTTTCTTTGGAATCACAAACTTTCGAGGTTTCATACATGACTTTTGTGGAATGTAAACCATTTTCGAATAAATGACCTCCAAAGTGGTTTACAAGTGGTCCTGGCATTTCTAAACTATAAGAGGTAGGAACTTGTAACTTTCCATGTTGATAGGTATTGCTAAACACTCTAAGGAAAATTATTTTGAGCGAAATTAGACAATAAATTATGATGTAATTAAAAAACCATAATATTGTGCGTGAATAGCTACGGAACCCACTTCAGACATGTCCTGACATAATATGCTCTTGGTTAGGTTTTTATTGTTCTAGTTTAACCATTTTGTCCCAATGATTTCAAAACTAAGGATGGACTATGATGTATATTTGATAGAAAAAAATATTCTTACAGTACCTACAAGAAACAGTTACGCCATCTTGGTTTCAGAAGATTTTGACGATTAAAAAATTTCATGATAACAAATGTCAAATCTCGACTGCCCGAAACATCCTAACACTATGACTTATATTTATTCTAATATTAGGTCCTTACATATGAAATTGACGTTTTGTCGTACTGGCCACTTTGATCTCAAATATATCTTCATTGGTTAGGAATTCCAATTTAAAATTTATACCGCTATTTACTCATGCATTTGTGTTTCGAAAACCGTAAATCATTTGTTTTTTCTCCTCTTTTGGTTTTTTCTTTGCGTCACTCTGTTCACAAAATGGAAAACTTGAAATATCGTATTATTTTCGAGTACGAGTAGCATCGTGGCACCAGTGCTGCAGAAACAGCTCGAAGGATTAATGATGTATACATCAATAATCCTTCGAGCCGTTGGCAGTGGTATCGCAAAAGAAAACACAGTGCGTTTTTGGTTCCAACGTTTTCTTTCTGGAAATTTCGACCTGCAGATCAAGCCCCGTGGACGGCCGGAGACCAAAGTTGATAATGAAGGATTGAAGGCTATTGTGGAAGCGGATCCATCGCAAACCACGTCCGAGTTAGCTGCAGGCTGTGTTAGTGATATAACTGTTTTAATCCACTTGAAGCAAATTCGAAAGGTGAAAAAGCTTGAAAAGTAGGTACCTCATGAATTGAGTGCAGCAAACTGACAAACGCGCGTCGACTGCTACGTTACATAACTCAACCAACATAATAATGAAGGTATTTTAAATCGAATCATTCCCTGTGATGAAAAGTGGATCCTCTACGATAATCGGAAACGCTCATCGCAATGATTGCACTTTGGCGAACCAGCCAAAGCCTGCCCCAAGCGAAAATTGACTCAAAAAAAGTTACTTGTCAGCGTTTGGTGGACTAGTGCCGGTGTCGTTCACTACAGCTTTCTTAAATCTGGCCAGACGATTACGGCAGATGTCTATTGCTAGTAACTGCAAATCATGATGGAAAAGCTAGCTGCTAAACAACCGAGGTTGGTCATTGGCTCTAAGCCTAGCCTCCTGCTGCTTCAGGACAACGCTAGACCACACACTGCACAACAGACGGCTACCAAATTAGAGGAGCTTCAATTGGAATGTCTAAGACATCCATCGTACTCCCCGGACCTTGCTCCAACAGATTACCATTTTTTCGAAATTTGGATAACTTCTTGCAAGGGAAAAAATTCAACTCCGATGGGGCAGTCCAAAGCGCCTACAAAGATTTTATTGATTCCTGTCCAAATGGTTTTTTTAGTAAAGGAATAAATGAACTACCTATGAGATATATGGCAATAGTGCATAGATAGCAATGGTATACTACAAAATACTTTGATTAAATAAATATATTATGTTTAAAAAAAATCGAATTTATATTCCTCCTTTACAAAACGCCAATTTCATATGTAATGACCTAATATATAAGATTCTCGTGTCATAGTGTTCGGACTTCAACGATACACTCCTCCGAAACGGCTTGACCGATTCTTATGATATTTTTTTTTGCATATTCGGTATGTCTGAGAATCGGTCGTAATTTATTTTTTCAACCCCTAAATATTTTATTTTTATTTTTTCTACAATTCAGGTGGTAATAAATAGGTCTATGTTTTATCCCCTACTAGCTGTAGCTTTACTCGTGTAACCTCACACAAATTTTGAATTATCAGCGACGCGACACGTTTTTTCCTAAATATGGAAATTTTATTTCATAGCAGATGCCTACGTCGTAGTAGCTTTTCATCATCGAACCATTTTAGCGCTAAATCTTGACTTATATTTACACATACAGGTACAGGGAAAAATTTGCAGAATACCATTTACTTTCAAAACAACTTTTGGTTAGGTACCTAATTTGTATTTCAGTTTTCGTTAACGCGCTTTTATAGATAATCAATAATTTGTAGTTTTAACGTCATGGTGGGGTTGTGGCAATCATGGCGATGGCTGAAGTCATCAATCAGCGGCTCAGGTGTGGGCTGTCGTCCCCGATCCTCCCCCCTCGCCTCTTACCCCTCTCCGCCTGCCTGTGCCACAGCCTTCCAAGTCAAAGGCCTAGTTTGTACAGATTATTTTAAAGAGTTTGAAGGATGACATCTAATCATAACTAAAATCGCGTTTACGCGTGTTACCTTTTTGACAGGCACTTTTGTTAAGTGAAGTAAAAACTTTATCAGAGTTTGTATAAAATTGCCAGCGATAGAGCAATGATTAAGTTTTTCCAGTGTTTGGTAATTAATTAAGTTATGTTATTGTTGTTCTCTCTCTTCTATCATTTATAAGCTAAATTGGATTGTAAACACCTCTCGAAACTGTCATATGGTGCTCCCACACTGCCGTTAGAAAATGTTTGCAACCATTTACTAACACTAAAACATTTGCTAACAAATGTTAATAATTGTTACATTTAGTTAGGAGCTGTTAGGTGTCATAAGTGCTCCTACACTGATGATGAAAATGTTTACCAACATTGTATAATATTTTAAAACTGACATTGACTCGCAGTTTGGTTTTGCGTTCTGAAGCTTCTACACGAAAATTGATGATTTGCTTATTGAAATAACTTTTATTTATTGTTTAAAAAAAAGAAGAAGCGCTCTTAATGGATGAGCCAAATGCTAAACGCACTCTCCGCTAACAAAATGTTTACAAACAAAAGATAACAAATCTTTTATTTTGTTACAATTTGTTAATTAACGCTTTTGCTTAAAAATCTTAACTAACATTACCTAAATATCATTTCTTTGTGATCAAATAACTTACTAACGTTAGTAAATATTTTCTAACATCAGTGTGGGAGCACCATATCAGATATTCACCATATCAATATTGAGTAATGATGAATTTAACTGTGTTGCCATGTTTCGGCACGAATAGGCCGGTTCAATTGAAGAATATTCTATTAATTATTTTATATTTGCATCTTGTCAAGTGGACAGCAACGCACTTGTTATTCTCCAGTAGTTGCAGGTATCCATGGGCGGCAGTATAATCGCTTACAGGCGATCCGTCAAGGTACCTACTAGTTCTAGAGCTTCATTCTACAGACAATGAATTTCGGTTCCTTCTCTCCCAAATCAATGGTTTTAGAAGCAGTGACATATAGTTTTCATTAATTAAAAACAGTAAAGTATAGCTGGCATGTGGCCTCGGGGGTGCAAATCGAATTAGGGGAGACACGCACGCCGTACGCCGCACACCGCGCGCCGCCCATAACCGCCGCATTATCTGATTACATGCAACTCGCGATGCTGTTAAGTCGCTGTCACGCAGTTTTCCTTTTGATTTGTTGTTTAATGTAAAAAAAGTAAATATCTTATATATATAAAATGTTCATGTCACAGTGTTTGTCATAGAACTGCTCCGAAACGGCTTGACCGATCTGAATTTCCTTTCTTCTTCCAAACCACAATGGTTAATAGCAATATTAGTACTGTAATAATCTTCAACCCTCAGTGGTCGATAACTCACATTATAGTGTAGGGTGTACTACAAACTATATCATCGGTGAATATAACTGCATGGCAGTAGATAAATCAAAGAAACTGCAAAACGTCCTAGGCCGTAGGCAGATCATGAAGAAAAAAATAGACACAGAATTGTCGACATGAAACCGAAATGGTTTGGTAGGTACGTAGATAATTTTTAACGACTGCAACAAAATACATTATGACAAATCTAAAAATGGAGATAAAAAAGAAAATTATAAAATAAACCTGTTGGTTGTAGGGGTAGGTAGTATGTGTAGAGGTGTAGGTTGTGGATGTAGGTAGTAGGTATGAGTAGATAGTAGGCGTAGGTAGTAGGTGTAGGTTGGGTTATTATTTACCCTCTTTATAGATAATCATGTAATTTCAAAGCCTACTAATATCATAAATGTGAAAGTTTGTGAGGATGGATGGATGGATGTTTGTTACTCTTTCACGCAAAAACACCTAAACGGATTTTAATGAAATTTTGTATGGTAGTAGTTTAGACTGGATTAATATATAGGATACTTTTTTTCGCCGAAAAGTACAGTATTCCCGCGGGATACTCGATACTATATTTACGCGAGCGGAGCCGCGGGAAACAGCTAGTATTATTATAATTCCGAAATACAAACCTGCATAACTTTTTAAGCTTATTGATATATTTATCAATATAAGATTTCAACGCGTTCTATTTTTTTTTTACTTTTATGGGCGATTTGTAATTTTTACGAAAACATCTACTTCTGCGAGTATAATAAGTATGTAGTTACCCGAAAACAACATGAAGGTTATTGATACAATTAAGGTAGGTAAGTAGATACCTGCTTATCTCTAAGACAAGCCTCACCACCTTAGCCACTAATGATGTTGCTTGTGAGTGACAGGCTACTCGGCTATTTTATGATCATTAAAAGGCACAATTACATAGTTGAGAGGATTCCAATGATGAGAACCTCAGTAGAAGTTTAACTTTTATCATATTATCGTTGTGAATGCAAACTCAGAGTTTTTGTTACATGTAGAAATTAAGCTATAATTTAGCTGTAAACTAGAAACCTAAGTACAATATCTTTATTTTTTTGTAACAATATAAAAATGTGCTAAATTAAGATGAAAATATTGCCGTCTACTTGTAATAATTGACTTCTGTCTAATCATCATCATCAGCATCATGATATGAATTAATAATAGATGAAGCATTTGCTTTTACAAGTACAGTTTTACGAGAATTTGGCGAACGGAGAATGAAATTTGGCACAGTTAAAGTTTGTGCGGAGGAAGGTGCAGAAAGCGAATATTTTTTAAATAATGTTTAGAAACACATAAAATTAATATAGTAATGTTACAACAGTAGGTGTTGGGTTAAAACAATTGTCAATCATTCTTTCACATTTCATAAGTTCACCATTTACATATTTTCATTGCGTACTAGCTGTCCCGACACACGTTGTTCTTCACAGTCTTAACTATGACCTGAAATAAATAATAACTACATCTACATTTACAACCTACCCCTAGACTACACCTACAATCTAGACCAACGTCTAGTTGTAATTACAATCTACACCTAAAAACTGGGGCCCGCCGATTTTTTAAAATAAACCAAACAGGTAAACTGAACGCACCTATATTAGACAGTCAAGTGAAAAATTGAACACAGCGAACCGATAGTATAAGAGAAATCAATTGTCGTTTTTAGTATTTTTCTCGCAATTTTACCAGAATTTCTCACTTTTTAAACGTTCCCTGAACTTTCACAATTATTCGAAGACTAAAATTAGCCAAATCGGTTTAGCCATACTCGAGTATTAGCGAGACATTGAAACTACAAACCATTTTTATTATATAAAAGAAAGATAAGAAGATCCTACTAAAAGCCAAAAGAACCGTAAAAAAGTTAAAACTCGAAAATTAAAATATGAATGATGGTCAAATTTCGACCACTAGCCGATCTATAGTAGTAATAATTAGTTATTTATAAATTATAACATTTACAATTCCACTTCATTAAGGAAAAAGAGCGAAGTCATCGAAAGTGAAAACCTACACAGCAGAAGTCTCACATCTGATTGCAGGACGCTAAGTGATCACATATTTTACAGGGGACTTGTTTTCCTTCTACTCAAAACAAATACAATAATGGGAATGTTTTTCTTCGTCTTTAAATAATTTATAGCTTAAAACTATAACTAAACGTAAAGTTTAGTGTATATACAGAGAAACTATACTATTCTTAAGTTTATTTAATTTAAGTAGGTATCTATGTAATATAATTATATAAAAAATAAAAAACTAATGTTAAATATATTTTTTTATTTGTTGTTATCTACCTCATTTGTTAGCTTCGCTCTTTCTTTTATAAGTGTTTTTTCCAAACTTTAAAATCAATTACTCGATACTCAAATCGTTACTAGGAAAAAAGCAATTTTAAAAAGTAAGGGACGTTTCTATGGCAATTACTATAAATAATGTATGTCGCTGGTGTCGCGCCGCGGTCCCTGGGGCCGCCTGTGAGCCGAATTCGAATATTGCAAATATTATCTGCGTCATTTTCTCACGTACCCTTTATGCACCACCCGCCGCTTGTCTTGGGAACCAGAAATTATTTGTTTATGTGGTCTCCCGATTGTACGTGGACCCCGTTAAGTGAATGCGAAACCAAAATTATGAGTCAGTCTATTACAGCTGTAGATATGTTATTAGTTATGATTTTCATTGTCTATATCTACGCTTGTCCATGTACTTATACGTTATAAGGAAAAATCTTTTTCGTTATGTTCTTAGGTAAAATGCATTTTAAACCTTGATTTTTTTCTTCGGGTAATATACCAATCAATGGCGAAGGCTGGTTCTCCTTCATAGGGAAACCCAAGCCTGTATAATAGGTAGAGATTTTGATGAGGGTCTTCAAAAGGTAAGTGGTAAGTGAAGTCAATAGGAATAGAGTTATAGAAGCCCCACGCCACTGATACCAATGACAGGGAGATTCCTCTGTATAATATGCAGTTTTTTACCTAGGTGGGTATTAGTATAAGATTATTTCGCAGTACTTAAAAATCTTCTAATATTCATCTAGAATTAAATAGTACAGATATCGAATAGTACAGATCAAAACGAAAGTTGTATGTTATAGTTACGAGGAATTATTAAATTTAAGAGAGCTCATCATAAGTATATGCTATCCTAGACCGAGATGTCGACGTCTCCAAAATATAAAAATCTAATTATTCAATATCTTGCATATGAGTAAAATTTAGGCTATCGTAATATAATGCAACAAACCCCTTAACAAAGTTTTATTTATTATTATTGTTTAACTTTCTACGTTTACCAACTGACGCGTAACGATCATTTAAATGAAGGTGACTACCGGCCGTAAAACGACACTGAGCAATGAACATTTTCACAATCTAAAAATAACCTTATAAATTTTCTCAGCAGCGATACTACCAAAACTCAAGCGTTCTTTAATGAGCAACCAGTTAAGTAATAAATGAGGGTTCGAATTAAAAATAATCTGCAGTCATTCGTTAGTTCCTACCTGGATCGTTAATTACAATTTTTTTATTTTCCTCAATGACAAAGGAACTGTCGGCGAAAAGAAAAGTAGACAAGTGTCGTGACATGCACCCTCGAGCATGGTGCGCGGCGAGCGGGGGCGGCGGCGCGGGGCGGCGACCAATGGGGCGGTGCGGCTGGCGGGGCGCGGCCAGCCCGGGGGTGCGCGCCCCGCCCCCTCCTCGAGGCTCACCCTTATTGAATTAGGCTTATCATTCGATTTCGAGTGGGGCAAGCGCGCGGACCTCCGCGCGAGACCTATCCGATACCGTCTGCGATCGGCATAATTCGATATACTCGCGGCTCATCCAATTATGCTGGGACGCGGTTTCCGATAAACCCGAGCTGTTTACGTTTTTTTCGGGCACATGTCAAGTGAGTCGTAATGGAGTACGGGTACCTGAGCGGCGCCGGCGGCGGCTTCGAGGGCGGCTGCCTGTCGGGTGGCGGCGAGCTGTCGTGGGGCGAGCTGGCGTCGTGCGGCCAGATGTCGCAGGCGGCGTACCGCTACCAGGGCATGCGGTACCAGCCGCCGCCGCCGCAGTGCGCGCGCCCGCAGGACGCCGCCATGCGCAACCACCACATCTTCCCACCCGCCATGAACCTGCAACGTGAGTAAGCCCGTTTATTTGCGGAAGGAGTAAATTACAAGATCCCTAATGACTAACAATATTAATATATATAGTAAATATAATACGCTGTGGGTAGTACGGGGTACCTAGGGGCTCAGCCCGTAAACAACATGTGAGTAAACACAATCTTACCAGTACTGTCTTTGTACAGTCGAGAAAATTGAACGTTTAGTAGATAATAGATACATAGGTCATGTTATTTTCCGACGGTAAGCAACTGATGACTGAAGACCGATACTTGATCAGTAGTCGGGACTTCTCACTCGTTAAATTTTCTTTAAGCTTTTGTGATGAATAAAATAATTCACTTCCATGCTCGTATGTTGTAATAACATAGAAGAGTTATTTCAAAGCCAGATATTTGATTTGATTAATTTTATAAACGTAACTGATCATGAATAAGTAGCGCATGTACCTACTACTAGTACTTCAGATATTTACCATAATATTATAGAGATGAGGTCTACAAGCATGGTGTTACGAGTACATTCTAGATTTTCTCTTATAGTAATATAATTTATATTTTTTCTTATTTTTTCATCTATAATAATGTGAAGAATATTGTTCATTACGGAGTGTTTTTAATACATACTTTCAATATTTTCTTTGCAATTTGCATCGCTTGTACAACGATAGCCAGAGAGTTTTTGAGGCCAGAGTGTGTACATTATTATATAAATGCTGTTTCTGTACATCATTTAATTAATAATATTAAGGTATTAACAATCAATACAAAAGTTATTATCAATTTTAATCAGGAACCATAAAACAAGCAGTACATCTGATACTGTTATAGCTAGACCTAAGGACAACTGGAGACACTAAATCCCTCCTTTGTTTTAATCCTAATTTTATACATCAAAGTCCTACTTGAATTAAATCACATTGAAATTACTACAAGAACCCTGACCCGACCCGATAGCCAACAGAATATTAGTTGAAAAAATTATAAATTGATCAAAACTAAAGACAGGGAATGGTACCAAGTGTACACTATATAAGGGACACTTGATATCCTATAGTAAATAGTCTATACAATTAATAAGAAACCAATATTTTTTTTTAAAAAGTGTAAGTAACCATAATTCCTTATTAGACCACTTGAAGCTTCAAAATAATATTATTGTGTATTTTAAGGCGCGTCTCCTGCGCGTATTTTTTTCGAAACTTTACACAAAAGATTGAAAAATTGTGTGGCTATACACATTTGTGTAGGAATATACAATGTTTTTGTCTTCCGAGACGGACGGAAAACATTCCCCGCGTGGGTAGAGGGGAAGGAATGTTGCATTTCTTATCAACTGTTACACCACTCACATGACCATTAAACATAGAAATACGGAAGAAATTATTTATCAATCCCAAATCGGTCTTCTATTCGTAACTCCTGATAAATACTAAAATTATAATAATAATAAGCCTTTATTGCAGATACTAAACAATAGAAAATTTACATCTAAAATTTATTATCCCATCGGATTCCCCGGTTTAGTAATCAGCATGTCTTGTGGCACATAGGCCTTTTCCAGCTGTTTCCATTTATGCCTATTCTTTGCTTGCCTTGTCCATGTTGCTCCTCCAATCTTTCTGATGTCATCTGACCATCGTATTACTTGTCTTCCTCTTCTTCTTTTCCATCCCGTGGTAGTCATTCTGTTAAAATCTGTGTCCATTTTGTTTTGCTTTCTCTTGTCATGTGTCCTGCTCAAAGCCATTTCAGCTGTCTTATTATCTTTACTAAGTCCTCTACTTTTGTTGTGTGTCTAATTTCTTCTGCTCTTTGTCGGTATTTTAATGTGACTCCTAACATACTTCTTTCCGTTGCCCTCTGGCCCGTTCTAAGCTTAAGTAGATGTTTCTGGGTCAATGCCCACGTTTCACACCTATACGTCCATACGTAAGACAAGGCAGAACACATGAGCTGAACACTTTTCTTTTGGCTGTCATTGGGAAGTACTTATTTTCAGTATTTATTTTAGGGACCAAAATCTTTTCCCTGCATTCGCCACTCGCTTTTCTAATTCTATATCTATCTGACCTTTATTGGATATAATTTGCCCTCGGTATGTATAGCTGTTTACATACTCAATTTTTTCTTATTTATTTATTTATTTATTTATTCAATAGATACACCAACAAGGAACAAACATTATTAAAAGGTAAAATTGCACATTCATGTTGTTTACACATCTAAATGCTGCCTTAATTATAGGTGTAATACAACTTGCATCTTTTATAAGTACTAAGCATTATTATTATTATTATTATTATTATTATTATAAGCATAATTTCAGGGAGATTAAGTTACTATGAATTAATATAATTTACAAATTAAACATAAATAAATCAATCACTTAAGTAATAAACTAAGAATTTAAATGGTTGAAACTAAACAAAGTTGTTCGACAGTAATTTTTTAATTTTATTGCGCTCTTATTATTTTTTTAAATTCGATTAATTTATTTGAGAATATACAGGCCTCGGTCGTACATGATATATGTACGACCGAATGTCCTGCACATTCTATTAACCGGTGAAGATTGAGAGATTAGATTAGATTCTTAGATTATTCTTAGATTCTTCATCCACTTTAATTGGTAGTTCTTCCCTGTTCGTTATTATTTTTGTTTTTGATTTATTCAAGGCAAGACCAGTTGGTCTTGGTCTCTTAACAGTTGTACTACTTGCATCGGTCAGCTGCTTCAGTATATATTCAAGTGTGCTTGCATTGTCTGCTACCAAAACTAAATCATCCGCAAACCTTAGGTGGCTAAGTTTTCTGCCATCGATAGTTATGCCTATATCGTCCTACTCTAGATTCCTGAATACGTCCTCTAATATTGCACTAAAGAGTTTTGGCGACAACGGGTCACCTTGTTTTACACCTCTGGCTATTGGGAACAACTCTCCTGTGGTTTCTAGTTTTATTTGTGCGGTACTGTTCGTATATGTATTTTTAATTATTCGTAAATACTTTTTCGGTATCCCCTGATGAATACGAGCTTTCCAAAGCGAGTCATGTTTCATTGAGTCAAATGCTTTGCTGTAATCAACAACAGCAATGTATAGTGACCTTCCATGCTCTTGACACTTCTCTACTTGCTGTTTTATGACATGCATATGATCGATTGTTGAAAACTCCGATCTAAAGCCAGCTTGTTCTATAGGTTGTTGTTCGTTAATAGCACTTTTATTGAAATGAAACGAAAGCCACCTAGATAATTATATAAGATTAGATAAGATAGAAAATTTGGTAGCAGGTAGAGCAGGTAGGTTATTGTGGTGCTGAAAAGGCCAAGTCACGTATTAACTAAGTGTAGTGTTTGTGAAGTTAGGACTTTTGGACTTATAAGCTTGACTCTACATAAGATTTTGTACAAAAAAAAGCAACATTTTATGGTTTTTATAATTAGTAGGCCAGGAAATAGACACGAAGAGCAGATGATTTTTTGATTGTCAGTGATCACTTGAATTATTAATTAATTTAATCTGTCATTAACTTATGTAGCAAAGGGGATGTTATTATAGAGCTCTTGTTTGGCAGGCACGAGAATATTATTTAGTTAATATTGATGGATAAAATATAATACACATACATAATTAAGATAGGTTCTCTATTGTCTTAATTCAAATCATCTTGTGCCGAATTATGTTTATGTTACTTATTTTTTCTTTCAACTGGGGCGTAGAATCGCAAGTGAAATAGTTACATAATAAAAATGTCAATATAAATTATCTTAAATAGTTTTCAGATATGAATTTGGTCAAACCTGATATTAACAATCATTAATCATTTTGCATATATATTTACATGAGATATGCAATATACAAAAAATACAAAAATATACAGTCGAGTCTTCAACCCGTCGCCAATCGTCACTATATCATTTAATTGAAAAAATAATGTTCAGCGATAATAATGTTAAGTGAAAATACTATTTTCGGAAACATCTTTGTGTTTTATTTTGCAAATATTATATTAAAAAATATAATAGATATAGTGAAACCTGTTGTACCATGGCTACATGACCTTTTTACTCGACAACGGCGAATGCAAAAGGAAGGGTAATGATTTGGTAGTTAATGTATGTATGATTGTTCCATCGTAGTGCCTAAATTTGTGGTCCGATTATAATGAATGTGATGTCAATAGGTTCGTAATAAGGGCTCGGGTAACATAGGGTACATAATTTGCGTAGTCGGGTTATAGTTTTAAAGTTTTGATTATTCTTATAATAATTAATGAGCTTTAAAATTCTATTGACTAGACCCTAGTCACTTTATTGCAACGGCTTTAGTGACAGACTACTATAGAGTTTCTGACCTGACGATGACGTAGTCAAAACTGGTCGTGTAATATAGTCAATTTTATATAAAATACCTAATAAAGTGGAAAAAGTGCAAGAAGTTCTGTGTATTATTATTGTAATGTAGAGTTAGTCGTTTTCGGCCATTTAAGGCAGTGTTTATTGTTATCGTTATAATAATATTTTAATATATTAGTGTGATATTTTTGTGAAATGTTTTAATAACATTCAAGCTTAAAGTCGCCTAAAATATTTGAATTCCGGCGTTTTGATCGAGACAAATTGATATAGGTGGTACCTCAGTCACATCCAATCGGTTGTTACATAATCTATGGGCAATGCATGTTATGTTAGATAAAGTTATGGCACTATCTTAACCCCCGACGCAAAAAGAGGGGTGTTATAAGTGTCACGTGTCTGTTTGTCTATCTGTCTGTATGTCGGTCTGTGCCATTGTAACTCCTAAACAGATGAATCGATTTTGATCTAGTTTTTTTTGTTTGAAAGCTGATATGATCGACAGTGTTCTTATTTACAATTCATCATTATCAGCTCGCAGCTATAAACAGTGAGCTTGACAATTCGGGTGTTACTTGAAATTTTTAATTTTGTTTATATATTTTTATGTGCAACTATGATATTTTTACTAATCATATCAGAGTGCTAAGTGCACACTTAACGCACAGGTGTTAAAAGTTATACGTAGTTGTTTGTGTTATTATATTTTGAAAATAAAAGCTATATATACGGATTTCATACGATTTTGGCAAACATTTCCACTTATTTTTTAATTTGTTAATTAAATACTCGTATGTCTTTTACCTACTACGTCTAGACAAAGTAAAATATTAAGAATTATTCTTTTTCTTGAGTATTTATATTTTGTATCCGAATCTTTCATGTGTCCTAATTACCTAATGCACGGTAATGCACGGTAATGTACTCAGCGATATAATAATAACAAGCTACGTTATAGGGTGGAATGTACCTTGGCCCAGAATAAAACCTTTCTTTAAAATTTATTAAGTACATGTTTTTTACAAAAAAATATTATTATTTACATTATAATATTTTAGAAAAGAACAACCGACATCATATATTTATATATATACATATGATATTTATATTAATATACATATATATTATACACTTATTTAATACGCATCCATGTTCCCAGGAACACAGAAAAACTTTTTGTTCCTTCGGCGGGAATCGAACCCGCGACCCCCAGCTTGAGCACCAACACGCTCAACCACTGAGCCACAGAGGTCGTCAAATATGTCAAATTTGTATGATTATTTTGATGTTTTCTGCAAATCTTATGTCACCTAATAGTATTACAATATAATATAACGTTTCTATCGGGATTTGGGAATTGTAAGAATCAGTTTGTGTTATTCTTACTATTATATATACTAATGTAACTTACTTAATGAAGGTGATGTTAGTTTAATGGCTGTAGATAAATTCTACTAATATAAGAGCAACAGCCTTTCAAAGTTAAAAATATTTAATAGTCGAGAAGCCATATTATAATAAATGTAACTCAATGTAACGGAATAAATGAATAATATGTACGATTAGTCAGCATAGTGCTAGTCGCTCACGGTAATGTAGTCTCTGTAGAAGCACTGAACACAGAATAAAGAGAACAGTAGAAGTTTTATGGAAGCGCAGCGCTGTCACGTACTACGTGTTACTTTGGGTCTGGGTGGACCGAGAGGGGGCGAAGTCGCTGCGGGGGCGCAGTCGCGGGGGCGAAGTCGCCGCGTGAGCGATTGCGCCCCTAATTGGCGGCGGCGTCCGCGAGAATCTTAGAGGGAGGACAGCGGAACGGCCCCCGGCCTCCCCTCCTCTCTGTAATCTAAGTAAGCCGCCTTATGCCCGTTAATCACACAGAAATTAATTACAAGTTTGCGTATTAATTACAACACAATTGCTAACCTTACGTTGTTAGGCACTGTTACCTCATAAGGTTGTGTTGCTTATTAAAATTGAGTTACGTTTAAGTTACTTTATAATATGATACTTGGTGTTAATATATCATCGTATTATCTCTATTCTGTAGAATATTAAGTCTGAGATAAATGTAATAAATATTTAAGTCTTAAATATGTTTTACATTTAAAAACATGAGGTTTCATTCAGAAAAATATCAATTTTAACTATTCAAATTGCATAGAACCTCTCGGGTTTTTAATCATCTTTCTTTTTTTTCATCTTTCTTTTATAAATAAAATGCGTTTTGTCCTTCTAGAACATTTATCCTACGAATAAAATAAATATTGCAAATATATCGCCTATTGTTTATTCGATTTGATTCGTAAGGGAAAATTCAAATATCACCCGACCTAAACCAATATCGCCGTTTCTATTCCGACGCCGCCGTGAGTTTACATGCAAGTGGACGGGTTAATTCGATTTGCCAGGACGGAGGGATATTTTATCGCATCATGTGATCTATTCTGTCTCAGTGTAGTATGGTAAGTGGGCCATAAAAAAGGCAATATCTCACAGTCGAGCTGCGCCCGATCTTCTCTGAAGGCGCCACACTTCACTACACCGAACACCAAACATCAATCCAATCATAACTTTTGCACTCTACCCACCTTATTAGAAAATAACAATATATGCTTACGGGGATATTTTTTATACTTATGATGAAAAAAAAACTAGAATTAGATTGATTAAGCCCTACTGACTAACGTTCGTAAATCGTAAATAAACGTGATCCGTAGGTACTGATGGGTATAAGATCGTTTGTGCTCTGTTCAATCCGTTCAAAGTTATTTTACCTCAGACAGGACCTTAATGCTGACGAGATAAGGACCACTCTCAAAAAAACTTCGAAGTGAAATTATTCTGAACGGACTATGGTATAAGAACATAAAGGTCATTGTTTTTTTATTATTAACAATAATAAATTAAGTTAATAGTATTTTCCAGGTGTACATTTTATTATGTCCTGGTATGTTCTCGTAATATATCCATTTATTTTTATGAGTTTGTATAATCCAACAGGCGCACACTTTAACTGCTTCGAAGTATTTACTTTACTGCTTCCATTAGGAAAATTCACCAGCACGGTTATTTGTAAGTGAAGAATATATATGCATGCATGCATACAGTGTGCTTCTTAATCTTCTATTTCTTTTTGATATAGTTCTGAATTAATTTTGCCTTAATCTTTAAGGGCCCGTTTACAAAATGTGTTGTTTGACAGCTGCCTAGTACGGACTGAATTACTTTAGCAATGTTTTGTGCAATAAATCCAGACAGTGATCAAATAAAATGAGCCGTATTGCCACACATTAAGATTCATGCATAATACCAAAAAAAAATGTTGAGGAGATTTTACACCTTTTCCAAATATTTTTTTTATATTGTTGGATTATTTTAAGGCCAAATTGAAGATGATTATATCCGCTCTCTTTTGGGTATTTTTAAGAAAAGTAAAATACATAATAGCAGAAAAATGATCCTAAACATGATCTCTCTTTATAATCTTAGGTCAAGAGGTTCTGCAAAATTGTTTTTACTATCTAAAAATCATAATTTTTGTAATATTTATTAAGCCAATTTTAGATAGAAAAGTACTCTATTTGTGACAATTATTTTTTGTGTCAACGCGCCCTTAATATTCTTATTCATATCTTTACCTATGAAATTGCCGTTTTGTATGAAAAAATTTAAAAGAATTTTTTTCATGTATTTTTTATTTGTATTAATCGAAGTAATCACCCATGCAATCAATGTATCTTTGCCAACGCAGTGGCAGTTTATTGATGCCCTTCTTAAAGAAATCAGCTGGACGGGAGGCAACAAATTCTTCAAAGGCATTTTGTACTGCCTCTCGGGTATTGTTTTTTTCCCGCCAACAAGTTATCCAAATTCTGGAAAAAGTAGTAGTCTGTAGGCGCAAGGTCTGGTGAGTAGGGCAGATGACGGAGAGCTTTCAACTCCAGTTCTTGCAACTTGGAGACCGTCTGCTGTGCAGTATGAGGTCGCGCGTTGTCGTGCAGGAGCAGCGGAGACGAGCGATTGACCAATGCTGGTTAGAGATGTGCCAGCTTCTCCATAATTGTATTCAGTTCTTCTCAGTACACGTCTGCAGTAATGATCACCCCGTTTGGTAAGAAGCTGTGATGAATCACACCGGCGCTAGACCACCAAACAGTGACCATAACTTTTCAAGGGATTATTTTTCGTTTAGGGCATTGTTTAGGTGCTGAACCAGGATCCAACCAACTTGCTGAGCGCTTGCGGTTATCAAACAGAATCCAGTTTTTATCGCAGGTAACAATGCGGTTCAAAATTGCTTCATTTGTGTGTCTGTTTAGCAGTGCAAGGCACGTCTCGAAGCGTACTTCGCGCTGGCGATCATTTAGTTCGTGGGACACCCATTTATCAGGCTTTTTTACCTTGCCAATTTGACGCAAATGGACCAATATTGTTTTGACGCTAACGTCGAAAGCTGCTGCTAATTCAGCCGTAGATTGTGTATCATCAGCTTCCACAATCACCTTTAATTCGTCATTGTCGACCAAAGTCTTCGGAAGACCGCGAGGTTCATTTTTCAGGTCGAAATTTCCAGAACGGAAGCGAGCAAACCAATAACAGGTGGTGCGTTGGTTTGTAGTGTTAGCTCCGTAAACGTCGTTGATGTTGCGTGCCGCTTGCTTGTGCAGCGTTGCTGCCACGACGGTACTCATATTCCATAATTACTCAAATTTTTAACGTATCCATGATGACGAAAAAGATTGAAATGCGATGAAAATGTAACACTAATCAATAAACAAATGACTACTTTTAGAAAAAGAATTCCATGTTTTAAAAATAAAATTAATTTGAAATTAGAATTCTTAGCCAAACAAAAATTATTTTGATTTGAAATGGCTAGTACTGCAGAACGGCAATTTCATAGTTAAAGACCTATTATTTTGTTATTATTTAGCTTAGCTAAGATAACAATATAAAACTTTAAGAAATTTCAAAAAGAGTTATGTATGGGATTAACTATTTAAAAATTTATTCATATTTCGTCGCTTAATAAAAGGTTTCCTTTCTTCCTAACTAAGTATCAATTTCGTTGTTTGTATTTATGAAAGAGAAGGCATGACAATTAGACAAACGATTAACACTAACTGTGTGCTAAGTGCGAGTTTCTTTCACTGCTCGTCGTGAAGAAGTCAACTACAATAGGCTAAATGACTGATTTTTTTTATTGAATAAATGAAACTTAAATATGAGTAACTTCTCAGAAGAAAAAGTATGTCAAAAGTCAATATTTTCAAAGGTACAGCGATTTGTATACAAAATTTCGCAAATCTCGTGAAAACGCTTCATACTAAGGTCGAACCTAGCTGTGACGTCACGCCTAGGTAAAAATGTATAAAGTATAAGGCCACAGGAACATATTTATAAATATCTCCGATATTTGTGTGTTTAAGTTTATACTTACCATAATGAATGCTTTTGTATATAATGTAAGTAAACTAATGATGTAGGTTTTGTTTACTAATTTAGCAAAAGAAAAAACTTTTTGTACTTTTACGATAACACAAATTTATGACGACACAAAATATATTTTTTTTTTACATTTACCAAGTAGTAATGCTTCAATATTTCTGAGTATATACTCATTAATATTAATGAAACTAAATATTTTAGATGTAGTTATCTCCTCTATTTGTATGGCATCAAAATAACGCTCCTAGTGGCAAACAATAGTAACCAATTCGATGCCATACAAATTGTACTTAACTTCTTCACGGTAAGTACTGACAAAAAACTCGCACTCAACACACTGATGATGGTAAAATTGGGACCTTTTCTAGAAACTTTTAAAAGATGGACAGTTATTATAAAAGTATTGCTTTTTAAATTCATAAATATCAGAAACTTACTTAAGTCAATTCATAAGACATTTGTTGCATGTAAATTCGCACATTTACGTGCTTGTAAACATTAATCTACGTAACCCTTCAGGGGTCCGCAATATGCCGCGATGACGCGCCGACAGAGCCTGCATTATGGATGTCGGTAAACTTTTCGCGTGACGCGAGAAAAATGAACCAAGGGCTACGATGAAGGATGGCGAAACAATTTACTCACCCTGTATATTACAGTGATTTACATTACAGTGAAGGATTTTTTATGTGTAACGTAGATTTATTGTAGTACTATCAATCATCAACCTTTTACTCATGCTGTATAATTTATATCGTCATTTAGAACTAGTTGTCCCGACACACGTTGTTCTTCTACATCTACACCTACCAACCTACTGGGGCCGGCGGATTTTCTAAAAATGTTCAAGTATTTCTCACCGTTTAAACCTTCCCTGAACTTCCACAATTATTTTAAGACCAAAATTAGCCAAAGCGGTCCAGTCGTTGTCGAGTTTTAGCGAGACATTGGAATTGCAATTCATTTTTTATATATAAGAAGAAGAAGATTAAACATATACAAAATATGGAATGGTACGTTGCTTAGTTTTGATGTTGTCTTTTGGACGACTATGATGGGACATTACAATTTTGTATTTCCCAAATTTCTTCAAACAGCTCGCGTTTTTTTAAACAAAAAAATTAATTTTCTCTTTCACTTTAATGTATAATAAACCGACTTTCAAAGTAAAAATGCACAAAAAAGTATATAATAAAACTTATTTTCTAAGTAATTCCCCTTTTAAATTCAGCTAAAATTTAAACTATTTCTCTACTCAATCTTCCTAATTTTGAAGTCGGTACCAGCCCAAACAATATATATAATAATATAATAATATAATATTTTATAGAAGTCACGTTCAAATTTGCTGGTACCATCTTCAAAATTAGGACGATTGAGTAGAGAAATACTTTAAATTTTAGCCGAATTTAAAAGGGGAATTATTTAGAAATAAAGATTTATTCTAATTTTTTGTGCATTTTTACTTTGGAAGTCGGTTTTAATTTTTTTAAACAACATCCAAAAATAATATTTTTTCTCTTTTTAATTAAATTTATTATTGATATATAAAATAAACACATTGATATCGGTGCACAAAACTCTGATGAGTCTGTACTTCTTGTGAAGATGGTGAAGATGATGATGATGATTACTGTAAGTGGTATAATGGCATATGCCTGCAGTTCTTTAAATATCGCCGGAATCCCCAAACATGTATCTATAAGGACTCAGGAGTTCTGTTCAGTACTCTTGGATCCAGGGTATACCTTGGTACAAAAGCTTACTTTTTAGTAGCATATGCTTGGAATTCTTCAGAAAAAGTCAAAACCAGTATATGTGGCCATATAAAATTCGAAGAGTTCCCTCGATTTATCATGGATCATCAGATCTCCACTTTGGTGACTAAGAGACAAATTTCGAATTATAACCTTTACAACAACAAAACTATTTTGCAAATAGGTTCACATACGGTGTCGATGTAAAATATGTGCTATGGTGTGACGAGGGTGTTGATGGTGATGATTACTGTAAGTGGTATAATGGAATATGCTTGCAGTTCTTTAAACGTCGCCGGAATCCCCAAACATGGGGAAGTCGGTTAAAAACAGTTTAATGTGTAAAATCTATTTTATTATTTTTAACTACTCGCGGTTATTTACTATCATATAAGATGAATTTATACAATTTGATCACACGGTATAACACCTTCAATGTAATTAACTGAATATACTTAGGCCTGGGAGGCAATGAGGGGAGGGTGGGTCTGCACCATATCACCGGGTAATTGGCATCAATCGATTAATTAGCGTGTTAGTTTCAGGCTCAAAGGGATTACTTGTTTACCTTTGTGAGCTAAAGGTTTATACAGAAAAATTACAGCCTATTGCTAGTTTTAAAGTTCAAATTGGAGTCCCAGTACAGCAGTACTGAGTGCAGTATTGCGATAAAAAACATTAGCTAACTTAAAAATCTCGTAACTTTTTGTAAAGGCTTTTATATTTTTAATTATTTTAATTATACATAAAGAAATAAAGTCAATAGACATAATGATACAGATGAATAGATAAACTGACACACAATTAATTTTATATATAAATGTTGATTACATTTTACAGTGTAATGTTTGCGAAGGTACAACCATTCAATCTAAAATGTATGCAACCATTTCCCTTCCCATTCACAGTCGTACCCTACCCGTGCCAACGAAAAATGATCATAACAATAAGCGGACCCGCCTGACCCAAACTGCAAACTCAAATTAAACATTATAAGAGCAGAAACATCTTGCCAAGATCCTCTTCATTAGATCCCGCAAATTGCGCGCGGGGAAAGAGACGCGCGGAGGGAGGGCGAAAGAGTCACCCGCCCCCTCCGTCCTCGGTCCCCTCCCCGTCTCAGACCCCGCTTCCTCTATTAATAATGCAAATGAGACCGCAGCTCGGCCAAGAAGCGAGTCCCGATTAATTCCGGTTCATTTGAGGTAATTGTCGCTGCGCGCTGCGGTCTGCGGTCTGCCCGGTGTCCTCACTGATATGTCACAGAATTAGTATTCATACACCTACGTAGAACGGAAATACAATAGATTTAAATTTCATTAATCCTGGCAATATAGGCAATATTATTTATTCGGTTCAGTCGTCAAATGATGTTCGCAAAACTAATTATTAATAATATTTTTATTATCAGCTTTAAACTAACGATTTGATATAAGATTCAAAAAGCTATGAATGTTCAAGTAACATTGATACTACACATGATACTACAGGTAGTATCTATTCAAGAAATTAACCTTTAACCTCTGACTTACAAAATATGCATAAAAGCTTAGGTATGAAACGCTTCCTTCTCTATGAAACAATGTAAGGCGCATAAAATACATAAAATAAGGTCTCTACCCTCTGAACGGAACAAAAAGCTTGCACTTTCCTTACGTAGCGGTGTCGTAGCGCTACGGCTACGGGCTACGAGCTACGATCGATACTATGCTACGCGACATCCGAAGGCTTTTTCACTAACGCTATAATTTTATGTGTTTATTTATTGCGAGGTTGAGGCCCTCTTAGTTATTTATTGTGTTCTATAAAAAATATAATATCATCGCACTAATTTCTTGTTTTATTAATGTTTATGTTTTACTTCAATTATTATATTAACGTACGTGGATAATATTGCATCCAGATGATTTTTAAAGCGATGTTACATATTTCTCAAAGTGTAAACACGTATACAATAATTTTACTAGTAGGTTGTAGGTTTGAAACTTTTGTATCAAAACATTCCAGTCTCTAGTGATTATCTTATTTTGTTATCTAAAACAGATCTAGTGTCTACAAAACTAAGAAATACTTACTTACTTCACGACTAAACTATATTTAGAATTTCACAACCATAGTTTACAATGATTTTTTATAGATTATAAAGTTTAACATTTCTGTGTTATATTTTACATACATATACACGAGCTTAAAAAGCCATAAATTATTTTGAAAATGGTATACACGAAAAATTTACAAGCTGTTAATTATAACGCCAAACAATATTAACATTAACAAACAAATAGGTTGCGCGCGGGGCGGACGCGGGGTAGAGCGGCGAGGAGGGAGGGAACAAAATGGCCGCCTGCACCTTACATTTTGTTCGTCACTTAAACTGCTGGAGCATTATCATTTGGCGGAAACGTGTAGATAGTGAATAATGTTGAACCTGAGTAAATGTTAATTATTTTATGTTAATATTCTTTTAATCCTTAACAGTTACAAAAGTAAGAAATAAATCGTAGTCACCTAGTAGGCCTATAGCCTGTATCAGGTAATAACGCTCTTCCATATTTAAACAAGCAATCAGTAAACGATGAAAAAAATGGTTATATTTTTAATAACTAATTTTATTAATTATTGTTTGTTGTAAATATAATAATAATACAGTACACATACATACAGTATGTCGCATATAAAACTATTTTACTTATTATTCGTAAATTGTACAATAACTCACTATCGAAATATTGTGGTATTATTAAAAGCACAAATAAAATCTATATTTAACAACTATTATTGCAAATATTTTTCGGTACTTGTTTTAAGTGTGTATTAAAAATGTAAACTGAAACCTTTTTCATCCTATATTAATATAAAATCTGCCTATATTACTATATTAATAGTAACTTAAGCTAAACTTCAGTTATGGCAATCTTGAGAAATTAGCCTCGTAGTATAACAAGACTTGAGACCTTAGGAGTTCATATAAAGTGACTTCGTACTAGGATTGTTTTGAGAAATATCTAAGGTGTGAGGTTCCATTGAGAACGGCGTGGTTGAAAATACTTACGAAATAATAATCTATCGTTAACTACAGTTTGTTGTGAAGTCTAGAGCATAACTTATAATGAAAATATGACAGAGATACGGTTAAAATTTTCAAAGAAGTGTAAATTGAATTTCGTTTTGTTCTTAATAAAACAAACACCGGCGAAGTCCGAGACGGTCTCGCGAACAAAGAGTTCCGTATCGTTATCTATACAAGTTTCTATTAACATCTAGCACTAGTATTAATATCATGCAAAAACAGCAAAAAAAAAACTCGAGTTTTTGTGTAAAGTATTTATTTAACTTTATTTTTATTTTTCAAGAGTGATATTACTCAAAACTCAGCTAATATTTCAACCACCTACCGGTTTCCATTATTAATATCGAGCGAAAGCTGTTTTTTTTAAGTTTATTATACTCTGTTTTTAGTATTTGTTGTTATAACTTATAGCAGCAACAGAAATACATCATCTGTGAAAAAACCGTTAACGAGATATACAGCCTGGTGACAGGCAGACGGACGTTTCTACCCTTTGGGTCCATAATTAAGTTGATTTTTAATTGTTTGGTTCAATATTATTAATGGGGTATTCACTATTTAAGAAAATGAACAAATACCATTTTCAAAATAATTTATGGATTTTTAAGCTCGTGAAGAAAATATAACAATGAAAGTTTAATCTTTATAATCTACAAAATCATTGTAAACTAAATTAAATTGTTGTGAAATTCTAAATATAGTTTAGTTGTGAAGTAAGTAAGTGTTTCTTAGTTGTGTAGACACTAGACCTGTTTTAGATAACAAAATAAGATAATCACCACGAAACTGTAATGTTTTGATACAAAAGTTTTGTCACCTTCACCTACAAGTAAAATTATTGTGTACGTGTTTACATTTTGAGAAATATGTAAGTAACATCGTTTTAAAAATCATCTGGATGCAATATTATCCACATACATTAATATACTAATTGAAGTAAAACATAAACATTAATAAGACAAGAAATGATTGCGATGCTATATTTTTTTATAAAACACAATAAATTATTACAAAGAGGGTGTCAACCTCGCATTAAAGAAACACATAAAATTATAGCGTTAGTGAAAAAGCCTTCGGATTTCGCGTAGCATAGTATCGATCGTAGCTCGTAGCCCGTAGGCGTAGGTGTTGGTTGTAGGTTTATGTGTAGGTTGTAGGTGGCGAAGGCTGGTTCTATGCCCTAAGTCTACAAAATATAAGTGGTAAGTAAAGCCGATAGGAATGGAGTTATAGGAACCCCACGCCACAGATACTTATCTTTATTAAATTTTTATGTAATATTTTATTTTGCCCCCAGCCGGCCTGCCGTACAAAGTGTACGGCGGTCACGAGGGCTCTCTTACGGAGAAGCGGAAACAGCGGCGCATACGCACTACGTTCACGTCGGCACAGCTGAAAGAACTGGAGCGGGCCTTCCAGGAGACGCACTACCCTGATATCTATACGAGAGAGGAGATCGCCATGAAGATAGACCTCACTGAAGCGAGAGTGCAGGTATGTGTCTTGTATGTAAATCATAAGTCCGAAAGCTCCTTAGTATGTTATTGCAATTGTTAAATTATGGGGTAACCTTGAAGTACCGACGTACTATTTTTTGTAACGATAGATGTAACGGTCGCTCATGCCGCATGTAAGCAGTACGTATTTATAGAAAGAAAATAAAGCGTTCTTAAGAATGTGAGGGCTTAAGAAAAATAAATGTAATCTAAAACGATAAACAATTTAAAAAAAAAACAAAAACAACAATCCAGTTTCGTAAGAATCGCAATATTAACATCAATGCTACGAAATTACCTAGATGGGTTAGTTGAATAAAACCGACTTCTGCGTACACAGCTACGCAGAGTAATACTTAGTAGGAACTCTTCTTTAAACTTTTACAGAGATTATTTTATAGTAGAAAGGTACCTAACCTTTCTACTATAAAATAATCTATAAAATAAATAGCTGACTCGACAGACATTGAACCATTTCATGTTGAACCGTTTATTCCATTTCAATAGTTCATAGGTATGACAGGAGTCTTAACTACGAAGTATTGAAATGGAATAAAATATGTAACTGACTATCTACAAACTACAACTACACCTACAACCTACACCTGCAATCTACACCTACAATCTACACCTACAATCTACACCTATAATCTACCGCTACAACCTTCTACCTCTACCTAAAACCTTCACAATACACAAACACCTACACTAACTACGAACTAATCTGAGACACGGTGTCGGCCGATTTAACATTAAGCACTTTTGACTACAAATTTTATTTTTGAACTTCCAAACTATATATCCGATTTAGATGAAACAAAGAGTATTTAATTTCTAAAATAATACTCTTCATGAGTAAGCTATTTATTTTCATAAGGATTAATATTTATAATTACTTAAGCTACTAAGATAAAAAGTATTATTAAATCTTAAATTACAATATGTAATAAAATAATTTTCTCTTTTGCCTGTCAATAAAGCCATCTACCAGTATATTACATTTAAGTAAACATGTGTCATGATTATAAAGGTTGTCTGGCAGAAATCGCTTGTAGCGATAAGACCGCCTTTTGTGCTTATTTATGTTTAGTTTTTCTATGTTCTGTATGTCTTATTTGTTTTTGGTGCATTAAAGAGTTTTTTTTTTCATTCATTCATACTTAAGAAATCAAAAAATATTGGTCCCAGTAATTTAATTTAATTAAACAAGACAAAAGATGTTATACTACCTTAACTATAGTAGTTAGCTGGCTGTATGCTGTCGCGGACTTTACTAATATCTATTAGCATGTTTTAATGTGGTAGAACATTATTTTGTTCTATCGTCAATAATATATATATATATATATATATATTATACTGCTATTTATTTATGCATTTGTATTTCGAAAACCGTAATTCATTTGTTTTTTCCTCTTTTGGTTTTTCTTTGCGTCACTCTGTTTGCAAAATGGAAAACTTGAAATATCGTATTATTTTCGAGTACGAGCTCTACCGTGGCACCACTGCTGCAGAAATGGCTCGAAGGATTAATTATGTGTATGGCGGCGGTGTCGCAAAAGAAAACACAGTGTGTTTTTGGTTCCAACGTTTTCGTTCCGGAAATTTCGACCTACAGAACAAGCCCCGGAGACCAAAGTTGATAATGAAAAATTGAAGGTTATTGTGGAAGCGGATCCATCGCAAACCACGTCCGAGTTAGCTGCAGGCTGCGGGTGTATGTGATAAAACTGTTTTAATCCACTTGAAGCAAATTGGGAAGGCGAAAAAGCTTGAATGGTGGGTACCTCATGAATTGAGTGCAGAAAACCGACAAACGCGCGTCGACTGCTGCGTTACATTACTCAACCGACACAATAATGAAGGGATTTTAATTCGAATCATTACCTGTGATGAAAAGTGGATCCTGTACCCTGTAACCCTGCCGAACCAGCCAAAGCCTGCCCCAAGCGAAAATTGACTCAAAAAATACATATACCCTACAAACTTCTACCTACAAATATACCCTAGTCCGGATTTTGCCAAATACCAAAAAAAGATGCTAATTTCATAATTTCAAATAATTTTGGCGGAAACTTGATGACTATCCTGCGGAACCCACTTTGGAAATCCCTGCTCACACCGCCTGCAGTGTGGTTCGTAAATAACACGCATAAAATGTTGCTTGACAGATAACGTAACCAGTGTACAGTGCAACTAAATTCTTAATGTCCAACGGCAATAATGGCTTTTCTATCGAAATTACAGACGGTGTGTGAAAAACGACAATAACAGAAAGATGTAACGTGGTTGAACTGTAGGTAACAATGAAACTAATAAGGTAAGTACTAAATAAGGTAGGTGTATAAAAGGGTGCCCGAAGTAGCATTGGTGAATTATTATTAATAATAATAAGTTACGTACGTATGTTTGTACACCGATCATAAGTAAAACTATGGCTAATAGCTATTTACTTACGTGAAAGAAGTATTGAGTACTGAATGACTGCTAGTAGGTAGTAGGTACTAAGTCTACTCCTAGTACTAAGTTCACGGAATCCATCGACCATCAGGTGAGCTTTTTTACCAAGGTATACCCTGGATCCAAAGGTACTGAACAGAACTTCTGAGTCCTTATACATGTTTGGGATTCCGGCGTTGCTTAAAGAACTGCAAGCATATGCCATCGTATGATGTCTTACAGTAATCATCATCATCATCACATGCCACTTACAGTAATCATCATCATCATACCACCGTCTTCACAAGAAACACCAACATATTATTATGATCAGAGTTCATTACTCATCAGAGTTTTGTGCACCGATATCAATGTGTTCATAATAATATAGATAATAAATTCACAGAAAGAGAAAAATATTATTTTTAAACAAAAATTACAACCGACTTCTAAAGTAAAAATGCACATAAAAGTAAGGAATAAAACTTATTTTCTAAATAATTCCCCTTTTAAATTTAGCTAAAATAAAAATTTTGAAGTCGGTTTCAGCAAATTTTTAACGTGAGGCTATAAAATATTATAAGATATTGTTTGGGCTGGTACCGACTTCAAAATTAGGAAGATTGAGTAGAGAAATTGTAAATTTAGCCGAATTTAAAAGGGAAATTATTTAGAAAATAAGTTTTATTTCATACTTTTTTGTGCATTTTTACTTTGGAAGTCAAAGAATAAATATAACCTATAGGCTATATTTATTTTAATGGGAATAATGTAGCAGTCTAATGGCGAAAAAATTTTTGAAATCGGTCCAGTAGTTTTGGTGTGATTCGGGAACAAACATACAAAAATACAAACCTTGCTCTTCATAATATTATAGAACTAGCTTTAATTATAGTAGTGGTGTAATTATAGTATCGGGTATCCCACGGGAATACTGTACTTTTCGGGATAAAAAGTAACCTATGTTTTAATCCAGAGTCTAAACTACTACCATATCAAATTTCACCGAAATCCGTTCAGCAGTTTTTGCGTGAAAGAGTAACAAACATCCATCCATTCTCACAAACTTTTTCATTTATAATATTAGTAGGAAGTAGGATATACTAATTTGGTATTTACAACAAATTATCACGTTTGAATAGTGTAGATAGGAACTACCTCTTACCTTCATTAACTTCACCGCACTCACCAGTCACGGTACGTCGTCACATTTCCCTCATCACTATTCATTTTTACAATTTTATAATTATTTTTAAGGCGATATGTTTTATGTCTTTGAGAATTATTATTCATAAAAATTTAAATTTAAAAATAAAATGTTTTAAATTAGCTATATTAATTTTTGTCAACTCCATTATTGCGTTAGCGCCTTTTCACACGTCCCGCAGCTCCGACGGCGTTGTCGCAGCCGAAGCGCCGCTGAACTTGGATTTGTATGGATTTTTCCGTCGCAGGAGCTGCGGCGTTTCATCGCCGGCGCTGCGGCACAAAAAAATCAAACAAATAGCCATACAAATCCTAGACCGCGGGATATGCGGCGCGTGTATTAACTGTTAGCGTACTAATATAGACGAAACAGTAAAACACAACTTTACGTAAAAATATTGAACAGGTAACTTTAAATATTTTCAAAATAGCATGCATCTCTTAATATTTAAATATTAATACATATTTAACAGCTTTACATAATCACAATATTTAAGCTCGTCCCCGTTGGGCGAGCAAAAAAATACTTTTTCGTTTCGTCCGTCACTGCATTTCCACAGTCCAATTAGTGTCTGTTAATTCGGCTTGTGACGTGCGCCTTGGTAAAAAAAGAAACGCGGTTGCCTCTAATTTCATAATAGGCGCTCATTTTTATGTGCCCGCCGCATGTGTTCGCCTGAATATTTGATGGAGTAAAGAATCGGGAGATCGGGAGCCGACCCGAGCATTTATTACAAGACTTGGGTATAATATTCACTTTATTGTTTATCGATATTCTATTGGAACGAAGTTCCTTATCGCGCGTTGCGAAAGGGGGCTAGACGGAAAAAATTAAGACTAAAAGTTGTAACTACACTTTTTGCTATAGTTGTAAGCTGTGCGGCGTGCACGTGTTTCTCTGTCGGTCTCTCTCTCTCAATTATTACTAAAATTGAGCCTGCTGATTAAGTTTACATTACATTATATTCGTTAATAAAAAAAAAATATTATTATAACTTTAAAAAAAAAATGTATTACAATTCCTTCACTAATTAATCGAAAGGAACTTCGTTCCATCCGGGTGTCCCTTGACACCTCTCAAGTTTTTTTTGTGATGTTTTGTGTTTGTTACAATTTGTAAGGCTAAAAAGTATACACCGTCATTATGACAATTAAAAGTATTATATATACTTATAATTGCTATTATGACGGTGAATTAATTTAACCATTTTAAAATGGGGTATTTTAAAGTTTAAATCGCGTTCGTTATGAGTTGACGAGTGAACGTACTTGTTAAGATACAGATTTTTTTATCTTTTTTTTTCGTGTTCGTGACATCCATAATATAAATATCAAGTGCACAAGTACTACATAGGTATACAATACAATATTTCAGCTGCCATTCACAATAGAAAAAGATAAAGTACCTTCTATTAGAAATATCTCCATCTGCTACGACATAGTGTGTTAGAGCAGAAGCGCCATATTTTAGCGGTCCTAGTAAAAGACGCTCTTAGCATAAAAAGAAAATAGATTTATATTTTCTACTTTTATACTTTTACATCATACGTATACAATTTTGTGATAATATCCGAGCTACAGCTACCGTATCATAGAGCTGCAGCACCATATTTCAGCGGCCCCAGTAACAAACGCTCATTACGTTAAAAAGTATCGGCGGGGAGAGTGGGCCGCCATAAATATCGCGAGCGGTCGCGTAACTCAGCGCCCGCGACTTCTGATAATTAAAACTCGCTGCGAAACAATCCACATATTACAATTTCGTGTTTGTATATGAGCGGTAAATACATTCATTGGTCGATGTAAAGAATTATGTTTTTCGACTGTTTGTTTTGGGTGCAAATTATTTACAATTTTTTTTTTAATATTTTACATTTTATTTAGGTTTGTTTCATTATTTCTCAATAGGCACGATAAAAGTTTACTAGGTCTCTAGATGCTGTGCTTCAGTGCTTGCTACAAATGTAGCGTAGAAAATTACCTACTACGCCAGGCTCGCTAGAACAACGAATGATTTCAGCTGGTTAAAAATAGAAAATCTTTTTACTATAAATGATGAGAGGATTTTACTAGTTTTGAACTTCGTTTCAGAAATGTGGTAAACTGTAATAAATTTCGTATTTCAGTCGGTCATACCTAATCTTGAAAATGTAATTTGAATAAAAAGTTATATACCACCAGTAAAACAATCTTCGAGTGGCCATTTTGTGAAACGTACGTACATTACGGACAGAACAAACACAGCCGCCCAACTAATTCAACACGGATCCTGGCGAAATTCCGACTCACGCTCGACGGCGCTGAGCAAACGCACAATTTGCCGTAGCTCCCCGACACGGCCACCTGCTCCAGAGCAAAAGGAATCGCCTGAAAAATGACCAGCTGCTTTATAATACATGACGTATTTTTTCCTGCCCACGTTGTCATAGGGATAGGGCAATTTAATCCATCACGCGGTGCGCGCCGCCACCACCGTCCGTGCCGATAAATTCTATAAAATTGCGGACGATTTTGGTTTTATTGTTGGCCCGAATGACAATGCATTTTTCAATTTTAAAATTAGAATTTCATTTTAGAGTTGGTATGGGCTATGGCAGAGGCATTTTAAATATTTGATACTACACACACCGGCATATTTAGCGGAACATAAAATTTATGGTATTCATATAAAGGTTTGATATCAGTATCATATAAGGTTGCTGGCTGGTTTATGCGTCATTTAATTTAAATAGAAATATTTTCAAATTAAGAAAACAACTGAACATCACATTTTATGCAATTGTTTTAATTTTATTCAAATACACCTTATCTGGAGCGAACTTCGAGTATTTCTTCCTTATGAGTTTGATTTAAAATTTCATTGAAATACTGTTTTTTGTTAGTTTTTTTTTATCGCGTATCTTTCTGGAGTTGAGGACTGAATTATGCCTGACTTAGCCCCAACGGAGATTGCCAGGGCACTCAAAATGCGAAGAAATGGTCAAACCTACAGAGTAATATCCAGAGATCTTCGTCGACCAATTTCAACGATCCATCGCAGTATCCGGTATACGGTCTATCCGCAGTATACGGTTCAGGGAGACCGGTACTTATGTGAGAAGGGCAGGACAAGGCAGAAAAAGACTTCGAGTAGGGATGATCGTTTCATTCGGCTTCGTGTACGTAGGAACCCTCGTTTGACGGCCGTCCAAGCCCGACATGAGTTAGAAGCAGTGCGGGGTGTAACCGTAAGTGAGCGTACGGTACGAAGAAGGTTTGAAGAAGCTGGTTTGGGTTCATTTGTGCCCGCCAAGGCTCCAAGGCTCGAGGTAAATTATCGTAGAAACAGGTTAACTTTTGCTCAGGAGTAAGGTATTGTTAGTGATGAGTGCAGCATTCTCTTAAATCAAATTGACGGCAGGCAAAAAATATACAGACGCAAAGGAGAACGATACATTCAGACAAATTTTGAAACTACAGTTGCATACGGTGGTGGATCAATAATGGTTTGGGCGGGCATTTGTTTGGGAGCTCGCACAGACTTGGTAGTGATTGACAGAGGGAGTCTGACTGCAGACCGCTATATCAGAGAAGTTTTAGAAGAAAATGTCGTACCGTTTGCCCCATATATCGGTGACGATTTTGTTTTTATGCAGGATAATGCTCGGCCGCATACCGCTCGGGTAACTCAATCTTATCTTAATGATATGAATATCACTGTTAAGGAGTGGCCGGCGAGATCACCGGATATGAACCCAATAGAGCACGTTTGGACTTGCTGAAAGAAAAGTTAAGTCCAGAATTCCAGCTCCTGCCAACGTGGGTGAACTGCGAATCGCCGTAGTTGAGGAATGGCGGAGACTATCCCAGGAGACCATCGATAACATCATTCTCAGTATGCCTAGACGGGTAGAAACTTTAATAAGAGCACGTGGAGGAAATACGCGTAATTTTAATATCAATTTTCACTTTTCCCGGTTACATGAAAAGTTCAAAAATGTACAATTTTTTCACAAATCCTTCACTCGCAAAATCTGTTCTTAATGTGATCTCATTTTAAGTAAAACAAATGAAACTTTAAATAACAAAAGAAGTGTAGTAAGTAGATTTTAAAATAAAACCACACATACATGCGATGATTTGTCCTGCACAAAGCAACCGCATGAGTTGCTATTTATAAAATATTAGGCATTTTTAAGTTATTATATTTTTATTAACGTAAGTAACGTTCATTTTATCAAGTCTTGAGTGACTATTCCTGGTTGTTGCATTAACAAAATGAATATTAACAACAGCTGCAGTGACCACTACATTTGATAGCACTGTGGGTATGCAATAAAGATTGACAAGCCAGCCTCTGGGACGGAGGCCGGCGAATGTCAATCCAACTGATCTTAGACGCCGGGGCCCGCGGGACCGTCTGAGCGGAGCTATACAATGTGGGTACATAATATCTTACAGAATTATGATTTTGCGATGATAATTCACAAATGGCCCTAGTAATAACTTTTGTACTCATATTTTATCAGTGGCGTGCACAGGATTATGACACTAGGTATGCGGCGAAGTACTCGGTCACAAAAACTTTTTTGTTTATAGATTTTTAGCATAGCTACAGTCAAGCGACGGATCTCTAAGTCGAAACCATGCCAACAGAGCAAGTCTTAGATGTACTACTATTCATGTACATCTTCTACGGCAACGCAGACAAAACAGCGATCGATCGTCGCGGCGGAATAAATTCTAATAAGTAAAATAATAAGCATATTTTAAAATATTATAACTACTCACCAGTCAGCTTCAATTTTCACATATTCAAGGTTCTGGTTACTTGAGATTACTATATGCCGATGTAAATTACTAAATAATATGCAAGGAAAACAATATAATAATTTAATTCTGTGTACACATACACAACCATACAGCCAGTTATACGTTTCATAACTTTTAAAATGAAATTTTCGAGTTACATTATTTTTTTACTGGTTTAATTGTTGTAACTCGGGTACACACCTACCTTTAGACAGAATTTGAATCTTTTCACTGAATGACAATTGTGAGAACTTGTTATTTTTAATTTTTAATAAACACACATTTTCAAAACCTCACAGTCAAATAACATTTAAAAAAAATCGACTAACTCACTAGTAAAAGCAAATCACTACAATTATTAAAGAAACTCAGTAATAAACTGTTAAATGTACACACTTTCAAATGTTAAAATGAAAAATCTTTTAAGAAAACTATAAATAAACTGGAGCGATTAAATTGTAAACAATGCTTATCACATGAAATATGCAATATGGCCCCCGCGAAACACAAAACTTTTCTTCTATTTAAACAAATAAGACCTTACTAAACAAAAATGCTTAATGTGCATACGTGATTTATTAGATTTCCGACTATTCTTTTTACTCGGATTATAGGCAACGAATAATTTCCGACAAGCCAGTTCGGCGGTTTTCGGAAGCGATCGGATAGCCGAACCGAAGGCGAGAGCCATCGTCTGCCGCTGGAGTTCCCGCTAATATAATCATGTCGATATTCATGGGTGTGTGCGTTTGCGAAGTATGAAAATTACACATACATGCGATCATTTGTCCTGCACAAAGCAACCGCATGAGTTGCTATTTATAAAATATTAGGCGTTTTTAAGTTATTATATTTTTTTAATTAATTTATTTACTATTAATTAATTATTAAAGTCATCTAAAACGTACGAATGTTTTATTAAAATATCTGTGAATGTCAAGTAAAGCACTGCATTTCTGCCTATATGGAGCGCACGCCCCTGTATTTTATAGATATGTGCGCATATACTAGATAGGTTGTAGACCACTAGTTTGCCTTATTAGGCTGTAGACTTGTAGATAAAATATATAATAAATTATAAAGAAAATATTTTTCTACATACGGTAACAAAATTTTTATGAGTAGCTAATTAAAGAGACTATCTTGAATTGGACTTGGTCTCTACTCTCTACTACATCTCAAAACTTTTTGCGAAGGAAAGTCTTGGCTTTTTTCATTTCATGTTTTTGTGGGATCAAGTGCACATTTTTTACAATTTATTTATCTGTTAGAATAAGGATGGCTATAATAATTTTCACGCTAAGTCTTTTAGTGTTAGCTTATTAGGAATTTTTGAATTTCTCTAATGATTATTATCTCTATAATAATATCTATAATCTTCTAATGATTATTAGAAGATTAGGAATTCAGTAATCGATAAACAATACATATCTACGACTGTCATAAATAGATTAGAGATGGGATAATGGGTAACAATTTTGGGACGATTCCCAACGAGTGGGGCAAGTGGGTCGCAGGTGGCCGACGCGTGCGGGCCGCGTGCGGGCTCGTGCGGACTTGTGCGACACGTGCGTGGCGCGCTATATTACACTTGCCGCAACCGTTGCTCACTTCAAGCACAAAATTATTGTTTGTCTGTTTGAAGTGGATAGGTAATGATAATGATAGCTACTGTGATATATTATATTATATGTATTATATTATATGTATGATTTTATTGATACACGATAAAACTAACTACTAAATTTTTCTATATTTCAAACATGCGCGCTGAGAAACAGTTTTAAAATTCCTATCGTAAAAATAAACCCAATATCTAGGAGATATCCTATCAAGATATATATCTAAATAGGTATTAAGGTATCAGAATACAGTAGGTATTTTTTTGGTTATTTTAACAACTCAACTTAGCATCCTCAACATTAATGTATTAATATTTACGACTGTCAATCTGTCTTTTAAATTTTTCATTTCGTATCTCAGAGGCAAAATACCCTTACAAAGGTCAAACTCAAAATTAAATGAATTATTATCGACCACTAGGCGACCACCAGCTGCCTAATTAGTAATAAAAAGAACTTATCATAATATTGTTTATCCAAAACAAACAATGATAAAATCGAATGTTAAATGAAACTAGGGTACTGTTAATCGCTTAGATTGCGGTTCACGCGTCGTGTAATCACTTAGCGCGCCCGACGCCCTACGGCCCACGCTGACGCGACGCCCTGCGCCTCACACCCAGAGCCCGACGACGTCGCGTCGTAGTGACTTTGAGGACATTATTCATTATAGATATTCTTGCTTAATTAAACTTGTGTGCATTACGATAAGTAGTTTTGTTTTTCGTGCAAAAACAATGTCGTCTATATTAGAGAATTAAAATACGAACGACTCCATGCTAATATTGTGTAACCACAAAACGAAAAAAGATATAGAAAGGTTAGCATTTCTATTTTCTGCACAGTGCACATTATAAAGGAGAGGTTTACAAGTACATATTATACAAAATTATAAATAGTAGCGTACTTATTTACCTTTTCCTTTTATAGTTGTTTAGAGTTTTCATCAGTAGGAATTAGGTACGTAAAAGGTTTAGCTAATTATAACAGTAGTAGGCAACTAGGTTTTAATTAATCATTCACTTTTCACGCTAGTCTATGCGTAACTGTTACAAGCAAATTGTTGCTAAGTACGTCTCCACGGATTAGCACTGTGAGTGCGCGTTAACTGCATCTAATCTGTGAAGGGCGTGACATTCGATATGCTCGTGTTATCGCGATATCGCACCGTGGGATAGTGACGGACGATTGAATCGCGCACCGTGGCCTGCTATCCCACGGGACCTCACATGTACCAATTTTGGAAATCATGGGATACTGTGTTGCATTTGATCAGAGAAGCAGACCGTGAGAGCGAGGCTATTGGCATGTTGGTGTGGCGAGGTCACGTGTCGCCATGCCAATGCACCAAATAATTGTGATATTTTACATTTGCCTTTGTCTTCGCATTTTGTACAATATATTTTGTAGCAGTAGACAATAAAATAGGTACTGAGATAGACAAGTAGGTTATTAAAGTGATTATAATCAATATTACCGCTATCGTTTATTCTTCCTTGTTTATTTAAAACTATTTTTTGTTTTAAGTGAAGAAGATAATAAATATGATACTAATAGTACCTACATTGATATGAGGTTATATTTTAATAAAAAAAAAATACTGTAAAATATTCATCAAAAATATCAAAACCAATGACAAATCCCTAGGCGCAGCCATCCCCGTACAGTTTCTCACATTTAAATTGTTGTAGTGTTGGGGCGCACTAGATCCCATGGCGTCTCGGGGGACAAAACAACTATCACAGGCTAAATGAAAAATAATTGCGTGGGACTTTCGCTTTTTATTGTTTGTCTGGTGATCTGGGGATTGTTCCGTCATTAATGATATCGTGGGTATGTACTTGTGTTTGACTCGGTAAAGATTGGGAGTTGGAAGAACAACATGCCACAACACATCAATTGCCATACACCCGGGCCATCTACAGACATCTCATTTAATAAAATCGGAGTAGTAGTTACATATAGACTGCTAAAATCATGAGTCTTCCTTTTGGCTTCGGCTTAATCGGATGAAAACAAGTTTAAGTCTTACTTCACGAGATAATAAAAGTTGGTCCCGGAAAGCTAAAGCCTAAAATAGTTTTTTGTCGGTACCTAGTTTATCTATTCAATAGCGTGTATACTTGGATAATGCGTTTGCATATCCAATCCAAAGTGCTATTGAATAGTTAAACTACGAACAAAAATCCTCAGAAATCGGGCAGGTAGCAGTAACTAGGAAGGAAGTAAGTTAGGTGCAACAAATACGGATATGATACATAGGAATTAGTATTAAAGGAGAATATTTTATGGGAAATAATACATAAGAGGCTGCATCATTTCGCTCGCATCTCGACTGTATGGGGGAGACATAGGAGACTTGTCAAAAACTATCATACAGCAGTTATTTATGGATATCAAATTACGAGGGACGAAATTTATTTCGTTCAAGTGTACTAAAATGTACGTTTTGCTTCATTTTATTAGTCGTGAATTATTGTATTGTTACAATTACTTTCTTCCCTGAACACAATACATTATGTATTGTAACTGAAATTGTATACTCATTTACACAGTCATAGATTTTATATTGTCAATCATTAAGTTTCTTTTTATGTCTTCCTACTGTCTGTATTTTGTATCGTCTGAACACAATAAATAACAAACAAAAAAGGTAATACAATATAGAAGCTGTAAATGTAAGCATTTACTTCAATATTATACCAATCGCATTTCTTCTTTATTAATATCTAGAAGTCGCCCTGTGGTCGAAATTAGCCTATAATAAATAATTAAACATTATTATAGGCTACAATAATTCATATAATTTTAATAGGGGATTTATAAGAGTTCTTTTGACTATTAGATAGAATTAAAAATTAATATAACAGATTGACAAACGTCAAAAAAAAACAAAATTGTTTCAAACGCACGGCAGTTTCAGTTAATTAATCTTAGGTAGAGTGTGTTGTTATTTTATTCATTTTATGTATTTCTAACCATTATTAGAAAATATTAGATTTCAGTACACCTTCCTCCACATAAACATAAACAGCGCCAAATACCATACTCCTCCGTTCGCACAATTCTCGTAACACTGTACTGAAAGTTTTTGCTTCACGTAGTAATGTAATAATAAAAAAAACTTAGGCCTTTTCATCCGTTTTTGGATGATTTATACAGTGTTCTCCGAGCGAAGTAATCACTCTTGAAATACTGTAGTGCCTGGGACAGTTGGTTTTTAAATGTCGTATGGTTGCCCAAGACCATACGGCATTCTCACAACATAGTCAGGAATGACTGGTCAATACGTAATAAGTACAATAATGTACTTGAGATCTGAAAAAGTCTCATTGGTACACGCCACAACCTGGAAATCGAACCTGCACTCTCTCGAGTACGAATCAAACGCCCACGGAGCTATCAATATATATATATATATATATATATATCAATATATCAATATATAATATATATATAATATATCAATGCTGTGATAATCAATATATATATATATATATATATATTAATGATGATGATAACCAACACAGTATTTATTTTGCACATTACTGTATGTGAAATCGTCAGTAAATCGTAACAATTGTCAGAAGCATTACTTTAATTTGGTTGCTTGGCATCACAATCACTTCTCTCTCGAGCCATTTAGCAGGGGACGGGGACAAGTGGCATTGTCGTGTTCACCGCTCTTCCCCACTAGCGACTCATTTGATACTCACTCCGTTTATTCACTAAATAATAGTGCTCTGCATCTGGCTAAGTGAAATATTATTGCAATGATAAAATATTTACGGATTTTGACTGAGGATTTTAGTTTTTTTAGTTTAGTTAATTTTAATATAAATTACTCTTATCTGCCTATAGATAATTTTAGATTATGTATATAACGTTCTTCTATTTCCTTTTCAGATTAAATGGCTAACTGTAACGCTTATAACAAAACTATTTCCAATTTTGCCATTCTTAAATTAAAAGCTTCTGTTTTAGATTATTGACCCACTATCTAGACTGTTCTATTTATTGGTAGATCGCAACATCTGTCGATTGGTATCAGTAATTTGTCACGTCACGTGCCGGTAGATCGCTGATTACGGTATTGTCTGCGGAAGTGTGCTAGCGCAGTCATAGTGATCCGTCAATATCGATCCGATCTTCAACAATTTTAATTGCAACGAGTAGGGGAGAAGGGATATTGTATAATAAGATTAGAGCTGTGATAATCAATAGATTTTTCAATTATGTTCACTATAATGTTGTAATTTGTCATGTTCAAGTGAAAATAAAATAGAAATACTCTCAAGTAAAAGAAATTTTATTCCATTTTTTAAGGAGAATGTTTGTATTATAAAGCTTGAAATATAAATACTTATTTGCTAATAAAATAGATCATCATAAATCATAATGGGTATGCATAGTTAGATAGTTTTAAGGTAATTTTGTATTCCTCCAATGAGCCGGATTACAATCATTCTTATGATAGTGAATAGTTTAGAATGTTAAACTATTTATTCTGCATTGGTTACGTTTATTTAATTTCAATTTTTCAGAAAGATTTACGTTTCAATAAACGCACAAAGCTCCAAATTCAACGCGTTAAGTCGATGAATTCATAATACCTATTTAACGAGATGATGATGAACTGTTGAACTCTTTTTAACACCATGGAACGCCTAATGAATGAACGAACTATGCTGAGGTAATGGAGCGAACATCAGTAGGGGCGCATCTGTCGAGTTAGTTTTATGATTTTTGTCATGCAATCATCATTAAAAATTTATCAGACAACATGTTACATGACTTTACGGTTCTTACACTTTTTTTTGTCTTATTTGTTATTTATGGATTTATTCGACTTATTTTAAATTAAAATGTAGTTTGCAGGAGTATCTGATATTACCATTGTAAGTAGACTGACTGACCGAAAAATTATTCGATTGAATTACTATACAAATTATTATATTCTACTACAATTAAATCTGTTTGTAAACCAAATATGTAATAAGAATTAGGAAGTAGGTTAATCTAAATTATTTAACTGCTTATTACATAATTATAGTTTAAAAACACTAACTAGTAACTAGTAAATAATACTTATTTTTATAAATATTTCACTCCTTAGCTGAAAAAAAGGTATACACAGATCCAACTTGTAATCAATTTTTCATCTAAATCCATTTATAACTATAATGCTCATATTATTATTAAGTTAACAAAATAAAGCTCAGTCTTAATAAAATACGATGATCAGCACGGGACACCTGTCGCGCTAAACACCATCGAATAGTGGACATACGGCCTAAACAAACCCGGCCTCATCTCTTTATTATGACGTGTTAATCCTGGATTATCAGCAAATGTTAACACATGTTACCAGTTAGTAAAAAATATATGCCTTTAAAACGGCGCAACGATTTGTTGAACGGCAACTGAAAATAAACTTTTTTTTAATAAGCGATAAGATCTATTTTCGTGGTCGGTCGCGAGGTTGGTCTATCGGCGGAGTTATCGAGGGTAGCTAATATTATTCCGGGGCGTTCGGTGTTGCCTTTTCATCCGCTAAGTATAAACAGGGGGGTGTGCCGTTTGATCGCCGCTTCGCCCATTGATTAACTTCGCGCCAGCCATTATAGGGTAAATAGCACGATTCAATTGAAATAACTTGAAGCTTGGCGATTATTTTTATGACCTTTTAATAATGTTATATTCTTATTGTATTTTAAAAGCTCATAGATGAGTTGGGATAATTTTAACATCGGTTTTGGGTTTATTAATAAAGTATGGGTAACCGAGCTTTCCTCGGAGCTCTAGTAGATAAAAAAACTACAAAAATATTTTACTGGGGTTCGAACCCACCATATTCCGAATTTTCGGACAACATTTCTGAATAAGATCGATTTTCCTCCCCCATAACTCCCTGCATACTAAATTTCACGGATATTCTTGTAGTCATTTCCGAAATTACGATTACATATACACAAGATTAGCTCGTTTCAAGTATAAGATTCCACATTCTCTACATATGTCAAGATTCTGTGGCACACAAAACACATGTTTCAAAAACATAGAAAACAATAATTGCTAAAGTTGGGGGCTGCTTCGCCGCGCCGCGCCGCGCCGTGCTACGAAATCAAATCTACTGAACAATAATTTTGCTTTATTTTATAAAAATAAATAAAATAGAATATCTACAGTACAGTACATTTGAAATATAACAAACAAAAGTTGAATTTAAATAGTAAATGCACAAATCATAGGTCATCAATCATGAAAAATGACTAACACTAAAATGTATTCGAGACTACAAAATTCTTAGATTAGGTTAGTTAAACTTAATATTATCTAAAACAATATACTAGGTATACTTAAACTAAAATTGACAACTCATATCAAATTGAAAATAGAGATGAAATGTTGAAATATGAATTCAATAGAGTAAAAGTTGTTATTTATAATACAATTAAACTCATTTTTAAGAGGTAGCGTCTATATTATTATGATAAAAAAACTTTATATTAAAAAATATCAATATTATCATTGGAAGTTTTTTATGGTAAAATCGTGCCATGCGTGTAAGTGGGCTGTTGTAGGTGGTGTGTGTGGTTGAGGTCGGAATTTATAGGTCTTTTTTCACGGCTTTTGAAAATAAACAGTATTTTTGAAATTCGAATACCATGTAAAAATCTCGAATCTATTCTAATTAAACATAGCCACATTTACATAAACCTACATATAACTTTATATATTTTCTAGAATTTTCTCGAATATAACATAAGATCAAAGTGGCCAAGCTTGGGCCTGGGGCCGGGTAAATATTTGGCCCGGGCTAATGAATACAATTAGATCATTCCACGCGGCCTGCCGTTCCGCCCGGCTGGCCGCCCCCTGGCGTGGAACGTCTACAGAGGTCACACCTTCACAAATATGCGGTCCACTGCAGATTTGTACAAATCATTGTTGGGATTTTTTCGTATTTACACTTTTGCGTTTTACCCGAACGCCCAAGAAGGCTTTATTTTGTAAAAAAGGTGAAATGGTTGGATTTCAACTTAAGAAGTACTGTGATGCATCTCAATTGAGTAAAATGATAATCAGTACATCGAATTACATATTAAAATGGGCAGTCTGGTGTTTTTGGATAATCCACCTATGCTGATTGATTATTCTACAAAATACCTTGAGACGACAAAACTGTTAAAGGGAAGTTAGACAAAATTTAGTTTTCAGACTTTTAGGCGTTTTGTACTTCAACAAAATATCCTTTTCATCAGTGTCCAGTGAATCAAAATAGCTGCCAAATATGTTACTATTCGCTTAATGCAGAAATTCCTATACTACATGAAGCGAATTCTACGAGAAACTTTTTACAGTTTCCACGCAAAGACAAACGGCACGAGTTAGTCAGTTGTACACTGAATACATTATCCGTGTTTACTGTTGACTGTCGCCACATGGCGTCTTGTTTATTTTAATACTCAACCATTGTTGCTTGCCACTATTTGCCGAATAATAAAGTGCCCCATGTGTGACGTTAGATCGAGCAAACCAAAATATAAACAGCATTGGTCTTACGAAAATGTTTGCCGAATATGAAGCTATTTTCGTTACTGCAACATATTGCTTATTACAACTTACAAATATATTATTCTTGTTGTTATACCTACGAACTTTGTAGGAAGTTGTAAACAAATCATATTATTTCAGTTGCAGGTCTTCCTCGGTCCCATTTTATTACATTTAATTTTTCCCAACTTTTACAACTAAAGGCTGTTAATAATAAATAAATGTTATACATTAACCCTCTTACTAATAAAAATATTTACACAACGGGTAACTTAAGAGGCATATTACACCTCGACTGTGAATTATGGCGTTCTTGATCTCAGAAACAAAGATACATTAACAATTTTGACATATTGAATAGTTCAGAATAGCTATTGGCCTAGTTTATAGCGGCCTCACTTTTTGTTAATTTTGCTTAACTTTTTAAATAAACCCAAAATTGCAGAGAAAGATTTTCATAAAATGCGCGAAGGCACTATTTTGAGCTCCTGGATTGAACTACCGTTCTAAGCAAATGAAATAATAAAATGAGAATGTTATCTCCTATATAGTCATATAGTTCGAGGCGGCGGAGTTAATTTTTAAATATCTTGGATTTAATATAGAAAAAAAATTATACCAGAGTATCAAACAAAGACAGCTACGTTGTTTAAGTTATCCGTTGTGTAAAGAGTTTTATTAGTAACGGGGTAATAATATAATTAGCTTACTTGAAGCATTTTATTTCAATTATTATTAAGATGGTTGTAATAAGTTTTCACGATGTATAATTTTCTCAAAACAATAAAAAAAATCGAATACTATATCCGCTTATAAAAAAAAATTATAAGACAAAAACCAGACAATAACATGGATACCTACGCCTGCATGATATCCAAGTTACGATAATAGCGACCATTATTGTATAGAGATTTGGGGCAAATAGGCACAAAATATATTGCGACGTCTGATTGGAGTTACATCTGGGAGTGCATCTCTTGTTTAATTACATTTGCCGTGTCGAGCGCCCCCTGGCCTCTGCAATTCGGTTCATTTGCGAAGTGCACTGTCGGACTCCCTGCACTTAATTGCCCCGTGCCCCACTATGCCCCAGCGTGCCCCGAGTGTTCCCCGTTATTGATTGACAATAGTTTGAATATTGTTTATCAATTAGTGTTGTCAATATTTTCTTTTGTTTTACATTTATTAACACAAAAGATTTGGGTTTATTTTCGACCTTAAACATAGGGATCATCGTATGGATTCGACCGAAAATATAGAATATCCTTTATACTATACTCTTTAAGTTTTATGTATAGAAATCTACCACAAACTTTTTTATATTCTGGACACGCTTTAAGGCACGTACCGTAATCATAAGGTTGTATGCATACCTTATAACGTATTTTGGGTAACTAAGTTTTTTATTTGTTATCTTATTGCCTAATAAGACTTGATAGCGCTTCGAAAAAATTGGTATAAATAAAATATGACGCAACATTTACATTAGAACATTTCGGTAAACATCGAAATGAATTTCCACAAACATCGGTTATTTGCGTCGGGCCCACGCGACTTAGTATCACTGCTCATTTGTATTGGCGACGGTGCCGCATTATTTGTTTGTTTGCGGTGCCGCATACGAGCTTTGATTTTTTTTATTCGGAAATAATGCGGAAGATCGCTCGGGGCGATCGCAGCGAGCTCCAATCAGCCGAGTTCTGTTCGTTAGCCTGTTAGACTAACCCGGTCACGTACGCGCGACCTTTCCACTCGAAGGCACTGATTTTCTTTTAGGGAACATTGATGAAAATCTTGTACCAACTCGAATGTTTGAAATTTGAAGTTTCCAATAGGTACTTTTAATTGAGTATATTGGAACAAATTTTCCTGCCTTATAGTTTGGAATAGGAAAAGCCCTCTGTACAAATGAAAATGTAATAAATGATGTCACGTCGATGCGTCATATTTTATTACCGCCGACCGTAAATAGTTGCCAAATAAAATTTCAAAACAGATGTAAAATTTAAAATAGCTCGGCACAGACAGACGGAAGTTATAAAACATTAATTTAATGAGATTTCAGATGTAGTTCTAGTCGGTATACACATTTGATACTTGTCCAGCAAGCGCAGCCGCGATGTCATGCCATACTCTCCTACACTCTTCCACAGAATTAAATATAGTCATTTGCAAATTGGTCAAAAGTAGTAGGTACCCATATTGGCACCAAATTATATAAAGGTGCCATTTTTCAATAGCCATAGGTCCATGAACAATAATTATGGATTAAATGTTACAAGTACAATGTACATAATTACTGATAAATTATATTTATTTGAGATGAAAATTGTAAAGCCAGAATTGAACAAAAGGCTTGACTTATGATTCACAGTAATTTTGAAAGATACATATTTCATACTCGCTACTGTACAGGTCATATTTTTTCATTAAATTATGTTTCTCAATCATCTAATAAGTGTCGGATAGCTTATTCGGAAGTATTGTATTTGCTACCTACTTTATATCGATCGACAGAGACAAACATGCAAATACGCTGTCTGATCCTTATCAGTAGATTGTGAAACAGGGCCTAAAACTAATAATAATATTATTTAACAAAGTCATAATAAACGTTAAATTTCACGACAAACAATCTCATAACATGTTTCATTTATGTTTCTTATTATTACGTAGGACATTCAAGTATTTGGATAGTTGGACCGGTAGTTGTACGTTAGCACTAATTACTTATCCGAGTAATTAAAATTATAATTAACGGACGAGGTCGCTGCATCTGCTGCGCCGCATTGATGCTCTCATGATTTGTGTTTATGTACTACTGGAATAGGGCTGACACAAAATTGCTTTATGAAAAGGGATGCAATTTGTGATGTTTTGTTGAAACAAAAGAAAAACAGCATTCAACTGTTTTTCTTTTCAATGTATTCTACTGAAAACAATTGTAAAAAGACGATTAGTTTAAGCTATTGGCATTAATTAATTCAACACAATATGAATAAACAACATGGTTTGGAAAAGCAATAGCTATTATTCGTAAATAGATTATCATTTCAGTATATCATTTACATTTCTTACTCGTGAGAAACAATTTGAAGAATAACGTTTAAAAATTATTTGAATAATAATAATATCTATGGACGCTTCACACCACGCCAATCTAGTCCTGTGGTAAGTTCTCGAAGAACTTGTGTTACGGGTGCCAAACAACGGAAATATATTTAATACTTTTATATTATACACATATTTAAGATTTTTACGATAGTATTAAATATTTAATACACATCCATGACCCAGGAACACGGAAAAAGTTTTTGTTTCTTCGGCGGGATTCGAACCCGCGACCCCCGCCTTGAGCACCAACACGCTCTGAGCCACAGAGGTCGTCTATGAATTAGATTTAAATTTAAACCGTGGGTAAGGATTACTAATCACGACACATAACGCAATGAGGTAGTTTTATGTAATTTGCGTAGGTATTACGTTACGCGTGCAAAACAGAGGAGATTAATTAAAGTCAAAGATCAGAAATAGCATGAAGCACGATCGCTATAACAGCCAAAGATGTGATGAACCGGTAACGCGTATAATAAAACATTTCGAATTATTCTAGAGAAGTAAAGTTCGTTGTCTTATCGCCACTGCCAAGGCGAGCTTACGGGTGGGCGGTGCTAAACATTTCTTAGGCTCAAGCCACACTGAATAGGAACATGCATTTGTTTTAAATCAGCAAAATTATTATAAATATGGACCGAACAATGCAACAAGTACAATAATCAGTTGCTAAATTAAAAAGTTACAGGACTAAAAATGACTCATAAACAAAAAAATAAACCGACTTCCAAAGTAAAAATGCACACAATGGTACAAAATTCTACTTTTTGTTAGCATTAATCATATGCTTGGATTTCTACAGAAAAAGTCTAAATTACTATATTGTGTCCATACAAAATTTATATACAGCCGAACGTAGGTACGTATAACCGCCTCGTTTTTTTGGAAGTCGGTTAACAAGACGACGACGAAATTTTTTTTGTCATGAAGTTACGATTTAATCAATTTTGTAATTATTTCATTTCATACATTTTCAACTACTGTGACGTAACTCGTGCGTAATTTTTTGTATATACCGTTTTGTAATGCTCTCCAACGATCTCGCTTTTGTGATGTGCGCTGTATTTCATCAACGTTGATCGTAGATATGCCATTGCGAAGACAATATTTACTGGTTTATTATGTAGGTACGTTTCGAAAAGCCAATAAAAAAAATACTTGAGAGGTGTCAAGGGACACACGGATGGAACGAAGTTATAATATTTCTATTTTGGAAGAAATATATATATATATATATCTAAATCTAAATCTAAATCTCTATATACAGAGATTATACGGAACGAACACACAGACTGACAGACGGACAGAAAAATGTTAACAATTTATATTTTATTGTAAGTACCGATCATACTTTTAAATGAATTAAGTGAAAATAAAAGCTGTTAATTTGAAATTACAAACAGACAATTCATTTTGTTTGTCTTGAATTTTGTTTATCTGTATAGATATATAAACGGGCAATTGGCCCACCACACTTACCCACCACTGCAACTCCTGTGTAGCCAGGATCGACAGTGGTAACCAACCGCAAAAACCCTTTGATATGATCTCAGGGGTTCCCGGGGGACATGCTAAATCTGTCTTGGAACCCGCATCGAAATTAATCAGAAGATTGTAGGAGGAGTAGGAAGTATTCCAGTTTCCCTCCCCAAGAAAAGCGGGAGACAGCAAAAATTGTGATGACAAACAGTCAGAATTAAAGGGGAAGCACCACGGGAATATCTGTATATTTAATAACATATTATATTATACAAAACAAATAGTTGAACTAAGTATATATAGTGCGCGCGGAACTAGTTGGCCGCGCCTTAGGTAGGGACAGGGGTGAGGGGGCGGGTTGCTTGCCCCTTTCGTCCCACCGCTCGCATACCCAAGGCCCGGCTAGCTAGTCATAATATGTAACAGTCATAACAGTCACAATGTGTAATTGCAAAATTCTACATTATTGTCAAGGTGATAAGGTCGTTTTTTGTATCATTCTTAATGGTCGTTATTACATTGTGATTTCGAGTGGCAAAAAGTGTCGTGCCTATTCAATCCGTCTAGCCCCAATACAATTCGCAACGCGCCATAAGGAACTTCGTTCCAACTATGCATATTCCCCATTAGCACAAGACATTGGCGATGTCTTGTACAATGCTGCAAGATATGTATAATAACGCTTGATAGAATGAACGAGGTGTGGCAGAACCTCGCGTAGTCGCGAGCAGTCAAGTGTTTCTATATCTTCTTAATGCTAGCCATACACGTACCGATATACGATAGGTTTGCCTGTACAGGTAAACCGGAGTGTGTATGTTACACAACTGTTCAGGATTCCATACTACTTAGTTACCTGTATGCAGCTTAAGTGTGACATGCATATAGTTAATAATATTGTCTTGTTATTAAGGACGCGTTTACAAATTTGACATTTTTTGGCTGTTTTTGGTTGTTTATTCGAATTTTACGAAACTAACAATAGAGTACCTTTTACAGTTGACAGACAGTTGTGTAACATACACACTCCGGTTTACCTGTACAGGCAAACCGGAGTGTGTATGTTACACAACTGTCCAGGATTCCATACTACTTAGTTACCTGTATGCAGCTTAAGTGTGACATGAATATAGTTAATAATATTGTCTTGTTATTAAGGACGCGTTTACAAATTTGACATTTTTTGGCTGTTTTTGGTTGTTTATTCGAATTTTACGAAACTAACAATAGAGTACCTTTTTACAAATAGAGAACTTTTTTATATAAAATTAGTTTAAAATATTATTATAAAAAATATGAATTTTGGTATGGCAAAAACAATTTTCCAGAACCTCTTCACCCAAAGTTTACAAAGAGGTCGTGTTCAGGAAAAAATTCTGCTCATAAGTAGCTAATTTAATTATTTAGTTTGTTTAAATTGATAAATTAATAATCCAACAATATAAAAAATTAATTAGCATAAAAAGTCTCTTAATGGGGGGCTAAGGTAAGGGCTAAGGTAGTAGGTAATAAGGTTAATTTTATTTAGCCACTATGTGGATTTATTGCACAAAACTTTTCTAAAGAAATGTCAGTCAGCACTCGGCCGCTTCAAACAGCACATTTTACAAACGTGTCCTTAAGACTGATCGTCTCATCACTGCCAATTCAGTGTGGCAGCCGTTTGGTCATTGTAGTGTAAAAATACAGTAACACTTGGCTGAGATCCGCAATTAGTGCTCCATGATTGTACACGTTGACATGTGTCTATGGAAGTGAGGAAATTGTTGTTTTGTAAACAACAATTATTATTTATGATTTACGTACAAAGCCATCATTTTCGAACCACGTCAAAGTCTTGGTATATCTTATACCTAAATTATACCTCGTATTGTTCTCTGTCATCACCAAATTCAAAATTAACTTTGCCTTAAAAGTATGATACTTACTTGGATGATTTAGTTCAAGTAAAAAAATGATAAATCTACTTTCTAGATTAATAGAAATGTATCTGTATGTACGTCTAAGCTCTATTATTTTAAAATATTGCACCTATTATTTGTATTTAAATATAACCGCGCAAAAATACGGAAATACGGAGTCTAATGAGCAATAAATGAAGGTTAAAATAACTTTTTCTTTTACTTTTAAAGTTGCATGGTAATTGTATAAGACATCAAGTGTCCCTTATTTGAGGACACTTGGTACGATTCTCTGTCTTTAGTTTTAGTAGGTAAATTAGTATCCTTTTAACTGATAAGGTGTGTGGACCATGGAAGGTTATGCTCCATTGAAGGCCAACTATTAAAAAGTCGTGGTTATTGCCATGTAAGAACATATTCCATCTATTTCATACTAAGATCCATCAAACTCAAGGCCACAGACGCAGCAGCAAGACGCTCGCGCCGCTATTTTGGTAGTGCGATCCCACGTTTCGTAGACTTCGGTGGTCGACGTTACAACTGTTATTCGCGCGCAAAGCAAAACGTTAGTTTTTAATTAAATAACCTATTGTTCTCTCATATTTTTTACTGTGAATTGTCATATAAGGATTTTTTATGGTACCTTATAAAAAAATTTTTTTTCCTCGATTTAAGGTAAAATATTGCTAGTGTTCCTAGGAAAGCCGGTAGTTCCTTATAAGGCCAGTAAAAATTTTGACGGTTAACCTTGCTAGGGTACATGGGCCTTACAAGAAACATCTATAACTCATGAACATGTAACTAGTTATTTTTTAGTTATAATACGTACCTTTAAAGTTAAAAAAATACATATTAATATTTCTTTGTTTTATAAGAGTTAGGTTCGGCTTAGGAACATTTTGGCCTTACAAAGAACGGACCCCTAAGTATGGCCATTTTAGGTAAAAAATAATTTAATTATAAAACGCATTAGCAAGTAATTTGATATCAAAATAATACTCATCACTAATATTTTTTATTAATTTCCATTCATATATTCTTAGTTATACGATAGTGTTCAAGTAATGTTAGTTGAGTTTTTATAGATTACTAGCTTTTGCCCGCTCCGCCCATCCATACATCCTCACAAACTTTCACATTAATTATAATAGTAGTAGGATCTTTCACATGAGATTAATTCATTATTTTTTTAATACTATTAGTCTGGTTAGTATTACTATTACTTAATAGTAACTTTTGCCCGCGGCTCCGCCCGCATAAATACAGTTTCCCATGCGAACACTGGAGTTTTAAAGAATGTAGTTTTATTAAAAGCGGATATATTAACTGTTACAACTCAATTTTTTTATTGAACGATTGACTTAAAATAGTGGCCTTGTTTGGAGTAAAGTAATTTATATGGTAGGTACATAATGAAACAAAGTATTATATACTGATTTTTTTCTGTCATTTATACAGTAAATAAATGAATAAAAAGCGTTTACTCGTTAGAGTGGCCTTCCATGGTCCACCCACCTTATTCTGTTGGTTAACATAATATATTCTTGTAGCTGGATAAATTCTACGATTCCAGTGCCAAAATTTTTCAAGTGGGACTTTTATGATAGAAATTTGAAGTTAAAAACAAAAGTGAGAATCATGTGTCCCCCCAGTCTTCCCTAACTATTTTTGCAAATAAAAATTTTAACCTAAAAATTATTGGTAAAATAATAATATTTTCACACGTTGGAAACAAAAATAATATAATAAAAACACAACGAGCAAATATTGGACACGACAACGAATTAATTCTGTTACATAATAATATGAAGTAAGAGGTTCATTAAAAGGGTTAAAATTGTAACGGGGCTGTGAAAACATGGCGGGCAAACATCATCAGGCGGGCGCAAACATTGTGCGTATGATTGTCGGCGCGCGGAGTTGCCCAGAGTTTTTTGCCAATCAGCGCCGTGGCAGTTGCAATTATCTCCGAGCCCAAATCGAATTACGATCAATTCGGATTTTCGCGTTCGAACGAATATAAAACGGTTTGCATTAAAATTTTGGATGCACGGGATGCGTTCCCATTAGCAGAGTCAAAAGCTAACTTTGTTTGCCAATTCAGTTCGTATTCTCTTCTGTTTCAGTATGTTTGTTGGCCAAGATCATTGCTTTTTACTTCGTTTTTTTTATTTTTACTTTTTTTTTATATTTTGGTAAACAGAAATACTAGCTTTGCTAGCATAGCTTTACACAGAGCTTAGTGCCTTATAGTTATGGCTTTATTTTATTTTCTTCTCAAGTATAATTTTAAAAGCCTTTTATATAGAACTAGCATTAATTGCTCGCGGCTTCGCCCGCGTGAAATTAGGTATTAAACTTTCATCCCCTATTTTACCCTCTTGCAGGTTGAATTTTGAAAAATCCCTCCTTAGTGGATGCGTCATATTTAAAATACGTGTGCAAAATTTCAAATTTCTAGCCTCAAGAGTTTGGCCTATGTGTTGATACATCAGTCAATCAGATTTACCTTTTATATCTTATACTTTAAATGAGACAATCTTGTATATATGTGATCGTAATCTCGGCAACGGCTGCAAGTATTTACATGAAATTTAGTATTCAGGGAGTTTTGGGGGAGAAAAATCGGTCTAGCTAGGTTTTATCCCTGGAAAACTGCGCCTTTTTAAGTTATATATGTTGTTTTTTTTTGTCGTGCAAGAATATATTAATAATTTAGACTCTATTATGTCTATTGGCAGGTTGGTTAATTTTTGTGTTGTTCGGAAATTTGGTTTGAACCCTGGTAAAATATTACTGTTTTTTTACTACTAATGTTTCTTTTAAATAATATTTAAGTTCTACTGTAAAACGTAGCGTCTGTTGATTTTTTGTCTTTTGAGTACAATATAGTAATGACGCATTCTATAAATTATTTATTCCACTAAAAAGATACGCACTAATGAGCCACCAACATACTAGACGTAGATTGATGTTTGTAACGACTCAAAAGTAGAGACTAATGACCAAACATAAATCAATACGATGACAAGTAATAATTTTAACATTTGCCAAAATAAACTGAAAAGTTATAAGAAGAATTAAAGCTGCGAAAAATTTATTTGTCTATCAATGTGTAACTTATTACTGGAAATTTAACGATGCATTAAAGTAGGTTAAGTATCTGGCAGTGTAAATAGACACAGTTTATAAAAACCGCATAGTAAATTGCTAGAATAGCTTCAAACGTTGTTTTACTATACATATATTCGATATTGTTTCTATCTCCTTTAATTTTACCAACTAGCTGGCATATAGTTATCGCTACAAACACTAACATTTTTTTGCGTTAGATTACATACTTAGTTTTCTTTAAATACAACTTAGTTTAATCTCTTCGTAATAAATGTAGATTGTAGATATATAATATGAATTATAAACGATGAAAGAGAATGATAAACTATAATTATGTAGGTATCAATTAATACACTACCTTTTTGGGCGTGTTTATGTGTTATTGTCTAAACACCCATTTAGTTGACGACCGCCCACCGAACCTAAATATTACGCCTACAGCTTACATAGCGCTTTGTATTGTTAATATGGGGTTGGAGTTTGGACTCTCTATCTTTTTACTTCACTGAATACAAATTCAATGTTATTTATAAATAAATAATATTTAGGCGTTATGTCCAACTTCGTTCGCACAGAAAGTCGTAGATCGCTCGGTGTACGTACACTTTGCGATACAAAAAGTATCTTCCATCTTTACCTATGGTCTATTATATATGTATACAAAATTTGTGAATCCTGTACGATAATTGGAAACGCCCATCGCAATGGCTGAACCCTGGCGAACCAGCCAAAGTCTGCCCCAAGCGAAAATTTACTCAAAAAAAGTTACTTTTGGGCCTTTGGTGGACTAGTGCCGGTGTCGTTCACTATAGCTTTCTTAAATCTGATAGACGATTACGGAAGATGTCTTTTACCAGCAACTGCAAATCATGATGGAAAGGCTAGCTGCTAAACAACCGAGGTTGGTCATTTGCTCTAGGTCACTGCTGCTTCAGGACAACGCTAGACCCATACACTGTACAACAGAAGGCTACCAAATTAGAGGAGCTTCAATTGAAATGTCTAAGACATCCACCGTACTACCCGGACCTTGCTCCAACAGATTGCGATTTTTTTCGAAATTTGGATAACTTCTTGCAGGGGATAAAATTCAACTCCGATGGGGCAGCCCAAAGCGCCTTCAAAGATTTTATTGATTCCTGTCCGAATGGTTTTTTTAGTAAACGAATCAATGAACTACCTATGAGATGGCAAAAGTGCATAGATAGCAATGGTATACACCATTGCTATCTAACTTTGATTAAATAAATATATTATGTTTAAAAAAAAACGACTATATGTTCCTCCTTTATAAAACGCCAATTTCATATGTAATGACCTAATATCATAAGATATTCAATAAATCGAATTTATGAACCTATTTCAAAGATTTAAAATGTGGTGTTAACGGTTTTGTCATTGCGAGTGGCCTGTGTCCAGCAATATCATTTATCAACACGGTATAAGATTTAATTTGTATTATTTTGCTAGAGCAACACTTTCAAACCATGTAATAATAAAGTAAATATGTATTTATAATTATCGTCGCAACTTATATTTGTCATTCAAAAATCTAATTTGAGCCCATCTACAACAATGGGCAATTGTGACGAAAGAAAATGAATTGATTCGTATGAAAGTTGCAAAATCAAAATCATTTTTCTAACTAGTATTTAAAAAAACTTTATTAGCTGTTTATTATAAAACTTTATTTACTAATAATTATATTTTATGCACAATTTCAGGTATGGTTTCAAAACCGACGGGCGAAGTTTCGGAAACAGGAACGATTGGCGCAGCAGAAGGCAGGCGAGGCACCGGTCAAGGCGGAGGGCAAGCGGGATAAGCCGGGCTCCCCCGCGGTGTCCCCGCATCCTGTACCCCCGGGAACACAGACCCACCACTCGCTACCACATCTGTCCCCGCCGGACCTCAAGCCGATCACCTCTGCAGGTAAATTGATGGAATATTTACTTTATACTTGTTTATGTACTAATATTATAAAGTGGAAATTTTGTTTGTCTGTTAGTCTGTTTCTTTGTTTGCATTGAATATGCTCCGAAAGTACTAGAACGATTTTGATGAATGGCTAGTGCTATTTTATTATGTGTCTAGATTAGACCACGGGGAAGGTTAAAGGCTACTTATTGCTGCGGTAAAATGTACGCTACACATTTTTTTTTTAAATTAGTATACTTAGGCAGTTGCGGTTTTTATGCATCTAGCAGATGAGCTCATTGCGGGACCTCCCTTTTCCGGCTTGACTACGTTCTGCCGGACATTCTGTATAGCCTGACGCTAAAAAGGCCACGGGTGTTTCGTATTACGTTTATAATTTGTATCTTTTCAGATAGCATAAAATCTCTACGCGTCAGCTGATGAATCATTAAGTGTAATGAGGTGGAATTGTAAACAGTACACATACACCAATTCGAGCTGCTTTAAAATTACTTAAATATGAGAATTGTTAGAAGTTACTGTAATTGCTTAAAAAATGAAACATCCTATGTGCAGGTTTTCATTTCAATTACTGGTCAAGGTTCACATAATATCATTAATTTGCTTGGTAATTTTTTTTCTCGCTATTTAAAGACCTATTTATTTAGTAACCTATTTATTTTGTAATAGCTGTTTCAAGCGGCTCCGCTCGCGTAAATATACCATCGGGTATCCCGCGGGAATACTGTACTTTTCCGGGATAAAAAGTAGCCTATGTTTTTATCCAGAGCCTAAACGACTACCATACCGAATTTCATAAAAATCCGTTCAGTAGTTTTTGCGTAAAATAGTAACAAACATCCATCCGTACATCCATCCATCCGTCCTCACAAACTTTCACATTTATATTATTAGTAGGACGTTCAATTTGGTACTACAAACAAGGTTCTACAAAAAGTAATGTTCGTTTTATTTATAGTTTTCTATAAAAATAAAGAAATAAAATGTGTTATTTTGTGCTATAGTGCGAGAATGCAATAAAATTATTTTTAGAGTCCCAAAAATAAGTGTGAGTCCGTGAATCGATGGTTATGATATTATAATCGCGTGAGTCACGCATACGATGAGCGGTGAGCAATGAGTTAGTGAGCCAGTGAGCTGATGAGACGCCGTAAGTACTGCTATTTCAGCGCCATGCCCCCGCTTGCCGCGTGGGCGAACATAACAAGGCTGATTTCATCAATATTTCAATACGTCTTCAAATTAGAATTCAAAATTAGAATGCATTGAAATATCTGATACATGTCTGCACTAGTATTACTACTATATTTAGTTTTAAGTACCAATTCGAATGTTTTATAATCATTTTGAGAAACATTTAAGTTTGCAGTTATTACTATTAGTTAATATATTATACCTACTTTAAACGAGACGATCTTGTATATATATATATATATAATCGGTATATCGGCAACGGTTACAAGTGTTACCATGAAATTTAGTATGCACGGAGTTTTGGGGGAGAAAAATCGATCTAGCTAGGTCTTATTCCTTTTTTAAGCATTTTTAAGTAATATGTATGTGTTTTTTTATTTCGTCGTGCAACAATATATCAATAATTTTGACTCTCTTACGTCAGTCTGTTTGGCAGCTTGCTATAATAATTACCTACGTATAATTTTTGCATTGTTTGGAAATTCGAAATTCGGCTTCGAATCCCGGTAAGATAAATGTGAAATATTTTTGTGATTCTTATTTCTTCTTTTTTTTTAAATTATATTATCGTTCTACTAATAAACCGAGTAAATCTCAGCCAACCAGGTACTTAATTTTTATTTGCGAATAAGCTTTTATCTGAAAAACTTTGAAATTATTACATTCAATAAAACCGACCAAGTGCGAATTGGACTCGTGCTGTAGGATTCCGTACCATTATACCAATATGTTATACATGTTTACATATTATATCGTTATTTTTGTACGAAGTTTTCCAAGTAAGCACATTTTACAAGTTTTGCACATATAACTCCTAAACTAACAAAGTTACATAAACCGTTATAGTTTATAAAGTTCATCACATGGACTGCGACACAAAAAAATGAGCTTTAACGTCGAATACCTCGCAAACGGACACCTAAATCAAAAATTGTCTTAACAACCTCCAAATGTTTTTAAAATACCTAATATCTAATGATACCTCACACTATGGGGAAGACGCGAGACAAAAAAATCAACCCCAATTTATGTGTAGGTGAGCTACCACAAAAAAATAAATATTTTTCGTGATTTTACTTTAGTACTTTGTCGACGTGGTAAATACACATATCCGTGCAAAGTTTCATATTTGTAGCACTAACCGTTTGGACAGTAAGCCGAAGACGGACGGACAGACGGACATGACGAAACCAAAGGGACGTAAAAAACGGAACCCTAAAAATGGTAAATAATAAGCATAAGGTAGAGTGTCTTTTGCGCTACACGTTAGAGCTACGAAGCGTAGCAAAAACGCGTAGCATCACATTAAAATCTTTAATGTCTGTCACACTACATTGTACACAAAAGCATAGGCTTTGAAACAAACGTGCGATTATTTTGCAAACACTCACAACGAAATATAAATAACCAAATAGTATATGTAAGCGTTTTGAGAAATTCTTTAGGAAACGTTTCAATAACGTCCTTACGTTACGTTTCTGAAGGGTCATCTAAATTGGTTAAGCCGTTTATATTTAGGTCAAGTATGAGTTTTTTTTTTTTAAATTCATTTACCTAAAAACAGAAACCCATTCGTACAGGTAGGTAACAGATCAGATTATTAAAGGCATCCTAATCTAGCCTAATAACCCAGGTCCTGGTCTGACACTTGCGGTAAACTAATCACATTAGCAGGCGGGCGGCGCGAGATTTTCGCGCGGCTCATTTGCTGTAATTGCGCGATTGTCGCCCAGGGCTGAATAAACAAGCGAGCGAGCGAGCAAGGATTAGTGATTAGCGCTTAATTGCGTTAGCGCGATTATTTCATATCCGCGTTGCAATTTGAATTCGGAATCAGCTTGCGCTTAGTGCATTAGTTTCAAGCTTCGGAATGCTATTTATGATTACTATCCTTTACGATTGATATTAAATAAAAATTGAAAAAATCTCAGCCAGATTTCTTGTGTATAGAGCTAACCATGAAATTAAAACTAAGAAATAACAATTCAACTAAAGGTAAAGCTGAGGGATCGAATCGGGTACCAAGAGTCTAATGAGTACCCGCCGTTATTGTGTTTGTTTAATTAAGCGCTCATAAGAGATTTTTCATTGCAGCTAACAAGTTATGCGAGGAGCTGAACGCCGTGGGGTCCGAGGTGGCGAGCGGCGTGGGTGTGGGTAACAAGTGGACCGGCGGCTGCGGCCTGCTGCGGCAACCGTCCGGCTTCCCACTGCTGGGCGTAGCGCCCCCCAACTACCTCCTGTCAGACCACCTCGGGACTCTCGCCAAAACGAACAACCATCTTTTCTAATGGTCACAACTGTTCTAATTCTAAACGTGAGCTTAAATTGACAGAGGACTATAATAGCCGTCTGGTTGCATACTCGCCGCTGTCGCTCTTGTATGTGGCCAGACCGCAAAGCTCTATAGAATTTGACGCTACAAGTGTTTACAAGCCAGGTGAAATAAGTGCCAAGTGTCCATGATATGAACTAGCAATATGACGTCGTTCGTTTCTAATTTATAGAGCAGTGTATTTTAAATTAGATCAATTAGTATTAAGATAAGTGTAAATGTTTGATTCTGGTGTCGTAACGAATGATGGTTATCTACGTTTAAGGGATGAACTTTTGTGATAAGTACTGTAAATATAGGAGCATTGTATACGGGGGATCCGCGACTAATAATATTTAGCTTTCAATACCCTTAAAATCCCTAACTGCAGACGCAATGTGATAAGTAGTAGCAATTTTAAACGATCTAGTCAAAGAGCCATAGTCAATTTATTTGGTTGATTTTTCTATGAGTGATAATTTGAAGTCAGAAGAGTTTTATGATATTGTTCAGTAGTGCCGTAGTGAACAATGTTGTAAATATGTAAAACATGTAAATATGTATCATGCGTTGTAGTGACGTATTTTGAGTGTATGTATTGATAACGATGATGATTTGGAGGGTGTTTTAATAAAGAAATGAATGATGATGTTTTTTTACTTATATCTAAGTTCTATTGTACCATAAAGATTTTCACTTTACCAAGAACTGCAAGATATAGTGGATAAAATAAATATAGATAGACTTTAAAATAAATTCTACACTCTACGCACTTATGGCTCTTACCACAAATACATTTTTACTCTGTAAAATACTACTTTGCCGTTTCTACTCGTAATATGTATTTGAAACTCATGATACACTATGTACATAAGTAGATACTTCATGCTGAATAAAAACATCAAAGATCTCTCGCCTCTGTAATGGTCACATCAATCTTTCTCAGCAGTTTGCAGTCACGAACACTTCAGAAATATATTTCATACACGCCCAAGTGCTCGTAAATTGCTCGCTATCTGGTGTATGGAAATGTATGAAATATGAAATATATAGATATTTTTACGCTTTATAATCTCAATTTAAAGAAATTATTTTATGAGACTCTGCTAATAGCGTCGAAAATAAATGAAAATTGAAATGATAATATTAGTTATTATAATGTAGTCACCATCTTATTACCGTAGACTGCCTATATGTTATGTATCCATAAAAGTAAGTTTTTAAAAGAATATCCTCCTTTCTAATAAAAATATTACGGATTAACGGATAACTTATACAACGCTACTGTCTTTGTCTGATACGTTGGATAAGTTACTTGATAGACAATTACAGCACCGTTGTTTAAGTTATTGGTTGTGTTAATATTTTTATTTCTTAGTTAGGGGATTAGAATTTAGTTTTTTTCATATTAAAACTTTTTAAAATGTGGCTATTTCGTACTACAAACATAGATGTATACATTATAGACGAGGCATGTCGAGGCAAAAAATGTTCCCACTTAAATAGCCCCACTTTTTGGTTTTTTTGGGGCCATTTTGACATTTGATGTATGGTGAAATCAAGATGGCTAACATATTTTGAGGTGTAGTGAAATCACGATGGCGTAACATTTTCTTGAATGAAGATTTGTTCTGCTAAATGTACGTCCATAGTTTTGAAATCTTCGACTATAAACAAATTCTTTTTGCTTATTTGAATTCAAGATCGGAATTTTTTTAGTAAAGTGTTTGGGGCCGGCACAGATTTGGATATGACTAAATGCACCATGTTCAACATATTAATCGTTGTGTTGTTTCAGACATATTACGCTCTCTGCAAATACTCTAAAAATGTGAAAGAAAACTGCGAAATTGAGCCAAGATAAGATTAAACATAACGCACAGAAATGTTTCCAAGACTTATTAAACTTCTTAGAAATTATTTTTATAAGAGGTGACACATATTAATATATTATGATTAAATAAACAGTACAGAAATTATTGCAGCCGATTCCGAGATTACGATTACATATATTTTACAAGATTAGCTCGTTTCAATTAGTATAAGAATAACCTAATTGAATCAAATCTTTGCACTTTACAGCCCGAAAAGCAAGAACCTGTAAATGCTTTAAGCTACAATCTAGAAATTAGTTAAAACAGGTTATATTTTAGTACTGCCGCGTGCTGCCGCTGAGGTTTATCAATCAACCTTATAAGACAGGAACAAAAGGAGGCTTGTTATGATTCTTTAAATAAGACTCTATTTTCCTCTAAGGTTTAAAATGACTTGAAGACTGCAGGCGCAGAACAGGAAGCCGTACAAAGAAATATGAAAGTAAGTAAGGAAAAATAAAATTTTACTCAGAGGTACCGATTGTTTTCTGTTACACAACTGTTTTATAATTCACCAGACGTTGGTCGCGAGTTTATTCTCGTAACAATAATATATGTATATTCCACGGAAATGTAACATTTTATCACGATAAAAATAGTCTAACGGTCGCTCGTAGCGACATTTAATGCTTGCTTAAAGAGCTACTTAGTAGAGTTTGACATAAATTATCCATATATTTTCTGTCAAAATCTCTACTAAGTTACACCGTAAGCATTAAATATCTCTGAGTGCGGCCGTTAGTATTCATTGTTCATTCCGGCTGCAAACGTAACAAAAGAACACACACAATGTCACGTATTTTCGCAACTAAAATAAGAGTAATAACAGAGAAATAGTTCATTAGTTATAATAAAATTGATTCTCTTGTATAACACTGTCCTCGGACAAAGATTTCGGTGACAATTATAACTCATCGGGAGCTCAAAAAAGCTCCGTGGGCGGCGGCGTTACGCGTCAGCGAAAGCTCGTGGTGACGATTTACCCCTATAAGATACATAATTTATTAATATTATATACAAGTTATTAAAATTTCGATATTCCATTTATATTGTAAGCTTTCCATTAAAGACATGCTTCATAAAACAAACAAAAGCAGCTAGAAGGAACCTAGCCGTAGATGGGATCTATCATGACTCAAAAATTTTCGATACTTCTTTCGACAATTGAAAAAAATCTAAAATGATATCCGTTTATTTCAGATTTTTTCAAAAAATTTGCATTATAGAAATATTCCTATATAACCTCGCAAATACTTTAACATAAAATATCCTAATATTTTATAAGCATATGAAAATAAAATAAATTATTTAATTATTATTTATTTATTAATTATTTTTAAATATTAGGTCATTACATATGGAATTGGCGTTTTGTCGTACTGGCCACTTGTATCTCAAATATATATTGTTTGGTTAGGAATTCCAATTTCAAATTTATACCGCTATGTACCGCATTTGTGTTTCGAAAACCGTAATTCATTTGTTTTTTCCTCTTTTGGTTTTTTCTTTGCGTCACTCTGTGTACAAAATGGAAAACTTGAAATATCGTATTATTTTCGAGTACAAGTTCCACCGTGCTGTAGAAACGGCTCGAAGGATTAATGATGCAGAACAAGCCCCGTGGACGGCCGAAGACCAAAGTTGATAATGAAGAATTGAAGGCTATTGTGGAATCGTATCCATCGCAAACCACGTCCGAGTTAGCTGCAGACTGCGGTGTTAGTGATAAAACTGTTTTAATCCACTTGGAGCAAATTGAGAAGGTGAAAAAGCTTGAAATGTGCGTACCTCATGAATTGAGTGCAGCAAACCGACAAACGCGCTTCAACTGCTGCGTTACATTACTCAACCGGCACAATAATGAAGTGATGAAAAGTTGATCCTGTACGATAATTGGAAATGCTCATCGCAATGGCTGAAACCTGGGGAACCAGCCAAACCGTGCCCCAAGCGAAAATTGTCTCAAAAAAATTTACTTGTGAGCGTTTGGTGGACTACTGCCGGTGTCGTTCACTACAGCTTTCTTAAATCTGGCCAGACGATTACAGCCTTTGTCTATTGCCAGCAACTGCAAATCATGATGGAAAAGCTAGCTGCTAAGCAACCGAGGTTGGTCATTCGCTCTAGGCCACTGCTGCTTCAGGACAACGCTAGACCACACACTGCACAACAGACGGCTACCAAATTAGAGGAGCTTCAATTGGAATGTCGAAGACATCCACCGTACTCCCCGGACCTTGCTCCAACAGATTAGCATTTTATTCGAAATTTGGATAACTTATATCGGATTTGGATAAATCGGAGTTTAATTTTATCCCTTGCTCTTGCAAGGGATAAAATTAAACTCCGATGGGGCAGTCCAAAGCGCCTTCAAAGATTTTATTGATTCCTCTCCGAATGGTTTTTTTAGTAAAGGAATTAATGAACTACCTATTAGATGGTAAAAGTGCATAGATAGCAATGGTATATACTTTGATTAAATAAATATATTATGTTTAACAAAAATCGACTTTATTACTATATTAAAGGAGGAACCTTTACAAAGCGCTAATTTCATATGTAATGACCTAATATTTAAAAATAAATGGAGACGTTATATAATATATAAATGGCAAAGCTGATTGACTGATGTATCAACGCACAGGCCAAACCCTTAAGACTAGAAATTTTGTACAAGTATTTCCATTTGACGAATGCCTATTACTAAGGAAGAATTTTTCAAAATTCAACCCCAAAGGTGATGAAATTGGGGATAAAACTTTGTATGTTTTTATTCCTTGGTCATATTCGCATAATATTTCGTATGAATTGAGTACGGCAAATAACGAGTTACGTATTTCAGCATTTTATAATATTCAACCCCTAAGAGAGTAAAATAGGAAATGAAAGTTTTAAATTATTATAAAGATATCGTTTAAAACCCAATTTATGCGGGCGAATCCGCGGGCAAATGCTAGTAATATTATAATTGACTGAAATCAAAAAGTCTCAACAAACAATATAATTTTGTCTTGTCTTTTGTTATAATTGTTAATTTCAATATTTTATATTAAAGTACTTCTTAATTTTTAAAAAAATTGAGTATATCGAGTACAACGCCTTCAAACTAAGGTTGTTGAGTCAGAAGCTTAATTCGTAGCCTCGTCAGTGGCGATGCGCGTGAGTTTTCCAGAAGGGCGAAACCCCGCGCTCTATAAATACTGCCTTCCCTCTTTCAGGAGCTCAGTCTACCGGAGCCATCTCAGCACTCCACAACTACACAACAAACTACAAACAAAATGTCTCTCGAACGTCAAGTCCGCGCTAAGGTCAGTGTCGCTAAATATACACTCCAAATGCCACTTTACTACAAATACAACATACCAAATTACTAGTAAATATAATACCTAGTATTATAATAAATTCATATTTCGAAATTATTATTTTGTTGTTTTTTAAAGTCACGTTAAAATTATGATTTGAAAAATACCATACGTAAAAGTTATGTTTATTTCATAAGTTTCTTTTACCCAACAGTTGGCCGCCAAGCGCAGCCCAGAACAGGAGAAAGAGGCCCAGGAATGGATCGAGACTATCCTCGGCGCCAAATTCCCCTCTGGTGAATCTTTTGAAGATGTTCTTAAGGACGGTACTGTTCTTTGCCAGCTGATCAACAAGATCAAGCCTGGTTCCGTCAACAAAGTAAACACCTCTGGTGGTCAATTCAAGATGATGGAGAACATCACCAAGTAAGTATAAGTCTTCCATTCAAGCATTAAAAATTTTGCAAAGATTACCATGACAAATAAAAAAAAACAAGAAGCGTTGGAACCAACAAAAGATATTATATATATTTGCTTTCGAAATAAGGTCCCACACGCAGTCCTATTTGTAATTGAGGGACGTTATACTAATGAGATATTATTTTCTCAGCTTCCAAGCAGCTATCAAAGCGTACGGGGTTCCCGACATCGACGTGTTCCAGACCGTAGACCTGTGGGAGAAGAAGGACATTGCTCAGGTTGTCAGCACACTCTTTGCCCTCGGCCGTGAGGTAACTATTATGAAAATATAGTAAGTAAGCTAATAAGTAGTATAGTTAGCTTTAAGTCTGAGGTAGTCTTAATGACATGAAACATATAATATCCATCATTTTTTAGTTCCAAAAGTTCGAATATTCTTAGTCCTTGAATTAAGGATACATATTGGTTTAATAAATTTATAAGTTTGAAATAGTTGAAATAATGTATCGGTTTATGCGCAGTACGATAAACAAGCTGGAAACGGCTCCAGATCGTGCGTTACAAATATTTGTTCAAACGACTCGCCTGTATTGAAACTTTGCCAAAAATAACAAAGATTTACAACATTGTAAACATTACCTCACTTTTACAAATATCCAAGGCCGGGCTAAGAGGCCATTTATTCCAGACCGAAGTTCATCATCATCATTGCCCCAATAAACTTGACCTCTTTCTGATCCAAATAACATTAGTCGCTGATGAATGTATGCGAGGTCATAGTGAATAATGTTATACGGTATAACATTATATATACCTACCCCTAGTTTATCCTGCGTTCCTTTTTGGACTTACATTACATGATTATTTGTCAACAGACCTACAGACACGCCGAATGGCAGGGTCCTTACCTTGGACCTAAGCCCTCAGACGAATGCAAGCGTGACTTCTCCGATGAGGTCCTGAAGGCTGGCCAGACCGTGATCGGCCTTCAGGCTGGCTCCAACAAGGGTGCCACCCAGGCCGGACAGAACCTCGGCGCTGGCCGCAAGATTCTTCTAGGAAAGTAAGGAGCCCATCTGCCTTCCACCACGTGATATTAATTATAAGATATTAATTATGAACACGGATTCATTTGTGAGACTGCAAGTCGTTTGAATAGTTTGTTGTGTAAGATTGTGCGTTCTCTTGTCACAAGAAAACCCTGAAAAGTTACCCGTTCGGGTAATATCTTACCGCCATAACCAACAGAATGGTTTAGGATAAGAAATTTTATTTTTTCCATTTTATTACAATCATTTTATAATAAAATATTTTTTTAATACGATGGTTTCATTTATTTGTCAATAAAACATTTTTCATTATTGTTACATTAACAGCCTCCGTGGTCCAGTAGTTAGAGCTTGGCTCTCGCCTCGCAGGTTCGATTCCCACGTTGGAACAACAAAAAATGTTGCTTCCAAGTATGGTTAGGACAGTGCAGGCTGATCACCTGATTGTCTGACAAGAAAGATGTTCCATACGTCGGATGGGCATGTAAAAAGTCGGTCCTGCACCTGATGATTACTCGCCAGTCGTGTCGGTCATACGCCCCACTGGGTTGCGAGAGTAAAGGAGGAGAGAGTGCTCTTGTGTACTGCGCACGCTATAAAATAACTCCTGGTCTGGCCTGGTTTCAATTAAAAGGACCACTGTCACCGAAATCTATGTGGGGAGCTATTATTGTTACATTTCACTCACACAGCAAAAATTCGTGAAAGGGATGGCATACTTAATCCAATATCAAAATTATCAATATCAAAAAAGATGACTCGTGTTTGTGAATATCAATTAAGCGTAATATTAAATATGCACGAATAGTCAAGTTTGGAATCTCTGGCATAGAACATTCGACGACACAGAAGGTACAAAATGAGTATAAATTCTATTCGTTCATAGTTATTTACCTTTAAAGACATGCTTAATTATTTTTTTTTGTATAATCGGTAGTTAAACAACCATTTTATTTAAAACTAATCTAGATAATAATGGCGTCAATGCCTACTATTATTTAAATAAAACTGCATATTTAGTTCTTTTTTTTTAATTAATATCCCAAACAGAAATCGAAACCTGATATTTAAAAACAAATTTGTATTTTTAAATATCAGGTTTGTGATAGTATTGATATTGTGGTACAAATTCCGCAAAGTAATAAAGGACGGCACACATGAAGAAAATTATTTTAAACAAAATACTCCTTTTAAACCAATATTTGTGTAAATATAACGTCAAATAACCTATCCAAGAGCATGTCAGGATATGTCTAAGGAGGGTTCATGAACTATAAACGAGTAATAGGTTTTTTTTTCAAATTACTTCAAAAGTTACTGTCCGATTTCGTTCAAAATAATTTTTCTAAAGAGTATTTAGCATAATCTATCACCATGAAAAATTTCAATTTTCTAAGTCTCATAGTTTAGAAATGCAAGGAACCACTATAAACCACTTTGGAGGCCGATTACTCAAAAATGTTTGACTTTGTAAAAAAGTCATGTATGAAACCTTGCCATTATTTTAAAAGACCTATTCAACGATGGGGTAGAATAAAAAAATATTTTTCATCCCCATTTCACATGCACCCCATATTTATATTTCACTCCATATTTATATTTCACCCCTAAAATGTAAAATTATAAATTATCCATTTATATTCATAATTACAGAAGCTAGAGGCGTGGACAGACAGACAGACATACAGACGGACAGAGCAAAACTATAAGGGTTCCTTGAGTATTACGGAACCCTAAAAAGTAAAATGTTAAAAGTTAGCTTATTTTCCAGAATTTGTTCCTCAGTAGGAAAACTTACTATCAATCTCTTTTTATGTAAAGGGTAAAAAGTAGGTATTGCAAATATTCGAAAATTTTAATATTCGAATATTCTTTTTTTGCACTATCCGAATAATAGAAAATACTATGATACTCATACACAACACACATGACACACACACACACACACACATATATATATATATATATATATATATATATATATATATATATATATATATATATATATATATACATAATATTTGTATTATAACGGTATATAAGTACTGAATATATACAGAGTGTCAGAAGACCACTTCCATTAACTTTGGGATATGATTATACTACATTTTCTCATTACAAAACATTTATTTAAAAAAAAAAATGTAGAATTTTCATTTTTTTTTTACATTATATACCTTTTAATAATAAGAACAAGCTGTCTAGAAGAAGATTTTTTATTAAAATCCAAAATTTTATTATTTTTACTTCATTACGCAATGTAAGCCTCTACGTCTACCTGTCAGCAGCCGCGCCGTGCTTCTGCCTCAGTACCTACACGCGTTCAGCGATGTTTAATGTATGCAGATTGCAGTGACTTACAACCGTACATACACAAAAGTTACGGATGTTTGGATTTCATAATTTGAAATAATTTTGGCGGAACCTTGATGACTATCCCACGGAACCCACTACAGGAATCCCTGCTCTACATCGCCTGCAGTGTGGTTCGTAAATCACGCACGAAATGTTGCTTGACAAATAACGACTCCTGTGTACAGTGCAACTAAATTCTTAATGTCCAACGGCAATCGTGGCTGTTCTATCGAAATTACAGAAGGTGTGTGAAAAACGACAATAACCGAAATATGTAACGTGGTTGAACTGTAGGTAACAATGAAACTAAGTAACGCATTAATAAATTATTATTAATGATAATAAGTTACGTACGTAATTACACCGATCATAATAAGTAAAACTATGGCTAATAGCTATTTACTTACGTGAAAGAAGTATTGAGTACTGAATGACTGCTAGTAGGTAGTAGGTACTAAGTCTACTCCTAGTACTAAGTTCACGGAATCCATCGACCATCAGGTGACTGCGGCAAGGTGTCGCGTTAAAAGTTAAAACTTAAAGTTGTTAGAAAGTATTTTTGTTGCATTTAGAAATTCGTTGCTAGCACCATAAGTCTTTACACGTATCACTTAAAATTTAACAACAAAATACTACGTTTTTAAACACGACCTAAAAGTGAAACTCAAATCAGACGACAACCTTTTACCTCGAGAGAAAAACCGCAACTAAATTCGAAAATCTATTTTAAAACAAAATAGTTCTTATAACGACTTTCGGCAAAATTGAAAAGATGCCGACGTTTAATAATTCTTTAAAAAATAACATTTTCTACTTTTGGCAAAATTCAAAACAATTTACGGTCAGACCGTGCGTAATTATTTTACCTTAAACAGTTGATTTTCAAAGGTTTTGAAAAAATCTATCGAATTTATTGCAAGCTTTTGTTTGTTAGCTCTCCTGTGGGCGTGACCACGTTTGCTGTTAAGTAGCCAAAATGTCGAGATGACAAATGAAAATAAACCGCGAAAAAAATCAGTAACTTTTTCTCAATGTCCGTCTTACTCTTACGTCTTACTAAACGAAGTTTTCCGAAATGCCTTAATAATGTAGTTTTACTGCAAACAATCTTTGTGTTAACATTACATTCAATATTAACGTTAAATGTCGTTAGCTAATTATTGCGTTGTAGACCGTACCTATTTTATATAGAATATAGATTGCGTATTGAAAATTTTTACTTTTACAAAAACAATTGATTAAAAGCAAATGACTAGTACCATTGCATATATCTCATGGCCTAATATAAGCCCACGATGTTATCAGGACTAGTCTGAATACATACCTGTATATGTTGTGTGATATATAATATTAAATGTCGTGTGAACTGTGTTCTCACTAGAATTTTACATACTTATAACATTAAATATCCTCACACCTCAACCTAACTTTAGGAGAGTTGTGACAACTTTATTTAGACAACGCGCCAGATTTTTGTGAGGCCGTTTTTGTGAGGCAACTTTTACGTAAAAAAGAGCTCTCCAAAGTTTTTTGACACAAAGCTTTAGAAAACGAAACGTCAAATGTCACAGAAACGTAAACATGGCCAAATTTCTATAAAATTTTCAAAATTGTATTATTTTTTTATCTCGAAAACTACGGATCTTATAATTTTGAAAACTTGCGAAATAATTTCGATAATCTAAGACCTTTAAGCGGTAAAATTACCATAAACTAATTAATAGGACAAATGTGGGATATTATTCTAAAGTTTAGCCATGTCGGATATTGAGAATTTACCTTAACAAAACTCGGCTGATATTGTTAACCGAGATGAATTAACTTATAGAGTTACAAAAATATAACAGTGGGTATAATAATATGAAACACCCAAAGTGGCTTTTTAGACCTGCTGTATCCCATTCTTAACTCTATGGACATAAAACCGCCTACTATACTACTTACCTACTACCTACTATAAGACCGACCAATCAGGAACAACCTACGGACAGTTGACAATTTGACGAATTCCAGTTCGTTATATTTTAATATAAGCAAAAATAATTCGTAAATTTGTAAGGAGAATATTTATTTCACAATCTGTCGACATATTATAATCTATAGATATTACAATCTAACGGTTTTTACAATTTTACAGTGACATATGCACTGTAATAATTTGACATAACGTTAAATTTAATTAAAACAATTGTTAGTTTAGGGAAGGCTTAGGGAAAATATTATGTCATGATATCTAGATCATTTATTGTAAAATCTATTATTATTATTATTATGCATTATTATTCATTATGTAAAATATTAGTTTTTCAATTGACGTATATAATAAAATTAATTAGATGTAATTTGCGAATTTTTAAAATTATACTCTTATAAATAATTGTCAATTATAATGTATTAGATTTAATTTTATGTTGCACACTATCATGTGGTAGTATGAAAGATCAAATTATATTTATACAATAAGACCATATATGTAACTTCATTCTGGCAATTAATAAATTATGAACTTTTATCTGGAGTGTGCCATTGCACAATATTGGAGGTTTAATATTACTTAATACGAGGGCGGCACTGAAAATTTCGGGAATCAAGGAAGTGTCACAACATTACTATTTAAAAATGTACCTATTTATTGCTTTTCGAAGTATTCTCCGCGAAATTTGACACATTTTTCCATACGATGGAATTAATCATTGAAGCAACCATTCCATTCGGAAGTTGGGGTCTCCAAAATGGCCGTTTTGTAGGCGTCCACAGCTTCTTCAGGTGATGAAAATCTCCGACCACGCAATTTATTCTTTATTTTAGGGAAAGTATAGAAATCATTAGGGCTTAGGTCGGGGCTGTACGGCGGATGGTCTAATAATTCTATGATTTCTTGCTCTAAAAACTCTTTTGTTCTGTGCGCGATGTGAGAACTCGCATTGTCGTGATGGAGGATGATGCGGCGGTTGCTGTTCTCTTTACGGAGTTCAGAAACGACCTGTGGCAAACAAATGTTAGCATACTATTCTGCATTAACCGTTCTTTGTCCCTCAAGAGGAATAGTCGCAACATGGCTGGTTTTGGAGAAAAACGTGGCCACCATTTTTTTTGCAACACTCCGTGTACGAACAATTTTTTTTGGCTTTAACTCATTTACGAACACACAAACTCGTGTCTGGTTTTTTGTTTCGGGTTCGTACGCGTATATCCAGGATTCGTCACCTAATACGATGTTGTATACAGCATTTGAGGATCCTGTGTGGAATCTTTCGAGAGTTCTGACGCACCAAGTAACGCGAGCCGCTTTTTGCTCTTCACAGAGCAAATGCGGTATCCATCGGGAAAACAACTTTTTTACACCTAATTGTTCATGCAAGATTATTTGTATTTGACTCATGCCAATGTCTAAAGTTGCCTGAATTTCGCGGTATGTCATATGTCGATCTTCCTCAATCAGCTTACGCACAGCATCAACGTTTTCTTGGGTGACTGCAGTTTTTGGACGACCTTGACGGGGATCATCACTGAGCTTGACACGTCCACGTTGAAATTCAGCAAACCAGCTGTGTTATTTAAAGCTTGTGCTGCATAAATTGTGGTTTTGGATGGGGCTTCATCACCAAATGCAGAAATCATCCGGTCAACACACTGTTTTTGTGTTAAACCACTTCGAAAGTCATAATAAATCATCGCTCTAGAATTTCCTCGAGTCAATTCCATTTTCTCAACGACTAAACAAGTTTGACAAGACCTTGTGACAAGACCGAGAATCTTTTTTTAAATAAATAAACGGTATTCGATTTTTAAAACCAAGGAGTTTTAAATTAAAAAGATTTTAATAGGACAGGAACAGTGGAAATATTCCATTCCCGATACTTTTAGTGCAGCCCCCCGTAACATAACTGGTGCTCCAATATTCAAACGGAGATTATGTGTTGGAAGACCTGGGTTGGGTTAGGGTTGGTTCGTTGGTTAGGGTTAAATTGGGTTATGGGTTTAGAAGAAATGGAAACGGGATAGTTTACGGCACCATCAGTTTGTACTACTGAATCCACTGACTTATATTGTACTTCATCTACTTCAAATGACTTGAGTAAAAGTTCGTTTATTGTGGCTGCGTTTTCATTTATTGGAGTCAAAATGGCACGCTCACATAACATTTCCATGGGCTTTGTCATGAGATTGGCGACATCAGCGTAAACTGCGTGAGTGTTTTCTGTAAGTGATGTCAGCACTGTTGCCAAACTTTGCGGAATAGTAATTTTACCATTAATTGTAGGGAAAACGCCATTTCCTATTTTAAGCAACAAATCTTCAAATGTTCAGCAGACTTCACCTCTCAAATGGACTCTTATGTTTATTGTTGTTAATGACTTTAAACACATCTTTACCTAATCCGCTCGTGTGCTCCTTGGTACTTCGGGTATCAAAATAAAGATATGTTATGCCTATGTTACCCGGGCTAATAATATGATTCTATTGACAAGTCATTTATCGGACTAGTAGCTTAGGCGCTACGATGGAACAAACATGCATACATACTTACATAAATAGACTGCCAAAATCATTACCCTTCCTTTTGGCTTTGCCGTAGTCGGGTAAATAGTAAAATGGTCAAGCATAAAATTTGAGTCTGACTCTGAAAAAAATACATTCCCCTGTTCACCACTTTAGGGGTTGAATATCGAAAAATTGTGAAATACACGTTTAGTTATTTTCTTTTAGGACTACATTTACAAAGTTCCAAGCCGAAATACTCATTTAATATTTTTTCCCCATACAAAGATTAGTCCCCCTTTTGACCAATTAATAGATCGAATTTTAGAAAATATTAAATTAGAATTATAGTAGATCATGCTAAAAAGCAATATCACGAAATTTCAAAAAGATTTGACCACAAACAAAAAAGTTACATACAAACGTTGATACCCCTTTTTATCCCTTTGAGTTTCGCAAAATCCCTTCTTAGTGGACCTATAGTCACAAAAGGAAGCCACGGTCCAAATATGACGTTTCGAGCTTCAGTAGTTTTGCCTCGGCGTTGATGAATCAGTTAGTCAGGACATGTTGCTACATAATATAATCTAACTAATATTATTATAAAAAAAATAATTAAAACTGACTTCCAAAGTAAAAGTGCACAAAAGAGTATGAAATAAAACTTATTTTCTACATAATTGCCCTTTTATATTTGGGTAAAATTTTAACAATTTCTCTAGGTCTTAGATAATCTTCATAATTTTGAAGTCGGTAGGTACCAGCCCGAACAACATCCTGATTAAACAATAAGGAAAGTAGAACTCACGTTCAAGCTGGCTGGTACCGACTTCAAAATTCTGAAGATTGAGTAGATAATTAATAGTTAAAATTTTAGCCAAATGTAAAAGGGGAATTATTTAGAAAATAAGTTTTAATTCATACTTTTTTTGTACATTTTTACTTTGGAAGTCGGTTTTCATTTTTTGTTTAACAAAAATTATATTATTTTTCTTTTTAGTTCTATTTATTATATTAATATTAACACATTTTAAGTAAGTCATAAATATAAAAAAGCCTCAGCTATTCTCACTCTTTCGGAAAAACAAACTCAAGCGTTATTTTACGCCACTTTTCTAAGAGGTATTTCCCCAAATAAGCATTACCGATCTGTGGACCTAATAAACAATCACCAGTGATGATAATCATTAGATTATTAAATTACTGTATTATTAAATAATTATTATTATCTATTGTAGTAATCACCGGAAAATTGTAGCAATAAGCATTAAATATCCGATATCAATGAATATTATATTCATTGATATTGGTGCACAAATCTCTGATGAGTACCTATGTCATCCTAATAATATATTGGTGTTTCGTGTGATGATGGTGGTAATGATGATGATTACTGTAATTGAAATAGTGGCATATATGCTTGCAGTTCTTTAAACAACGCCGAAATCCTCAAAACAGCTATCTATCAGGAGTCAAGAGTTCTGTTCAGTACTTTGGATCCAGGGTATACCTTGGTGCAAAATCTTACTTTTTGGTAGCATACTCGTATTATGCTTGGACTACTTCAGAAAAATTTGAAATCGCCATATGTGTGCATATAAAATTCCAACAGTTCCCTCGATTCCTCCTGGATCCCATCACCAGGTCACCACTTTGGTACCCTTTACATCAAAAAAAGAATTTTGAAAATCGATCTACAGACGGCGGAGATCAGACACACGTAAGGGAGTCAAAATGATTGATATATTGTTGCACGACATACATATATTACTTAAAAATGCGCAGTTTCAAGGGATAATACCTAGCTAGATCGATTTTTCTCTCCCAAAACTACGTACTAAATTTCATGTCAATACTGATAGCCGTTGTCGAGATTCTGATTATATACATACAATATATTCTCGTTTAAAGTATCAGGTATTTAATTATTTTTTTCAAAAAGGTTAGGCTACAGGGCAAACCCTTAACCCGATCGTATTTGTTTTAGGCTCAAATTGTAGCTGACTAAACTGTCCAGAGGAAATTTTCTCAAATTTTGATATTATTCTTCGTTTCCAAAATATTAAACGCCAAAATCGAAATTTCGGAAAAAATTGAATTTTCTTTTCACTGTTTCGGCCAAAAATTTTTTAGTTTTTTACTTTCTGGAAAAATTATTGTTATAGCTCACGTAAATACGCGTCTTTTGAGCCTTTTTTGATCAGTATATATATTGATAAGTATCAGAATTTGAATATCACAAATCTCTGATATATAAGGGGATCGCACTTTTCCGTGAAATCGGCCCCTATACTGGAGCGAACGAAAAGACAATTCCAATGTCAAAAAAATATGCGCCTGCTGTATTATTCACATTTTACGAACATACGCGACTAAAGGAATCTTACGTCAAAGGTAACGACGACCGAAATAGCGGCGCGCTACGCCGTTGCCCGTTATTAGCATTCGGACGGTATTGTACATATTAATAGATTGTAGCGAAACCTCGAAATAAAATTCAACCTGAAGCAAAAAAAAAAGCCTGCACGTTAGTCGAACGAAAGCCACGGAGCCTGCTACATCATTCTCACTTTACTGCTAATAGATGGCGTTAATTCTCATCGCAGTGCCCTCTTTAGTTTACGACAAGAACTTAAATAGATACAAGAGAACAAAATTAAAGAGGCAATATCATAAATGTTTATCAAGATGGCTCTGGAGGTACGACTCTTCACTTAAATATTATAGAATTTAAGTATCTTTACATAAAATAATGACGGTTATTTTTGTTTAAATGAAAAATTATTTAAGATAAGCTTTGTCAGGATCAGGATATAAATATATTTTTTTTTATTTAAATAATAGGTATTTATAAATCTACGTATTCATTATATCACTCTTGATACTAGATACATTAAATAAGTGAGCATATTTCTTGCACCTAAATCTAAGAAAACGTAGTTATTAACGATTAGTTAACAAATTAATGGTTTACTTTGTAGTGGTAGTGCCATCTAGTATAGTACTTTATAAAGTATTACAATTCACTTTGGCACACAAGTGATAATATTACACAGAAGATGGCGCTGTTACGTCTTTAGACCTCGTACATGGGTGAAATATTTTTTTTTACTATGCAAGTGTATAATTAAATATTTAATCTATTTCATTATGGGACATATTTTTTAAATTTATATAGAAAGAGATTGAGCAAAAACCATCTCTATTATTTAAAAAGTATGACAAATTAACAACTATCAATAATATACATAATATACTTATATAAATAAAAATAAAAAATGTGTTCCGGCGCGCTAGGTGTTTTGTATTATAATTGCTACGTGTTCTATGTTTGCTACGGACCTCTACGACCTACGCTTGTGCTACGCCAAGCTACACCAAAACATATATAAAATATTTTCTTCCAGCTATAAGTAAGTTAAATATTGTATCTATTTATTGAACTTATACTTTTTGGAAGTGAGTCTATATTATTACTTTTTCTGTAACTCCAGTCGGTTAATAGTAATTCAGTACAGGTTATATTCTGAAAAATATGCAGAGGATGTATTGCAAGAAACCTATGGATCTTTCAAATTATATTGGTCTTTGAAATCATCATATAATCATGAAGAACATTAGAAGACTGTCATCATACACTCATAAAATGTTATGATGCATACTCATAAATTAAGCCACGTCTTCGGAACTAGGTAGCCACCTACATGATTGAAAAATGAAGCAGCACTTAATTTTCGATGTCATCCTGTCTCGGGCGGATGACATACGTTTGTACCGAGTTAATTATAGTTACAACACTTGGCCTTAATTGGTATTTTGTTGTACAAGTTGCAAGTTGCAGCCAACAATGTATGTGGATGTAATTTGGCACAAACTAGCGGCCGTCTCGAATGTCTAAGTATTCGCTGCCGTATGTTATTTTTTAAATATGACGCATGCGCCGGGTATTCTCGCCTTTGCGTCATCCAGGTAAATAGAATCAACGAACTCGCTTGTGGAAATGTACAGCAGTAAAACTGAAATATGAAATTCTATTTTGAAATACTTATCTAATACGCAGCAAAGACAGGTACACGATTCTAGGGTTCCGTAGTTCACGTCTCAGAATCCATATGGTTTCGTCATGTCCGTCCGTCTTTGGCTTACCGTCCAAACGATTAGAGCTAAATAGATGAATCTTTGCTTGGATATGTGTATTCAGGTGCCACGTCGACAAACTGCTAAAATAAAATCACTAAATATTTTTTTGGGTGTACCTCCCCTACGCGTAAAGTGCGGATAATTTGTTTTTTCTCGCATCTACTCCATAGTGAAGGGTATCGTTAGATAAGTCTTTTAAAAATATTGACAGGTTGATAAGACTATTTTTCCATTTAGGTATCCGTTTGCGAGATATTTAACTTTAAAGCGCATAATTTTTGTTAAAATAAGGGGTAAAAGCTAAACGGCTGGCTCGATAAATCTGAAAAAAAATAATCACGATGGTTGTCCATGCGATGAGCTTTGAAGGAATACTATAACAGCTTATACAACTTTGATAGTTTAGGTGTTATAGTGACTTATCTTTTAAAATACGCTTTCTTGGAAAACTTCGTACAAAAGTAACGAAATAAGAAGTAAACATGTAAAATATTGGTATAATGGTACGGAACCCTACGTGCGCGACTCGCACTTGGCTGGTTTTTTAACCTACTCGCACTATCGACGTTATTGCACTGTTAAATTTTATTGCATTTATTGTTCTCGTGGACGATTGTCTTAATGGGAAATAAAGATCTCTAAATCGAATATTGGAGCAACTAGTTCAGTTTGATGTCTCCTTAGAGATTAATTGTTAATAGCCTTATAGATTGGGTGTCATAACATGTAAGTAACAGTCCGATGCTCATTATTATGATAGATTGGTGGTACCTTTTGAATATAAGTTGTTCTGTCAGTTTGAAACGTAGTACCTGGTTTACGGTTTACGTCCAACATCACTAATGCAGATAAAATATTTGAAGTATTCTCTAGTTGCTATCGTTGTGATTACGAACACAATAAAACCCAAGAAGCGACAGTAAAAACAAATTAACCCCATACCATAGTACATACTACACACAAAAACATAGTTTGGGGATAAGTATTATATATTCTATCAAATATCTAAAATACAGTAATAGATACAGTAAATGCGAGAATGATGAATGATAGCTTAATATGTTAAGGAGTTTAATAATAAAAGCATACAAATAAAAAAAAACCTGTTTTTTTTAATAAAACCAGCCAAATGCGAGTCGGACTCGCGCACGAAGGGTTCCGTACAAAACGGCAAAAATGAAGTTTGTTGTATGGGAGCCCTTAAATATTTATTTTATTCTGTTCTGTTAGTGGGAATTTGTTGTTATAGCGGCAACAGAAACACATTATCTGTGAGAATTTCAACTGCCTAGCTATCACGGTTAAGGAAATACAACCTGGTGACAGACGGACGGACAGACGGAAAGACAGACGGAAAGACAGACAGACAGACAGCGAAGTATCAGTAATAGGGTCCCGTTTTTACCCTTTGAGTAACCCTAAAAAAATATTTTTTGGATGACCATAGAAAATTTGTATAATAACAAAACTTCATTTCTTCTTATAAAACTAGGCATACAATTTAATTCAAATAATTAAAGAGATCTTATCAAATATAATTATTAATATTAATAATTATTAACCTTTTACTGTGGACGAGACATTTTTGTTACACAAGTTTGGGGGTTTGTTACACGTGGGGTAACTGAGACTCCTGTAGATGAACACATCGCAGGTGTTAAACACCGTCGCAACAATAAATCTGCAATTTGCGAACACACACTGGATCAACCTCGCCATTACATAAGATTTGATAAGCCACAAGTACTGGCAAAGGAACACCGTTATCGCCCAAGAATGATACGCGAGGCTATAGAAATTAAAAAGTACCCTAATTTTAACCGAGAAGATGGCTGGGTGCTGCCATCTGGTTGGGATCCAATAATTAACAAAATAAAATGTAATTGAAAATCACCGCGGCTTCAAGATACTGTTAGTATGCTTTACGTGGATCGGAACACAAATAATAATTGAAGAATCTTCGGGTAGTTTGAACAACTTCATCAAATAGGACAATTGTCACCTCAGTTCTCCCGTGACCACGGCTACTGGAAAGTAGCCGAAACGTCGGAAAAAGAAAAGTGCACCGCGACACGATCCGTAAGTGTTTAAAACAATGAACAATATTCGCGTAAACCTAAGAAATCAATATGAGACTCCTGTGCTTTATGTTAGTATATAAAGTAATTGATTGAAATGAGAAAGAAAGTTTGGCTTTCATTTCATTAAGAAATTTACATGAAGTTGTTCTTCTTGCTCGAAGACCGCTACATCATACAGCATTGCTACATGGCAATCGCAGTGGTTTCGTGGGTTCCGGGGCGTTTACCATGAATGTGACGAACAACGGTCCTCCTGGTGGTGCCGTCGATGGCTGATTCTCGGTGGAGTTCTTCAAACACGTGATTTTAGTAAATCCGGATGAAATCCAAACCGAGACTCGTCAATGAACAGCAACAAAGGCCATTGTTAATCACAGCAAAATCAAAATAATGATATTATGAAACACATAATATTATGTCTTCTTCAAAAATAGTTTTTGAAGGGTTACGTCTATTGTATGTGAACGGCATGCAATATTGTAATTGTTATATTTTCTTTATAAATAGAACATGTAATAATACATATTATGTGAGCCAGTAATTAGTTATAGAAATCCGCCGTGACTATTTCCAGTAATATGACTCACCCCTAAGGCCACTCGTAATTGCTATTCCGTCACCGAGAAAGCATAATTGCTGAGCTGCTTTTGAAGTTTATTCGTGGAAATATTTAGCCTAAATTACATATCTTTTTGACCTAAATTATTTTAGCAAAACATATCTAGTATTTATACGCTATTTCTGTTAATTATAAAAAGAGGTAAGACTGTTATCAAAAGTACACTTACTTAGTTTAATCATTAAATTACATTTTAAATGCATGTTCAACATAAGTTCAACCTGATGATGACTTTCTCGAACCCGGTCATGTAGGTAATATATTAAAATTTGAAGTGAAAAATAGTCTAATTAATTTGACAACATCATCTCTAAAGTGTCACATATATATTTTTATAAATATAAAAAAGCTAGGTTTAAACATAGTGTACAAAATTCTGTATATTATTACTGTGATTATATTATTATGAATTTTCACCAAGAACCTACAGTACAATCAATAACAAACATAAGTTCAATCATTTTAATTTTTTTAGTTTATTCTAACCGGTTTTTTGTTGGACGTATGCATTCATTATAATTACAAAAAGAAGGGTAAATTTTTATACTAAACAGGAGTGAGAAAAACATTATTAGTTACGTTATATCAAATCATTAGGTAATGTTTTGAGCTGATGCCCATGTTAACCTTTTCGAACAAATAATGTCCCAACTCAAATAACTTTTAGGTAAACATACATAATAATTAATATGAAGCGAGAGAGACATGCCAAAACTCATTACTTTTGTAACCAAGCCATCAGGAAGGTATTAATTTGTCAATAAAATTTAATTATTATTTTTCGACAGTCGCCAAGCAGTAATGAGTGTAAAAATAGCATGTTTCGATGCAAACTTGATATTCTTTGAAAGTCGGGCTCCAGCGCGGACGGCCAGAAATAGCACGGGCCGCGTCCGCCCGCGCCCGCCGTGTACCAGGAAACCGAGCATTTGATATCTGCTAACAATTGCATACATGAGATGATTGATGAGATAATTATAGCATCAGGCATAAAATGTTGTGCCGAAAAACCCAGCGTTAAGATCGGAAATACGATATCAGAAATACTTCTTAGAAATAATTAAAAATATTTGTTAGTCAGAGCGCAGAATTAAATACTGCTGTGAGCGTTGTGAGTCTCAGAATGCAAAGTATCTAAATCTTGTTTCATGATAAATACACTACAAAAATACTATTGTTTGTTGGATTTTCGGTTACATAGAAATAGGTCTAAAAGTAGTGTACCTATGTAATTTTGATAACGCGTAGGCAAAGACTGCCCACGACGAGACGTGAGTAAGCGGTGGATGAGCATAGGTGTGTGTGTGTGTGTATGGTTATGTGTTTAAAGGTGTGTGTATATGTGTGTATGTGCAACCGGTGAATAAATACTTGCACGAGGGTTTCTACGTTATTTTGGCAGCGGCCCACGCTGGACCATGAAGATCTACCACACCTGTGGCAGCGCTTGTAAACACCTGAGTGTTGTTTAATATCTTTTCTTATAAGATTCCATCGACGTCATGCAAATTCGCGATATGAAAAATAAATAAAAAATATACCTATTAAAAATAAAGTACTTAGTCCTATGGGTTTAAAGAACAAGGAAAAGAAAATTATTGAAATTATTTAAACTCGCTACTCGTAGCTCGTGATCGGTGCCAGAAAGTTTTTAAGTGTAGGGAAACATATTAAAACCTACATAGGATTCCAGATAAGGTGGCTCTTTTATTTATTTATTACCTACGTAGTCTTGTTAATGCGAGATATTCGCATCGGTATACAAAATATAACCAGTACCTTACATAGAGTGTAGACATCCTTCAGACGTTTCGAATAAACCTACAATGATCTTGGCAAAAGTCACATGGCTTTAGAGATTTTGGCACTTGTGAGTTACTTTTTATAATTTTACACAGTATATATATATATATATATATATATATATATATATATATATATATATATATATATATATATATATATATATATACATATATATATATATATATATATATATATATATATATATAGTGCATTTTAGAAACTGTATAGTGTATAATTATTTTTTGGAAGAATCAACAATAGAAAGTTTTTATTTTTTATTAGCTATACCTTTGAAATGAATGAAGAGTACCTACCTACCTACTCAAGTTTAAGTTCGACAATGTAAACAACGTTGTTGTTACGTATAGTATTTTCGAGTTTTCTTTAGACTTTACTATTATTTAAGAAGTTTACATTACTTTTCAAAAAAATCCTCTTCGACGTGTCTCCGTTTTTCATCGCTACATTATATACACACCTTTGGGAAACTGCCAACAAATATAGTTTACATTTTTTAACATATTACGAAGACAAGATTGTGTTTTAGATGGATGCCGGAATAAATTAAACGAAAATAACAGTGTAGGATGGAGAGAGATTTTATTTTGAACTTTCTTTTTTATTCTAGACAATTTTTTGCACAATAGGTACACTAGCCTAGGGACAATTGAATTCAAATTGACAAATTGAACAAACCTGTTTGAAGCAAATGTTTAAACAACAGACATCGTATTTGAATTCATTAGCGCCCGTCATACGTACGTACATTTCTGACCGCGGGAAATAGCACGCAACGTTTCAAACCGCGCTCCGAACTGAACGAGTAAATGTGCGGGCCCCACAGTTCGATCTGGCATGTCGATGACATACATTTTCCATAGTTTAAACCGCGCGCTATGACATTTTTTGTAAACGTGTAATGTAAAATGCCGGCAGTCCAAACCGTGCCGCATTTCTAGTCGCAATTAGCACGAGAGTTCGATCAGCAGTCCAAACTGCACAGATCCCTCCGCAGCTCGGAACGCAGTCCAATAATAAGCGGTCCGAACTTTAAGTGTGCAGAGGTCGAGAGAGGCATTATGGTCGTTATTAGGTAAAATAGGTCGTTCAGGTCGTTCTACACTTGCCTTCTTGCTATGTGAGGGTAAACAGTAAGACACAGGGTAGTTTTTTCCTACATTATATTTCATTTTACGTACAAAACTCAGTAATTACCCTTGTGGAAGCGTTAGGCGAAAAATTACGAGTAGATGTGCCAACAAAACAAAAATATAATCTGCCACCCACCTTGGGTGCCCTTGAATATTCCAGACAGGTGTATAGTATTTGATAAATGTTTATAGCTCTCTTTTCAATAACGCCTAAATTCATTACGAACTATATCACTATAAATCCTTTGGCTATTGTAAATTGATAACTCACGAGTATCAACTATCCTCAATAATACGGATAAGATTAGCAAATTGAAGAATGGAAAGAACCGGTCCAGTGCCTGTAAGACTCGTGCATGCGGGGTTCCGTACCATTATCTATATACCTGTGGCGAAGCGTGAGTTCCGCGGAATGGTAAGCCCGAAGCCGCGTAAGCGAATATCTAGAAAAATACTGACAAATGAGCAAACAGTTCGCCGGCCACGGTCGCCCACAACTCCAGAGGAAAACGCTCATTGCCTTCATTCATGTGGCGAAATACAACGCAAGCATATAACTCACGCCTATCTTCTGTGAGGCTGTGGTAAAGATTAAATAAGTATTCACTTAATTAATTAGTCATAATGAATAAAAAGTAAGCGACGTTTATAGTCCGGTCGCACGCTTCGTTTGCCCTTAAATGGCTGGTGGCCATGGTCAGTTGTACCGTAACGGTAACCTTGTGCTACGTTCAAAGCGAGATTATCAACATATGCTCAGCGTTGTCAACTTCATTGGCACAAACCATTGATAACTATGGATACGTTATATCCTTACAAAACTAACAAAATGGTTGCGCCGCGACACACATTGTCATTTTTCATTATTGTTAATTTTCACTCACACAGCAAAATTCGTGAAAGGTGGCGTGCTTATTTCAATAGCAAAAAAAGATGACTAGTGTTTGACACTACCAATTAAGCGTATTATTAAATAAGCGCTTATATAATTCAAGATTGGAATCTCTGGCATATTACAACATTTGACGACGAGTATAAAATGCGTATAAATTATATTCGTTCATAGAATTTACCTTTGACGACATGCTTATAATTTAAATTTTAAAATAATTTAAATTTAAATTTATATAAGATTAATCTAGATAATAATGGCGTGGATGGCTACTATTATTTAGATAATACTGCATATATATTTTTTTTTAATTAATGTCCCAAACAGAAATCAAAACCTGGTATTATTAAACACATTTGTATTATTGCGCTTTTTGATAGTATTGATGTTGTGGTACAAATTCCGCGAAGTAATAAAGGACGGCTCACATTAAGAAAATATTTATTAACAAAATACTCCTTTTAAACCAAGCTTTGTGTAAATATAACGTCAAAATAGTAGTTTGTTAAAAGTTAGCTTTTTTCCAGAATTTGTTGCTCATTAGGAAAACTTACTATCAATCTCTTTTTATGTAAAGGGTAAGTAAGAAGTAGGGCTTGCAAATATTCGAAAATTTTAATATTGGAATATTCTATTTTTTATGGGCACTCGTCGAATAATAGAAAAAAACTATGTTTTTATTATAATCACTGTTTTTTTCACAAATTTAAATATATAACAAAATATTGTGAAAAGACATTGGCGATTTACACGAAAATCAACAAATTCTTAATAGCAGGCTTTAAAATCTAGGTGCGTAGGAAGTTTAACAATCAAAATTTAAAAAAAAAACATAGAAATATTAAATAAACGGTAACACTGTAAAAAATATAATAAAATAAGCTCTTATTATTACAATAAGTACACCCCTACCCCTAGCCCTTTAAATTTGTATATTACACTAATATTATAAAGGTGGAAGTTTGTGTGTGTGTTTTGGAAACCTTCAAGAAAAAATTAAAATTGATAAATTTAAATCAAATAAAATTAGTAGTTACATTACTGTTACTGTTAGGCCCTCAGTTCGCCACATCTCACAACTCACTTTTTTGTAGTTTAACAATTTTAAGAAGTTTATATTTATTTAACTGATTGATCGATATAATTAAATCGTTTTCGTCAATCTTATCAAAATAAGTAGTAGGCTAGTTATAAAATAAAATAAGTGAACGGTCTGTAATTCTGTAGGTACAACTAACGACATTCGCTTCTGTACTCTATGGCAGAAATGCATGTATCCATAATAGATTCTCATAAAAGTATATATTGACATTGCTTTTCTTTTTTCTTACGTCATAAACTGTCAAGTATTTTTTTGCAATTATTTATTGTTAAAAAAATATGTTTTTCAGAAAATACTTAACTGATAGTAATAAATGTTGTAAAGTTACATGTGGAATGAAATTCCTTGACTTTTATTCACTTTTTGTCATGGTTTTTACAGCTTTTATTTGTGTAAGGTGCACGGGACGCGTAGTACGTGCTACTCATCGACCGGCTCTTCGCATACTAACCAAAAACGGTCCTACTTAGCTCAGTTGTAAATCTTCACTTTTTGACTCACTTTTCACTCTTTTTAATTATAATATATCTATGGCACAAACAATAAAAGTAGCGTCGTAATTTACCAGAATTAAAAACTATAAGTACTTACTTATTTATCCGAAAAAAAAAAATTTATGGTAAATAAAAAAAGGCATGTTGAGACAAAAACTGTATCCAGTTAAATGGCCCCACTTTTGGAGTTTTTGGAGCCAATTTGACATTTGCAGTACGGTGAAAACAAGATGGCTGATATTGAGGTATGGTGAAAACCAAGATGGCGTAACTTTTTCTTGTATGAAGCATGGAGAATAGAGGTAAGGAGTACCATCTCCATACATGAAAAGTGTCCGTAAAATAGCGCTACAGACGCAAGGGTGTAAAGCGGCAAAATTTAAACGGATAGTTAAATCTTGAGATCTTCGGTTTTATATATAAAAATATTTTCGACTATACGAGTAATTATAATATTCATGATTTACTGAATTAACTACTAAAAACTAGTCATAGTCATCAAAAATTCTAACTTCATAGTACACACCCTTGCCACTCTAGCGCCATTATGGCCAGTTTTGGAACTATTATTTAATTACTTTTGTCGGACACAATACATTAAAATCGTAACTGGTCGCAATCGTACATGGAAGATTTAGAAGAAAAACTATTACGGCTAACATAAGGCTTTATGAACGAAATGGAACCCAAAACCATGACTTATAGATTTAAAAAAATCTGTTTGTCTGTACGTTTGTACGCGCTAATCTCAGAAAACACTTAAGGGATTTTTATGAAATTTGTTATCGTAGTAGTTTAGGCTTTGGATTACCACATAGGCTACTTTTTACATTATTGCGGTTGTTTATTGCGGAAAAATGTACTAATGATTCCCGCGAGATTATTTTGTTTAGCGAGAAACTCGATGGCTTTGTGGTCGTAGCGCTAACCCACGTCAAGGCAACCCAGTCGTGGTTCTAACTAAAATGGCTGACCACAATCCCAAATATTTTTTTTAAGTTCAAAGTCCACCCGCCTAATGCCTACTAACGTTTTTCTATTGATAAGATTTACGAAATCGTTAAAATATTAATTATCGACTATAAAGAAATCTTTACTTTATCTTATACCTAAACGCGAAAGTTTGTATCTATGTACTCTATATACATATATGTACTCTTTCATGTAATAACTACTTAACGGATTTTTATGAAATTTGGTATGGTAGTAATACTTGCACATGCTACTTTTTATTACAGCGTATTAAATTTTGTTTATGGTCCGGTTCCCGATAGATTTCTTTTTGAGAGTACGAAGTCGCGGGAAACATCTAAATATTATTTATAAACAAAAAATTAACAAAAAATTAATTAAATTTATATGTCCATATAAATTTCGAGGAGTTCCCTCGATTCCTCATGGATGCATCATTACATCACCGCTTTGGTGACAACGAGACCAATTTCGGATTATACCCAATACATCGACAATGTAATGTTGAAATATATCCGTGTCGGTGTAAAATACTATGAGTAGTACCTTTTATATCATCATAATGTGATGATATATGGTGTGATGACGGTAGTGATCACTAATAGTCATAGTGGCATATACTTGCAGTTCTTTAAACAAATCCACAAACAATGTTCAGTACTTTTGGATCCAAGGTATACCCTGGAGCAAAATCTTACTTTTTGGTAGCATATGCTTGAACTACTTCAGAAAAAGTCGAAATCACTATATGTGTCCATATAAATTTTGAGGGATTCCCTCGATTCCTCATGGATCCCATCATCAGGTCACCATTTTGATGAAGTGAATGATGAAGGACTAATTTGGGATTATATAACCTATAGGTATATCAAAAAAACAATTTTGAAAACGTACGTATAACCGCCTCCATTTTTTGGAGTTAGTTAAAAGTATAATTAAATCAATAGCCTAAAACCGACTGTCGGTACAAAATGATGTAATATTATGTTTTTTATATTAAACGCGATCAAGCAAAATTTTTTCCTACTTTCTAGATTAAAATCTGTTCAAATTTAAAACCTGAAAGACTGTGAACTTTAGAAAAATATAATAAAATCAACAGATTATTACGGAATATCGGACTAAATAATATACATATTATGTTGTTTATGTGAAAAGTGAACGAGCGGAGCGAGCGAAGCAAATTTTTTTGTACATGACCAATTAAAAATTAAAATCTGTTTCAATTTTAAACCCTGAAAGACTGCACCTGGGATTTCGCTTTTTTTTCTTATTTCACTGGTTTAAAGAACGTAATGTAAAATTTTCTATTTTTTTCGAAATTTTAAATTATTTTTCTCCCTAAACGTCTTTACTTATGCAGTAGATCAAATGACCAAAATGTCCGTAACTGATTATACCAAACCTTATTTGTACACAGGGTTATGGAAAGTTTTAATTTTTTATTGTTTACGATGACTTCGAGAAATATCTTTGTTTGTAAAGTTGAGAATTATTTCTTATGTTTTCATATAAGAAAAACCTTGTAGCGTGTATTTTTGGATTTTCCATACTTTTAAAAATAAAAATTCGCCTGTTAGGCGCGAGACCTGCTTGGAGGCTTGTCAGAGGCTTGGACTGCCAGGCCGTGGCTCCACACCGCCCATGCGTAGCACCGCCTCTGCTGGAACGTTGAAAAGCTAGTTAGATACTTTTTTTTGTATTCAGAACTATTTTTTGTATTCAGTTCTATTGGGTTAATACAATAGAACTGAATATCGTCAAGTTTTTTAATTGCTGTCGTGTGTTCGATTTTCAGCATTATTCTATAAGGCATTAGCCCGGAGTTCTATTTTCAGCGCTGATAATACTCGTACTATGTATGAATATTTTTTTTTACGCTCCCGCGATCGATGCGGCCGAACAGACGTTGGAGCGCGGGGCCCGTAGCTTTTGCTGTCTTTGTCTATATATCAGCATTCATCGATGTGAATTATGCTTTAACCGACTTCCAAAAAAGAAGGCGGTTATACGTTCGACTGTATATTTTTTTATATGTTCAACGATATAATCCCAAATTGGTCCTTTTGTCATCAAAGTGGTGACCTGATGGTGGGTTCGTGAGGAATCGAGGGAACTCCTCGAAATTTATATGGAAACATATGGTGATTTCAACTTTTTCTGAAGTAGTCTAAGCATATGCTACCAAAAAGTAATATTTTTCACCAAGGTATACCCTGGATCCAAAAGAAGTGGACAGGACTCCTGAGTCCTTATAGATACATGTTTGGGAATTCCGGCGTTGTTTAAAGAACTGCAAGCATATGCCATCATACCACTTACAGTAATCATCATCATCATCACCACCATCACACGAAACACCAACATATTATTATGATGACATAGGTTAGTACGGATCTGATGAGTAGTTGGTACTACTCATCAGAGTTTTGTGCAACGACATCTATGTCTTTAAATTTTGCTATTGCCAAAATTATATCTTATGCTATCATCATTTTGCTGGCGTGGCTTTTTTGTATTTATAACTTTCTTAAAATGTGTTCATAATAATATAGATAATAAATTGAACAAAAAAGAGAAAAAATATGATATTTAAACAAAAAATTTAAACCGACATCCAAAGCAAAAATGCATAAAAAAGTATGAAATAAAACTTATTTTCTAAATTTTAACTATTTCTCTACTCAATCTTCTTAACTTTGAAGTCGGTACCAGCAAATTTGAACGTGAGTTCTATAAAATATTGTAGGATATTGTTTGGGCTGGTACCGACTTCAAAATTAAGAAGTTCAGGTAAGTAGAGAAATAGTTAAAATTTTTGGCGAATTTAAAAGGGGAATTATATAGAAAATAAGTTTTATTTCATACTTTTTTGTGCATTTTTACTCTGGAAGTTGGTTTTAATTTTTTGTTTCAAAATAATAATTAGTATAAGTGGAAAGCAAATTAAATAAAGCAATTTGCTGTTAAATTAAGCTTGTCAGTGAGCCATCAAAAATAATTAGCGTTTCGCAGACAGTTACCGTGATACATCATTATATACCTAGCTACATTACAAAATGCATATAAAGGCTATTTTTGTTAAAAATATTAATAGAGAAGCAGGTGTGCTGATGTTGGCACAGGCCGAATGAGCTGTGATCCGTACAGTGTGTTCGTAATAAAGAAGTACCTGGGTAACCGAGCTTTGCTCGGAGTTCTAATCAATAAGAAAATATCACAAAAATATTTATCTGACCGGGATTAGAACCCACCATAATCCGAATTTTCGAACAAAGCAAAAATTATACATACGCATACCAAACTGCCAATCGCACTGACATAATAGACTCGAAATTATATTCATATAATGTTGCACGACGAAAGAAAAAGTATATATACTTAATAGCTTAAAAAGGCGCAGTTTCCTAGGGATAAGACCTAGGTAGACCGATTTTTCTCCCCCAAACTCTTTGCATACTAAATTTCATGGTAATACATGCAGCCGTTTTCGAGAACCCGAATATATATATACAAGATTGTCTCGTTTAAAGTACACGTAAAATAATATATATAGAGGCTCTTACAGCGTCACAGTTTTTTCTAACTGAAAAATAATTTGTTATAATGATTGATCATTGTGGAGTCATCGGGCACTGGTCTTGCCAAAATTATGAGTCAGGCGTGTCATTCTTCGATGTGTATTTATATCTGATGAATCCGAATTTGGAATATGAGTCATGATATTTATAATAATTGAACTAAATCGATCGACGTAAACAATAATAATACTTTGATCCCATGGTAGCTAACTATATAATAGGTCTTTACCTATGAAATTGCGGTTCTGCAGTACTAGCCATTTCAAATCAAAATAATTTTTGTTTGGCTAAGAATTCTAATTTTAAATTAATTTTATTTAAAAAACATGGTCCTCTTTTTAAAAGTAGTCATTTGTTTATTGATTAGTGTTACATTTTCATCGCATTTCAATCTTTTTCGTCATAATGGATACGTTAAAAATTCCAGTAATTATGGAATATGAGTACCGTCGTGGCAGCAACGCGGCACAAGCGGCACGCAACATCAACGACGTTTACGGAGCTAACACTATACAACGCACCACCTGTTATTGGTTTGCTCGCTTCCGTTCTGGAAATTTCGAGCTGAAAAATGAACCTCGCGGTCGTCCGAAGACTTTGGTCGACAATGACGAATTAAAGGCGATTGTGGAAGCTGATGATACACAATCTACGGCTGAATTAGCAGCAGCTTTCGACGTTAGCGTCAAAACAATGTTGGTCCATTTGCGTCAAATTGGCAAGGTAAAAAAGCTTGACAAATGGGTGCCCCACGAACTCAATGATCGCCAGAGCGAAGTATGCGTCGAGACGTGCGATTTGTGTGTCTGTTGAGCAGTGCAAGCACTGCTCAACAGACACACAAATGAAGGAATTTTGAACCGCATTGTTACCTGCGATGGAAAATGGATTCTGTTTGATAACCTCAAGCGCTCAGCAAGTTGGTTGGATCCTGGTTCAGCACCTAAACAATGCCCTAAACGAAAACTTACCCCTAGAAAAGTGATGGTCACTGTTTGGTGGTCTAGCGCCGGTGTGATTCATCATAGCTTCTTACCAAACGGGGTGAGCATTACTGCAGATATGTACAGTGAAGAACTGAACACAATGATGGAGAAGCTGGCACATCTCCAACCAGCATTGGTCAATTGCTCGTCTCGCGCGACCTCATACTGCACAGCAGACGGTCTCCAAGTTGCAAGAACTGGGGTTGGAAGCTCTCCGTCATCCGCCCTACTCACCAGACCTTGCGCCTACAGACTACTACTTTTTCAAGAATTTGGATAACTTCTTGGCGGGAAAAAAATTCAATACCCGAGAGGCAGTACAAAATGCCTTTGAAGAATTTGTTGCCTCCCGTCCAGCTGATTTCTTTAAGAAGGGCATCAATAAACTGCCACTGCGTTGGCAAAGATGCATTGATTGCATGGGTGACTACTTCGATTAATACAAATAAAAAATACATAAAAAAAATAGTTTAATTTTTTTCATACAAACGACAATTTCATAGGTCAAAGACCTAATATTAGGAACTAACAGATGTTACTATTTATTGCAACAGGTAACGATTAGGATAAGGTTTAGACGGCGGATTATTAAAGGCCTTCCAAGAAACTTTTTTAATTCCTAGGTTTTTTATAAATGATATACTTACATTTTTTTTAGTTTCTAGGCTTTCGATAGATCTTTTTTTAATACACTCTGAAAACAATAGAAGAAGTAGGTAGGTACGTCTTCGTAAACCATGGAGCATGAGTCGATACTTAACTCTCTACCCTGCTGTTTTTAATTATGAAAAGTAGCTCTCCTTACTAAAGCTTACATACTTAGATAAATAAATTAAAGTCAAATAATATGATTATAAAAATATTTAAGAAATATGTTATGTTTCCAATTTCTACACTTATCTAAATCAATCTACTTATGCTCTCATTGAACTCATACGAATGCTTCGTATGGCCCTGACTGAATGCGGAAGAAAACAAACTTTTACCGAGCAGCAATGCATAAAGTAGAGCACCAGTACTAACGCAGTCAACTATTTTAGTACTGGAATGTGTGCCGTTCCCTACTTACTCCATTTGGAAGAAAGGTAACTAATTATGGGATACATCATTGGTCATGATGCAGAAATAGCAATTTTGCTATCGAATATGAACAGATACAACTTTATAGGTTATTTTAATGTACCTAACTACTTAATAAACAAAAAAAAGTGGGCCAATATGAAAAAGTATAATAGTAAATATAACTTTACAAGTGAGTATTATATTACAGTAATTAACAAAAACATTGTGGAAATATGCAATGTAGAGCAAAAATACCATTAAATGTATAACTATTTTTGCACAAAAATATATTGCACGCGTTTAGTATTTTATACCGGAGAAGAGGAACACTTGATTCTTATGGGAGACTTGGTACACTCAATTTACAGAGATAATATATCGTATACTACCGAGTATACCAGCTAATTTTTCAAAGAGAGTAGAACCGTCAGTTCTGGCGCTTTTTAAAATGGTGGACAATAAATGAAGTATTTATTTTCATTATATTCAACAGAATTATTATTTTGAAACTATATTATGTCTATGAATATAAAACGAGTCCTTATATGTCTTTCGCTTAATTTAAATAATAGTGTTGGTCTTAAGCGACTTTTCTATTAATTTATTTATAGCATAAAACTACATCCGGGTACACAATATTATATTATTATCTGAGGAGACTTGATCCCCCTGAATCGAGTGCCTCTTAAAATATTTTAACTATTGATTAATTCATCTTCAAATCAATCAAATTATTGAATATGTTCATAGTCCTAGGGAATAAAAAAAGTAACGTTTTGTAAGTTAAGCGTTAAAATATAAAAGATCAAAGTTGTTCAGATTTAAATAGTGCTTAGATTAGTTATTTATACTTCTATTATTACTAGGCAAGTAAACGTTGACGATATATACCATTTTCAAGTTTTATTACGACCCTAACAGGTCAGGTCAACTACTTCTGGAAAAAATACAAAATAGCGAATACCTGAAAACCGATCCAATATCGGCCATACAATGATTCAAATGATTTGTCTTTACACACCGGATCTATATTTCACGGATTGATTACGTTACTAATAGTAAATAACTAAATACCCTTTATACCTATAGTGGACACTTCGTACAATTCCCTGTTTTTAGTTTTATTAGGTAAATTTGTATTTTTTCCACTGAAATTCTGTTGGTTGTCACAGATTCTTGTAGATAAATTCCACGTATTCCATTCTCAGCATTTTTCAAATAGGATCTAAGTATATGTTGGAGGTTAGGATAAAAAAATAAAAGGGGGATAAAGTGTCCCCAGTTTATTGTACTTATTTATTCCCCTACTTATTGTATAATACGAAAAAGTTATTAATGTGTTCTTGCAAGGTGTAATAATTTTATTAATTAAAAAATTTGAACTATAAATTCTAATGTTTTATATATAGGGTACTTTCTACTGAAACTAAATAAGCCCCACAGGGTTTAAGAGTTTTTTTAGAGCAATTTATTAATAAAGAGACACCAGTGTCTTCAATTCAGTAATTGTCAGCTGCAGGCAGATCCGGGACACTACATAGTGGCTGAGATGGCAATCCGCTGGTGGTTTTAGTGGGTAAAGTACCGGCGAAAGCGGCGGAAACCCCACATATATTCGGGACACCCATCCCGGGAAAGGCGTAGTGACCTTTCCCCTACGAGATAAAAAAAGGTTATTCGTCCTTAGAAATTCAACCAGGGTTCATGTCCAAACTTATTTCATGAGAACACTAAGGTAGCGACTCCCTCAAGACGACAGTCAGGACTTAGGAAAGCAGGACATGGAGCGTAGGGGTGGCGGCGGCGAGGGCGAGGGCGGCCCCCCTCCACCGGGCCGTGTGCAACTCCACATAGACTACGGTGCGCGCTGCCCTCGCGCCTCACTCGACTCCGCGCACCACAGTCTCGGCACAGCCCCGCACTGTACACGCGTCCGGGAGCACGACTCTCGTAGCGACTCGACGAACAGGTCCGTGGCCCAGTGAAAGTGTTCCCTAACATGCCGCGAGTGAACTCCACGAGCTATAAATAGAGATGCAATATTCCAGTAACTTTACCTGAACGCCCCAAATTTGGATCGCTGTAAATTCGGCCTACGCGCCGCCCGCCTTTCGCGGTTTATGTGCAAACATCTGCGATTAGAGGACGTTAGCGTAACTAACATTTCACTTGGTACTTGTGCTTATTGAGTAATAAAGTGGCAGTTTTTATGCGAGAGATGTGGTGCAGGCGACTTGGATTTTTGCCAACGATCACTCTACTTGTGGATTCAGTCAGCTATTTGACGTTGATCCATTTGATACTAACTAATACACACGGTTGAAGTGTTGTGATGTAATCTACTCAAATAGGAGTACTGCTTTGAAAAGTTACTGGAATTCGAATAACAACTACTTAATTCAGAAATACCAGGAGTAAGACAACTATCAGTGTCCCGATAGGATAGAAAATCATTTATAGAAAGGTCAAGTAAACATTGAAACTAAACCTTGGCCTGTAATTTTTCAGGATAAGTTAAGCGAGCACAATGCCTTTCAAACCAATAGAAAACCCGAAGTGTCCGAAATGCGGCAAGTCCGTATACGCAGCTGAGGAGCGCGTAGCCGGCGGGCTCAAATGGCACAAGATGTGCTTCAAGTGCGGTAAGTCTATTTGTGTTTCTATCCTAGATATTAAATCTAACAAAATTAGACATTATAACTACATTTGAGGCGCCAATTAAGAACAAATTAAGTATTGAAAGAGACCGTAATTTAGAGCTTGTATGAGTACCTACTCAACGTTTAACACATTCCTACTTATTTAATGTTAAATGTGATAAAAATATAAAAATTATTTACAGTAGGTAGGTAGTACAATCTAGCCGAATAAAATAACCTGGTCAAATGCGAGTTGTACTCGCACATACAGGGTTCCGAACAAAACGGCAAAAGATCACGTTATGTTGTATGGGATATGCCCTCCTTAAATATATATACTTTTATTATTATCTGTTTTTTAGTGTTTGTTGCTATAGCGGTAATAGAAATACATCATCTGTGAAAATTTCAACTGTCTAGCTATCACGAACGGACAGCGAAGTCTCAGTAATACGGTCTCGATTTTACCCTTTGGGTACGGAGTCCTAATAAGGATAGTCGAGACTCGAAAGTAAAACATGTTGTTGGTTGTAAATAGGTCTTTGCCAAAAACTTCTGGACTCCACCAACTGTTCCGAGCACGAAGGTGAACTTTTCTGCAAAGTTTGCCACGCGCGTAAATTCGGACCCAAAGGCTACGGCTTCGGCGGCGGTGCTGGCTGTCTGTCCATGGACTCCGGCGACCACCTGAAGGGCGAGAACGCGTAAGTACCATCTTCACTTATCTCCCGCCGCCCGCGCTTCTGAGGGTCTTTCCTTATCTATGGTCGCAACGACCGGCCTCTAGGCCCGTACGTAACAACATTAACCGCGTGTACATAATATCACATAAGCAGAAAGTGCGCTCGGCTGTATATTACGCGCTGCTCGACACGTGCATGATATCTCGTTTATGTCGCAACAGGAATTGAGGAGCAGCCGACGGAAGAAGTCGCAGACGCCGACACACCTGGGCCGACCTGCGCTCGCCTCGCGACCACCACTGTACTTTAAATTACTTTAGTTAGGATTATTTATTCGCTATCGCTTAATTTATTTTGTTTATCGGTCTATAATTATTTATATAAAACTTAATAAAAGAGTCGACCACCAATATAAAGTTCTTGTTGAGTTGAAGGTCGAGATTGGCATGAGTTGCTTGGTATGTGGTATAATGACGCCGACGACACTTGCCCACTCGAACCACCCTCCCCACTTACTTTCTTTCCCCTCCTGACCGGGGCGATCTGAACACGACAGAGAAATGGTGAGAACCCAAACAGTAAGCCTTCGCATGTCTTCGCAAGTCTCGACACGCACCAAAAAGCATGTTGTCAAGGATATCTCTTACTCTATCTTCTTATCTTCTTTCTGTTTTGTATTGTTCATTGCGCACTGAACTGGACTAACATCAACTAACGCTTATCACATGTAGTTACAACGAATTTGATTATTACTTTTGTGATGGGATAAGGAAAGCGCCCTCTGTATATAGTGTAGATATGTCACGTACGAGGCTTGTTCTCGGGCCGGAGCGGAGCGGGCGGCAGGGAGCCCTTACCTTCTCCCATTACGGCGGAGGTGCGCCGCTGTTATTCTGCTTCGCAATAATTTGTGTGGATATTATATCGTAGAGGTGACTGGGCAGCACCGGCATCGAATCGGCTTTTAACAATTTATAATCATTGTTGCTCTATCAAGTTCCCTCGTTTGCTATTAGTTACTCGACGTATGTGTACAGGAATGGTGTAAGAACTAATGGCGCCTGCCTGGAGCCGCGAGTGATAGCGAAGGCTCCACCCGGCGAAGGCTGCCCGCGTTGTGGCGGCTACGTCTATGCGGCCGAACAGATGCTCGCTCGTGGACGGGTAAGAATCGTACTTACATAGTGCGTTTGAAAATATAATATAATTACAACAATTGTAGAAAGGAAATAAGAAAGAAAAAAGGACAATATCAAAAATCGAGTGTGAGTTCTTTCTTTTTGTTGCAAAACAAATCCTTGCGTCTGGAGCATTTCCGGCAATAAGGAAAAACTCTATATGATTAGCAATATTAACAATTTGAGTGAATACGGTTTAGACTGTACATAAGTAGAATGATATCATGCTGTAACAGTGAAAGACTACCAAGATACCTTATAGCATTGTATGGACCGCACTAACATTGATAAAATTATGAAACACTAACTTTTAATTAATTATGGCTAACGAGATAATGATTTTGGTTTCTATATCAAATATAGACTATTATTTTAACATTGCCCCCTAGGGATATCACAAGCGATGCTTCAAATGTTTAAACTGCAACAGGACCCTTGACTCAATGATGCATTGTGATGGGCCTGATAACGAAATATACTGTCGAGGTAACTGACTGTATTTGATTCGAATGACACCCGCATCGTGAACAGTTTGGGCATTAACATCAAAGCATCATTGTGATAACCGAGTGCCCCCCTGTAGTGTTCTCCCCGCATGCCTATCCTGTGTTCCTTGACTGTTAAATGTATGTCCAGGCGTGGCACAAGGAGTGCTTCAAGTGCGGCGAATGCTTCAAGCGCCTCGACTCTACCAACTGCTGCGAGGGCCCCGACAAAGACATTTACTGCAAAGGTAAGTTTTGTAACCTAATTCACTTGTTTATAACGTTATTGTACGAAGAGCCCAAATACCTGATAGTGCATTAAAGTACTATGAACCTATGTGTAATGTCATAATATAATTTACAGCACGACCTGTCCCGGTTTGACTGTTACAATAATTTGTTATTTTTTCTCTGTAGTATGTTATGGGAAGAAGTTTGGTCCTAAGGGATACGGTTATGGCAAGGGCGCCGGAGTTTTGCAGAGCGATCCCTACGCCAATGGGTAAGACATATTAAGAGTACAGGCTTTCATCTGGCGGGGCACAGCTCGGTTCTGTTCTATAATTTGGCTATATTTGTGCACACGGTCGCCAAAATTTCCACTGCTGTGAGCTCATCAGATGCAATATGCTAATGCTTACTTGCTTTCGCTGTAGGATGCTACGCCATAAAGTTTGGGCCTAGGGGTGTTGGACACGGGGGAATGTCATCCTTGGGTCTTGTATGTGATTTAAAGGACAAAGAATGGCAAAGGTACTTAATTTTTATCATCCCGAATTAGATCATAAAAATAGTCAGATAGGTAATTAATGGAATCGATAGTCCTATAAGTCTATAGGATAGTCCTATAAGTCTATAGGACTATCGATTCCATTAATTACCTATCTGACTAAACCGTTACTTGCTTTTAGATGCTTAGCAAATTTCAGAGTGTTGACTAATGTTATTATAGGCATGTCATTTAATTAACATTTGTAAATTAACCGATTTGTCAGGCACCTACTAACATCTCAGATTACCAAAACTTTTGGTTATTTCTATCACATCAGTTTCATAAAAACGGCTTATAATACAAACAAGATATGGCAAAGTGCCAGTTTAGAAATAGAGCGCGCTGTTCGTTCTCGAACCGACTAAATTTAATACAGACGTGTCTTGCCTCATAGTTCTTACAACATAATAATACCTACATCGCGCTGAAAACACTCGTTTATCTTCTTTATTTTTATACCACACATCCTTATTATTACGACTATTGCATAATAAGTCGCAGCAGTGACACAACATGGCATAAAAATATAATCCAACGCTACACTTTGTTGATTTACTAATGTTTTTTTTATTATACGCTACTACTTTTGATTTCATTGAGTGTAAACGATGCTATTACATACCAGACTCGATGAATAAAGAGACAATATTTTATCACGCAGTGACTTGGCTCCTAAGACGACTGTCATAGACACTGCTGCTATCCAAGCACCTCCGGGCAAGGGTTGTCCCCGTTGTGGAGGTGTTGTGTTTGCAGCCGAGCAAGTCCTCGCAAAGGGTCGCGAGTGGCATCGTAAATGCTTTAAATGCCGCGATTGCACCAAAACCTTGGACTCCATCATCGCATGCGACGGACCCGACAGCGACGTCTACTGTAAGACTTGCTATGGAAAGAAATGGGGTCCTCACGGTTATGGCTTCGCATGCGGCTCCGGTTTCCTGCAAACTGACGGCCTAACGTAAGTATCCTCCTTGGTAGCATTACTTTAATTACCGTTGTTTATGTAGATCAGAGGAAGATATTTCTAGTTTATCCCTAGGCTTTCTGGACAATTTCTGTTTGATGACTACAGTCTAGGTACATCAATGTTGCTTTTTACACGCAAGTGTACTAGAATTATAGCTATTTACCTGTGGAATCTAAAAATGAAAGATATCTGAATGTAGTATTTTTAAGTTATGGCATATTTAAGATTATTGAGGATGCAATGTACCTACTGATTATTGAGGATGCAATGTAACTATACTTAAGGAGTAAAATTTTTTCATACTTACCTATTATATTTTTAAACAAGCTAACCAGAGTAAAACATTTTGTTCTATTTTATTTTGCATATTATATAGCAAGCAGTGTTTATTAGCACTTTTCTGCACACATTTCTAAAATTGCCGAAATAATTCTACAAATAATAAATGAAATGAATTATATTTTAGTGAAGATGAGATTTCTGCCAGCCGACCATTCTACAATCCAGATACAACTAGCATCAAAGCTCCGAAAGGTCAGGGATGCCCCCGATGTGGTGGTATGGTCTTTGCTGCAGAACAACAGCTGGCTAAAGGAACCGTAAGTGTTTTTCCATAGTGTGGTAAAAAAAAATCTTAAGAAATTATTTTTTAGCTGTATTGTCTTTAATAACAACAGTCTACATCAAAATTGCCTTTTACATGAAGGTGTGCTCCACTTGCTGAATCTAAATATACAACATAAAACTGAAAGATGGCTCATATTTTACCCTATTAGTTTAATAATATGGGGTCACCCATATTAGTTAAAAAAATTAATATTCAATGGCTACTTTTTATAATTTTTTCTGGCAAAAGTATTTTTCTTTGTAGAACAGTGTTATAAGTTTTTTGTAAAACTGTGACCTATGTACATTAATTAATCTTTGAAACATCCTCTAGATGTGGCACAAGAAATGTTTCAACTGTGCTGAGTGTCATCGTCCACTGGACTCGATGCTTGCTTGTGATGGTCCTGATAAAGAGATCCATTGCCGTGCATGCTATGCAAAACTCTTTGGCCCTAGAGGTTTTGGGTATGGGCATGCCCCAACATTAGTTTCCACAGACTCCGAACCACAAATCACATAGTAAGTTAATAGTTTTCATTTTTTATTATTATGCTATGCTAACCTATGTATTTACATTCTTGGCCTTCATAAAAATAATTACATAGCTAATTAAGATTAATTTGTTTTTTGGACAGTAAGTCTTTCAAGACTGTAAAAGTCAAGAATAAAAATCTTACCTTTACTCATAACAAATGGTTTTTTCAGCACCGAACAAATGCCATTCACTGGTGCCAAAGCAGCGAAGGGTCAGGGTTGTCCTCGATGTGGATTCCCAGTTTATGCCGCTGAACAGATGCACTCTAAGAATGGCACATGGCACAAACGGTGCTTCTCGTGTGCGGATTGCCACAGATCTCTTGTAAGTAACAATATTATAATCTTATTAATTAAAAGTCTGTATACAATTTCATATTTTATTATAAAAATTACATTTTGAATTATTTAAATTTGGTTAGTCTTTAAAAAGCTACGATCATCGTCTTCTTCCTTTTCAAGATGAGTATTTAAAAACTCTTCCACAGAATCAGTATTCCATTTCTCAATCGCAACTGTATCTTTAACAATTCCATCCTTGTCAAGTAGTTTAATAATCGGATCTAAACCCCTCACATACTTGATTTGTAGATTAGGGAACTTGGCTGGTCGGTCACTCTTAACAAAAGCTTGAATTTGTGGATATGCCGGAAACTTGCAAGTGCACACTTCGAGTATTGCACGAGCATATTTCTTCTCTTTAGGCGCGGAATCGTCATTGTGGCAGCATTGCTTACAATGATCGACTAGTTCATCCAGGCCGAATTCTTTTAGCTGATTACACGAGGAACAGAGCAAATTAGCTTTAATAAAACCCAGTGATGCACAATCTTCGGTAGTAAAATCTGCCGAACAGATTGCAAAGAGGGTGATCCCGAGTATGGGGATTATTATATTGAACAAGGAAATTTTCATTTTGACTTATAACGTTAGTAAATAATGGTAATAAAATAGAAAATCAAATAACATGAAAATTGAAGTAAAAAATCTGTTTTCAACAATTAATTGACACTTGACAGTGACAAGCTGATTGTCAAGTCACGTTTGACATCAAATGTCAAACGTGAAGGTTTTTTTTTATTTAAGCAATATGGCATAAAACCGTCACACTTTCACGTCCAACCAAAAATTGAATTTGTTGCATCCATAATATTATCAATGTTTTTAACCTCCGATTACACTCATGTTTTGAACATTCATTGTATTTTTGACAGGATAATAACAAGTGTATACTTTCACGTAATTTTCCATTATAAATCGACTCGTGACTAAATTAGAAATATCTAATACAGGACAATGAGAAATTATGAAAATGCTATGTGCTAATCTCTGTAAATATTTTGCCTATAATATAAAACTGCCTTGAAATCACTTTTGATTAAAACTGCTATGTAGGGATTTATGTGTTTACCAATTTTTTTTTCAGGCTGTGTAAAGATTTACAAAATCAATATTTTATCATAGTAATTATATTTGTCCATAGGATTCCACAAACCTAAACGATGGGCCCAATGGTGAAATTTACTGCCGCAGCTGCTACGGACGAAACTTTGGTCCCAAAGGAGTTGGTTATGGTTTGGGCGCAGGCACATTAACCATGGCTTAATTCTATCAAGCTGGACTTGTAGATGTAAAACTGAAAATATATATAACCATATTATACGGTTTCGTAGCAAAAAAAAATCTGCTACCTGGTGCTACACGATTAGATCATACCATTTATTAAACTGGTTTTAATAATGGTTGATATGGAATAATAAGACTAATGAGTTATGTATTAAGCTAATAAAATTATATTTTATAAAGCATTAAGTAAATATTTTATGATAAGAAAATATAAATTAAGGTTACATTCCTTTCACAATATGTACAAACTGTAATGAATGTGTCTGGGCCCTTAGTTTATAAATTCATCGTAAAATATTGAAGTGATGAGAGTATGTAAGGCATAGACTTAAAATAGGTATGTTATAGATATGTAATATAAAAATAATATATCATAAAAATACTAAAAAAATAAATAAAAATAAGTAAAATGGCATTGTGATTAAGTATACCTTTTTATATCATATTTGATATTGAAGGTAAAAAAAAAAACTATCCTGTAAACGCGGTAAGATTGCACGTATGCAATCACTTCGACCGACCAGATCTTTTGCAGATCTGAAGCAACTATACACTGTCTATTATACACCAAAGAGTTTGTACATATTTGTCATATTATATCGATTTTAAACAGCTAGATGTAATTACCGATGCTTAAAGCTTCTGCATTGTAACATGTATTATAAAAACACAAAGATAAATTTATAAGACAGCTTTTTGCATTATTGCACGACGTTTGTCTTTCTTATTTTTTAAATAAATTGATAAACGTTGAATCGTCTTTTAATTCTGAATCTTCATCGACACATTTCTATAAAATATTTCCATCCTATTTTATTCTGGACTCAATTTAAAATACATGAAAGCTTACTCAACATTTTATTAAATTAAAAACAAAATAAACATGCTTAATAAAATAAATTACAGGTACTAATGATTCACAAATTTTGAGATCATCATAACATCTAATTTGATAAAGTGAGGTAATATTAATTGAGCCATAATTGTTCAGGGCGGGTGCCAAAACCAAGTATGCCAAGTTTTATGACATGTTTAAAATTAGAACATCATTAAGATATATATATATATATATATATATATATATATATATATATATAAATATATTATAGACGAGGCATGTTTAGGCAAAAAGTGTCTACAGTTAAATGACCACAATTTTGAGATTTTCAGGGCCTTTTTGACATTAGAAGTATGGTGAAAACAAGATGGCTGACATTTGAAGTATGGTAAAAACCAAGATGGCGTAACTTTTTCTTGTATGAATATTTGTTGTGTCAAATGTACGTCATAGCCTATCTTGAGTTTTGAAATCTTTGCATTATGCATGAACAAAAATTAGGATTCCTTTACGATATTTATTTGTTTCCTACACTATAACAACATATAAAATAAAATTACCATGCTAAAAAATAAATTACACTAGGCAGATAACAAGTGAACATACATTGCAATATTCTTAAAGCCGTTTTTTTTTATACTGGCTAAAGAAATTGTGAAAAAAACAAGCATGAATAATAAAACAACAAAAATAATGAAATTGGCAGTTGAAAATATGAAACATAACAGATGCCTGCATCTTTAATATTCTAAAATCTTATTGTACAATAAAACACTTAACTTAATTTTATCATCGTTTACAAAAATATCACAGACTTGTATACTGTATTGTGATATGCTAGAGGTGGCGTAACTATATGGATGGCAAAATGCCACGGGGCCCTCTCGGGTCGGGGGCTCACGGTCTCTTGGGCTCAGAAATAGTCAAACATTTTCAACAAAATTTTGCACCTTAGTACTTAAAAACTAGAATTTTTAAAACAAAGGGGTGTTGTGGCACCAGAGACTCGTGAGCACGCACAAAGACCGTGCGTCATAAAATGTGTTAAACGCTATATATCTTCCAGCTGTCTTCAATAAACTACGTGCGGAGAAAGAGAGGTTGAAAACACTTCAACTTCGACTCAAAATTGAAATCTGAGTCGATTAAGCCTACTAGTTTTTAAAGATTTTTTTAAAAAGCCAGCATTTCTGTTACTCTAAAAAATTTTTTTATGAAGAACCAATTTTCTTACTAGAGCAGTTGATTTTCAATAATGTAAAATATAATGAACTTGAATGTTCTTTACATAATATTTTCTGTACCTTCTTGTAAGAGCTGGTGCATCTTGATCTAAGTGCTAGTGCTAAAAAATTCAAAGGATTTGCCGTTACGCCCCTGTATGTATTTAGTTAATAAAGGTTGACTTGGGAGAAGGAGGCTAGGAACAAGCTACTTTTAGTAAGCTTAGACTTACTTTTACAAGAAAATGTTTTCTATACAAAATTACAATAAAACCTATATTAAACAAGTTTTATCAATGAACTTCTAAGACTATTTTAAGTACTGAATCGCTTCAAATGTAATTTCTCAAAACAAGATTTTGACGTGATAACGTCTTATAAATCGATGAACGCTCCACGCACGAAAAATTGTCACGTTCCGCCTGAGCCGATCGTGCAAGCGAGAGCACGGAACAAGCGATAGAGAGGCACGATCGGCCTAAGAGTTCGACTTGTGATGACGTTATTACGTAAAATTATCGTCCGTAAACAGACTTAACAGACAACCATTGTTTTTAGAATAAGTATAACTAAAACTCAAGCGATATACCTTAACTTTTACTTTTTCTTAACAACTAACTTGGGGCCTTTTGTTTTCAAATCCTTTGAGGTACTAGGCTCTTCAAACCCATATTTAGCTTTTAGCCTTTCTTTTATGAGCAGCCCTTTTATAAGCCTTTTCCAATTTCCATACACTCTTGCCTCCACTTTTTCTATTTCTCTGCGCTCTTGTTCTTCTTGATCCTTAAATTGTGTAATTAATATGTTTTATTAATATACAGTAAATAAAAATCAGACGTAGAATGTAATGTGTACTAATATGTTCAGATATTATTTTTATTTTTACGAATGACTAGATGTTACCGCGGTGTCTTTCGCGTAAAAGGAAATGTATGTACTACGCGGTATACTGCGGAAACCCTTAAATTTTAAGCAATTGAGGCATCAGTGAAATTGAAGATCGAGTATACGAAAAACTCCCTTTACGCGATTGAACGAGTTTAAAAATCTAAATTGTATTTCACCCACATAAACTAAAGCTCTAAGGAAGCTTCCCAATTAGTCGACAGAGTGCAACGTGGGCACTATACGACTTCAGTGATGGTTTGATGGGGTATTAGCTATGAAGGAGTGACTGAGCCATACTTTTGTGAAAAAGGTATCAAAACATCGGCACCATTCACAAGATACCATTCTTGAGAAAGGTAGTGAAGCCCCTTAACAACACCATGTTCAATAATCAAGAATAGTCCTTCCAGCAAGACTCGGCGCCGGGTCATAAAGCTCGGTCTACGCAGTCTTGGTTGGAAATGAACATTTCGGACTTCATCAGAGCTGAAGACTGGCCGTCGTCTAGTTCCGATCTTAATTCGCTGGATTATGATTTATGGTCAGTTTTAGAGAGTACGGCTTGCTCTAAACGCCATGATAATTTGGAGTCCCTAAAACAATCCGTACGATTGGCAGTGAAGAATTTTCTCATGGAAAGAGTGCGTGCTTCTATTGATAACTAGTCTCAACGTTTAAAGGACTTTATTGCAGCCAATGGAGACCACTTCGAATAAGCTTTTTATATTTTAAATTGTTTTATATTAATGTATTACATACACACTGTAAAAGTAATAAATGTTATTCGCAATAGATTTTTTTTATTTGTTTCAGTATTTATGGCAAGACTAGGTATATTATACTAAAGATAAGTAATATTTATAAGGAAAGCAAATAATATGTCTAGTTGTATAGACGCCTCGCTACTGATTTGGCGTGTGTAAAAACTATCTGTTACAGATTTCATTCAAATCCGTTCAAACATTTCAGCGTAAAATACAGTGAAACATACATACACTTGTACACACAAAGTAAGTTTTTTATAATAAAATTAGTGACAAGGATCTAGTAGTAACTTTAAGCCTTAAGCTTAGTTAATAGTTATATTAGGTCCTTACATATGAAATTGACGTTTTGTCGTACTGGCCACTTTGATCTCAAATATATCTTCTTTGGTTAGGAATTCCAATTTCAAATTTATACCGCTATTTACTAATGCATTTGTGTTTCGAAAACCTCCTTTGGTTTTTTCTTTGCGTTACTATGTTTACAAAATGGAAAACTTGAAATATCGTATTATTTTCGAGTACGAGTTCCACCGTGGCACCGGTGTTGCAGAAACGGCTCGAAGGATTAATGATGTGTATGGCGGCGGTGTCACAAAAGAAAACATAGTGCATTTTTGCTTCCAACGTTTTCGTCCTGGAAATTTCGACCTGCAGAACAAACCCCGTGGACGGCCGGAGACCAAAGTTGAAAATGAAGAATTGAAGGCTATTGTGGAAGCGGATCCATCGCAAACCACGTCCGAGTTAACTGAAGGCTGCGGTGTTAGTGATAAAACTGTTTTAATCCACTTGATGCAAATTGGGAAGGTGAAAAAGCTTGAAAGGTGGAAAAACCTCATGAATTGAGTGCAGCAAACCGACAAACGCGAGTCGACTGCTGCGTTACATTACTCAACCGACACAATAATGAACGGATTTGAAATCGAATCATTCCCTGTGATGAAAAGTGGATCCTGTACGACAATCGGAAACGCTCATCACAGTGGCTGAACCCTGGCGAACCAGCCAAAGCCTGCCCTAAGCGAAAATTGACTCAAACTAGAGGAGCTTCAATTGGAATCTCTAAGACATCCACCGTACTCCCCGGACCTTGCTCCAATAGATTACCATTTTTTTAGAAATTTGGATAACTTCTTGCAAGGGAAAATATTCAACTCCAATGGGGCAGTCCAAAGCGCCTTCAAAGATTTTATTGTCCGAATGGTTTTTTTAGCAAAGGAATCAATGAACTACCTATGAGATGGCAAAAGTGCATAGATAGCAATGGTATATACTTTGATTACATAAATATATTATATTAAAAAAAAAAAAACAACTTTATGTTCTCCTTTACAAAATGCCAATTTCATATGTAATGACCTAATATTAGTACCCTAGATATAGGCTACTTGACTCATATTTAATTTAATATTAATACATTAATAAATTAATGCATTGAAGGAGTATTTCCTTTAGTACTTGGCTTAGGAAAACGTATTTTAGCGATATCATAAATTAAAAACTTAAGATTGATAAATAAAGTTAATTTAAAAATATGTTTTTATTTTTATTTTTTAAGTTATACTGATGAAAACACCTCGAAGTGACTTCCGGCAAAGATGTGACGACACAAACACACTAAACACATATGTAGTAGTGAAACGGAACGTTTCTGTAAATAAATAGTTCATGACATCTTAAAAAGTTATTTATGTCAAAACGTCAAACGGAACGTAACACCGCCATTTTACTACTACGGACTATTGCACAGATTACAAATAATACTAGTATAGCGTCACCGCACAGATAATCTATCAACCAACATGGCGAATAGTATTTTCGGCGGTTTGTATTGTATTTTTAAAATATTTTTTGTAGGTTTTTAGGTTTTAAAATAATGTTATATTTTTTTTGTATGTAATGAAACAATTATGAAGCGTGTAGGACATAAATAAAAACAAGGTCAAGTAGCCTACATACCTTGGCCCAAGCTTCAGTGATAACTTCTTCAAACTCTTTGCACACAACGAAACCGTCATACACGGGGTGACTCCACCCACCATTGAAGTCAAACCCTGTCATAGCGGGCGCGCAATCTATGTTCAACTTCTTAGCTATTCGGTTCAAGCCAGGCACTGAAAATAAAAATATTATTAAGTGACGCATGTCCAGCTGTTCTGTATGAACTAAAATAGTTTTGCAGTACAACTGTATAAAATAAATATCATCTGAAAATAACATACAATATATATAATAGGAAATAAGTGTCTTATTTTATTACATAGTTTTAAATTACCTTTGCAAATTAACACCAACATTAAAAAATTACTGAATTCTGATATCAACATGACATGTTGCATTGATATCAACATTCTGTTTTTATACTAGTAATTATAACTTGTATCTGCATGAGGTACCCATGAAGTCATTGCATGAGCCATTCCCTGCACTGTACGCCATCAGCTTTTCACTGAACATCTGCTGCATCACTCTGACGTTGGCAACTCCTATTACAGGGAAGGCTATGCCAAAAGAAGAAGAAGAAGAAGATATCAACATGACATGTTGCATTGACATCAACATGACATATCGCGTTACACAAATCTTGTTGTGATAAAAAGTATGTACTCACATTTAATATGTACTGTTCCTTTAGGAAGCATGCAGTCCTTGAAAAGTTCAACATTTCCATACGCGTTTCTCGGAACAACGCCATTCTCAGCTGTTGGCGGTTCATAGTCCTGCACTTGCCACGGTCCAAAAACTTCCAGCGGCTTATCGGTTATGAGCTTATTGGATAACTGAAAATTAACAATGGAACAGTGATTAATTTTATTGTATTATACAGCTAACTTGTAGCTCATCGTTTCTCAAGCGGTCGAGTTTCTTTTTAAAGGGGGTCGCAGTCTGTTTAAAAATAATAAATACAAACTACATATAGGTATAAAAGATTCGTTTATTAAAGGTATGAATTTTAGTTGTGTTGTGTGTAGTTTAGTGTTATAAAACTAAATATTAAAATGTAATAAATAACATGAAAAAATAAACTTATAGCTTACTTTATTTCAATAAAATTATAGGTTAAAACCAGTGACGGCTAATATAACGTATAGCTGATAAAAATAGCGCGCTATGTACATATTATTATAATTTCATAGTGACGGGGTCGCAAGACTTTTTAATTAAACTTTTTGGCTTTTTCGTGAGTCGCGACATATAAATGGTTGAGAAAAGATGCTGTAACTTATAAAGAGGAGCAATAATGTTGTCATTATTAGAATACAAAGAATGTCAATGGTTAATTTTACCATGCTTAAGAGCTTACTCTACGAGGTGAACGCAAATCTGACCGAACAACCCACGCCGCAGTCGCCGTAGCGTAAGAAATGTGTAGGTTCACATTACTTTGGCCTCTTCGAGCCAAATGTCAACCTTCGTACAAATGTAGGTTTGTACGAAGGCCTTCCGTTTGCGTACCCACAAACAAAAGCTATTTTATACGAGAGTTAAATAATACAAGATACCAACCCTATCCCACTTAGGGCGCGCCTTGACGACCTTATATGGTTTCTCTCCGAGGCGCACCACTTTGGCTTCCTTGAGCCACGTGTCGCGGGATCTGCATACGTAAACGCAACTTCGTGCGTACACCGCCTCACCGCGCACGAACCCGAGCGTCGAAGCGTCCGGAGGGTAAATCGCTTCGAACTTTAGTAAGTGTCGCGCGAGAGCGTATAGCGGATGATTCTTGTACCTGAAACATAATATTATATATATTTTTTGAACAGACTTCCAAAAAAAGAGGTGATGGGATCCATGAGGAATCAAGGGAATTCCTCGAAATTTATATTTACACATATGGTGATTTCTACTTTTTCTGAAATAGTCCAAGCACATGCTACCAAAAAGTAAGATTTTGCACCAAGGTATACCTTGGAGTCAAAAGTACTGAATAGAACTCCTGACTACTTATAGATACATGTTTGGGGATTTCGGCGTTGTTTAAAGAGCGACAAGCATATGCCACTATGTCAATTACAGTAATCATCATCATCATGAAGTCGGTATTAATTTTTTGTTTAAAAATAATACATTTGAACCTGATATTTATATATGGTTTTTATTGCATAAATAGTTAAGTTTCTTACGTTTAATAAAAATTGTAATGAAATCCATGTAAAATGTCATGCAATTTAAAAAAGGCTTGAAACATTTTTGGTAAATTAAATATTTGCAGCAATGATATGATCATCCTAAGGACATCTCTATGGTTTTTAATGAATCTAAATAACAATTTTCCCATCTTTTTAACAAGTAACAAGGGGGCCACAAGTTTCTTAGACCGGATTTTCTTGCCGGGCTAGTTTTCGAACATGGCAATTCTATAAGTGTTATCTAATAACATTTATATGGAACTAAAAATTCGAAACAGTTTTTTTAAGATTAATTTACTACTTGCGTATGTAGAACTTGATTTTATCTAATAAACATTGTGTATTAAAAACCCGGTTGTACTTACTCTGATATAACTTTCGGTAGCGGTGCTTCCAGTTGCATTCTCTCCAAGCGTTCATCTTCCTCTCTATCTCTAGCAGTTTTTGGAGCCAGCCACGGCCGTATAGCGGTTTCCCACCACGTGGGTTCCACTCGCTGCTTACGCGTCACTGTGTTCCAATGTGGCACATACCTTTTGGTAAGGTCTTTGATATTGTTATTGTTATCCCAACCTATCACATACGCTACCGGATGAGTGGCACGACGCTGAAATTAACATAGAAAAAGTCCTTTATTATTAATTTTGCTGATAGTCACAAAAGTTCCACTTGGGTCGCGGAAACGTTAGGGCTCGATTATGACCTGCCTTAGATTATAAAAAAAAAAATTGCTGATGTCGTAAAGGTACCTTGACGACCTTTGCAGATAGGCGCCGCGAACCGGCGACACTCTCTAAATATGACAGCTCGGGCACCGGCAAATGTCAGCAAGATTATGAAATTATATTGTCAATTATGTCAAAGCACGAAACGGTCAGCGGCCAGCTCCGTGAACGAAAGTTATGGCTTCAAAAAAACTCACGTCCCGTTCGCCGCGCGTACCCCCCGCACATGAGTATTGCAACGCACGTAAGTCTAGCCATGCACACATAACTGCGAGCTGTCATTCGTGTAAGCCTATTTAATGTCGGTTCTTTACGTTCGGACGTTATAAATTCTTTGCCGCGGTAGCGAAACTGACAGATGTACTGTCCCACACTTCGAAAAATACTACGTTATTTTGCATCTCGCTTTATAACTTAAATTTCGCTTTTTACCGCTTTTTAGCGGTTCGTGGCGTCGGTTGCAAAATGCGTAAGAGTTCAAACTGTTGTTGAATAATAATAACTAGAGGTCACCCGTCACCTTGTCTGTGGTCGAAATTCACTCATAATATTTCTACTATTATAAATGTGCAAGTTTGTGAGGATGGATGGATGGGTGTTACTCACGCAAAAACTACTCGACATTATCACGAAAAAGAAGGTACAGTGTTTCCGTGGGATACTGTATTTACGCGAGCGGAGAAACAGGCAATAGCTAGTTCACATTATAATTTTTAAGTTTGAGCTTTTTAGGATTCCGTAATACTCAAGGAACCCTTATAGTTTCGCTCTGACCGTCCGTCCGTCCGCTCTTCTAGCTTGCCATTATGAATAATATGTTATAAATCCGTAAATTAATGGGTCATTCTAAGTTACGAGGCACTTTCGATGGCCAATACACAAAAATACTTTTTTTTTATATTAACTTCATATTTAACCTATACATTACTTAAAACTAAATGTTTTCTACGTAGTCACTCAAATTTATTACATAAATGCGTACATTTACTATGCGTACATTTACTACGCGTACATAAACTACGTATAGTTTAGTCACAATAAGCTCTAATATTAGGTCTTTACCTATGAAATTGCCGTTTTGTATGAAAAAATTTAAACGAATTTTTTTCATGTATTTTTTATTTGTATTAATCGAAGTAATCACCCGTGCAATCAATGCATCTTTGCCAACGCAGTGGCAGTTTATTGATGCCCTTCTTAAAGAAATCAGCTGGTCGGGAGGCAAAAAATTCTTCAAAGGCATTTTGTACTGCCTCTCGGGTATTGAATTTTTTTCCCGCCAAGAAGTTATCCAAATTCTGGAAAAAGTTGTAGTCTGTAGGCGCAAGATCTGGTGAGTAGGGCGGATGACGGAGAGCTTCCAACCCCAGTTCTTGCTACTTGGAGACCGTCTGCTGTGCAGTATGAGGTCGCGCGTTGTCGTGCAGGAGCAGCGGAGACGAGCGATTGACCAACGTTGGTTGGAGATGTGCCAGCTTCTCCATCATTGTGTTCAGTTCTTCACAGTACACATCTGCAGTAATGCTCACCCCGTTTGGTAAGAAGCTGTGATGAATCACACCGGCGCTAGACCACCAAACAGTGACCATCACTTTTCTAGGGGTAAGTTTTCGTTTAGGGCATTGTTTAGGTGCTGAACCAGGATCAAACCAACTTGCTGAGCGCTTGCGGTTATCAAAGAGAATCCATTTTTCATCGCAGGTAACAATGCGGTTAAAAATTCCTTCATTTGTGTGTCTGTTGAGCAGTGCAAGGCACGACTCGACGCGTACTTCGCGCTGGCGATCATTGAGTTCGTGGGGCACCCATTTGTCAAGCTTTTTTACCTTGCCAATTTGACGCAAATGGACCAATATTGTTTTGACGCTAACGTCAAAAGCTGCTGCTAATTCAGCCGTAGATTGTGTATCATCAGCTTCCACAATCGCCTTTAATTCGTCATTGTCGACCAGTCTTCGGACGACCGCGAGGTTCATTTTTCAGGTCGAAATTTCCAGAACGGAAGCGAGCAAACCAAATAACAGGTGGTGCGTTGGTTTGTAGTGTTAGCTCCGTAAACGTCGTTGATGTTGCGTGCCGCTTGTGCCGCGTTGCTGCGACGGCACTCACGACGACACAACATAATTACTCGAATTTTTAACGTATCCATGATGACGAAAAAGATTGAAATGCAATGAAAATGTAACACTAATCAATAAACAAATGACTACTTTGGAAAAATAATTCCATGTCTTTAAAATAAAATTAATTTGAAATTAGAATTCTGATTTGAAATGGCCAGTACTGCAGAACGGCAATTTCATAGGTCGCTTACCTGGTCTGTCCCCCAACCGACATTATTTGTAAACCAGTAATTATGAATGTATATTATAAATGGCCGAAACGGCGAAAACGGTTTTGGCATCATATAAAAATGATAATTTTATATTTTAGAGGTGGCTCTCGATACATATAAAGTGGTGATGAAAAATATTTGATGAAGGAAAATTATTTTTAGCTAAATCGGATAACTTTTGAAGCACATAATTCAAAGAAAACCTATTGCACGTGGATAGTTATAGAACCCTCCTTAGACATGTCCTGACATGCTTTCGGTTAGGTTATATAGCAAAAGTCAATTTACGTGTAACAAAATTGTATCTATCAAACGCATGGTAATGTGTTTTAATAATATAAGGTAGTGTTGTTATTTTTATTAATTTGCACACCACCCTACATAAAATTTTACTGTATGAAAGTTTTTGCTTAATGTATTATATATAATGTATTATATATATATATATATATATATATATATATATATATATTAATATAATAATTATTATTTATGTTGGATGCAAATGTGGTCAATGAATGTCCCTTCATATATTGCACACAACTGGGATAATGTAGTAATTTTGTTCAACATAATATATGTAACTAGCCATACTCACATAAATATCAGGAACACAATGCACTTTGCCTGCTATAACATCAACTGCTATCCACTCCTCTAACTCTTCAACAAAAACCTCTGCCCATATATCCACTTTATTTATTGGCAATTCATCATCGGTTGATAGTACTCTTCTGTCCTTCTTCTTAGTAGCACTACTACCCTTTGGTTTGGGAGTGGTCTTTTTTACCTTAAAATCATCATCACTGCCAGACAGATTGCGCTTCGGAGATTCAACAGGTAAATAATCACTGTCGTCATCTGATTCTTTTTTTATTTTACCTGTAATAATTAAAAATAAAACATAAATTTTATTGAGTTTTACAGCATACAAGAAGGATTTATTATGATATTATCTTTTGTAATCTAATATTGTCACATATTATGTTTTAAGTATAATATTATTGTAAAAAAATATTAGATATACCTTTCACAACTCCCAAATTTGCTTTTGTCTTAGCTTCTTTAATCCTTTCCTTTATTATGTGTTTTAGGTCTTCTGATACATCATTTTTTGATTTCTGTTTCATTTTCAAAAGGTCTTTGTGACTTATTCTTTTATAATCATCAGCATCTTTTTCTACTTTAATTTTCTTTGCTGGAGATTTCTCCTTGTTTTTTGATTTATCATTGTTTGGAAAATATTTACTCATACTTTTTTTATCAGGCTGTGCACTTCTTGTCCGAAGTTTAGTTTCTACTGCTTTATCCAATTTAGTATCAGTGGTGCGAGAACGTTTTCTGTTTGTAACAACTTTCTCTTCATTTTTTTCAAAAAATTCACTCGAGACAATTTTATTCTCAAAACTACTTATGACAATTTTTGGTTTGGTGTTATCCTTGCGTTTTTCATATTTCAATGTTGATTTATCAACATTATTTGATAATTTACCTTTTGTCTGTGGTTGAGATTCAATAACATCATTTTTTGGCTTTTGTATTTCTACATCCTTTGTTAGGGACAATGATTTTCTTGTAGTTTTTAAATTCCTTTTATAAGTGGTTTTAACTTCGCTCTCTACTTTCTGATTACCTTTACGTGTTTTTGAAACTTCAGTATTTGGTACATTTACACCGGCTTTGGCTGTTGTTGCTTGTGAACGAGTTTGTCGCCTTGGTTTTTTTGGAGGCGAAGCATCATTGTCACTTAAAACTTTATTTTCTTGATCTGTAATGTTTTTTTTAGTTTCATTCTTTGCTTTTCTTGTTCTTACTGTCATGATGTCATTGTTACCATCAAGTTGTGCAATATTGTCCATTTCACTGTCACTGTTGTATGAATCATAGGCTCCATCTAATTGTGGTATTTTTGTTTTAGAGTTAGGTTTTTTATTTGATGAAGATTTCTTTTGTTTCGCTTGAACTTCTGGTTGTGTTTTAGCTTGTATTTTACTTGTGTTTTCTTTTGGGTTTGGTTTGTCCGTATCCTCTTTTGGTTTAGTGGACAGCGAAAGAAGTTCAGAAGCTGTAGGCCTTAGAGGTACTGTCACAAAATTTACCATCACTCTACACTGTAATCCAAGACTACGAAGCATTGAGACAAAAGCAAAAACGATATACTTTTTTGTTGAGAAAACCTTACTTTTTATTTGTTGCAGTAATAATGTTTTCAACGTTGGTGCTTTTGGTTTATATTTATTTTCATATTTGTCCTGTTTTAGTTTTACTTTGTCTTTGAACCAAGTTGTGATGTGCTCAACATATTTCATATCCACTTGGTCTCCAGGATAACATTGTTTTGAAGGTAGTAGAGACAAAACAGCTGCCATTATTTCTTGGTCGTTTATGACTTGACTTATATAGTTACCATGACCTAGCCAGCACAACACATGAACTTTATGTTTAAATACTTGTGCTTCTTTTGTATGCCTGTTGGCTTTTCTTTTCAACATCATTTCAACATCGACCTTCTTCCTCTTTCTGCATAATTCGTCAGGTATATTGACAACTAGCTGCAGCCCCTGCTTTGGTATTCCTTTTGACTCTGGAGAAAGGAGAAATTAAATTTATGGTAGACTTATACTACAAAGTAGACAGGAGTAATGTATAGTGTATAATAGTTCAATGGCATGTCAGTAGTAAATTTAAAATATTATACTTTGAATGAGCAATTCATGAATATAGTGTTTAACAAATCTGAGTGATAAAAATTTACTGGTGTAATAATTGGTTAATCCGAAAAGCAGTGCCAAAATATTTAAACTATATAAATTTGGAGAAAAACCAATTTGAAATACCACAAAAAATATCAGAGGCCACTGCATCCAGTTTTTAATCAGGTGATTCTACACATGGACTTTCATTCAACTAGTCTAAGGCCTTTATGATTTTGCGCTCCAATCAGAAAAAGAGTAGAAAAAGAAAAAGAATCAATAATAAACCGATTGGTCCGTGGCATGCCTTTGATTTAGACTCATATGCATTGACCACTCATATGCATGGTCCACCCGACCAATTGATGCTTCTGGGAGAGCCCTACAGCTCCTACATTTTAGTTTCTTTCAGTACCTTGAGATAAACGCACATAAAAACATTCCAGGTGGTTTAAGTTTGTAACAGTGAGCACAATATCTGTGACATTTTACCATGTTTTTGTTTACTGACACATAAGTGAAATAATCGAGATAGTAACCTACTTATGTGTGTAAGAATAACAAAAAAGTCTGTGTTATGTTACATTGTTTTTGTTTACTTATTATTTTGTTTTTTTTTTATTATTATCATAAAAGATTTACAAGATCAGTAAGAAGTGTAATAATAATGCCATTTATGACTGAAACTCTGAGCAAAGCTCAGTCTTCCAGCATTATACTTGACTGTGTTAGAACTTAGACCTAAATAATGATTATATATTATGCCAGTTATCTGTGCGTGTAAAAATTCACTGCAAATAAGCCTGTATGGATCCAGCATATCATGGTACTAGTGTGATTACTTTAGAGCATAGACACTTTACAAAAATGAGTTCAACCTTTAACTTCCTCCCAATCCTCCATTTCAGCATCACTATCATCATTTGCATTTTGTGCACTGTATCCTGACTTATCTAGTTGTTCCTCTTCTCCTAAAGCTAATAAATCCTTAATGTTAGATTCTTTAGCATTATCTGTTTTCATTACATACTTCTGAATAGATTTTTTTGTTTCCTCAATTTTATTTTTATGTATTTCAAGTTCTAAATATGTTTTGCGAGCAACTTCTTCACTATTGTCTTCTTTGTTATGTGACCATACCTAAAACAAGTTATAGGGTGCAACTTGAATTAAAGGTAAAATATTAATTATACAAAAATAATGTGTATAACACATAGCAATACAAATACAAAGTAATAATATTGCAATTCTTAATGTCAGCTACCTAAGCTTGTAACAAAATAAAATCACATAAGAAAATGTTTATTTTTTTTTAAGAATTTTCAATATATTTGTTTGAAAAACATATTAACTGAGGGCTTGGTAGTTTGTTAAAATATCTTACTTAAGTTATTTCAACCATAAAAAGGTCCTAAACAGTATACGGACAGTAGGAGTATACTACACACTGGAAAACTATACATAGTTTATATTTTAATGTTTGGTAATATTTTCTCCACAAAATCATCATTGTTTAATTATCCTTTAGTTATAAAGGCAAATCAATATAAAGTATTTAGTAAATTTATTATTATATTCATACATCATAATATAACACTTACATCTTGATATTCAGTATTATTAACATTTTCTGAATCACTATTTGTATCAAGTGTTTTAGATGAACTGGCAATAACAGGAACTATTTTGTGTGGAGCTGCTGTTGATTCATCATCACTGCTATCTGCAATAGTTTAAAGAAATAATTTATCTATCTGATGCAATGGTTTTGTGCAGATAGAAAGCCATTGGCTGTTTATCTAACTAATGGTCTAGCATTGGCAACCGCCAGTCTGACGGGGGAGCAAAAATGTATGTATTAGGTAAGTGTATATGGCATGTTTTTTTACTTAATAGAATGTAAATTTTTTATAATAATACTAAATAGTTATTTAGTCTAATGTGCAATCAAATGATTAGAAACATACCACTTTCAGATAAATTTAATACAGAAGGAAGTAATTTATCAGCCTCTGTTAAATTTTTTACAGAGAAAAGCGTTTCTTCCTCAAGCTCTTCATCTTCAAGAGAATTACTTTGTTTGTTTATTTTACTAAGAAATGATTTTGTAAAATTGGCTTTCCTAGGCTTATTGACACTAGGAGCTTTTTGTTGTCGCTTTCGTGGTTGGTTTTTAAAATCATCTTCCGAATTGTTATTATCCGATATATCTTCATCATCGGAACTAGACGGTTGAGTTATTTCGGCCTCAGAACCGGAATCGCTGAAATCTCCGCCTTCATCGCTGTCATCTTTATCTTTATAAACCGTCCTAATGACTTTCTTTCTTGTAGTTGGCATGACTACAATTAAATTAATTCAGCACAAACACTTTTCGAAATAAAAATGTTGGTTTTGTTTCGCGCCAATTTACGATTTCTTGCATTGCAGTTTGCACAGTATTTCACAACAAAAACATTTTAAAATGTCAAATACGGCGTGCATTGCGAAGGTTGCGATAGGTAGGTACCGGTACGCGATGTGAATTTTATTTTGACAAAGGCCTTTGACACTTATTTTTTTTATTTATATATGGCATCGGCTTATAACCATTTGCCAGTGTCAAGTTAAAAAGGCGGGAAATTGAACTTTCGTTTCAATTTTCAACACCATATTCCTATATTATCGTCAAGTCTAAAGTCTAGTCAAAGTCCAAATATATAGTCAGTACAGTCCATAAGTCATGTTAGTCGATTCAGTAAAGTGGTAGAAGCTATGAAAGTTCCTAGGGAGTTTTGGCGGGAAACACAAATACGCACGTTTTTAGAAGTTGTACCACTTGCCCACACTTGTGAACGTTAACGAATATTTAATGGTTAATATTCTACCAATATTACACATTAAGAATCGGAATAACACAAATTTATGTGGAAATACGAATTCCACAACGTCACCCATTGAACTCCCCGGCAAAACTCCCAATTGACACTTTACAGATTATTTATGATATAATTTTAATCTAGGCAAAAGGCTAAACCCACATAAGACATCTTATTCGTACATCAATAAAACGACATGGCGTAGGATGTTTTATACCTATCAGTCCCATCCCATAATATTATAAAATAATTGTATCAAGGAACTTTAATTAATCAAAAATTAATAGGAGCTAAGAGACGATAGCGCCACCAGCAGCGTATGTTTTAAACACTAGACATTCATTTATTTAATATCTACAGACTTAAATCTATTTATGTTTAAGTCGCTATTTATATTATTTTAATTGACACTAACAAAAATTGTAGTACGTAAAATGGGGGGGACAAAACCGGGAAAGTTTATGCGACCTTATTATTCCTCATTCTTTCATAATTTAATAAATGGTATTAAATTTCAACTGTGTTACATTTCCTTACATTGCCTGATTCCCACCATTTTACGGTATTTATTAGGTATTATTATTATTTACATGCAAGTACGCAGTGCATAAATGGTCTAGATTCTTGTCTAAGTAGTTAAAAGTCAATCTAGTGTCGAACAAATTTAATAAAAAAAACTTACTTTTCAGATTAAAATCAGTTGAACTTAAAATCTGAAAGGCTGTGAACTTCTGAAAATACAATCAAATCAATAGCCTGAAACAGAACGTCAGTACAAAATAATATAATATGTTGATTAAATAAAAAGCGAGCGAAGTTTTTTTTCTTATTTTACTGGTTTAAAGAACACCGTTAAGAACGTAATATAATTCTCTTTAGTTTATTTTTAGATTTTTTAAAATTATTTTTCTGCCTAAACGTCTTTACATAAGCAGTAACACATAAGCAGTAGATCATATGACCAAAATATCCGTAACTGATTTTACCAAACCTTATTTATACACAGGATTATGGAAAGTTTAGTTTTTTTTAATTGTTCACGATCTATGACTTCGTTAAATATCTTTAAGTTGAGACTTAATTCTTATGTTTTCATTAAAAGAAAAACCTTGTGGCATGTACTTTTGGATTTTCCATACATTTTAATTATTTTCGGCTGTAAGGTGCGACGCCCTAAGGAGCATCGCGCAAGGCCCCTTAGACTGCCAGGCCGTGGGCGGTGGTCTACACCGCCTCTGCTAATATGGAACGTAAAAAGCTAGTTAGATACTTTTTTGTATTCAGAACTATGTATTTTGCAGCTCTATTGTGTAAGGTACAATATAGCTGATAATCGAACTAACAAGAGTCGAGCTTTTTAATTGCTGTCTTGTGTTTGACTAATCCGGTAATGCATCCTTCGCTGTTCTTTCTGTGTGAAGCCTATTTATTTACAGATATAAGTATATACATAAACGTATAGAATATATATTTCATTTTTTTATTTCATTTCATACAAAGCAATATAGGATTTAAAATAAATTATGTAAGTATAATAAAATAAAAATCTTACAATCATAATAAAAATAACGTATAATAAAAATACAAGTTTACGAGATATTAATTTTACAAGTGAAAATTTCGTAGTTGTGTGCGGGCGCTTATATACAAATAGCTGTAACTCGACAAAAAATGAATCGATTTTGATTAATTTTAATAATTGTAGCTTTTAGTGAATACTATTGATAAAAAATTTGGTGAACTCATAAAAAATCTTACAATTGTTAGAATACAAATATGAATCGATTTTGATTTTTAAAAAATAATTGTAGCTTTTAGCGAGTACTAAAGTATACCTATGTCTATTGTATATATTGTTTTGTTAACATAAAATAACTATTAAATAAAAATAAAAAATATATTAAAAGCAAAATTCGACAACCAAAAAATAATAATACCCAGAAAATTTTGTGCTGAAATCTCCTATAGGTATAATAGCAATAAATTAGAAAAAATGTGTTAATGAGTAGGTATACATCGTCATTTAAGTATTTATCAGGTAAATCTTTTTTGAGGATTTCCGCTCTAAAACTATAAATATGGGGATCTGAAGAAGTAAACTTCATATTCAACAGGTACTAATTTGTAAATTTACGCGAACGCTTCCTGGAATGACATAACCTGTACTGCCTTTGTCCCAAAATAACTTATATTACTGACTCCACAGTGTAATAAAATCCCATCTTCTACAGGATTTTGCAGATCAGTACAATTTCATTGTTTTAAAGAAATCGCAGAAGTAATTGAGGTACAAATAGCGATATTAGTACCTACTTCAACCATCAGTTTACGATAACTATTTATCTTATCACCTGAAGGTTGTATGGGTAGGTGTAGGTGTAGGTAGTAGGTGTGGGTGTAGGTAGTAGGTGTAGGTCTAGGTTCTAGATGTAGATAGTATGTGTATGTACACATACTATCCTACTATCTACACCTACTATCTAATAGGTGTAGCTAGTAGGTGTAGTTATTATTAATGGTAAAACTTAATTTTAAAGTAAAAACAGAACAACGTTTATAGGGTTCAGGGAATATTTTCTTATTAATTGCCTCAATAACATCAAATGAGCATGTTGATATTTTTTTCTGAAAAATTTGCTATTTACTTAATTGAGTATTTTTTTAGTTTGCACATATTTGCAGATAAAACTAATTAATTAATACATTCAGATAGTTTACCTATTTTTATTACTATTTTAGACCCGAGGGTCCTTGAGGCAAAATCTATAGTCAATTGAAAGTTATATTTGGGGGAAAAAATTATTAATAGCTTAAAAGTTTTAGGTAATTTAATAGAAATGACAAATATTATTTTATTTACTATAACAAATATTATTTAATATAGGTGTATGCTCCTTTAAAACTGTAACGTTTTAAAGGAGGAGAAAAAGTTTACACAACAAATATGTATAAATATTTCATATTAAGTGCCCCCGAGACGATCAAACGGTTTGACTCAAGCACGTAAATTTTGGTTCGAGTCAAACCAATTTAATCGTTTACTTATGTAATAAGCTCGTTTGAACGGTTTGTCAAACATTTTCGGGTTTGAAGCTCGTTTGATGGAATTACATATTCTTGTTTTGTTTGATAGTAAAAGTGAACAGTGCCGTTTGACAAACCGATCAAACCGCCGCGACGTCAGACGGTTGCATCCAACACATATGGTTTGAGTCTAATCGTTTGATCGTCTCGGGGGCCCTTTAGGTATATCATAATATTATTTAAGTCAAAATACACGTTCTAAATGCGGCCGTGCAATTCGTACAACGCAGTTGTCCAGTTGTTCAAACATTACGTTACATAAGACTATAAATAAGTACCTATATCGTTTACAGATTACTTAAAATATTGTACCTACATAAAATATATTTTACTTTTTATTAACTATAATTTATTATAGACAATACATAACTTGAATTGTCAAGCAGTGAACGAGCTGATGATGATGACTTATAAGAACACTCTCGATCATGTCAGCTTTAAATAAAAGTAGATTTAAAAAAAAACTGGTAATCGGTTGATCCATTTTTAACTTGTTTTAAATTAGAAAATGCAGATGAAATAAATTAATAGCACTTTTATTACTTATTCGTTCGATATATGTCACTATCCCGTATCTTACATTTTTCTGAGTCGCAGTACTGTTGTGTTTTGATGTGCAGGATAAGAATGGTAATTGGACCGAAACAAGAAAATAATTCAGAGAGAAATCCCGAAATGCATAGGTACAAAAATGGTCAAGGCAGAGCCGTGGTCGCACCTACTTTATAAGGTTCGGCACAGTCGATGTCAAATCGCAGCCGTCTGTATGATCTTGGGGTATGCATGTGTATGACGAATATACGCAATTTCTAGTAACTTCTCTAGGCCTTAGGCAACGTATCTCGGTCTGACGCTTAGATGCAATTAGTGGGTGCGACCACTGCTCTGCCTTGACCATTTTTGTACCTATGCATTACTGGATTTATATCTAAATTATTTTCTTGTTTTGGTCTTTTTAGACCCCTTTTTTACGTAGTCGGGTTATAGTTTTTTTTGACTTCTTTTATTATTATGGTTTTTAATATTATGATCCTGACCCTTGATCCTATTGGTATTTTGGTATCCATATTATATTGTGTAAATTTTGCGTTGTTCGGCAATTTTTCTGTTCGGGTTTGAACTTCGGTAAAATATGTTTGTGAAATATTATATATTAGGTCATTACATAATATGAAATTGGCCTTTTGTAAAGGAGGTCGCGTGTTCCTCAAGGGGTCACATACGTGATTGTGCGTTATAATAAAGCAAGACATCGCCTAGAAGATGAAATATCTATTTACCTTTTATTATCCTAAGGACAGGGCAAATAAAATATATTTTTATTTATTCTAGTATTGTTCATACACACAGTACAATACATAACCACTTTATTGTTCGATATTGTTTGTATTGATATATGACATTATAAAGTTTTAACATTCATTGGACACAAATTCATATTTAAAATTGTTATTTGTCGTCATGACAACCAACAACACAATATCACAATATTCAATCTCACATGACATAAAAACTGAAACACGAAATTTGAAAATTTAGACGTCCCTTCGAGAGGGCACAATCTTGACACTATTTTGACACTGTTGCCGTGTTCTCGATAGGAGAATTGTGCACATGTCGTATGCCTGTAGTAGTGCAATCTAATCGACAGTTCACTATATAGATTTTTATCTGGTCCTATGTCTTTATTCTGTTGCTTGGAACTCTAGTAGATAAAAAAAAGAAAAGCTCGGTTACCCTGGTACTTTTGCTAATGCTCTATTCCGTTGCCTTTGAATTTGTGTTGTAATAAAATAAATTAATAGTTTAATAATTATAAAACCTATAATCTGGCAGTTCTATTTGTTAAAAGGTTTATATTTTACGATAATGGAACGGTTTTTCTGTTTGTATAAAGAATGGTAAATGGCCTGAATCAATTCCGTTGAGTGCTTTTCAACACAGCTTTATAACGAGTAGTGGTTAGAATAGCAACGACGGAACCTTTTAAGAATAAGCTTGATAATATTATTACGTATCAAGTAGTGCAAGGTGCACAAGGTGAGGGGAGTCCACGGTAGTTCGCAAATCGCAAGCGGATTTTTGAATGAAAAGCAGCGCTTAAAATTATATAAAAAGATGATACACGTTTAATTGCAAGAGTTCGAATGTCAAACTGTACCGCTCTGCATAGCGCGGCGCCGCTCTTGCCATAGAACGTGTATCTTCTTGTGTAGCTAACAAAGTTCAATTTTGAATCACTATTTTAAAAATGCAGCGTCCCGTCGCATAACGTCTCGTTTGGGTGTAAGCTGACCCTTAGACGGATAAAAACATTATTATATTTTGTTTATATCGTTCGAAAATTAGCGGCGACAAACAGAGACATTTAATGATAGATATATTATATTCAATGCATTTAATGCTTACGAATATGAAGTCACTTAGTAGAAATTTTGACAGACGTCGTATGAACTTTATGTCTATACTAAGTAGCTCCTTAAAATAAGTGTAAGTAATAAATATAAGTAATATCTCTGAGTGAGGCGGTAAGTCCAGGTATAGATTTTATGAAGTCAAAACCTAAAGTTTTGGTTAATATTAGCAAATCGGATGTAAGTTCATCTTTTATATTAAGAGAACTTGAATAGTAGTTAGTGGCTAAGTATACTGTCGAAAATGAGTAGCACGTTCGTAGCTCGCTACAAGATTAAGTTGCGTAGTAGAATTCTACGAAGTCTACGACCGCTACTCGTATTTTGCATTCACAAAGTGCAATCCCACCAAAAGAATTTTCATGTAAAGCGATGCCAAGGCTCGCACTGTCAAAAAACTATCATATCTCATGTAAAACCAAGCTTCTGACTCTACCAAATTTCTGAATCTAGTAATCGGAACTAGTAAGATAATTCTTAAAACGTTATTATAATATGTATTATGTACTTAGTTGAAATGTTTGAATTTATGTGAGCACCCTTAAACATAGTAAAATACTACTACTACTGCTAATACTACATACTAATACTACTAATAAGGATCTAGTGGCGTCTGGTAGCTTTCTGATGTATCTTTTTAAACTTATTATGTAGATTAGAAAGCCATAGGGCTTATTAACACTTATTGCGTAAGCCTAGGTAATTGTATTAATATTTTTCCCTATAAAATCTAAGAGCCCTTCAGACTACTGAATTAGTCATTAAACTGTGCCTTATTAAAAAAAAAAAACAATTAGATATAATAGACCATTCATGCAATATTATACCCCATAATTTAATAATTGCTGTATCACTTTACAACTTTAAAAGCTATATAAAAATTAAAACAATGGATTCCACAGTTCACACGGTAAGTAATCCTATTGCGGGGAGTTAGGGCACACTTTACAACGGGCCGCCGAGCGCTCGCTATAAAGCATAAACTAACGTAAATAACTTCAATTGTTTGCTGCCTTATTGTTAACTTTAATTACATTTTGAATTAATTTTGTAATTAAAACGGAAGCTACAGCGCGGCGCGTGAAGTTTAAGTGGCTGGAAACGGATCGACCCGACCAGGGGGTGAGGGGGGCTTTTAGATGCAATCTCTTGAGTGGATTAATTAAATCTGAGGTACCAGTTATCTCCTGTTATCATTTAATAAAGTTGGGTAATAGTAATCAGGTTCAGCGAGTCGCTCATCGCATCGTAATCCTTAATAATATTATTTGATGTATTGCGAAAGTAACTATGTCTGTTAGTTACGCGACGTCTTAACCACCGAACCTTTCGCCAAAAAATGGTACAGGCATAGATTGAACATTGGGGTGTGGGCTACTTTTTATCGTGGCAAAATGTGCGGCTTTCGCGCCATATACGTAGGTACTAGGTACGGACTTCGCGAACGCAGTTGCGAGCAACATCCAGCGTTCAGTATTCCATGAATGGGCATCACCTGTATTGAAAATACATTCAGAACGATTTTCAAAACAGCATTGCCCGTTACATTATGCATGAAGCACTCCATTTGCTGATCCTCTCAAAAGTCCTCGCGGCTCGTTACTCGCTCACATCTCATACAAATACATACTTATCGATTCCTGTATGCGATTTAACTTACATTAAGGCTGGGACTATATACTCCGGCATCCAGCGGGCCTGGGAAAATCAAATCACTGAAAATAGAACTCTGTGCTATTAATACAATAGAGATGAAAATGGAACACGCAAGTGTCGCGTCAAATGTCAATGTAATAATATCTCGACACTTCGATTTTCTACTCTATTGTTACTCTACTCTGTTGTCTAACAAAGAGTTCTATTTTCAGTGCTCTGAATTTTCCCGGGCCCGCCGGATTCCGGATCATATAGTCCCAGCCTAACATCCCTGCAGCGGTCCATTGATTATTCTGAAAGATATTATTTATTAAAATATCTTTCTTGTAAAATGTGAATTTTACAATTTTCAGTAGGTAATATAATATACTCTTTCTATTAATATTATTCGTAGTATGTACCTACTATAGGTACCGATGTAATATTAAATGACAGTGCCTACCTAATATTGATTTAGTGGAACCCAATATTAATGCGCTGAGTGGTGGCCAGATTTCATTTACTAAATGGATCGTAGGTGAAATGTTTATTCTGTCGACGTGGAATATACTAAAAGTCCATGTCAAAAGATTTCTACTTGAAGCTTTTTTCGGAATTGCTTTAAGTATATTATTGGACATCCAATTTACTATCGAGATCAGTTATAAATAAAAAGCTTAACTGAGTAGGTACATTTTTGAAAGTGCGACGTTAAAGTATACATAAAAGCGTCTTTCGAATAAAAAAACACACGTCACCTCTGCGACGCGAAGTGAGCGGGATACATTACCGGACTGGAAAAGTTAAAAAGCTTAAATGTATCTCCGACGCGGCTAAAAGTGTCTGACAAAAGTTCGACTTCCATTTTAAAAAGCTCCATTACAAAACATCGGGATTCACTTCCGCCACATCGCCGCCATCATATAATCGAGTGAGCTGTATTTAATTCTGATTCCATGATTATGTACACTTAGGTATGAACGACAGTGTGAAATGATTAATAAAATAGCTACGTATGGACGCTATAAATTAAACCCATTATTATGCTTTTATATCCAAAATTAGATTTTTTTAATGTACCGAATTAATAAATCACTCCACTTTTAAATAACAAGTTAAAAAAAGAGTAAACATGACTTTTGATTTAAATTAAATAGTAGACATCAATTGATACCGGAAATGGATACGACTATGTACGTACTAAAAACATCACTTATCTTTAAGCAACCAAATCCATTGCAGGTTTTGCTCTCACTCTAGGCGACTTCAAACTTGAATTCGTTACATGAATTCATATGACTGCTGCAGACAAACAATCTTGAGTCACTAATGGCAGAAACTCAAAAAAATTGCATCGTTTGTATGTATTTTTGTAGGTGTAAAATTGTAGCAGGCTTGTTAATTGAAGATTTATAAATAATTATTTTAATGTCAAGAATAGAAAAACCGATAAAGCCTTTGTAAATTGGGATTTATTACAAATGTAGCTCTAATTATTTACGTAACTATTACCCAATAAGAACCAAGTAATGACTTTTGACCAAAAGGGTCTAAAGCTCTAAACTAACTCAGTTCAATTTAATTAATATTATATCTAGCAAAATTCCGCGAAAAAAATGAGATTTTTTCGCGGGACACAATGTAATTAATATTATTTTGCTAGAATTCGATTGGATTGGATTGGATTGGATTGGATTGAACTATGGATTTCCGCAAAGTAACGCCTGATTTTATTAACTAACTCAGTTCCTTGCAACTATTAATACAACTCTATCACATTTCTGTGCATATTGAAACTATCAAGACCTCCCGAGCACATTACAAACACGCGGGTACCTCCACACAGGGCGAAGTAAGTAGAATTTGAGAAGAGTTGTAAGGCTTTGGCTTGAAGATAGTGCTTTTAGGCCCTATCCCCGGGGGTGATGCAGTGGGTCCGTGGAGCTTCTTAAAATGTTTTCACTTATGTATATCTGGGAATATATTACCCCTACTCACGGGTTACTCGAGGCACACTTACTTTTAACACAAAATTGAAGTGACATAAAGCTTTCGCTCGGATCCCGAGTGTATCTTAACTTAAATTTCATTTTGTCAGGAATCTGAAACATCTTGTCTTTTCCATTAGTTACTATAGACGATATCCTTAATTATACTTTCAAAGGTATATAGTGTGTAACTTTATTTAATTTAAAAGAAGTGAATATAAATAAAATCGATCAAGTCGCGTTGTATTAAAACAAGTATCAATATCGTTTCGACATCTATATTTTCCGAGGAGCATGCATATGCGTTAGACACAGAGTACCTAGATACTTATTTACTATTAAGGACTTACCTACTTCCTTAACAGAGTAATAGGATTCGAAGCAATTAAAGGAGATTGATATGTCCGCCTCACACACGATATTATCTGTAATTAGTGCTTTAAATAAAGTGTGGCTCTGTCTAGCCTTTTGCATAAGCAATTATGTACGTAAATGGATGGCATTATCTTTACTGTTCCTTCATTAAGTCGTCGGCGATTAAGGCTCATTAAATTTCATTATGGCATCGGTCCCGCGGCGGCCAGGCCCGAGCCGGATAATCTCCAGCTGTCAGACACTAATGCGTTTTAGAGTACGTAATTTGAACCGGCGAGATCGGTAATTAACGGCGTAATTAAACTAAGTGATAATTGTGCCTTCATAGTTGAAAGTGTAAGTGAAACATTCATACTAAATGAAAGAAAGGAACAAAATTATAACACGTCAATCCTCGTACGAGTCGAGTGCATTCTACTAACTCTGCAGTGTGAATGACTGACTGGAGTCTGGATTCAACTCGTGCGCTGACTTTTCCTAACTATACCAACCTAACCTACTACAATATACTTACTTATTCTTACTAATGTTAATAATGCAATTTTTTTTATCGTTTTAGCGCATTGACGATCAAGCCGGAAGTCCTGCCGAAGGAACAAAACGTTTAAATGTGTAAGGGTCAGTTCACACCGCGACCATACGTGACGCTACGCGGCGCTGCATTTTAAGCTAGCTATTCTAAATTGATCTTTATTCACTACACAATAAAAAAGTAAGTTAAAAAAACTATAACCCGACTACGTAAAAAAGTGGTCTAAAAAGGGCGAAACAAGAAAATAATTCAGATAAAAATCCAGAAATGCATAGATACAAAAATGGCCAAGGTAGAGCCGTGTTCACACCTACTTTATAAGGTTGTCAAATCGCAGCCGTCTGTATCTATCTTGGGGTATGCATGTGTATAACGAATATACGCATTTTCTAGAATTTTTTCTGTATTCACCGTAAAAATTTATTCTGTATTCACCGTAAATTATTATGTACTTGGTCGAATATTATATCCTCACATCAAACACAACGATACTGCGATTCAGAAATATGTAAGACCCGTATAGCGACATCTATCGAACGTAGTAATAAAAGTGCTAATAATTTATTTCATCTGCATGTTTAATTAAAAACGGATGAAGCGATTAACCGATTTTAACCTAGTTTTTTTTTTGTTTGATAGCTGACATGATCGAGAGTGTTCTTAGATATAATTCATAATCATCAGCATTCACTGCTTGACAATTCAGGGTTTGTATAATTTTTTTATTTTCTTATGTATTGTCTATAATAAATTATATTTATAAAATATGAAGGTATAATAATATATAACATATTTATAGTCTTACATCCACATTTTAAACGTATAATATGACTTAAACATTTTGATTTAATTTATTATATATACATATTTGTAATGTGCTTACCAATACCTTTCTTTTCATACGAAACATGTGATGAGTATCTCGGTAAATTTTTTTAGATGTTAGAATCTGAGATCTCATTTTCAAAATACAAATTCTGAAAAAAATTATATAGCCTATGTTAGCCGCGGCATCATTACGAATCTATTGAGACCTCGTTTATTAAAATCGGACCAGTAGTTTAGACGCTACGAGGGAACAAACATACATACATACATAGACTGCCAAAATCATTACCCTTCCTTTTTGCTTCACCGTAGTCGGGTAACAAGATACACGTTTCATATGGCATCAGTCATACAGTATGACAGCGCTTTGCGCTTTGTATGACTCATACACTGCACATGTGCTGTGCCGCGCGGTGCAACATGACTTTCGAACTCTTACAATGAAACGAAGATACACCTTCGTGTAATGAATAAAGTTCAATTTTGAATAGTTATCTTAAAAATGCAGCGCCATGTCGCGTATCGTTTCGTTTCGGTGTGAATTGACCCTTACATAATTATATACAACATATAATAAAAGTAACTTATACAGTCTGCTGATCTAGTACTTAAATTAGGTCTAGCCTGTGTCTTAAGTACTAGCAACTTTCAGTATGACGAGACAAATAATATAAATAAGTTAAAGGAGAATTATTTCCATCATAGACCACATGCTCGTAAATAATGGGGTATTTAAAGACAGACAAATTAACATGGCGTGTACTGACTATTCATCGTTTAAAATCCAAAAATACCCTCATCGTGCCTATAGGACAGGACAACACTTCAAAAAAGAATAGAACATTTTAAATTTGTACACCTAGCGCCATTTGTGTATTGAGCCGTACTTTATAAAGATGTTATACAATAAGTATAAGCTTCCAACAGATGGCGTTATATTCTAAATCGTGTCGTGACTCGTGACGTGACATGACCGTGATATTTCACTCTCAACACGAGTTGAGTTTCTTTTTCAATTCGGTTCTGTCTCAAGAAGTTTTACTTAAAAAACAGGATTTTGCACCTTTTTACAATGAGCTAACGTTACATTATCATAAGTATATTTGGAAAGTATTTGCGGAAGAAAGGGCAAGGAGTGAAGTAGAATCAAATGAAACCACATATACACTGTACGCATAATTTATTATTATTTCGTAAATTGGAATTATGACCGACATTATTAGTAAAGAATCACAAAACTATGATTATTTTATTAAGAAATATTTATTAGTTTAATATAGGCCTTAGGGTAATTCCAGGATGCAGGTCCCAGTAGGATAGATGCCGCGATTTTAAGTACGCTATGTTACAAGAATCCTAGGCCAAAATATATTATGTAACAGCGTGATCCATTTCTCCATCACTAGGTGCCACGAAAACCGTCGGAAAGTGCGCGCGTTTCGTCTATGAGCGAAAAAATCTTCCGCGGCGAGACATAGGCACAAATTACAGAATGGCATTTACCATTTTATCCCATACTAGCCCCAGCACCAGCCTGTCCATCACCAGATAAGTGATAGTAAGACTAAGTAAGAATGACAGTAAGATTTTTATTTAGAGATAATTTATTTCAAGATAATAATATTACGAAGAAATGTTTATTGTATTTTGGTCATTAAATGTTCATACTATGTAAACATACAACACTTTGGAAAAGCTTTAATTTACACAAATTGCCTTAAGGTGATAACACCGTTTTATCCCCTAATTAACTACAAAATAAAAATAAAATTACTAATTCACAAACACTAGCATAAAGTACTTACATAGATTATCAATTGCTCAGCACTTACTACATTTTTTTAAAAGTCACTATCTTCACAAACTGCTTGTAAAACAAAGCGTGGGTTGAACTGATTAGGGGCAAGTGTTGTCATCTTAGAACATTCCAATTACGGGCCAGGGTGGGCCGGGTGGGGGTGAGAATGATCCATTTCGAAAACTAATTTAGAGTTGGCAACTAAACAAAGAGCACTCACAGATAATAATTAACGCTTGTGGTTTAGTTCTAAGTCCCGTGCAGCCTTCGTTGACTAAATTAATTTAAATCTTTTTCGTGTAACATTTTGCCAACTTTTAGTGTCAGTTGAAATATGGGTACATTTGCAATTTGAATACGTATTAATAAATTTGTAGTATAGTATGATTGTGTATTTGCGCTGAAATGAAAAATAGCTGAGTAATTTAAAATATTATCTTATTAAATTATTGATACGAGTACCTACTCATCAGAGCTACCTAGCATTAAGAGAAGTTGTAAGAGTTTTACATTCAATATACTAACGAGAACATTTATAGATAGGAAAACAAATTTAATACATTATGTAGGTTGGTTTATTTAATTTATTTACCTCACATACATTACACTCACCAGAGATATTCTAATTTTAGTACCTTAATGGGTCTAAAATTAGAATATCAATAGTGGAAAACTAAAAAGGATTAATATACTTACATTGACACGATGTTATAATCTTAACGCATACATAATCTACAAATAGAGTAGCTAATGAACACAACAAAAAAAGCAAAAGAAGATGTTTTAGAGCGTAATTAAAGGAAATTCATATTTTAATAAAAGCATTAGTGTTGGCTAAGCCCGGGCTGAGTGAATGCTCAGTCTCAGTGTTTGCCCTTGTCCAGATAAAAGCTTCTCCATGGCACGAAAAAGCACTTACATCAAATATTGATTCGTTACTTCCCCACTCAATACTCGGTCCGCTACCAAAACACGAGACAACGTTTACCTTTTAGTGCATTTCGGGTATTGCTCTATTAGGTAAAAATGTTGTATTTTCATTAAAATGGAAGTAATATTAGAATTTATGAAACTTACTTGACTCAAGTTTGTAGTTAACTTTTTTTTTAAAACAAAATATATTCTTCTAGGTAGTAGGTACTTTTGCTCCTGAAAAATTGTTATAAATTCACTTTTAGGGTTCCGTACCTCAAACAGAACTCTTATTTTTTAAGATCTCTTTGTTGTCCATCCATACGTCCGTCTGTCTATCTACCAATATCCTTTATTTCGGGAACGCGTTGAGATATTGAGTTGAAATTAAAACCGTATATTTAGGTCTACGGTCTCTTGAGCTGTGAAAAAACTAGACTTATAGGTAAGTTGTCTTAAATAATATACGATTGTTTTTGTCACAAAAACGCTATTTCGACACTTTCAAGAGGTATTAAATTCGTAGGCTACCCAATTCCCATTGATCTATAACTATGTAATTTGGCAAGTAGCGTCGTTATACTAAATTTACATGGAAAAGTCTCAAACTGTACATTTGTAATTAAATTATAAAAAGTAGGATGTCTTAAGTCTTAATAAGAGGGATTGAAACTTCAAGTTGAACCTACTCGTTCAAATGGGCTAATTTCATAATTATTATTATTCCAAAACATATTATAAAAACTTTTTACGACGCATAATTTTTAATTTAAAATGAAAAACGTCAAAACTAATATTATCTTTATTTGTTATATTACTTCTTACCCATACAAACTTTCATCACCCATTTTCAGGTTCACCAAAAACTGCGAGTCTCGATTCCTAAATTATTTATGATGTTCCTACTACTACTACCTACTACCTTAGGTGGGCGAGTCCGACTCGCACTTGGCCGGTTCTATATTAAGAGCTATCGCTTTGCTATTTCCATTTCAATTTTTATAGTAGGGGAGAGCCCAGGAAGCAAGTTACTCGAGCATCGTGGAGACTTAGTATGTTTTGTAGATTTTCTAGGTGATAGGAAGAAAAATGATTATGAAAGTTTTTCATTTTAGTTTTGCGATGAACCTTACTAAAACTGTCTTATTAAATTTAGAAAAAGAAAATATCTTAAAAAGTAGCTTCTTTAACAAGGTAATTTGTCATCATATTGTGGATAAGACGGACTAGACCATTAGGCTAAGTCCAATTAAAAAAATCTCAGGAGCTGAAACATTCAAATATAGAATTAAATTATTTTATTTTAAATAGGTAAGTCCTGTAGAGACTTCCCGACATTCAATTCATCAGGAATTTAAGTTGGAGCTTCTTTGAGGCAGGCTACTTAACATTCTGTATATTAATCTTACCGGACCCGATGAAATTTTAATACCTTTTAAGCGTCCCAAACAGATAAAGTTATTTTTATAGCTTGATTATCAGAGACATGCGGGACACCAGCTTCTAAATCTGACGCGCGCGACTTACTTCAAAAATATAGAAAGCAATTCAATGAATTAATCATATAAAAAATTAAAAAGAGTCACGGTGTTTCTAGGCCTTCGATATGGCTTGACCGATTTTTATGATTTTTTTTACCATAATTTTTTTAAGTTTGGCAGGCGTAAGAAGAGGTTTGAATCTATTGAGTAGGTTGTAGATAGGATAGGTAGGTGTAGACACGTATGAGTAGTTACTTACCTACACCTGGCTAGATAGGAGGGTGTTTATTCTGAAATAAAATAATTAAAAATTGTTCACATTTAAATCAGGACAGTAAAAGTCTGTCGGATCATGTTTATAATTTTTAGTAAACCATGGATTTTTTTGAAAGATTTTCATGATGAAAACCTGTCGAATTGTATCATTTAATTATTTTGAAATAAGAAATTAAAGAACATTTACAACTAATATTAATAATTTATAATTAGAAGAATAATATTAAATTTGTCTTAAATTTAAATATCTAACGATACCGCAACATGGGATCTACTATTTCAACATTCAAACATACCAATTAAGTGCCTAATTAAGGGGAAGACGAAAAACATTGGCAATGTTAATTAATGTCCTTAATTATAATATGGCAACGGCTATTTGGATTCCAGCTACTGTAATGATTTGTAAAACGGATAATTAGAAACTATACAGGGATCGCGATTTCTTCTTATTTAATTAAGTCTTAACGGTACCGGTTTACTGTTTATGAGAGACATAGCAGAGCCGGACTTGATTTTATCATAATCTTAGTAATTATGATAATGTAGAAAAACTGATTTTAATTTGTTAACAGGGATTATCTTAATAGGAATATTAACAAGATGGCGTATGTCACCAGTTTAAATGGGAGAAATAGTTATACAGTCAAGAAAATTATTAGAATATAGGAACTCCTAAAATTGGCCATGTAACTATAATATTAACATCGTAATCGCTCGGGTTATACGGGAACTATAAAATAGTGATGAATCACTATTTTAATAATAATCAATGGGCCCAGTAATTGGCCGTAGGAGGTGTAATCAAGTCATCCCGTTCATTAAGTGTAGGAAATACTGCACTATCTAGCCAGGATAAGATACATTTTACAAGACACATTTATTTAAATGCAATTTAGCTCGTAAACGGGTATACTTAATACTATGTTTTATTATATTATACATAATATTATTAATACTCCATTCAATATCAAACTTATTTCGATAATTACAAGCAATTTGGATTTATTGCCAAATTATCTACGAATTTTTAAATTGTTAATTCAAAGGGTTGATATGTTAGTATGTCATTGCAATTAGTATTATCCATATTATGAATAATAAAGAGGAAAGATTTGTTTGTTTGCATTAAATAGGCACCGATTTGGATAAAATTTGATACGGACATAGAGTATACCACGGGGAAGGACATAGGCTACTTTTTATTTCCGCGCAACATAGCCTTGCGTATATAGAAATTAAAAAGTACCCTAATTTTAACCGAGAAGATGACTCGGTGCTGCCATCTAGTTGGGATCCAATAATTAACAAAATATAATGTAATTTAAAATCACCACGGCTTCAAGATACTGTTAATATGTTTTGCGTGGATCGGAACACAAATAATAATTGAAGAATCTTCGGGTAGTTTGAACAACTTCAACAAATAGGACAATTGACACCTCAGTCCTCCCGTGACTACGGCTGCTGGAAAGTAGCCGAAACTTCGGGAAAAAGAAACGTTCACCGCGACACAATCCGTAAGTGTTTAAAACAATGAACTTTAAGTATGTTTGCTTCATAATTAAGTACGAATATTTTATCGATATCTATCCCTCTATATATAACCATATCGCATACAAGCATAAGCATGGGTGGAGCACCTTCATTCTCCCACACTGGTTATGCGTACACTCAGAAACAAGATCGTGCAAACACCACCACCACACAAGCAACAATGTCAGCAAGATCGTGCACAGGCCCCACACCACCATGCAGGTTGCAAAACTTGACGCACGTTTCGCCCCGAACCCGGAGCATCCTCAGGAAGTGGACCTGCGAACCAAGGTATAGTATGTTAAACTTATATAATTGATGTTTAAATCACGCTCACATCACATCCGACACAGGCTACTCTGTCTTCCTTTTATTATTTTTGTAATATGCTCCTCACTTTGCCGACTTGTTATTTTGAGCCATTGTTAAATTCGCAAATTCACACATAAAATAAAGTCAAACCAAAGGCTTAATTAGTCGCTTAATTATACATTTAATTATTACGCAATTCGTATTTAGCTTAATTAAATTTATGTAAAAATTACTATAAAATTAAAAAGGAATATACGTCCTTATATTTTATTAAAAAATTTAAATAACTGAAACCCACATTTAAGTTCATTAAACTTAATTTACTGCATAAAAAAATAAGATTTTATTTCTTACAACTAGTCGCCCTCAACTTAGTACGCGCAAAAAGAAATCCCACCGATGTGTTAGTCCAGACTTCAGAGCCCAAACTGCTACCGTGCCAAATTTCATTAAAATCCATTCATAATAAGTTTTTAACAAAAAATTATCCCGCCGAAAAAACTGAAAAGCAAAAAATAACAAACCTTTTTTATTTAACCATAACAACTAGTATACTCAAGTAATTTTGAGTCGGCGCCAAACGTACTTTACATAAACGTAGGTACTTTACTTACGTTGCGTTATTATTTTGCTTGTTTGGCGTCGACTCAATTTACTTAAGTTTACTTACTTTAGTTTAAGAACTTAGTTATTATGGTGAAATGAAAAAGGTTTGTTATTTTTTGCTTTTTAGTTTTTTGGCGGTTTAATTTTTTGTTAACAACTTATTATTTTATATTGGTTTGTGGCTAGAATCTACTTTTCACAATTAACTGCATGCTTATGCTCATTAATCGAGAGGTTTTTTGTAATTATTTTATGTTGTTGTAATAACCACTCCGGCATTAAAACCTATGAGCGAATAATGATGATGATGATATTAAATATAAATTTGGGAATAGCAAGTGTTCAAAGACATCGATATCAGTGTAAAAAACTATGAGAAGTAATCATCACATGAAGATGTGATGTGATGTGTGTGTGTGTGTGGTCTGACGATTGTAGTGATCATGATGATGATTACTGTAATTGGTATAGCAGCAAAATATGCTTGCTGTTCTTTAAACAACGCTGAAATCCCCTAACATGTATCTTTAAAGACTCGGGAAATTTCTGTTCAGTGGTTTTGGATCCAAGGTGTACCTGGCACAAAATCTTAATTTTTGGTAGCATGTGGCTGGGTTACTTAAAAAAAAAGTCAAAATAACTATAGGTGTGTCCTCGTGGAATCCATCACCAAGTCTACCATTTGATGACAATGGGACCAACTTAGAAGTAAACCTATTACAACAAAAAAATAATCATCATAATTATCAAAATCGGATGCGTGGTCATACATAAAATATATATTAGGTCTTTACCTATGAAATTGCCGTTTTGTATGAAAAAGTTTGAACGAATTTTTTTCATGTATTTTTTATTTGTATTAATCGAAGTAATTACCCATGCAATCAATGCATCTTTGCCAACGCAGTGGCAGTTTATTGATGCCCTTCTTAGAGAAATCAGCTGGACGGGAGGCAACAAATTCTTCAAAGGCATTTTGTACTGCCTTTCGGGTATTGAATTTTTTTCCCGCCAAGAAGTTATCCAAATTCTGGAAAAAGTAGTAGTCTGTAGGCGCAAGGTCTGGTGAGTAGGGCGAATGACGGAGAGCTTCCAACCCCAGTTCTTGTTCTTCTTCAGGCCGTCTGCTGTGCAGTATGAGGTCGCGCGTTGTCGTGCAGGAGCAGCGGAGACGAGCGATTGACCAATGCTGGTTGAAGATGTGCCAGCTTCTCCATCATTGTGTTCAGTTCTTCACAGTACACATCTGCAGTAATGCTCACCCCGTTTGGTAAGAAGCTGTGATGAATCACACCGGCGCTAGACCACCAAACAGTGACCATCACTTTTCTAGGGGTAAGTTTTCGCTTAGGGCATTGTTTAGGTGCTGAACCAGGATCCAACCAACTTGCTGAGCGCTTGCGGTTATCAAACATAATCCATTTTTCATCGCAGGTAGCAATGCGGTTCAAAATTCCTTCATTTGTGTGTCTGTTGAGCAGTGCAAGGCACGTCTCGACGCGTTCTTCGCGCTGGCGGTCATTGAGTTCGTGGGGCACCCATTTGTCAAGCTTTTTTACCTTACCAATTTGACGCAAATGGACCAATATTGTTTTGACGCTAACGTCGAAAGCTGCTGCTAATTCAGCCGTAGATTGTGTATCATCAGCTTCCACAATCGCCTTTAATTCGTCATTGTCGACCAAAGTCTTCGGACGACCGCGAGGTTCATTTTTCATGTCGAAATTTCCAGAACAAAAGCGAGCAAACCAATAACAGGTGGTGCGTTGGTTTGTAGTGTTAGCTCCGTAAACGTCGTTGATGTTGCGTGTCGCTTGTGCCGCGTTGCTGCCCCACGACGGTACTCATATTCCATAATTACTCGAATTTTTAACGTATCCATGATGACGAAAAAGATTGAAATGCAATAAAAATGTAACACTCATCAATAAACAAATTACTACTTTTGGAAAAAGAATTCCATGTTTTAAAAATAAAATTAATTTGAAATTAGAATTTTTAGCCAAACAAAAATTATTTTGATTTGAAATGGCCAGTACTGCAGAACGGCAATTTCATAGGTAATTTCATAGACCTATTATATATATATTGCGTTGACTTGAGAACCGGAAGGAAAAAAGCCGGACGAGCTTTTTCGTCGGCTAATCAGATATTGCGTGAAAGAGTAACAAACATTCATATTATTTATTTATATTATTAAACTTTTGTTTTTATAATATTAATTAAGGATACTAATCATAAGTCATCAGATTAAACTAAGCGAAAATAGCGCCTTAGCATAAAAATACTAATTAAACCTACCTACCTAATTAATATGTTATACTGCAATGTAGTCAAAATATAAAATAGTTTTTAAATTTTCTGCATTTGTATTCAATTTGCATAATGAAATGCTTTGTATATTATAGTTTAATTATATTTAATAAATTAATTAAATACTTACACCTTTGTTCTTAAATTACAGTCCCTACGCAAGTACCTGGGCTGATTGATAACTGGCCGAAACGACGAACTTAAAAAAATTATACGCAAAAAAGGAATATTACATTATATTCTGGCATCTTTTTGAAAATAGAACGCCAAATTTGAATTTAATCGAACTGATGGAATTTGTTTGAGAGGACGTAGAACTTTTTCTGTCGTAAATTTTCTTAACAATGGAAAGAAACGAAATTCGTGCGGTGATAAAGTTTTACGTTTTAAAAGTGAAAACAACAACCCAGATTAAAACCAAGCTAGACAGTGTTTTAGGTAATTCTGCTCCTGCATTGAGTACAATTCACGCCTGGGTAACTGATTTTAAACGTGGAAAGCAGAGCTGCGAAGATGCCCACAGGTCTGGCCGTCCCAATGAAGTCACGAATCCGGACATGATCAAAAAAATTCACAAAATTGTATTGAATGATCGGCGCTTAAAGTTGCGAGAGATAGCAGAGATGGTGAGCATTTCATCTGAACGCGTTTTTAATAATTTGCACCAACATTTGGTAATGAAAAAGCTTTGCGCGCGCTGGGTGCCGCGTTTGCTCACTGTAGACCAAAAGCAACGTCGAGTGGACGATTCATCGGAGTGTTTGGCGCTGTTTAACCGAGATCCTAATGAGTTTTTGCGGCGTTATGTAACAGTCGATGAAACCTGGATACATCATTATACTCCCGAGACAAAAGAACAATCTAAGCAGTGGACTGAGAGCGGAAAACCTGCGCCGAAGAAAGCAAAAACAGTTTTGTCGGCCGGCAAAGTGATGGCGAGTGTTTTTTGGGATGCTCGAGGGATTATTTTAGTGGATTATCTGCAAAAAGGAAAAACAATAAATACTAGAGTACTACGCAAGCTTGCTGCAAAAATTAAGTGAAGAAATCCAGAAGAAACGACCACATTTGGCCAAGAAAAAAATTTTGTTCCACCATGACAACGCACCTGCACACACGTCAATGGTTGCAGTCGCCAAATTCCATGAATTGCGGTTCGAATTGCTACCGCATCTACCCTATTCCCCGGATCTGGCCCCGTGCGACTTCCACTTATTCCCAAACCTGAAGAAATGGTTAGGTGGCCAGAGATTTTCATCAAATGAAGAAGTCATTGTTGCCGTGGACGAGTATTTTGAGGGGTTGGAGAAAACATTTTATCAAACTGGTGTAACGGCATTGGAGAAGCGCTGGACTAAATGCATCGAGGTAGAAGGAAACTACGTTGAGAAATAAATTTATTTTAAATAGATTTTTGAAGTTTTTCTTTGTCATTTCGGAAACTTATCAATCAGCCCTCGTACTACCTACAATTCGTATTTATAAACTACTTCTATACGACACTAAACAGAGTAGGCATATGGCATATGGCAGTATAAAAATAGAGGAATTTAAAATAATAAACGACAAAAAAATCCGAACAAAATAGAAAATAACGTCACCCAGTAGGTAATTTCTAAGGTTCCTTCAATTTGGAGTATGCTATAAAGATAGGAGTATATTTTTAACCGACTTAAAAAAGGAGTTTAGTTTAAGGAACTCAGTTTGACCTGTATGTTTGTATGTATGTTTGTCATCGATTATCTCAAGAACCACTGATGCTATTTGGATGTGGTTTTCACCATTGAATAGCGCATTTATCAGGGAAGGTTATTGCCATACAACACTTCAAGGTCAGATGAAGATCTTCGGAGGTAAACAATGGAACTCTTCAAAAACTATCATCAATTAGTGATCGTGAAGTGAGTCGTGACTGCTGTTATGATCCGCCTTAACTTTTTTAACCGACTTCAAGGACAAAATTTAGAAAGTAAAATAAATGAAATACCATTATCTAAAAAGTATAAAATAAATTAGTTTTTAACAAAAAATAGAACCGCCTTCATAAATCCACCCCACTGAAAAACTTAAAAATAACTTAAAATCTCCTAGATAAGGATAATTAAATTGTATCCGTCTAAATAGCTTCTGAAAATACCACATCATTTCTGATCATTTTTTTTAAACTTAGAATGGCTATAAGTAACCAGCTCCTTATGGCATAGATATGTCTATATCCTTAAAATATAGACATATCTATGCCATCGCGGACTTTTCATAGACCTATAAAAGAGAAACAATCCCACCATACATTGTTTTGTTATTTATCCATCCAACCTCATCCAATCATATCCAACGGGTTAGGTTAAGCAGCGTTTTCGATGGAAGTTCCCAAACGGCTTGATCCGTCTTCACAATTATCGTCATAAATCAAACAATTTCCACAAAACCTTAACAAATTATTATCGATCTAAACCTTCCTAAGGAACCACTCTGTCGGTAAATGTAAACGGCATGAAAATCCTTTCAGTAGTTTTTGAGATTATCGCGAACAAACAGACATACAGACTCGGCGGGGCACTTAAGTATCCTATGTCCGTCTCCTGGTTTTAAGCTACCTCCCCACCAATTTTCAGCCAAATCGGTTCAGCCGTTCTTGAGTTATAAATAACTAACACAACTTTATTATATATATATATATATTATTAAATAAGGGGGCAAACGAGCAAACGGGTCACCTGATGGTAAGCAACTACCGTCGCCCATGGACACTCGCAACAACAGAAGAGCTGCAGGTGCGTTGCCGGGCTTTTAAGAGGGAATACGCTCTCTTCTTGAAGGTTTGCAGGTCGTATAGGTCCGGAAATACTGCTGGTGACAGTTTATTTTGCATAATATATATATATATATATATATATATATATATATATATATATATATATATATATATATATATATATATATATATATATATATATATATATATATAATACAAAACAATTTTCCTTATTTTTTTGAAATTCGCTTTTTGAAGTCGGTGCCTCTCAATGGAGAAGTCTAGTTCAATTTCTAAACTACTCAAGATAAGTCGAGGCAAAGGCAGTTCTCTTTTTTGTTAACAGGTAATTGTCATCATAATTGTAATTTGTGATAAAAAACATGACAACCGTATTCGAATTTGCAATACAACAGCATCACAAATTGCGCTCGCCAGTACGCTTACGGCGAAACTCGTAAGTGGCTACAATAAAGCTCTCGCTACATTAAGCTTCCGCTATCGCCGGCTAACGAGACCCAGTGCCCGCACCACACATAATTTATACCGTCCGAGCTCGTTAAAAACTTATAAAGATGCACATTGTTAGTGAGACCAATATTCGCGGTTATCCCAGGATATACGACCGGTATAACGACTCGGATCACAGGGGAAAATATATTTTAATAGGGACACTACTTATCTCGCCAATCGCCGTGTTCTACGATCTACACAAATTCTAATAGGTATTACATATCTAGAGCTCGTTTTTATTCATGCAAAGTGGGTTCCACGATAGGAAATGTGCATTTTTCATTTCCATACACAACTAGGCAATTTTATTACGTGGTTTTAAAAGTTTTGTGCTTAAAATCAATTCCAATTAATCGCCTAACCAGTTACTCGAATCAAATCCGTGCAACGAAAGTGGATCTTGAATACAAAAAGCACACAAGAGCGAGTCGGACTCGCCCACTGAGGGTTCAGTACAAATCAGGAACTGGGAACATCATAAGTAGTTTAGGATTCTAGTCTCGCTATTTTTTTTTGGAGCCTGAAAATCAGTGAATGAAATTTGAATGGAGAAGCTATTATTTCCAATACTTTTCATTGTAATTATTAAATTATGTTTCGAAAAAAACAAATAAAATACCTTTTGGAATGCGCGGGGTACATGCGCATTTGAAATAGTAGTCTAAACTCGCTATTAGAATTAATTAATTTTATTTTTTATTTTATTTGTTCAGAAAACTTACAGCTAATTTTATAATTCAAATTAACTATTTAGTTACTAACTACAAGCCATTTATAACTTTTCACAAATAGCAATAAAGTGAGTGCACATAAAAGAATAAGTAATCAATGAAACATAAAAGCACATAAGTAATATATAGTAAATAAAGAGTGTACATAAAAGCATAAATAAAAGTATGAAAGTAAAACAAGCTCAAGACGCAAATGTACAAGAAACAGATACTTAATCTATGTATTAGGCGTGTTAATTAGTGCAAAGGTCTTTTAAGATTTGCAACATTCGCTATACATGGTTTTAGTAAATTATAAGTAATGCAACAAAAACAGGGTCTACTATAATATAATAACTTATTAATTATTATCGTTAAGCAAAACTAAACTACAGCTAGCTAATCGACATTAAAAAAGGACTTAGTAACCAACTGTCTAATCGCTTGAGGCTCAGCGGAGAAAATATCACAAGAATGGCTTATTCTAGAAAATTCATTTAGTTGAAAACTCGCTCTAAATATAAATAATTACGGCGGTAATACGTTTTAAAAGTGGGGATATTGATTGGAACAATATTTCTAAAATACTTAGTGGGGATATAAAAGTTTATTTTTTCAAGCAGGTATGAGCTGTCAATGTTATTATTGATTATTTTAATTAAGTAAGATATATTAGTTATATTTCTCCGTACTGCAATGGTAAAAGTGAAATTGCTTACATCTATCTTCGTAGCTTGGCAAATAATGACTACTTCTGAATTGTAGGTATCGTAAAAAACGTTTTTGGATAGATTCAATCCTATTTCTATATAAATCATATTTAGGATTCCATACCTCTGAGCAGTATTCAAGGATACTACGCACATGAGCACAGTATAAGACTTAAATTACTTTAATTGTGGTGAAATTTTTACTCATCCTAATGACGAATCCGAGCGCTATTGAAGCTTCATTAACAATGTGATCAATATGTTTGTCGAAAATTATTATATTTATTATTATATAATTTGACCACCTATTTTTTATGATTTAATTACAAATATGCTGTTTTCAGTTTTTTGCTTGTGTTCGTAGCATAAAACGATATTACTTGCCAAATATCATGGTTCTAGGTCAACGGGAAGTAGCCTACGAATTTTGATTTCCTTTAGCATTTCGGAATATGCGTTTTTTGCGACAACAACTGTATCTTTTATTACGTTAACTTAAAAGTTTATTTTTTTACAGCTTCAAGGGACCATAGACCTGAGTAGGTTTTAATTTAAGACGGACGGACGGACGGGCGGACGGACAGACGGACGGACGAACAGACTGACAAAAAAGTGATCTTAAAAGGACTCCCCAAAAGGGAAAAACGGAAAGAGGAATTTAGTGTTTCCATAGTTACAGAACCTTAATAACAAAAGCTTCATTTAGAAGCGTAAATGTAGCGAATAATGTACTTTTGATGTTTTAGTGTCGGCCGTAAAGCCTTTAAAACTTCAAATATCAAAAGTATAAATGCACAACGAACGTAATGGAAAATCCGTGTGCTGATCCAATCTATCGCCACGACGGGCTATTAGGCCGACCGATTGGAGGCTTACACTGATATACCTCATGTGCGGTGTAATTATAATATGCCACTTTTATTAGGTACGTTATCCTATTCCGATTTGCATGTAGCTTTTTATAAATATCATCTAGGTATAATTACCGTATATAAGGGTCAGTTCACACCGCGACGATACGTGACGCTACGTGGCACTGCATTTTTAAGATAGCTATTCAAAATTGATCTTTCATATGACATCAGTCATACACTTAACACTGTACATGCGCTGTGCAGCACGATGACATGACATGATGACAACCTGACATTCGAACTCTTACAATGAAACGTGTATCTTCTTGCGTAATGAATAATGTTCAATTTTAAATAGCTATCTTAAAAATGCAGCGCCATGTCGCGCATCGCTTCGTTTCGGTGCGAATTGACCTAAAGTTTATATATTATTTTTCACATATTAGGTCCTTACATTTGAAATTAGCGTTTTGTCGTACTGGCCACTTTGATCTCATATATATCTTCTTTGGTTAGGAATTCCAATTTCAAATTTTTATCGCATTTACTCATGCATTTGTGTTTCGAAAACCGTAATTCATTTGGTTTTTTCTTTGTGTCACTGTGTTTACAGAAATGTTTGTGAATGTGTTTACAAGAAAACACGCAAAAGTTCCAACGTTTTCGTTCTGGAAATTTCGACCTGCAGAACAAGCCCCGTGGACGGCCGGAGACCAAAGTTAATAATGAAGAATTGAAGGCTACTGTGGAAGCGGATCCATCGCAAACCACGTCCGAGTTAGCTGCAGTGATAAATGTTTTAATCCACTTGGAGCAAATTGGGAAGGTGAAAAAGCTTAAAGGGTACCCCCTCATGAATTGAGTGCAGCAAACCGACAAACGCGCGTCGACTACTGCGTTACATTACTCAACCGACACAAAAATGAAGGGATTTTAAATCGAATCATTAGCTGTGATGAAAATCCTGTACAATAATCGGAAACGCTCATCGCATTGGCCAAACCCTGGCGAACCAGCCAAAGCCTGCCCCAAGCGAAAATTGACTCAAAAAAAGTTACTTGTGAGCGTTTGGTGGACTAGTGCCGGTGTCGTTCACTACAGCTTTCTGAAATCTGGCCAGACGATTACGCCAGACGTCTATTGCCAGCAACTGCAAATCATGATGGAAAAGCTAACTGCTAGACAACCTAGGTTGGTTATTCGCTATAGGCCACTGCTGCTTCAGGACAAGACCACACACTGCACAACAGACGGCTTCCAAATTAAAGCAGCTTCAATTGGAATGTCTAAGACATCCACCGTACTCCCCGGGCCTTGCTCCAACAGATTACCATTTATTTCGAATTTTGGTTAACTTCTTGCAGGGGAAAAAATACAACTCTGATGGGGCAGTCCAAAGCGCCTTCAAAGATTTTATTGATTGCTGACCGAATTGTTTTTTTAGTAAAGGAATCAATGAACTACCTAAGAAATGGCAAAATTGCATAGATAACAATATACTTATACTTAATATACTTTGATTAAATAAATATAATAAGTTAAAAAAATCGACTTGATGTACCTCCTTTACAAAACGCCAATTTCATATGTAATGACCTAATATTTCCTACCCAAGTAACTATGTGTGGTATGCTGGTATACTCCTGTAGTAGGCTGTTATTGAATCGGACCCGATTTAATGTAATCTACATAAATATGGGCTAAAATGCTTCCTTTTTAATTAAATTTTATATTAAATTCACTTATTCCCGCAATAAAGAACTACAATCAATTTGTACGTATTTCATATTTTGTTTATATTAAGATTAAATTGAATCGGAACAGAGTATAGAAGTAGTAGGTTAGGTACTAATAGGAAATAGTAGCATGGATCAACTAAAATAATTGTAGTAATATTTAATTTTAGAAGAATATTTATATAGTTCCTCACTACACACCTATGTAAGACCAAGACTGAATCGGTTTATAATAAAAATATAGTTAGTATAAGGGGTGCCTTACCTACCTACCTTAAGTCACCCTAGTAGATTCGTAGCTGGTAGAGGATTAATAGTATGACTATTAAATAACTATATTTGTTTATAAAAACTATAACCCGACCACGTAAATTATATACGCCGTTAGTTACCCGTGCTACTATTACGAGTCTATTGACAGCTCATTTATTAAAATTGGATCAGTAGTTATGCGCTACGGTAAAACAAACATACATATTACATACATAGACTGCCAAAATCAGTACCCTTCCTTTTGGCTTCGCCGTAGTCGGGGAAAATATCCACCGTTGATTACTAAGTTTTAGTTGAGTTGTGCAATGCTTAAAGACGTGAAGGAATGATAGTATTATAATATGATCATTAGTAGTTACTTATCTTAAGCTGTAACCTTTAACAAAGTAATAAGTCACTTAAATGTTTCTGTTTGACCAATAATTAATTAATTTAATATATCTTCTATTCTATAAAAGGCAAAGCTGATGGACTGATGTATCAACGCACAGGCCAAGCCCTTACCTTAAGGCTAGAAATTTAAAATGTTGTACAAGTATTTCTCATAAGACGTAGGCATTAACTGAGGAAGGATTTTTCAAAATTCAACCCCCAAAGGGGTAAAATAGGGGATGAAAGTTAGTGTTAAACTTTTTATTCCCAGGAAATATTTGCATGATATTTCGTATGAATTGATTACGAAAAAAATAATGAGTTACGTGTTTCAGCGTTTTCTAAAATTCATTCCCTAGCTGGGTAAAAAAGGGGATGAAAGTTTTAAATAAACGCACAGACCAAATTCTTAATGCTAGAAAATTGCAATTTTGCACACGTTTTCCTCATGTAATGAAGGCATCCACCTAAGGAAGAATTTTTCAAAAGTCAACCCCCAAGGGGGTAAAATTTGAAATTTTGCACACGTATTTCTCATTTGATGAAAGCATCCACTAAGGAAGGATTTTTCAAAATGTAACCCCCAAGGTGGTGAAATAAAGGATAAAAGTTTGTATGAAAATTTTTATGCGGCGGGTTTCTCGCTTTTTTATTTCTCATGATTATATTGATAAATTGTTGCTAAAACCTATGCATATGACATATATTTAAAAACTAGAATAAATTCCCTATATGACTATGTACTGGAATTTTAAAAATACTAAATAAATACAAGCAATCTTGATGTGAAAAACCCTTAAGCGTCGCGCGGCACTATACGGCAGAAGGCATCGGCGCTTGTTTTTTCGATTTTCATTGATGAATTGTGAATAAAACTTTGGCATATTATATATTTTTGAAAACAAGAATAAAGATTCTACACATTTTATGAAAGAAATATAAAAATTGCAAGAAATATAACGTTTAAAATTCAAAATGTCAAATATGATTTCACCGGGAATGAAATTTTTAGTGTCGGTTTTCGAAGCTAAATTATGACGAAACACTATGACACACATACCAAAGTTTTTATTTATTATAGTTAAATATATGTTCAAATAATGATTTATATAAAAAAAATCGAAATCTGTAAATAAAATTAACATAAACATCAAATATTGCAAATGACAACTGATGACATTTGTAATCAGACTAATCTGGCTTTTATTTATTCATAGATTCGAAGATTTCGATTTATTTTTTATTTTTTAATGTACGCATTCAAAAACAAAGACCTACATGGCCGTCTTTAATGTCTCTATAAGAATAAAAAATAAAAACTAGAGACTATAAACCATATAACTTTAAATCATACGACACGGAAAAATCGACCTTTCGCGTGCCGTGTTACAGCGCGCGACGCTTGCAGGGGTAGCTGTCAACGCTGTGGTACAGCGCTCGACGGAGTAACGTATTTTACTTTCTTAGGGGTTGAATATGAGAGTGTGTAGATAGGATGAAAGTTTTGAATTATTATAAAGATATCGTTTAAAACCCAATTACTTCACGAGGACGAAGTCGCGGGCTAGTACTAGTTATTAATATTTTCTTGAACTTAACCTTTAACGGGCAATTATAGATATATAACTCATTGTCTTGATTGTAAGAGGAATTTAGTGTTTACGTTTAGTTTTTACGTACTTTATTAATTATAGTGTATATTATTTTTAAGATATAGCTAAGTAAACAGCGGAGAGAAAAAAATACAATGATAAACGCAAAATATACATTTTTAACAGAAAAGGTCCTTGTTGCAAATTAATTTAGTTCAGTACCGCTAAAATTTAATTAATTAAAAGTGCTAGTGAGCAATAGCTACGAAACGTATAAAAAAGGCTACAAACTACAACTAAAACCTACAACTTCAAAAGAAGTAAAATTTGTACATAAAAAACTTACGTTAACAGAAATTGAGGTAGGTGCTAGATAGGAACAGCGCGCTATGAATTCAACAAGGGCTTTCAAACAGCGCAGCATTACACGAGTGCATTAACAAATAACATGTTAGCATTACTTTTTCTAAAGACAAAATTGGCAAAAGCAATATTTTAATTAATAATGATCACTGTCCCAGATATTCCGGACTCCGGACGTGGGCCGCGGATCAGACTCAACACAAATCAACACCGATTCTCCATTTGTTAGACACGGGAATGTAATTATGGCAACACTTGGCGGGGCAAAGGGGGAAGCTTGTGGGGGGGGTTGTGCAGGCCGAACGTCATTCCGGCTTTTAGTTCGATAGTTAACACCGATCGTTACTTTGGACTGAGCTATCTTTATACACTGGTACAGATAATAATTAATTAATACCAGGTTCAATTGTAATTTGTATATAATATTTTCAAATGTAATCCCACTACTATTATAAATGTGAAAGTTTGTGAGTATGGATGGATGGATGTTTGTTGTATATTACGCAAAAACTGCTGAACGGATTTAGATGAAATTTGGTATGGTAGTAGAGATTCATCATTTTCATCATTAACAGCCATAGGACGTCCACTGCTGGACATAGGCCTCCCCCAAAGATTTCCACAACGAACGGTCCTGGGCCACCCGCAACCAACGGCGGCCCGCGACCTTCATAAGGTCATCGGTCCACCTAGAGGGAGGCCGTCCAACGCTGCGCTTTCCAGTTCGTGGTCTCCACTCTAGAACCTTAGTAACCAAAGTAGAGATTAACATAAGGTTTTTACCCCAAAAATTACAGTGTTCCCGTGGGATAATGTATTTACGCGAGGGGCAAAAGCTAAGCGAATTATATATTCCACTAGGTCAAACTCTACCTTTCTATACTAATATTATAAAGACGAAAAGTTTGTTTGTTTGCATTGAATAGGCTCAGAAACTACTGGAGCGATTTTTATGAAATTTGGCAGAAATATAGAGTAGACTACGGGGAAGGATATAGGCTACTTTTTATCGCGGTAAGATTAACTTTTACGCGCACGAAGTCGCGGGCAACATCCAGTGTGCTACAAAGTACTGCGGGCATGGTCACTTAGATATGCAATAATAATTTTCACATAAGATAGTAGAACGAGAACTAGTAGCTTGAGTACCTAAGACTTAATCTACCTGCCAGTAGTTGATAGTACTGTACTTAGTACTAGTCAGTAATGATATAGCTCTAATACCGACCTCGGTGACGCTGGCCGGATTCGATGAATAATAGCAGTCCCAACTTATTTTTAAAGTGCCCAAGTGTGTGCGCATAGGAGCACTCTCTCTTCCTTTGCTGTCATAATATAGCGGGACGGAGGTGCAAGACCGACTTCCCGCTTGCCCATCCGACGAATTGATCATCTTTCTTGCCAGAAAATCCAGTGATCAGCCTGCTAACCTAACCAGACTAGAACACAATATATTTTGTTGTTTCAAAGCGGGGATCGAACTCATGTCATCCAAGGTTGACAGCCAAGCTCTACACCAGAGGTTTCCAAACTTATTCCGTCTAATTCCCACTTCGAAAATCAGTTATTTTGTAGTGCCCCCATTTTTTTGGGATTGCACAAATAAATCGTACAATATTTGTTCGCGCCAAATAATTGAACCTTCTAATTTCAATTTTATTTTTACTAGATCAGGTAGGTACATAAAAAATCCCGCATTCGGAAAGTGCTCAGCTTGGCCGCAACAATAGATATACCTATTTCTAATACGTGTCTTCGGAGGTGTCGTCTGCGACACTTAAAAACACGAACATTTTTCAGTGTTTGATACCTATTATTAAATATAATAATAGCTATTAATAGCGTTATGAACGCATTAAAAATAATAAATATTTAAATATTTATAGTTTATATTTATACTATAAAATAGAATATAAATATATACTAATAAATGGATGTTGTGTAGTAGGAGGAATTAAATTCGAAAGTGACTTCGAAATTCATATAAATAAAAAACTACACATAAAATCCTCATTCTTTTTACTTTTATCAAGCTGTAATACCTAATTATTTCATAATTTATTTACAAAAACTAAATTTTTACATATGAAAATACCCAATTATTGCATGTTTACTGTCTGGTGCCTAACGGAAGGCAGAGCTTACTGATAATATACGGTATGTATACCAGTGGCGAAGCGTGAGATCTGCGGCTTACCGCGTAAGCATTTATCTATTGTACTACAGAACAACGATACTTAATTATTTTTATTGCACTTAGCGTCATCCAATAAGTAAAATTAATATATGACATCGAGTTGTATACACGCCTGGCTACTGATTATGTACCTTATACCTCTGCTAACTACTTCAACGATTACTCAAACATTTTACCCATCATTCTAATTTGTACATAATATTATGTAGCAGCAATTAACAAGTAATAATAATTTCCAGCCGCCTAAAATTTAGCGTATGAGATGCGCTTGAAGCTAAAAAATCTGATCCCAACTAAAAACTAAAACACTTTTTCAATTGAAACGGCTTAACTTGTCGTATGAAGCCTCATTGAGCAGATTGTGCTCGTAGTTTAATAGAATAGGACAGAAATTCAATCTTTTTCTGCGTTAACATTATACCTACTGATAAAGCTGTTTACACAACATGAAGCCATAGTAGAAAGAAATACAGTAGCAATACAGTAATAATACTTAAAGAACTCTTATAGTTTCGCTCTGTCTGGCTGTCTATCCGCCCTTCTAGCTTCTGTGATTATGAATATAAATGGATGAAATTCGGTGTACTAATAGATTTCGGTTTTTGTATCATAAAATGGCTTAGGCGCAAAACGCCATAGTAGCAAAACGACATACTCTCAAAAAGACGTATTCTCAAAAAGGCGTATTCTCAAAACGACGTATTCTGAAAAGGACTGAAGTACAGTCGTCAAAATATTAAGCTTACGAGCTTTTGCACGCGACTTTGCCCACGTTAAATTGAGTTTCTTTGGACCCATTACCGGTCTTATAAACTTGGGAGAGCACTGTTAAGCCCTGTCACACTTCGATTTTATACTAACTGTAGACTAGCCTACGTTCACATGTCAGGTTTTTGATGGTTGCGATAGAAAAACTATAATAAAAATAAATAGATATTATAATATATTATAATAATAAAAATAAGTAAATACAGTATTCCAAGGGAACATAGTATTTTTTGGGATAAAAGTAGCCTGTGTTTGTTAATCCAGAGCTTATACTACTACCATACCAAATTTTACCAAAATCAATTCAGTAGTTTTTGCGTGAATGAGTAACATCCATCCATCCATTTATCCGTCCATCCATTCACCCATCCATCTGTTAGCTGTTACTACTGATATAGCAAGTACAAAACTATAGCATATTGCCTATACAGTCTTTGTAATTTCCATGTACGAAGTCTCCCGTAAGGATCAATTTATTTATTTATTTATATATATTTTTTTTTGGCATATCAACAATATAAACACAAGCTTACATACTTATCATTTTGGTCCATTATCAGTGTTCATATCAATTAAAAACATGCACAACATTGTTTTATAAAATACAATACAACATATTTTAGTAAAATTTACAAAGTTAAATAAAGATATAGGTACTTACGTTAGATTACAATAATATTAAAACAAAATTAAAAATCTATTAAATTCAGGTGAGTAAAAATGTAAGTTAAGTTATTAATTATTATATAGAAAAATTATTATTATGTCATGGTTCCGGTAGGGACAATCATAGAATATTAGTCAAAAACACAGAATACAATAATAATACACAAGCAATATAAAAAAAATATTAAACAAAAACATTGCCATTAAAATTAAGTAATGAAAATTATAGAAAGCTAGTTTTATAACATGTCAAGGGATTATAATTAAATTAAGCAAATTAGCAATTTTTTAAATAACATAGTATCTACAATAGAAATACAACATGGCAATTAAAATGTTACAATAAAATTGTTAGAATAATCAGGTCAATACTTTTTCTTGAAAGACATGGAGCGATCGTGAAAGATGTCTAGATCATCAGAATCAGAACATTTTATTCCAGATATTATAGAAATTGATAATTCTCGTGATATCGTCGTTCTTGCCGACATTCGTTTATTACCTAGGAGTATTGAAAAAAGGTTTCTGCCGTGTCCTAGCATTTGGCCTTGGTACTATAAGTCCTATAGTCTACAACAGTTTCTGGCAGGGAGTGGAACCAGTTCCAAGGTCTCTGAGGAAAACCACATCAAACATTCGTCTGCGTTCTGATAGTTTGTCAATTTTAAAAGTTGGAAGTCTCTTATCGTATGGTAATCTGTTGTTCATATGTGGGGTGATATATGCTTAGTTTCTAGTAAGCGATCTTTGAATCGATTCGATACGTTGTGAGTGGACTTCGTAATAGGGGTTCCAAATAATGCTGTCGAACTCTAACATACTATGTACGAAGTTATTATAAAGAAGAATCTTAGTATCAGTGCGCCTAAAGTCTTTTGTATTACGCTTAACAAACCCTAACGTCTTGGATGCTGTTTTGATCATGTAATCGAAATATGCCGCAAGCTGTACGCAGCTTGGAGTCGATTATTATTCCTAAATCGCGAATTTCCGGTGTAAGTGTAATTGGGCAACCGTTAATGTGATATTGTGTTGATAAAACTTTCTAATTCTTTGTAAATTTAATGTGTTGACAGTCTCGATATCTTCATGTCATCGGCGAACAAGGAACATCGGTAGTGGTGAATACATGTTGTAATATCGTTGATGAACAATAAAAATAATATTGGTCCCAAGTGTGAACCTTGAGGAACACCTGAGGTTGCAAAATATTTTAGTGACTCGTGTCAGTTAACCACCACCGTCTGCTCTCGCCCGCCTAAGTAAGACACGAACCAGTCGAGTAGCCTACCATGAACACCGTATTGTTTTTGCAGCTTGCTACTAAGTATTCCGTAATCTACCAAATCAAACGCACTAGCAAAATCGGTATAAGCAGCGTCTACTTCGTTCCTATTATCTATAGCTTCGAAAATGGGTGTTAAATATTCAATTAAATTGGTCATCACTGACTTTTTTCTTTGAAACCCATGTTGGTAGACATTGATTAGACCTTTACATTGATACGTTAAGATGCCGCAAATCAGAGCCTCAAAGATCTTAGCAAATGAAGACAATATAGCTATAGGCCTGTAATTTTTAACACTATTGTTGTCTCCTTTCTGAAATATCGGCAACTCTCGCTTTTTTCCATTCATTTGGAAAAACACCGGTATCTAAAGATTTATTAAATATAAGCATGAGTGGAAGTGACAGAAGTGAATTTTGCAGACCTTTTAATGAAAAGCGGCGGAATGTTATCTGACCCTGGTCTTTTATTTTGGTCAATGGATTTTAAGCTTTTAGTTATCTCAGACTCAGATATTACTGTACGAGAAAGTTTACAGGTGTATTTCGATTCAGTCTCGTGATGCAAGGGGTATTCAGGAGCTGCGTATCTTTTGGGGTAGCTATTTGAGTATACTGATCTGAACTGAGAGGTGAACAAATTAGCGATGTTTGCATCGCCTGTTACTGTCTCGTCATATTTACACATTGTGGAAGGTAAGTTATTTGAAGTTAATTTTTTATTCTTTATAAAGGCCCAAAATGTTTTGGATTTGATTTGATACTACATTCTACAGTCTTGACGTAATCGCTATGGCAAATTTGTAATAACTTTTTGCAACGTTTGCGTAATAACTCAAATTCTAGTCTATCGCGGGGATTCCCAAATTTGCGCGCCATGTGCCTAAGTTTATCCTTTTTTTTTAATAACTTAATTAGATCTTTAGTAAACCAAACAGAGTATTTAGATTTTCGAGGCTTTCGTTTAGGTACATATTTCTCAATAATAGCGTTAAGTTTTGCGTAAAAGGAAGAAACCATTTCATCAACATTCCTACAGTTGAGAAAGGCATCATGCCAATCGAGGTTATTTAGTGCCTGAAGTATACTAGGGTAGTCAGCTCTATAAAAATTAAAATCTGACCGCTGGGATTTCTCCAGCTGTGGAACAGTCACATTCCATTGAATTTCAATTTCGAGCGGTGGATGATATGGATCTAACTTGCTTATGCTACAGTAAGCTTCACGTATCCAACATGGGATATTCATTAATACTAGATCGAGAATTTTGCCATCCTTATTTAGAGTACTACTTTTTTGATTCAGTCCTGTCAATGACATGAAGTCAGTGTACATAGTGCATAGCCCATCGTATTGTTGTAATTGCGAGGAGTGCGACCCACATCCTCTCCGCTCGATTGCCAAATGCCGAATCAATTATCTCTCCTCTCGTACATAAACATCTGAACATTTAAAACCATGTTCGAAATTCATACACTTTATTTATATCATGAACTGTACAATTTCTGTTCATTCGAGAATACGTTCTTTTGAGAATACGTCCGTTAGAGAGTATGTCGTTTTACTACTATGGCGTTTTACGCCACAGCCCATAAAATATATATTTTTTATACGTTAGTGGTGGCTCACCATTCATATAAACTGAGGATAAAAATATTTTTGCATTCTTCCCCTTTCGTGTAGGTATATCATCATCGTGTATGTATGTATCATCGAATAGGTACTTTTGTATAAAGTCAACCATTTTCGAGAAATACGTCTCAAAATTTGGTATTACAACTTGATAAAAGTAAAAAGAATGAGGATTTTATGTGTAGTTTTGTAATAATATGCATTTCGAAGTTACAAAAAATTTAAAATCTTTTTTACAACATTAGTGTAAAAACCCTACATAATTAATTTATTTACATCAAATACAAAAAGATTTACTATGGTATGTATGAACATAAACGCGCAAACTTCGGAGATATCAGATGTTTTGTGCATATGGCCATATATTTAGTAGTAGCGTGTGACGTCACCTACTTGTACGACTTTTATATGGGGCGTTTTCACGAGACTCACAAAAGTACTTCAAACAATCCGCAATATCTTTGAAAATTTTGATTTTTAGTATACCTACTATAACATAGTATGTAAACTGTCTTATTTTTCAGAGCACTATTCATTTTTGTAATAAAAAAAATACAGGAAAATACTGTATTATGCTCTAGCCTCTACCGTCTACACTCTAGGTCTATATAATAGTGCCTATGTGTACCTACTCTGATCCTTTAGCCAAGATGCCATCGCTAATGAGGGTTTTTAATATTTTTCTGCCGTTAGGGGGCAGACCCAACTCACACAAAGCGTCAACTGGTGGCGTAAGCGGTATCAAAACCGGTTAATAAGAATTTTCGATTCTTTTTCTGTCACCAGGTGGCGCTTGGTAGCCCAATGGTCCTCGTCGTTTCAAAAAGCTGTCAGATGTCACGAATATAAAAACCCTCATTACGATGGCGAAGTTAGAAATCAAAAATATTAGATATTGACGTATAAGGATATAGAAGATATAGAATTTTCACAGGATATAGAATGCTGTTGGATTTGACTAAGGAGGACGTTTTAGGAGGATCTGTCAGATCCCACCGCTGCCACCAATCTTAAGACGCACTAGGAAATTGTCTTAGGAAAAAACACAATTGAAATTTTATGCACACTTCTAGAGCTGTTGGACTTAGGATGGAGACTGGAGACGGGAATGGGAATGCAATCAAGGCTGCTAGACCAAAGAAATGCTGGATAGATATGAAAAGGGCTGACGAAGGGATAAGGCATAGAGTTACCACAGCTATAACAGCACGCTTTGTCACTTGGTTACGTCAATTATAATATATTTTCAATTTCAAAGAGCATCATTTTAATTAACGATGACATGTTGGCTAAGCCCTCAGTACACTTGATGGCTACGAATTTTCAATTTTCTAAAATTATTTTTTCTATAGGTGCCTATTAGTAACTGTTATAATTAGCCCATGAGGTCATTATTGAAATGAAATTGTGTAGCTACAAGAGACTCATTAAGGACAGGAAGAACTGCTATTCAGTATTCAGCTATTTACTATTTAGATTACATTCTTAATTCGAAGCCAAGGCGAATCGAATACTAATTTGCTATTGCTATTTACATTTAAATACTATGTCACTAAACTGGTTTCGCTTTTAATCAGTCGGTTTAAATTCCAGCATTCAAATGACGCAAGTTAATAGGCGCTGCATAAGGTTGTATTTAAATTCATTCCACAATCGATCCCGCTCGTACTCCGAGATATTGCCTGTCATTTTATTACATTATGTCACTTTAATTATATGAATTTTTCCCTTACAAGTTACAGGCAAAGTAATAAATGTGCGATGTTGTAAATCAGAAGGTCCAAGTATAGCGGGCGTGCGCGGCGCGGCGCGGGGCGGGCGAGCGCGGTGTCGTGACACGACTTAAACTAAATTAATAAACTTGCAGTCTCGGGCTTTATTAAAAAACACTCATTAAGGCAGAGAAAAAGTAGGTAAAGTCGCCGGCGGGGACAGCGCCGCTAATTGCGCGCCTTTATTGCTTAAATAAAGTTTTAGTGGGGGAACACAAGTTTTAATTAAAAATGTGAGAATAGTTTTTAATAAAGGCGGGCTCGGAGCGCGTATATTGCGAAACTTTAAGCGATACGCTTAGCTTACAGGAAGTCCGGTTATATTGCATCTTGTGCCCGCTTCGGACTCCATTCTTTCATTCTAAACTTGGAGACGTTTCAAATTAATTTAATTTATACTACTGTTTTATGGCATAGAAACGAATTATATTCCTGAATTAGATTAATTGTAATTATCATCATTGCAATCCGCAATAAATAGAATTATTTTTATGTCATATCGCTATTTTTGACGTTGACACGTGCTAATTGCTAGTTGTAATGCACTTTGGAGTTTATCGAGAAAAAAATCCCACTTATATCGTCATTCCGTCGAAATAAAATGACAAACAGCACGCGTAACGCGAGAAACTAATAATGGTCGTGATTTACTTCCTCCCCTGTTATTACGTCGCGAAATGTAATTTCGGCCGTGCACACTGTACGGCGCCACACACGCGAGCGCCGATGTGTGCAATAGGTTTAATAAAGGAGGGACGCGAGTAAATCCTTCAATTTCGCCGGCACAGCGGCGTTTCTCGTTAACCGTGGCAATAAGTTAAACGGCCGCACCGGCCCGGTGCAGCGTCGCCAGGAAATTAAAAAGGTCTTGAGCCACTGTTCGACCGCGGGATTTCCTATTAACTAAAATTGTATGCCCGCTCTACACAAGATCGAATCTAATCGTTGTTACAGAAAGTTAGGTAGAAGAGGCTAAATTTCAATTAAGATGGCTTTCTTTTAACTTGTAATTAAGCATTTGCTGACGAACTAACTAAGTTTCTGTTAGGTCATAATAATATCCTAATAATGTGAAAGGGTATAACATAGTCACTACTCTAGGTTATGAATTATAATAAGTAATAAGAATGCTCGGACGCTGACTTTAAATTTCTTTTTCTGCAAAAACAAAGTAACCGTCCACGGTTAGGTGGTCCGTTACGTCCATACTCCATGTACCCCCAAATTATTTACTCTAACTACTGTACGTGTCCAAGTAAAATAATACAGCTATAATAAAGTTGCGGCGGGAAGCCTCCACCATGTTAACATGTTGTTTATGTCACCGCTCCTGAGTTAGTACACTTCTAATTATGAAGTCATTTCATCATTATGACCTGGCAACACTAGTGTCAGCTGTTCAATCATCCTCCTTGTTCGTTTTTTATTTTATATAGGTAATATAGGTAAGTAATCGCCTTCCAGAAAAAGTAACATGTTACATGAACGATTTTAAAAGTGTGTCAAGCTGCTAAACATTCAATTTTCTCGACGATACCTGTAATTAAAATACTTGTCTTGGACATAATATTATGTTTACAATAAGATAATTTTAATGTGTGTATTAAGAAAGAAGGCACTCCCGCGCCCTCAGATTTATGCCTAATGCTCCTTAAATTGACTTTTGATGTAACTTCAATAAAATGAAATAATCTGCCTCATGATTTCACACTTTATTTACAGCTGTAAAATATCACCGATAGATGGTGTGTAATATCGGAACAAACAACACCGGTTCCCTTACCGGCCGGGTGCGGCGGTGCACTTCCAATTAGATGTTCGATGAAAGTGTAATCAGACGGCCGGATCCGGTACGTAATTAAACGGCGCAGGCGAAGAGTGATTTATTAATAGAAAAGCTCCAGCCCTAATGAAATACTGAACGGACAATGGCGAGGGCGGCCCGCCCGTGGAAATTAAATTCTCAGACTCCGCCGGACGCCGGACGGACTTCCACTTTCTTTGCCGCAGCTAAAGCTATATTGAATTTACCGAAAACCGATTAATATAGAAAATTAATTATATATTATTTCAATAATATCATAGACCTTAGAAAGTTTATAAAAGCCATATTGATTATTTCTAAACAAGGAAAAGCATTGAAAATGTAAGGTAATCTATTAATTACCGCATTTAATTGTTATCATTTCATTATTATTGTATTAGTGTAGGGCCACCCCCTGTCCGCCCGGCGGGCGGCGCGAGGCGGCCGGCGCGGCGGCCGGCGGGCGAGGCGACGTACGCCGTCGGCCGCGCTCGGCTCACTCCGTCGTGGGCCGTCGCTGAGTGAGCACGCGTGACTCCACACCGCGAGCGACCAAACTTTACACGAACTCCGATTATTTTCGATTTGAAATCAAAATCTTTAGTGAGACATTCTAAGATTAACACCGGAACGTACGTTACTCGTGTCAGTCTATTGACGCAACTGATTGTATCCATTATCCAGTTGAAGTGACAATTGTGGACGAGAAAATTTGTTAAGTGTTCCGTTGGAGCTGTGATTGTTTGGATTGAAAAGGACGATCTGAAGGATATTCGAGTGCAGTTTTTGGCGCGAGTAGCAGCTCTACAGGTAAACAGACATCACTTAAGCGAAATCGCTAATTGCTTTGTTTGTAAACTTTACTTAGCTCTTTCCTTATTATTTGCCTTAACTATTGCTATAAAATATTAATTTAATAGATATAGGCAAACAATAGTCAGATAAATCCGTAAAAGAAAAGCTCCAAACTTAACTTTTTCGTAGGCCGTAGCCCGTAGCGGCGTCGTAGCATTAAAAATTAAATATTGGCAGAAAACTGATTTGCTATTTTGTTTGATTTATGTTATTGAGATTTCGCAAACTATTAGAAATGTTTTAATTAAGTATAAATGTAACTCGTTTTATGGATATCATTTAATTTAATTAATAAAGTTGTAAAAAGCTAATAAAGGTATGGAGGACGTGAGAAATAATAGGAATTTTAATTATTTTTGTTATTTAATTAACTCAGTCAAAACAAAATTATGAGGTTCCGAGGTAATTAATTATCTTCATTAATAATATAGACACGGAGTTTATTTTATTGTGTCGTCTTCGCGCTTGTTTATTACACAACTGGTCTCGGATCTAGCACACATTTATTTACATCGTAAATATTTAGGAGGAATATTAAGCATGAATACATCGTATAGATGGTTTCATGAATACATCGTATAATATGGACATTGTTACTAGTAATAATTATTTAATTGTTCGTATTTAGCTTTGACAATTGAGAAAATCTCTACATTATTTTTTTCGGATTTTAAGTATGGGAAAAATAGATTTAAATATGTAGGTTTCTCACAGTTAAGTTTAATTTAATTCGCAAAACATCTTATTTATTAAACTTTTTGCATTTTGTCAAACTTACGTTATACCTCATTAAATTTAAAAAGATACAGTTTATCTTTTACTATGAACCCTAACCAATTAAAAAACAGGCAACGTTAAAACTATGATTTGACAGGTTTCAATAACATTCAGCTGACGATGCAATTGAAAAGGCCATCTATCCCCTGTCTACCCTAAATAGGTTGGACAAAAAAGCTCGTTTCAGCACAGTGCAGTGATGTATGCGCTCCCATGACCCGCCTCGCCTTAACGACGCGCCGCGACACTTGTTATTTTAATTATATTGTGTCTTAATTAAACTTCGCCGTATCCCCTCTCTCTGTCGCACGCTGACGTCACTCGCACACAAATTTATCATTACTTTAATAACTAATAAAAATATTAGAGTCGTGTAAAAGTTACATTAGGTATTGTATAACGAACCCCTCAACAGCCTCCGTGGTCTAGTGGTTTAGAGCTTGGCTCTCGACTCGGAGGTCGTGGGTTCGATTCCCGCATTGGAATAACAAAAAATCTTGTTTCCAAGTTTGGTTAGGACAATGCAGGCTGATCACCTGATTGTCTGACAAGAAAGATGATCCATGCGTCGGATGGGCATGTAAAAAGTCGGACCTGCGCCTGATATCTCACCAGTCGTGTCGGTTATTCGTCCCACTGGGTTACGAGAGTAAAGGAAGAGAGAGTGCTCTTGTGTACTGCGCACACACTTGGGCACTATAAAATAACTCCTGCGTAGCTGGCCTGGTTTCAATTAAAACGGCCACCGTCACTGAAATCAGTGTGGGGAGCTATTGCTAACGAACCCCAGTAATTAAAATTATTTGTTGCTCAACGATTTCTTGTCATAACTCATTTCATGTGTAAATAAAATTAGTCATTCACAATTACCTTTTTTATTGTTTTTTTTTCATTTTCTGTACTTGACTCACTTAACGCTGCTCGTGTTACAATAGTTTTTCGCGAGAAACCATCGCGCACGCAAAACAAAAAAGTTGATCGAAAAAAGAAATCTCAAATAACTATAAAGCTCTATTTAATATTATAAAGAGTAAATTTTATAGCTTTTTCATATTCATTTCTATTTCTAAGTTTAACTAATCATAAAAGATTGATGGAAATGGTTTGATAATGTTAGTTATTAAAACTCTTGAAAGCGGTTAAAAAAAACATATTTTAAATCAGTATTTAATTACTAACCACGATCAAACTACAGTCTAGTCGAGTTCTTTCATTAACGTAACCGCGCGTTTAATTAAAAGTTTGCGTCAGATAATATTAATGGTGTATGTACTTGTATTGAAATTAATTATAACGATAACAGTTTTATCGGAGTAATTAAAGCATACAATTTATCTGTGAAACAATATCGTTAACTGTGTTTAACCAGGCTACGCAAATACTATTCAATTATTATTATATTATGTTTAAATTTTTTTAACGCTTTAGGCTAAGAACTGACGAAGCGGTCTTTACCCGCGCCCGCCACGGTTGCGGGTCAGCAGCTACCTTTAGAATACAGATATTTAATTTTAAAAAATCAAAGCACATCTCACGACACGTTTAACCGCCCGTTTTGAAACCGCGCCTCATACGATCATCGCTCGCCACGTTTGCGGGCAAAAGTCTCAATCGCGACGGCTGCGTAACCGTGCAAATTACCAGGTCTTGTGATTTTAGAAATAAAACCACAGTTCCCCGACCGCGGCGGACACGTGACAAATACACTTCGTGAGTTCTTAGCCATAGTTGGCTGCGAAAATTTATATATTTGGAGGTTATCATTATATTTTTTTTATGTTCAAATGTTGCAGTATTATAATGAAACATCGAATAGTCTTGAATATTTTCACATGAATATTGATAGCTCTACATTTCCTTTGAAGTTGAAGTGGAAATTGCTAGGTTGTATCTTGTGGTAGTAATTATAAGTTGCGCGGTAAACTTTGCTCCCGCGCAAATGGCAGTAGATCTGCAGTAACTCGAGGCTTTAATATGCCAAAAGGTTACGAAGTTCAACATCATTGTTCCTCTAATCGTGATCTCTGGCTCGGCTATAAATTCATTTTGTGTGGATTAAGTTACGCCGAGCTTAGCATTATGTGAAATTTGTTTAATTTTTGCAATATTGGCCTAAGGGCAGTAGAAATAATAATAGATAGGCTATAGATACTTAGTTTTGATCATCCCTTCAAGAAATTATAAAATAAAATAAAGTGCGAATGAAAAATAACTTTCACACACTTTTATTATTCTTATAATATATTCTACTTTTTGATTATAATCACTCGTGAAAGCTCGTGAACGGCTGGACTGATTCGGCTAATTTTGGTCTCGAAAAAATTGTGAAAGCTCAGAGAAGGTTTAAACGATAATAAATATGAAAAAAAAAATAGCGGGAAAAAACCTAAACTAACCTAATCTAATGCATGTCAGGACATGTCTATGGAGGGTTCCGTAACTATAAACGCGTAATATTTTTTTTTCAAATTACTTCAAAAGTTACTGTCCGATTTCGTCCAAAATAATTTTCCTAAAGAGTATTTAGCATAATCTATCAGCATGAAAAATTGCAATTTTCTAAGTCTTATAGTTTAGAAATGCAAGTGGGGCCAACTTATACACCACTTTGGAGGCCGATTATTTAAAAATGGTTGACTTTAAAAAAAAGTCATGTATGAAACCTTGCATTTATTTTGGAAGACCTATTCAAAAATATTCCACACGATGGGGTAGAATAAAAAAAAAATTACATCCCCACTTCACATGGAGAGCCACCCCTAAAATGTAAAATTTTTATTATTATTTTACGATGCCAAAACCGAGATCTATATACAATATTTAACTATACCAAATTTCATCAATTTATATTCATAATTACAGACGCTAGAGGCGCGGACAAACAGACTGACAGACAGACGGACGGACAGAGCGAAACTATAAGGGTTCCCTGAGTATTACGGAACCCTAAAAACCATTTTTGAATTCTCCCATACTAACTGTTCACTGTGTTCAATTTGTCATTTGATTGGCAAATATTTATAGATGCGTTTAGTATAAGTAGGTACCTCATTGGTTTATTAAAAAAATCTGCCGGCCCCAGTAGGTTGGTAGGTGTAGATGTTGGTGTAGGTTGTGGGTGCAGGTGTAGTTAAATGTTTATTCCAGTGCATAGTTAAGACAGTAAACGTTTGTCGGGCCAACTAGTTTTATAATATTTATTTAGTTAATTATATACTACATACACTACTGCAAGTTTCATGCAAAAACTTAACTTAACTTGATTCTACATTATTTTAATGAGTCTGCCGGTGTAGAGTACACATATCTTCATCTTACTAATTACCGAGTATTGTTGCTGTTGGGCTTCATTACATCGTATCCCAATTATAAGTGAGCCAATTAACTAAGCATCGAGTATAATTGAAAGTAGATAGTCAGCATGAAGGGTAAGGTAATTACGAGATCCAATTTAGAACTGCCGACTCTACACGTCGCTAGTTTGAAACAAAGCTTAATTAATTAAGTCGAGAACAATTTAGTTCGCTGCCGTAATATTCTCAGCAATTACGCGAAATTCGATGTATTTTGTAGCCGGTAATTGGCGACGAGTCCCGGATCAGATTGTGCGCCGTACACCGCGCACGTTGGGTGTGTACTGTGTTGTGTACCCAGTGTACCTAACTGTGTACGGTATTCGGCGTAGGTACTAATACACCATACATCCATTAATTACACGGCTAACGCAAACAGGCCTAATTGGAAAATCTAATAATTAATAAAAAACCTTCATATTGTTTACATTAACTGAATTAACGATGTCATTAAAATTGTTTAACTGCATTAAATACATTAGCGTAATTAAAAATGTTATTGTTCGTACGGTTCTCCTACATAGCTAATTACGACTATAAATTATTTTAATTGGATATAAAATTTATTGTGTATCGCAAATATTTTTAATTAGTCAATTTTAATGAAAGTTCTTTAATTAATTACCCACACTAGCAACAATGTTTTGTATGATAACATGATGTTTTTTATGACGAAATATCGTCCTCTATATTTTAAGCTCCTTAGTTGTTTTCATCTTTGGTACTACATGTAACTGGCTAAAACTGCGATAGTTCTGCGTATTATTTATATTTGATGATAAGGTGCCTTCACACTATTGGCAAAATATAGTGAATAATTAGAGCAATTAGGGTGCGTGTGTGAATCAATACGGTGGGTGCGGCGGGTGCCGGTGATGCGGCGGTGCGGTGCAGTAACGAGACACATCTCCGGCCGTATACTTCCAATTAGCGCGGGGGCCGCGCGCCGGACACCGCGGCCCGGCGCTCGGCGCTCGTTACGCGCCCGACTCGTTACGCGAACTGTTTGTTCGAGTATGTAAAAATGTGTTTATTTGCACGTACGCTCCAGGCTAAAAAATATATGAAAAGACCCTTTTTAAGACTTTTAATGATTTCCCGGCAAAGGGAAATTGGGTTAGTTATTTTCCCCGGGGTTGCCCCTCGTTAAGTTTTAATGGGGTAGCTAGCGACGATGTAATCAAACGTGCTTATTTAAGTTAACGACGTTTACGGTCCGCAGTCCGCTCTCTTTCGTCAATGGAGTTCACCAGAAGGAGAGTGGTGATGCGCCTTTGTTGTACGTAAACGAGAGCCGTTGTAAAAAGAGTGAAAACGAGAATCGAGCGCGGATAGCGTTCCGAGAGCTCATTAATTACGGCCCGGGACAGCGCCCTGCGCCTTACGAATATGTTAATTAGTAACGAGTTAGGAACACTAGTGTTTCCGTTACGACCACTACGTTCCCTATAAGCTCCGCCTAATTGATCTTCAGTAAAATGTCTGTTCGTTTTTGCCAGGAACGAGCTCATTAGAGCGACGAGGCATGTTGATTACATTCTGTTGCGCTTATTAGCGCGAATTCTCGTTAGGGGCAACTATTGTTGTAATTAAACAACGCTCATATTGCATCGAGGAAAAGTCAGCTCTATGCGAGCGCAGCGCGTCGCGCGTCGGGCGCTAAGACGCTGTAATTGTTCGGTTTTAATTAACGACTCGATACTCACAAACTAAAAGAGCTCTCGTGGCGTCTGACATAATTCCATTGTTATCTGGAGAGATAAAAAACAGAAAGTTTGTTTAGAAGTGACTTACACAATTACTTGAGTGTGCTCGGTTCCGGCGGCGGCAGTACGTCGCCGGGTGTGAGTTTAATTGGACGAGCGGGGCGTCGGCGGGACGCGGGCGGGAAGCGGGGCGCGGGTCGGGGAGGGCTCGTATCTCCCTAACACTTCTAATTGGCTCGCTGGCACTAACAGGCTTTTCTCTAAAATCGTTCCTCATCCTCATCACTTTGACAACAATCTCGCTGCAAACAGAATAAAACAATGCATCCAAAAAATTGTGTACCTTTACAGTCGAGGAAAATGTTTAAGCGCTCTCGTCATATTATTTTGTTCGTATTATAATGACGTGGTGTCATCACTCGTCACCACCGGTTTCGCGTCGCGCATCAGGAAGAAGTTGACTTTCAGAAGTCAGAAGTCGATCTGCTAAATATTAGATTTCCTCGACTGGTACCTACATATTGTGTTAGGAACGCTCAAGTCCTAGTTTTTTTCCATGACAATGTTTTCCTTTTCGCTCTTTGGAATTTGCATCTCAGAAGTTTGCTGACTCATTTTAGCTGTGTTAATTTTACTTTCACGTTTCTCCTGTCGCACCTCAGATATGCCTGTTTGTGTAGTGTAACATAAGACATGTATCCACTATTCACTTCTATAATGTTCATAATTATTATAGAAGTGAATAGGGGTTCATAATTATAGAAAAAAACTCATTAGCATAATATATTATGTGATATAACCATTAACCTTATACGAGCTAATTGTCAATAATATTTTACATTTTTATTGAATGCACCAATTTTTTTATTTAATATTTTATTCCATTAACATTATGAAGATTTCAATTTATCTTATTTTGATAGAGTTATAGGTGTCGTATATCATGTATTAAATAAATTAATTCTGAAAAACATTAGATATGTATATTTTATACATATTCAAAATGAAACTTCACCATAAACCATAAATTTTAAAATGTTTAATTAAGATTAATGTGAAATTAAATTGTGCTCATGAATTATTTTAATGAAATTATAGACAAGATAAAGAAAAATTATTACTATCAAACTTTTAAATAACAAATATAGTGGTTTTATTAAATAATATATTATAATATCGGTAATTTGGGTTTAGAGCAACTGTACTCGTTTCAAACTTAAAATCGATTTCGAAGTGCTTTGACACGCCTTCTCAGTTCTCGTTCATGATACCACTTCAAACATTTAAGCCTTCGAGACCTGTCAAATGTCACCACTCACCGGGACGTGTAAAAAGTTAAAAACCTCGCAGGTTATAGTCGCAGGTGGATTTATGCGCCAGGTACAGTCAACAGAGAAAATATTATAACTATTAGATTATATGCTCTATGTGGCCGTATACGTATATTGTTGTATAACAATATATATATATATATAAACAAACTAGCTTTTACCCGCGGCTCCGTCCGCGTGGAATGGTGTTCTTGGATAATAATACTTCTTCAGCAAATAACTCCACTCACTGCAATATACTTATGTATACAATATTGAAAATGTTTTTAGGGTTTCGTACCCAATGGGTTAAAACGAGATCCTATGACCGCTTGATATATATTTTTCGCGCTTGAATATAAATTTTACGATATCTTCGAAATATAAGATATTAATTTAAACTGTATGGTTTAAAGGGCTACTATAATGTGTAAAAAATGCTTAAAGTAAGTAACTCATTTAATTTGATAAGGATCATACTGTATCCGTGTAAATAGCTTCTTAAAATACCATACATAATAATAAGAAATGCCCGTGCCCGGACAGCTAGTTTTATTTAGTAAACCGCTATGTCCCTGCATTTTAAATCTGTAGTATATTCATTTAAATTACATGCTATAAATATATATTAAATGCACAATGTATTTGAGGTACTTTATTGCTTAAAATCGCTTTGTAAATGAGTCATTATTCTCTTAAATGTATTCTTATATAATATATTCTCGTAAAAAGTAAAGGATAAAAAATGGGTTATCCCTAAGAGATAGACATATACCATCGCGGACTTTTTTCTAGAACTTTTAAAATCAATAATATACTGTTACAATCAAAATAATGTACTACAGTAGTACATTATTTTGATCTATCTCGTAGGGTTCAGCCAGCGTTTACAATGTAAGCGTAAAAAATGTGTTTATTTAGGACATTAGGAACCTCTAAAATTATCAGATTTTCTCTACTATATTATGCATGTTATATACATATATAAACCTTCCTCTTGAATCACTCTATCTATTAAAACCCGCATCAAAATCCGTTGCGTAGTTTTAAAGATCTAAGCATACATAGGTACAAACAGAAAAAGCGACTTTGTTTTATACTATGTAGTGATAATAAGTAACAACTCAAAAAGGCTTCAGTTTCTATAGAACTTTCTGAACGCATTTTTGATGGTAATATTTTAACTCTTTAGCTTTATTACTGTACAGTGTACATGTGCGAAAAAAGTGTTAATCAACCCATCACTTTTTACGCTTAATGAAAAGGCATCAGGTGTCGCCCGCCGCTCGCCGCTCGCCACCCGCTGCCGCCCGCCGCTCGCCGCTCGCCACCCGCTGCCGCCCGCCGCTAGCCGCTCGCCACCCGCCGCCGCACGCCGACCGTCGCTCGGACGCGACTGCCTATTTAATTTCCTCCTAATGATCATTTAATATTTACGATTTCGTTTAGTACGGTAAATAGATTATATTCACATTAGGAGTAATGGAATAATTGAATGATTTTTATTTTTTATACAAAATGTATGTTAGGCTACGAATGGATATATGAGTAATTTAAGAAAGTTTACTCAGAAAATCACATTATTGACCGAACACGTTAGTCGCCATATTTTACTTGCTCACTAAGAATAATGATCCATACAAGAAAAGCCCATAATGGATCATACAAACGTAATGTAGGGAGTAGACACTACTACAGAGTAAAACTTGTAACATCCTACTTAATATAAAAGATGTATATAAGTAGCTTTATTATTAACTGGCTTATAAATTAAAATTAAAATATCGAAAGTAGCGAAAGCTTGAAAAGCTAAAGTAGAGTGTCGTGTTAGGGTGTAAACTGTTATTTATCCTAAGTCAAGGTTCGCGCATAAAACGTGATGCTTTGATGTCTACTAAATTAAAGAAAAAATCATAACAAAAATACAAACGATACAAGAACAAAAAATACTGAACTCAATAAAAACCTATGAAAACAGCCTATTCCGTAAAACTCGGTTTCATTATGTTTAATAAAATGCAGTAAAATACATTTTGTATTGCTGTTTAAATTTGACAGTTTCGGATCTAGATTTAAAAAACCTTAAGCGAAATCGATACAAAATATCTCGTACAAAAGTTGAGGGTAGTCTTATGCTTTGAGTGACAAATCCAATTTTATTCTCGACTGCCCCTCCCCCGCACGCGGACCGATCAGACCTTATCCAAATTGGATCTTGAATAATAAAGAATCGGGCCGATTGGATTTTATTCCTTAAATTCAATTAGCACACGAGGGTCGTGTGTGACTGCAGACGATAGATAGAGCCACATTATCGTATTAAAAGGGATTGTAGGGTTTAGTGTTCCAGTTGCGACTGGCGAACTTCACCCTTAACACTGACGCGTAGATTATTCACATTAATGTATTCGGCGAACGTTTTTCGGTTTTCACAGGATCTCTATATTCTGTGCGTAACGTATTTAAATCTTTTTATCGGATTGAATTATTTGTGGCTTCAGTTGTTTATTCGCGTTAGATATTTATGAATGCTTATCCTTTTGACATTCTAATCAGAATAACTATAAGCCATATTAGCATACATTAAGTAGGTCGGTATGTTCGGGTTTTTAAGTTAAATCTCTATCGTCAATCTAATTATAAATATTTTTAGTTTACTTTATTTGCTCAAGTTAAGATTTGGAAAATTGATAACATTAACACGATCGCTAACATGAACTGCTTCAACAAAATAACTGTGCGAGTCCGTAGAATATAACAGGTTAATCACAATACAAAATTAACGTGGAGCAGAAATAAACAAACCATTATAAATTCGTGCCCATCACTCTACCTACGCCTGTTATTATGTATATTATTATAATAAATTGCTGTATTATCGCGGCTGTGTTTGACACAAACATCGAAATCTACTTAAAGTAATGGAAACGATTTAATGTGCTCGCAACAGAGCCGGGCCGCGCGATAACGCAAACTCTTATACCATAGTTTACACAAAAACTTCTAGAGTATTTTAATTTTCAAATTAGAATATTAGGTTAAGTCAGAAATATTAATACGTGAGGCAAAAACTTTCGCACGATAACTGTGCGAACGGAGGAATATGAAATTTGACACAGTTAACGTTTATGTGTAGAAAGGTATGCAGAAAGCTATTTTTTTAAATAATTTTTAGAAATACATAAAAATATAAAAACAACACCTCAGAATTCAGATTATTAACACACACTACCTTGCGTTTGACAGATACAATCATAGATTATATACAATTTTATCAATCTGTCACAACATATTTATATTTTTTTATTATATAAGTAAAGTTCAAACTTAAAAATTATAAATATGAATTATATTGGGTGAATTTCGACCACAGGCTTCTTGTTATTATGTTACTTTAATACTGGTTTCGTGTAATATCGTTTTAATGAAAATTCTAAATCGAATCTAGTCTTTGAATATACTAATCTCTTTTATTCGTTATTACCTATATTATGTGGGTTGATGTTTATTTTACAATGACCTATATAAAATATGGTCGTAACTAGTATCTCAATATAGTTCTCGTAATGGGTATAATATTAACATTCGTATTGCAATAAGTGTCATTAGGTAAGTGAACTTTTAATTTTAATGTAGACAAGTTTTCCCATAGCATTTTACAACATATGTTCGATGAATTAATACATATCAATCAACCTAACCTTATACTTTTTTAATTTGCTATTCATAAATAATTAATGACGACAGCCTATATTTCAGGCCTGCTCTACGTTTAGCTGTAAATTGCTTGAATTATATTTATTTTTATTGTATAACATTTGTCATGAGTAGGCAGGTATTTTTTTCGATAATGTGGAGTCAACTATCTTATATCTATGTTTTACTATGTTCAGTCAACAACTAATTATATCTTTTTAGTATAGGGGTCACAAGTGGTCATTTAGTTTTTTTTTGTTTTCGTTATTTATCAAACTACAAAAATATGAGATACTTTTTTCCTTTTAAGTTTAGATTGAAATTAAAATTAACTGATAGGTTAACGCTGTCAACCAGGGGAATACAAACAAGTAAAAGACTACATTTGCACATAAATAACATCGTATGAGCGTTGAAATTTAATTATAAATTCAATGAAAACAATGCATCACATTGTAATAGGGTGGCGTATCGGAGCAAGCGCTGCGCCGCGCCGAGCGCCGCTGGTGGCGTGCGGCGCAACCTTAAAAGCAATATCCGGCACCGCGCGCGCCGCCCGGAAATGAACCGGAAACAGCGGCGTATTAAGCCGCAGGTATGGCCCTTCAATTTATAAACGCCCGTGGCCACGCTGCAGCCAGCCCGTACTCGCATCCGGATAACTTAATTTGTAACTCACACTATTAACCCGCGGCCGCGATCGCGCGATTATCTCCGAGCCTCGAGGACAATTTAAAATTGCTTTCTCGGTCTGAGCCAACATTGAAAATGAAATAAACTCGACAAACAAAAGTTTGCAAATCCAATATGATTCGGCGCGTCGGTAAACAGCGGCGGCGTCCCGGTGATATCGCAAACGAATAACATTAAACTTTGTATGGATTGAATGTAGAAAACCAATTTCGGTGCGCGGCGAGTGCGAGCCAATAGGATGAGGGTGTCAGAACGCTTTGACAGCTCTCTGATTGAAAAATACGGAAGCTGTTTATGGAGCGAGTGAGCCCGTGGTGCGGCGCGAGCTGGGCAGGCGCGCTTCTCTTGTCACCTTGCAGGTACTGTCGGCGCCAAAATGTGATGACTTCTACCAAGACATTGATAGTTACAGCATTATTTTGTTTTTTTTTTGGTTTGCGATACTCGGCCACTCGACCCACGCACGTTATCAACGTAACTTGTTGATGCCGGTGACGTTTATAACGACTTGACTTCTATCGTTCCTATGTAATGATTTAATGAATGGATATAGTAACATTTTTTAAATGTTCGAGATAGGTTCGTGGAGAAAATTGAATTTGTGTTTCATATTTTACCTCCTTAATTGCTATTATATTAAAGGAACTCTGCCAGAAGGACGATTCTGCTAATTAAATCCTGCAATAATACAGACTACAGTTACGATCCAGTCCCGATATGTCAAAACTGCAAAATAGTATTCTCATTAACGTCAAACCCGTTTTTATGGGTCCAAACTCCAAAAATCTGTTTATAATAATATCGAGAGGACTCGTTTATAATTCAATAAAAGTGAAATGAAAGTGTTGGTTAATTACAAGAATTGGGGTTCAGATATTGGTAGATCCCGTATCATACTCATGCGCCACGGTTGCATTCATTTAAGTATTTAGTTTCGTTACGAGATATTATAATATTTAATTGGATGTCATTGTGATCATCAACTAATTTAAAATTTATTACAGACTAGCTGTTGCCCGCGGCTCCTCGTAAGCACAGTATCCCTCGGGGACACTGTACTTTTTCGGGATAAAAGTAGCCTATGTTTTAATCCAGAGCTCAAAGTGCTACCATACGAAATTTCATCGAAATCCGTTCAGTAGTTTTTTCGTGAAAGAGTAACAAACATCCATCCATTCTCACAAATTTTCACATTTATAATATAAAGTAGGATTAAATGAGTTAATTACATAATATACGATATCATTATTGAGAGAGAACTTTCTCGTTCCTCAAGTCTCACGTGATATACTACTACCATCAGTTTTTAAAGGCGCATTTATTAACAGCAATATTTCGCCATATTGAGTTGGAAACTCGATATTTAAATATTCGCAGTTCGGATAAGAATAGCATTGTCGACAAACAAATTTATTTATTGGACTATTAGTAATATGTTATTTATAGAAATATCTCGAGTATTTCGCATTTACGAGTGGTCAAATTCGACCATTATTCATATCAAAATTTTTAAGTGTCAACTGTCAACTTTATTAGGGTTCTTTTTCTTTTGCCTCTTAGATAAGTTGGATATGCAATCAAAATATGTAAACGTCGCCTAAGGAATGTAAAAGAAAGATTGACAATTGTGTCAAACTGTTATTATGTCAACGCGTGGTGGTGTGAGTTTTTAATCTGAATTCTAAGGTACGTGTGTGTTGCTGTTATTTTTTAAATTATGCTATGTATTTCTGAGCGTAACTTAAAGAAATATTAGCTTGCTGCATAACTTTTTCCACATAAACGTTAACTGTGCCAAATATAAGATATATAAGATATATAAGATATAAGATATTAAAGATATTTGGCTACAAGCATTACCGTCACCCAATACGGGCACATTGCTGGATCGAACAGCTTTCCGGTTAGCTACTTCCCTGCGTCTTGGCACCCCCCACGTCGTCCCCCATCGCTGTGTTTGTGGTGCAAATGTGGACAGCCTCGGGACACCACGGCTGTCCTGTCAACGAAGCGCCGGCCGCATCTCCCGACATCACTGTCTGAACGATCTCATCCGTCGGGCTCTTGTCACCGCCGGAGTGCCAGCTGTGCTGGAACCCTCTGGTTTGGCGCGCGACGATGGCAAGAGACCAGACGGTATGACCCTGGTCCCTTGGAGAGTGGGACGGGCTCTTGTATGGGACGCTACTTGCGTCGATACACTTGCTCCGTCCCATGTCCAGGGCACCTCGAGTTCTGCAGGTGCGGCCGCCAATCAGGCGGAAAACCTCAAGCGGCGCAAATATGAGAACCTTAGTGGGGATCTCATATTTGAACCGTTTGGGGTTGAAACCTTAGGTACATGGGGTCTGGGTGCGCACAAACTTTTCGGAGAAATCTCCAAAAAACTCATTGAGGCCACCCGAGACCCCAGAGCCGGCACCTACCTGGCCCAGAGAATAAGTACGCAATCCAGCGAGGAAACTCTTTGAGCCTTCTAGGTACTCTGCCTGGTGGGGATGACCTGGGAGATTTCTTTTTTTTGTAGCATTTTAAGTTTTGGAGTAGTTATTATTTTTTTAGTACTTACCTACTTTTATAGTACAATTGATTTTGTTATCATAACTGATTAAATGTATATCCTACAGAACTTATTAGTATTATATGTGGCTTGTTATACGGCAATATAGAATGTGTACCTACTAATATTCTAGATATTAAATAGAAATATACGAAGTTTTCGCTTCACTTCGATCGAATCTCGCCCATTCCGTTGTAAGTTTGAACTTTATAAGGTTTCTTTTGCTCCTTAGATAGAAAATGTGTGTTAATAATCTGAGGTAGTATGAGTGTTGTTGTTATTTTTACATATTACATTTTTTTTATATTAGCCTTTTGCACACCTTCCTCCACTGAAACTTAAACTGTGCCAAATATCATACTCCTCTTGGTAAAATTATCGTAAAACTGTAATTAAAGTTTTTGCTTTACTTTATGTGTTTACTGCCATTGATCGAAACGTCAAATGTGTAATGTGTCTCCTTGACGAACAAATTGTAACTGATACTTTAGACTCGCAAACACATAGGTACTTTATTATTGCAAATGAAGCTAATGTATTCGCTGTGATGTTTGTTTCGCACTCAAAAAATTCTCGAGTGTCTGTCAAAAAGTTTTACATTAGCACTGTCGTAGAAAATAACATAATTAGCATTCATCTAACGATATACGAGTATGTCAAGGGTAATTTGTTCGGCTGTAGCGCTATTTTCGGCGATTTACACTAACCAAATAAGTTTATAGTCTTATCACAATTACTTTCACATTTATAGAGAATTTATACTCTGATTTGTGAATATTTAATATCCAAATTCAATTATTAACTGTGCCATTCAATTTAGTGCCATTATCTATTAAATAGGTAAATGAGTCATCAACCATAATTTAATGTAAATTGTTCTTAAATCTCTTTAATTACCGTATTTGATATTCAAAGAATATCCTCAATTTATTATGCAAATATTATATTATAATGTATAATGATACTAGAAGACAATTTACACGTTATTTATATTTACAATAAATGTACCCTCTTACCAATAAAAATATATACACAACGGATAACTAAACAACGTTGCTATCATTTTCTATCATGTGACATTTCCAACGTATCAGACAAAGACAGCAACGTTGTTTAAGTTATCCGTTGTGTAAATAGTTTTATTAGTAAGGGGGCTAATGTTTGGACATAAAATATACATATTACAAATAGAGAAACTCGTGTCGAAATATTAGAATCTCGTAGTGTCAATACGGCGCTGGGTCTGTGACGAATGACCATCAAATTATGCGCGATATGAAATATCTCATAAACAGGCGCCCTCCGTCGATATATCATGCATTTGGACATCAGCACTCCAGTATTGGAATTCTGCAGATGATTCCTTCAGAATTTATACGAGGAGCGAGCCAACGGCGGGGGGGATTTTGGGCCAGGATATGCTCAGCGATTCATTTAAAACGGCGAAATTAAATGTCTGCAAGATTACTGCGGGACCGTTTCGGGAAAACTAAGACCTATTTTATCGAATTGCGTCCACAATGTTTCACTACATTGAATCAACATTAGATAATATTATTGTTTCGTGTGTTTTTGTTTGTGAACAAAATATAAAGTAATTATATTATTTTTCTAATTGCAGTTAGTAACGATGTTTTTGTTACTTATTATGTAATAGGTTATTATTGTTATTTAAATTACATGCGTTTTCAATGCGCGTCATCGGAAGACCCAATTATTCGGTTTCCGTTGTGTCAACATTTTTATCGATGCTTAATTAGGATGTTTTCTCGTTTTTTCTTATCACAATATTTACGAACGCACTCCGATAAGACAGTTGCATGCGATCGAATCGTACTAATTAAGCTTATCTAATATTTAATAGGTTTCGGTATTTTCCCCGAACACGAAAACATTTAAGAATATTTTCATAATAATATGTTTTGTGCCAGCGACTTAATAGCTCACAAAGGAGGTTACAGGCCGAAAGCGAAGCATTGCGCATTCAATTGCGTCTTAATTACAAGCCGGGTGAATATTTAATTAAAAACTTTGAGCACGCGAGTAATTCCTTATTCCATGTATACGAGATTGAGTCTGCCGGGCGTCGGCGGGGTTTTTTAATTGAACAGCCCATTGTGCTCGTTAAACCGATTCAGGGTTAATCACCGCGTTTTTCGTCGGTAACGGAAGAAAGTAATTATCAATTAACCGTTCGATAATGGATTGTGGCCGCCCGCGCCCGTCCCCGGCTTATCGCTCACCGTAACGACCTATCCCGCGATTTTATCTTTTTATTAATAAATATTATACATCTCATCGATAAATTCTGTATTCAAATACGGGGTAACATTAATTTGGAAATATAATTACATTTTTAATTAAGGTCTATATTAAATTAGATTTTCATTAATAGGATTATTGAGTAAAAGTTCAACCATATCAGATGAATTTTATTGAGTTCTATAAAACCCCATTAGTTCATGTTAAATCGGTGTATTTGTATTAGTTTTTTTTTTGTAGGAATCGTATTTAAATACAGTTATTTCACACAAAACGCGCGTTAGTGGCGTCGAGTGTTGACGTGATATTGCGTCGTGAATTAGCATTGTAAATGCAATCACGGTGTTATGTTGTCACTGGTGGCCAACTGCTGCCACTAGCTCGTCCAATTTATGTGTCTTTGCCTACACCGGGGATGCCAGCTGGAAAAATTCCCCTCGCACCAATAACGCATTTTATTGTATACTAGATTTTGCCCGCGGCTTCGCCCGCGTGGAATTGTGCTCTTGGAGAAAAAACTTCTTCAGCGGACTCTACTCGCTGCAATATACTTTTACCAATGGGTAAAAACGGGACCCTATCACCTCGACGCGACGTGCGAGGCCGCTTGATATATTATATTTTTCGCGCTTGAATATAAATTTTACAATATCTTCCAAATATAAGATATTAATTTAAACTTTTTCATTAATTTATTTCATTTATTTCATTTGATAAGGACCATACTGTCTACTTGAGATCTGAAAAAGTCTCATTAGTACACGCCACAACCTGGGAATCGAACCTGCACTCTCTCGAGTTCGAATCAAACGGTCTACCAACTAGGCCACGGAGCTCTTAGGTTCTCGTAAAAGTAAAAGATAAAAAAATGGTTATTGTGGGTTAACCCTAAGAGATACACATATACCATCGCGGATTTTTTTGTAGACCTTTTTATGGTGTACAATACTGTAGTACATTATTTTAATATGCTATATTTATCTGTCTTGTAGGGTTCAGCCAGCGTTTGCAATGTAATCGCAAAAAAATGTGTATAGTTACGACATTAGAAACCTCTAAAATCATCAGTGTTTCTCTACTATATTATGCATGTTATATACATATAAACCTTCCTCTTGAATCACTCTATTTCGATACCTTGTGGTAGAAAGGGCGTATAAACCATTTTACCCAAAATGAGTTATGAATGCAGTCTTATTTAAAATTTTTCGCTCTCTCTGTAACACTTTCAAATTAGCAAAAATTTTATTTTACGACCCAGATAACTTCAAAATCTAAACAGAGTTTTTGTTGGAATTAATGATGTTAGAACCAAATAATATATAATGCTATGACTATTTGATGTAATGTCATATTTGTTTTATGATTAGGTCGTAAAAGACAGTAGATTTTAGTCAAGTATGGGGTATTACCAACGTAACAAATGCACTTGGTCGTAAAAACCAAAATTCAGTACGATTTTGATTACCAACATAACAAATACGCTTGTTTGTAAAAACAAAAGTTCAGTACGATTTTTAATACGATATTTTGTACAATTTGGTTTAAATATTAAATTGCAACAAATTTAAAATAGAATAAATAAAGTAGATATTTTGTTATTCGAAATTCGTATTAATTATTGTAATCGTAAATTCGAAAAATCCGAATTTTCCGGCGATACATAAAATCTGGATTTTTAAATGAAAATCCGAATTTTTCTATTTTTTTAAATCTTGGTTACTATTATGAAAAATAACATATTTGAAATATAATAAGATACTAGACGTACAATATTTGAATAATTCGACATCATTTGTTGTACTGCTGAATTTATTGACATTTTTTTCCATGTTATACAGGTTATTTGGTAGAACGTAGTCAATCCGTTTAGTGAAGATACGAGGGATGAAGATCTGCTATATGTATGGCCGATATTGGACTGTTTCTAAGATATTCACCATTTTATATTTTTTCTATAGTAGTAGATGACCCACTTCATAAAAACACTGAATATGGTTTCAATTGCACAAGTAGCAAGAAGTGCAATAAGCAAATCTGAACACAATTTAACACTGTATTTTTTTATATTTATTCAATTATTACTTACGAAACATACTATTGCACTTTTAAGTTTCTACAATCATAGAATGCCAAATGTAGTGGTTTAACTACATTTAATTATATTCTAAATAATGTATACCTAAGTCCTAATCTTAAACCTGAATCTTATCTCTATGATATCTGAATAAATCCTTAAAAAAAATTGGGAAGTAGTTTTGGAGTCGATAATTACTGACTGGCTGGTTAAAGACAGTTTTGCCGAATGAGTACAGATAATAACAAAATACTAATTTATAAATAAAATTAATTTGATTAAACTAACCTAACCTAACCGGTAAGTAGAAAAACCGAATGCCAATCAACGCTCCTGTTTTTACGTAGAAGTAACTATTTTTTAGATATAATAGTGATAATATGTAGGTGTCAAAAATAGCACTAACGGTTTGTGTAAGCCAGTGTAAGTTTTTTTGGGTATGTAGTTTTTATCATATGGTCGCGGAAACTTAAACGTGCAATGACGAGTAAAATGTTACTGTTGATTAGTAAGTAAAATGTTAAAATAAAGATCTTAAAACAGTTATCGAGTTTAAATTGTGCTTAGATTTGTTAATTGTACTTCTGTTAATTAACGAGGGAATTAAAAGCACCATTTAGGTGTTTTATCAAACTCAAACAGGTGGGGTTTTAACTTTTGATAATTCAAAAGTAGTCAAATTTCGACCATATGGGGCTTCGAATGATTTTTCTTCACTCCCTGGATCTCAATTTAAAGGATTTTCAATTTCCCACATTTCACTAAACTGTACTAATTTGCCTACGTAAGTTTCACATAGAAATGTCACTTTACGGAAACGGTGGTGGTGGTGGAGTTTTAAAAAAAAAAATTGAAAAGATCAGAGACTATTCCACATTTTTATATTTCTTTACTGCTGGAACATTTCGTATCTAACCAGTTTTAACAAGATATCACCTTAGCGAACAAAGACCTGACGATTTTATATTTTTCAATATCACGATTTTTAAAAAACAGTAAGCTTATTTCCAATAATGTTGATTTTAAATAGGTTTTTAATAAGATTTTAAATAGGTATAATAAGTATAACTTAGTGCATAATTAATTGTTTTTTACGCACTTTGTTAGATTTTATTATCTTATCAGCTACGCTATAGCATATTAAATGAATATTTTTAATGGATACGAGTGTGTACCTTGTTTCAAATAAAATACTAACTATAAAACTGTAAAAATATTTTAAAATAATTACGAATATTTCTAAAAGTGAAAATATACTTATATAATTTTGATATAAACAGATTGTTTTTATTTATTCAGGTTGTAATTTTAAATACTTACAACTTACAATAAGAATTTATTTAAATTGAATTATAAAAAAGTAACAATTTTTTTTTTATTAATGAGTGTAGGTTTTGCTAAAACATCGAAAAAAAAACATCTGTTTTATACAATATGCAAAAAAATTAATTATAAAACTTATTAACTATAAAAATTAGATATAAAACTTCGAAAAAATCGGAATTATCCGGAAAAATCTGAAAATCCGGATTAAAAAAAAGGATTTTGCAATCCCTATATGTACCTACTCAATGTGTGAAGATTTTGAAGAAGAAGAGATTGATTACTCAGATATTTACTCAGATGACCCCTTATATGTTAAATACTACTAAATTTGCTACAAGAGCCAATTACCATATTATATTATTGAATCCTAGATAACTGATTATAACTTTGATCTCAATGATTGTTCAAAGCATAATATTATTATTATCATAACTAAAAGTAATTTCCTATTTCGTTGCCGCATTAACAAATATTATACAGCTTTATACGTTACTGTCTTTAACGTAAATGATAAAATAAATTAATTTAAAAACCTTATAAAGTGTAAAAACTAAAAAGAGCAACATTTAACTTTTTTTTTAATGTATCGATCACTAAAATATTTCAATGGTAGGTATAGTTATTCAATAATATTCGATAACGAAAGTGTCGATTACTGGACTTTATTTTTTTAGTTTTATTTCATTTACGCAGTCGGGTTTCTTTTGTAATTATTTTATATTACACTTTTAAGTTTTTGTTTATTTATCAAAATCGGCCCACGCGTTTGGTCTTAATAGTGCCCCAGGTACAAACACACATACATAGGCTGATAAACACATAACCATTTCTTTTTGTTGCAGTAGTGTAAATACAACTTGATTTAATAAAAAATGATTTATTTGATACTATGTTCTTAGAAAATTAATCACTTCAAAAATTTTACTTAATTAAATTTAATAACGGATTAAAATTGAAGTTTTTTACCCATAGATACAAATAGGTAAAGCGGGGTAGGTAAGTATGATAGTTTTTACTACCCAAGTTTCTGGTGAGGTGTGTGTTAATAGTATAAACTTATTGTAGTTACGAGTCTACACAATCAAAAGGTACAGGCTAAGTGATTTTACAAATTTCTTAATTTTTGTTTGTGGTCTATAAGCTCAATGACAACGACCTACTTCTAGTTACGACTTATTACAATAAAACACCTGAAAGAAATATGAGGTGTACAAACCATTTTTACAATAAAATTTGGTCGTAAATACGCGACAGCTTCTAAACTAAGAGACTGACAATAAAATAAGGTTTTCCATTGCAAAGAACATAAAAATATAACATATATTACTTATAAGAGTAAACTAATTTTTCTTGTATGTGCACAAGAAAAATTAGTTTTCTAGTCTATTTTTTTTAGTTTTGTTTTTTGCTTCTCCTGTAATGTAGGGTTTTGGCTTTTACGACTTTTCTACCCCAAGGTATCGACCTATTAAAAAACCCGCATCAAAATCCGTTGCGGAGTTTTAAAGATCTAAGAATACATAGGGACAGACAGACAGACTTTGTTTATACTATGTAGTGATAAATCGACGCAGCAGTGTCAACCCTAAAACGTGACTTATCTTAAAATTTATCGATACACGCTTGGAAATTATACAGTTACAAAATATGATCGTATTCTAGTCATTTGTATTATGCTAAATTAAACATAACAAGTTATTGTTGGGTTATACCATTTTGGTATAGCATACGGTCTACATAATATTTATTCGTATGTAAAATTATTTCGAGCGATGTGGAAACCAATGTGTGGCAATATCACAATTCATAACAGTTTATATGCATAATAAGGGCGTTTTCTAACTTTTAAAGGAGCTATTTACTCTAAATACTACTTGGTGTTGCCCGCGACTTCGTGCACGCAAAAGGAAATCTCGCGGTAACCGTACATTTAGCCGCGATAAAAAGTGGTATAATCTATGAATGTGCCAAATTTCATCAAAATCTTTGGTTTCGGATCCTATTCAATGCAAATACACATACAAACAAACAAATCTTTCCTCTTTATAATATTAGTAAAGAAGTATAGATTTACTAAAATGTACTGCTCTAATTCATAAGCAGGTAGAATTTTCTAATAATTTATTTGTAATAATTTATTTGTAGGTGGTGTCTACTTATTATTATAGATTTACCTATGAAATTGCCGTTCTGCAGTACTGGCCATTTCAAATCAAAATAATTTTTGTTTGGCTAAGAATTCTAATTTCAAATTAATTTTATTTTAAAAATTTGGAATTCTTTTTCCAAAAGTAGTCATTTGTTTATTGATTAGTGTTACATTTTCATCGCATTTCAATCTTTTTCATCATCATGGATACGTTAAAAATTCGAGTAATTATGGAATATGAGTACCGTCGTGGCAGCAACGCGGCACAAGCGGCACGCAACATCAACGACGTTTACGGAGCTAACACTACAAACCAACGCACCACCTGTTATTGGTTTGCTCGCTTCCCTTCTGGAAATTTCAACCTGAAAAATGAACGTCGCGGTCGTCCGAAGACTTTGGTCGACAATGACGAATTAAAGGCGATTGTGGAAGCTGATGATACACAATCTACGGCTGAATTAGCAGCAGCTTTCGACCTTAGCTTCAAAACAGTATTGGTCCATTTGCGTCAAATTGGCAAGGTAAAAAAGCTTGACAAATGGGTGCCCCTCGAACTCAATGATCGCCAGTGCGAAGTACGCGTCGAGACGTGCCTTGCACTGCTCAACAGACACACAAATGAAGGAATTTTTAACCGTATTGTTACCTGCGATGAAAAATGGATTCTGTTTGATAACCGCAAGCGCTCAGCAAGTTGGTTGGATCCTGGTTCAGCACCTAAACGAAAACTGATGGTCACTGTTGGGTGGTCTAGCGCCGGTGTGATTCATCACAGCTTCTTACCAAACGGGGTGAGCATTACTGTGTACAGATGTGTACTGTAAAGAACTGAACACAATGATGTAGAAGCTGGCACATCTCCAACCAGCATTCGTCAATCGCTCATCTCCGCTGCTCGTGCACGACAACGCGCGACCTCATACTGCACAGCAGACGGTCTCCAAGTTGCAAAAACTGGGGTTGGAAGCTCTCCGTCATCCGCCCTACTCACCAGACCTTGCGCCTACAGACTACTTTTTCCAGAATTTGGATAACTTCTTGGCGGGAAAAAAAACTCAATACCCGAGAGGCAGTACATAATGCCTTTGAAGAATTTGTTGCCTCCCGTCCAGCTGATTTATTTAAGAAGATGCAATTATTGCATGGGTGATTAGTTCGATTAATACAAATAAAAAATACGTGAAAAAAATTCGTTTAAATTTTTTCATACAAAACGGCAATTTCATAGGTAAAGACCTAATATTATAATGACGGCATGCAGCCACATTACGCTTGTCATCATGTCAGTTTGTTAACATAAAATTTTTATATTACTAACAAATTACGTGACAAGCTACGGTGCTTATGAATTAGATTCCCTGATAGTACAATGACGCGAAGATAGGACGCATCCGCATTCATCGTGATTTGATAAATTGGCCATCGTCAATTGACCCCCGCATTGACCGTAATCAAGAAACACTCGTATTTTTTGAATGCACGTTACAAGTCCAATGAGCAACAAGAATCTATTGGTAGTACTATTGGAATGAGATCCCAGCCCCGCCATTCTCCCCTTATATTCTAGCTGAGAAAATGTATATCATATAGTATGAGTTGTGTACAATGAACTTTTGTATACCCCTCAGATAGTGCGGTGGGCCAATTCTCAGGTAACTTTTCTTACAATATTTTTTTGAAATTATTCTAACATATATTATAGTAGAATAATGACATTTTGATGACAAATTTACACGGATTACTTATTTTCATGTTGTAGTTTTCATAAAAAAATGGAAAATCATCAACATAGAAATAAAAATCATTAAACTTCTAACCTTTATATTTATCTCTGTTCAGTGTTCATACTAAGTTAGAGAAAAAGGCTTTTATGAGTTTTGTTCCTTACGTTTTTCTAAATCCAAAAAATTAGTTTGATACTTTATCAGAATCTAAGTAAAGTAAGTACATTTTTTTGCAACTTTAGCGTCTTGTACCTAAAAACTGGCCCACGACATAATCTGGCGGGTATGCATACGTTCATTGTATATAAATAACTCCCCACTCCGATTTCGGTGACGGTGGCCGGTTTCATTGAAACCAAGCCAGTTAGGCAGGAGGAATTTTTATAGTGCCCAAGTGAGTGCGTAGTACACAAGAGCACTCTCTCTTCCCTTACTCTCATAACCCAGTGGGACGGATAACCGACACCACTGGCGAGAGATCAGGCGCAGGTCCGACTTTATACATACCCATCCGACGCATGGAACATCTTTCTTGTCAGACAATCAGGTGATCAGCCTGCATTGTCCTAACCAAACTTGGAAACAACATTTTTTGTTGTTCCAATGCAGGAATCGAACCCACGACCTCCGAGTCGAGAGCCAAGCTTTAACCACTAGACCACGGAGGCTGTTATACTAATCCTGTTATACTAATGTTATACTAATCCTATAATATGATATACATTTTATCGGTAAGAATATAAGGGGAGTCTGGCGGGTCTATTTTTGTAGATTCTCTTAAAATCGTTGTTAATTAAAACTCGATACGAGAGAACAAGGTAGAACATATTTAAAGGTTTCACTTCTATCAGTTCTATCGCATGAGCACACTAGTGTCTCGTTGATTTTTGCACACTATGATATTTTAATGTACAATTATTGGACTATACACTGAGTGGTTAATAAAACTTATTAAGAATTAATTATTAGGTCATTATATATGAAATTTGCGTTTTGTGAAGGAATAATAACATTCGATTCGACAAGTCGATTTTTTTCAAACATAATACATTTATTTAATCAATGTATATATACCATTGCTGTCTATGCACTTTTTCCATCTCATAGGTAGTTCATTGATTCCTTTACTTAAAAAAAAACCATTCGGACAGGAATCGATAAAATCTTTGAATGTGCTTTGGACTGCTCCATCGGAGTTGAATCTTTTCCTTTGCACGAAGTTATCCAAATTTAGAAAAATATGGTAATCTGTTGGATCAAGGTCCGGGGAGTAGGTACGGTGAATGTCTTAGACATTCCAATTGAAGCTCCTCTAATTTGGTAGCCTTAGGTCTAGCGTTATCCTGAAGCAGCAGTGGCCTAGAGCGAATGACCAACCTCTGTTGTTTAGCAGCTAGGGTTTCCAACATGATTTGCAGTTGCTGGCAATAGACATCTGCCGTAATCGTCTGGCCAGATTTAAGAAAGCTGTAGTGAACGACACCGGCACTAGTCCACCAAACGCTCACAAGTAACTTTTTTTGAGTCAATTTTCGCTTGGGGCAGGCTTTGGCTGGTTCGCCAGGATTCAGCCATTGTGATAAGCGTTTGCAATTATCGTACAGGATCCACTTTTCATCACAGGTAATGATTCGATTTAAAATTCCTTAATTATTGTGCCGGTTGAGTAATGTAACGCAGCAGTCGACGCGTGTTTTTCGGTTTACTCCACTCAATTCATGATGTACCCACCTTTCAAGCTTTTCACCTTTCCAATTTGCTTCAAGTGGATTAAAACAGTTTTATCACTAACACCGCAGCCTGCAGTTAACTCGGACGTGGTTTGCGATGGATCCGCTTCCACAATAGCCTTCAATTCTTCATTATCAACTTTGGTCTCCGGCCGTCCACAGGGCTTGTTCTGCAGGTCGAAATTTCCAGAACGAAAACGTTGGAACCAAACACGCACTGTGTTTTCTTTTGTGCCACCGCCGCCATATACGTCATTAATCCTTCGAGCCGTTTCTGCAGCACTGGTGCCACGGTAGAACTCGTACTCGAAAATAATACGATATTTCAAGTTTTCCATTTTGTAAACAGAGTGACGCAAAGAAAAAAACAAAAGGAATAACGGTTTTTAAACACAAATGCATGAGTAAATAGCGGTACAAATTTGAAATTTGAATTCCTAACCAAAGAAGATATATTTGAGATCAAAGTGGCCAGTATGACAAAACGCCAATTTCATATGTATGGACCTAATATAAACGACTATGCATTCCTAATACCAACTCTCCTCGAACGACTGCCGATACAACAGCACGGTAATAAGGCAATTAGCATTCCCTCTTGTAATTAGAGTGCTTCATTACAACATTTGTAATTACGAGTGGCATAGCGTTTCAAGGAGTCATTATTTCTATGCAGGAGTACGAAGCAGGAAACAGGCGGCAGAACCGCAAAATTTTAATTGGTCGAATGCCTCACATTTTTCCCTACCAGATAATTTACTATACACTACATTATAATATGTCCACTCAGAATATACATACTTAACATTTGCAATCCCACTGCTAATATAAATGTGAAAGTTTGTCAGGATATATGTATGGATGGATGGTTTGAGATGGATGGATGATTATTACTCTTTTGACTTTGGAAATGTCTTTTCGTTCGCTCCAGTATAGGGCCCGATTTCACGAAAAACTGCGATCCCCTTATATCTCAGAGAGTTGTGAAGATATGATATTAAAAAAAACCAAAAGACGCGTATTTACAAGTGCTGTAAGGTGCAAAAAGAATTATTCGAGAGAGTCAAAAACGAAAAAGTTATGGCCGAAGAAGCGAAAAAAAAATTTTTTTTCCGAATTTTTAATTTTGGTGCTCGATATTTCGGACCCGAAGAACGATATCAAAAATTAGAGGAAAAACTCTTCTGGACAATCTAGTCAGATATAATTTGAGCCTAAAACAAAGAAGATCGGATCAAGGGTTTGCCCTGTAGCCTAACCTTTTTGAAAAAAATAATTAAATGTCTTATACTTTAAACGAGAGAGAGAAAATCTTGTACGTATATAATAATCGGAATCTCGACAACGGCTACAAGTATTTACATGAAGCTTAGTACGCAGTGAGTTTTCGGGGAGAAAAATCGATTTAGCTAGGTCTTATCCCTTAGAAACTGGGCATTTTTAAGCAATATATGTATGTCGTGCAACAATATATCAATAATTTCGACTCCCTTACGTCAGTCTGATTGGCAGCTTGGTATGCGTACCTATGTATAATTTTCGCGTTGTTTGGAAATTTGGCATGTGGTGGTTTCGAATCCCGGTCAGATAAATATTTTTGTGATTCTTATTATTTATATTTCTTTTATATATTTTTTAAATTATTTTATTGTTATACTAAAACTCCGAGCGAAGCTCGGTCTCCCAGATACTGTATAGGTACTTATGCGCCACGGCGACAATTATTCAAACTTCGATACGCGTGTGGAAATTTTGCATTTTGTTTGTTCACAGGTGTTATGTCGAGGATACTTATGTTAATCTATGAATTTTATAATCTTCTACTAGCTCTCTTGTTTTATACCCGGCAAACTTTGTTTTGCCATATATATAAAATAGATTACGACCGAATCTCAGACCTACCAAATATGCAAAAAAAATTCATAAGAATCGGACAAGCCGCTTCGGAGGAGTGAGTTCCCGAACACTCTGACTTATAAAATCGGCTGCATATATTTTCTATATATTTTTTTTGTATGTTCAACGATTACTTATTTTTTGACACATATTATAGTGATTTTTACTTTTACTCTGAAGTAGTCCAAGCATATGCTACCAAAAAGTAAGATTTTGCACCAAGGTATCCTGTATCCAAAAGTACTGAACAGAACTCCTGACTCCTTATATATAGATGTTTGGGGATTTCGGCGTTTTTCAAAGAACTGCAAGCATATGCCACTATGTAATTACAGTAATCATCATCATCATCACACGAAACACCAACATATTATTAAGATGACATAGGTAAGTACTACTCATCAGAGTTTTGTGCACCGATATCAGTGTCTGAAATTTTGCTATTGCCAAAATTGTATTCGTGATCACCATCATCAGTATGATATTATATTTAATGCTTACTGCTACATTTTTTCCGCCGACTACTACAATATATACCTAATATTGAAGTCTAGATAATATCTTCATAATTTTGAAGTCGGTACCAGCCAACTTGAACGTGAGTTCTACTTTAAACATTGTTTTATCAGGATGTTGTTCGGGCTGGTACCGACTTCAAAATTATGAAGATTGAGTAGAGAAATAGTTAACATTTTAGCCAAATTTAAAAGGGGAATTATTTAGAAAACAAGTTTTATTTCATACTTTTTTGTGCATTTTTACTTTGGAAGTCGGTTTTCATTTTTGTTTAATATAATATAATATATTAGTTAGATTATATTATGTAGTAACATGTCCTGACTAACTGATTCATCAACGCCGAGGCAAAACTACTGAAGCTAGAAAGTAATATTTGGACCGTGGCTTCCTTTTGTGACGTATAGGTCCACTAAGAAGGGATTTTGCGAATCTCACAAGGAGTAAAAAGGGGTATCAACGTTTGTATGTAACTTTTTTGTTTGTAGTCAGATCTGTTTGAAATTTCGTGATATTGCTCTTTCACATAATCTACTGAAACTCTTATTCAATATTTTCTAAAATTCGATCTATTAATTGGTAAAAAAGGATACTAAACTTCGTATGGGGAAAAATATCAAATGAGCATTTCGGATTGGAACTTTTTGAATGTCTATATTGTGTGTTGAATGTCTTATTGAATGTCTACAATATATGTCAGTGGATTCAGTAGTAGGCACAAACTGATGATGCAGTAAACTATTACACCCCCACCAGTTCTTTCACTACATAATCTCCCTTTGAATATTGAAGCACCAGTTATGTTATTAAGAAATATTAAGCCTCCAATATTGTGCAATGGCACCAGACTCCAGATAAAAGTTTTCCATCGCAACATTGTCGAGGCTACTGTACTCACTAAATGTGCTCAAGTGGAAACTATTCATACCTAAAATACTATTGATCCCATCAGAGTGTCCAATTGTATTTAAAAGACTGTACTTTCCACTCAAAGTATGCTTCGCCATGACCATCAATAAAGCTCAGGGGCAGTCATTTAAAATGGCTGGGATAGACCTAAGAGAGAATAGTTTCTCACGCTGACAATTCTATGTTGCGTGTTCCAGAGCAAGTTCGGCTAGCAGTCTGGTGATCCTTGCTCCGCACGGCAATACAGTTAAAGTTGCCCTTAATTGCATAATACATTTGAATAATAAAATAATCTTAAACTATTTACTATTTAATTTAATTTTTAAGCTATTGCATAGCTTTTGTCGCGGGCTTTGAGCGCGGCGACCGAATCAAGAAATTCCGTAACGAAAATAAATCTAACACCCCCCACTCCAACCGGAACAGCGGTGAGGCGTTGAAAGCCGTGCATCGTCTAACGTCGTTTCTTCGGCAGACTTCGGCACGGTGTTTGTGTGCGTGCGACTAGACGTATGCGTGTAGACTTACTATGCAATAGCTTTACTGCGGCAGTCCCCGTGTGCCACACGTATTTTATTTTAAGTCTAAGTTTAATTTAAGTCTTTTTCTATAAATAATAGGAAATTAGTCACCTCAACATTTACGCGTAAGAAGTCGCGGGAAAAAGCTAGTCTAATGATAAAATAATTATCATTCAACGTTGTAGTTTAATTTTGTAATATTTTCCTTATCCCGATTTTCACGTCGCTCAGCGACAATATTTTTTCGAATTCTGTAGATTCATTTCCAATGTGCTCGATAATAGTGTGAGGCAAGAACACTGTGATTTTTTTTAACCCAAAAAGTACTAAAAATATTGTTTGATTTGTGATGAAATTTGTTATGGTAGTACTTTAGGCACTGGATTAAAACATTGGCTACTTTTTACCCCGAAAAGTATAGTGTTACCGTGGGATACGTTATTTACGCGAGCGGAGCCGAGGGCAAAAGCTAATACTTCAATATGTTTATCACATTTAAATTTTAAATGGAGCAATTTACCCAATTATTGTCACTTAGTCACAATTATTCTTGTCATTTTACATACATACTCGTACATACTGTATCATGTATACATAATCTGTATGGAACTTTTTATTTTACTTTTAAATTAAAATGTCAACAACTAGTAAAGTGGTTTTAAAGCACACGGAAAATTTAGATATCTTACCAAATATTTTCTTTTAAAATATTTTAATAAATAGCTGTATTTTTCGCCCTATTTTCGTATCGTATGAATGTTTGAACGTATGCAATTCAAATAATGTTAAGTGATCTTTTAAACTTTGTAGTTAACTGAGAAAAGCATTCCAATTCCTAGTTAGTTTAAATTTAAATAGTTACAGTCGAATAACCTAACAAACGATATCAGATTGCGATTAACTAAAAATTATTTACAGTTTCATAATATAAAGCTCTTCTCAGAGTTAGTATAATGTTATGTGTATACTATATTATATTCTGCCGGAAACTCCATGTAGAGACTGGTAGAGACTGATCTATGATTAAGTATAATAAAATAATCCCGTTGTGTATTTATGTTATTACATTGTAGGTATATTGACATATTTATGAGACACACGTCTCAGGCCGTGACGCGGATAATACAACCTCCATTTTGCTAATCGTCGAATTTGCGAAATGTCGAATATCACCTGCGACTTCGTAAGTGCAAAAGAAAATCTGGCGAGAACCGTACATTTTGCCACGATAAAAATAGCCTATGTCCTTTCCTGTGGTCTATATCTGTGCCAAATTTCATCAAAGTCGGTACTGTAGTCTCGGAGTCTACTCAATGAAAATATATCTTTTCTCTATAATATTAGGGCACTCAACTCAATTTGTATTCTGTACTGGCCGGCCCTGTTTAATACAGACTATAAATTTTTACGATCGATATTATTATAATTTTAATTAAGTCACATATTGAAGCTTTTGAGATTTATAAGCCACATACTTTTGTTTATTTTCGTTTTAAGTGTTTTTAAATATATTCATTTTAATTTACATAGCAATATACTAACGGTTGAATATCGTCGAACGATATATTTAATGGACTACGAATGAAGTGGGTTTGATTTGTTTGGTATCTTAAATCTGTAACACGTCAGGCTACTCCAAGCAAGAAAATATGCAGAACAGAGTTATCCCGCGAAACCGAGGAAAGCGGTGACGAGGGAAAACGGGGCACGTTACTTGAGTTCCTTATTATAAGTTGACAACATTTAATAATAGATAGGCAGGAGAACCAATTCGAAATAGATTGAAGCGGAGTACGCCGCCGTCGCGAGGCAATAAAGGTAATGTAGGTACCTAGGCAAGATATTTGCCAATATCTTTCTATTGGCCCTCCCGAATATCTCGAGATTGTGTTCTCCCTACATAAAAATTGTTCCGGAATAGAGATACTACCCGGATAAATATTCAATTTCAGTGCGGACAAAAAAGATTTGATACCTTTGCTACGTACTAGTTTTATTGGATGATAGCCTTCGGAATGGCGGAGATAATCATATTCATAGTTTTTCGACTTGACGACTTTTTTCTATTACATTTCTGCGCTGCTTTGAATCTGTAAACATGCGAGTTATAAACACGGTATCGCATTATACCTACATTGTGACTAGTGGAAGCTTGCGACTATATTTTGCATTGGATTCAAATTTATTATGGGACCATGTTATTTTCCAAATATTATATATGTCAATACGTCTTCATTGTCCAAATATTCTGAGAACTAAAATGTAGTAGTACCTAGTAATTTCTCCAACGGGCAATACCTTGTATTCCTTATGAAAATATACTCAGAAAAATCATGTTCTAATCCAATAAGAACATTGTGGAATTGTAATTTGTCATACATAGGTAAGTATTATACGTATGAAGAAGAAACAAGTATACTAGCGTCTCATAAGAGTACTTAGGTACCTACTTACTGTATTTTTATTTTTGTTATTCTGCTTTGCTACTTTGCGCTTGCGCAGTGCCCACTATTTTCGTAACAGATATTAAAATAACTAGATTAATCACAAAATAAAAGTGTGTTGTTTTGTGCGTATTGTAAATTACTTTTAAAATTGGCTTTTATTATTTAAAATTATAATTAGAACAAAAAAATATTATTAATTGAATAATGGTATCCATAACGTATAAAATAACAACTATCGCTACGTATTGGAAGCGCAATAGTTAAGACCGGAATAAAAGGTTTAATTTGTTATAAATTTAATAGGCGATATAGATTTCAATTTAGTTAGCGCCGTTTCTAGTCGTTACTTTAACGGTATAAGAAATTTCACGTCCAGCTTCTATTCACTTGCCCATAACGTAACCAATAGCCGTTTCGAATCGGAAAAGTCGATTCGATGATATTTTTATTAATATCGTTCTGTGTTTTGTTAAATCCGATTCAAATCTTCGGTCATTTGCGGCTCTTATACCTCGGAGAATACGCCTCCGACATGTAGATGAAAAGGGCAACTGAAACTAATACAATCGGGAAACCAATATTGACTACTCTAGTTAGGGTTGCCAATATTTTGTTTGTAATTTGAACGATAAAGTTGATGTAAATCGCAGATGTTACCGTCAACCTCAACGGCTGTAACTATACAAAATTGCATTTTGAAACAACAAGACGTATAATTTGATATTCGTGCCTTAATATTAAACGAATAAAAAAGTATAATTATAATGAATAATATGCGTCATTCGAAAAAAAATCTTTGTAAATACACCTAGTATTTATAATGAAATTTTTGAAGTTTTGACAACCCTACCGGCGGGTATGTGGGAGTCCCAGTATTGAATGAGCTATAGCTCTTACATCGGCAAATGGATCACGTATTGAATGAGACGTCACGGTGTTTCGCTATCGTTTCGGACTCTCTACCAAATCCTTATGTATTATACGCCCATATGATTTAAAGTCCAGTTTATTCAATAAATCGAAAACTATTCCTATTCAATTAGATATTAATGTAACACTGTTTTCATATGTTGGAAAAAGAAAATAAACATTATCCATCTGATTTATTAACAATTATCAACCTGAGAAATCGGAGTTCATAAAATTAAATCTCTTGTAATAAAAATATACGTAATTAAATTCTGATACAATTATTCCAATGATCGTTCAATTATATAAATTCGTTTACAGTGGGTAATTGTTGAAATTCCCGAGTTGATAGCCGGTCCGGGCGGGCGGCGCGGCGGCGGCGGCGGGCGGCGGCGGCGGGCGGCTATGGGCGCTGAAAACAATTTAACGCCAAATCTTAGCTTGTGTTTTCCTATTTCCTTTTATTTATCTTTACGTCTTTTCTTTCCTCGAGAATCAATTTCACGGATGAGTGTTGCGATGATTTCAGTTCAAGAGCGCGGGAGTTGTGTGGGCGCATGTGTGGATATTGTTTGTTGGTGTATTTGTATATACAGTCTTACAATAATATAAATTGAAGTTTATCTATTTTTTTATATTGTAATGTGAACCTATTTCATGTTATTGCTTAAATAAATTTCTATTGATATAAGAAGCGGATGGTGTTATATTAACTAGAAATAATATATATTAAAATTAATATACATCCGGCACCTACCTGGCCCAGAGAATAAGTATCGCAATCCAGTGAGGAAACTCTTTGAGCCTTCTAGGTACTCTGCCTGGTGGGGACGACCTGGGAGATTTCTTTGTTTTGTAACATTTTAAGTTTTAACTACTCCAGTTATTATTTTTTTAGTACTTACCTACTTTTATGGTACAATTGATTTTGTTATCATAACTAGTTTTTAATTGTTCAGTATTACCTACTTATTATAATTTGTCTAATTCAAAAATAATATTTAAAACATTGTATATTCACAGACACGCGAAAAGATATATATATATATATATATATATATATATATATATATATATATATATATATATATATATATATTCCCTATAATATCTATTCAAATATTAAAATACTCAAGAAGCCATTATTAGTTTCACAATTTCTTCAATCTACTTATAAAAATATGCTGCAGTATATCGCACTATTTCATTTTATACTTATTTGGTATTTCAATTTTCATTTTTCTGCAATCAAAAGCTTTTGAGGCTGCGACACTGAAAATGAAAAATTGTTTCATTTTAATACTGACGGTTAAACATAATATACGCAAAAAGAGCACTTAGTTCGGTTTGACTAAACAGTAAACAGTAACCGTGATTATTTTGGCCCGTGCCCAGATGGCATATTTCGCTGACAAACAATTTAAAAGGAAATGAATACTGTCTATAGTAGATTACTTTGTTCGAAAATAGCACAACGTACCATACCTCGATAGTACTAGTACTCGGTGAAAAGTGGTTAAAATCCACTTATAATTATTATTATCAATGAGACTTTCAATATGAAATATATATTTGACATTGTTATTGACAATTGGTGATAACAATTATACGATATTAGAGCTCCTTTGAAAGACAGTAAATGTTAACGAGCTATTGCTTGCAATGCAGATAGAGCTCTGTTAACATTTAAGTATATATATAATTTAAGTATATATATAGTGAGGTATCAAAATATTTTCCAAATTTAAAGTTGAATAAAATATTTTTTACAACATATACTTAATTCCTTTTGATCCCTCTATTTTTTTTACTATTTATTCGAGACATAATTAATGTTACCCAAAAGATAACTAGCAAAAACTTAATCAAATGAAGCCTTTAATCTTTACTCGATAATTTCCTGATAAACTTCATTTGTTATAATGATTCGTAGAAACAAAGACGGTGCGGGATCGGATCATTCAGAACATTCGGAGCGGGTGCGGAGTCCGTCGGAATTGACAATTTTACGGGCGGTTTGGCCCCGGACACCGAACTTCCTTGCCTGACCCTCTCCCCACCCCCTTGCACCCCTTTCGCCGCAACCATCACTCTTTCCTATCAGATAAACCGACGACCCATATTTTCCATATCTATTAGTGCATCTATCGCGCACAGTTGTTGAGCTTTACATTATAACATTCACTGCGCAAGATCTGTACCAAAGCAAATCCATTCCTTACCGAGGTGGAACATAAAATTTACATTGTATGTAAGTGTCTTAAGCGAAAGCTTCCCACTTAAAAGCTCTACAAATGCACTGAAAGCTCTTTCGCGCACTAATCCCAAACCTTTTAGCTGCAATCAAAAGCCCCGAGCACTCGGCGCGGCGCGGGCCGATGTGATGCTTGTGGAAGCGCCTAGGAATTTAATTTACATTTTTAATTAAGTTAAATTTTGTTCGGAAAGCTTTCACGGAATAGGAGTTTTCTTGATTAGAGTTCAGCTTTGGCTAAAGTTTGAGATTGATTAGTGAAGCTTTAATTGCTCTCTGTCAGTGAATAATGAATACGATCAGTGTCTAACTGTCTACCCGGCGAGATTGTACTCAGATTGCTTTTTGTTTATTGTTCATTAAAATTAAATTTACTAACCGTTCTTAGTTACTTTCTTTGTAATATTTTGGAAGTGAAAGTCCTTTAGCGACTGAAATTTCAAGACGTAACGTCACGCGACACGACAGGAATTTAGATAGATTTTGAAATAACACCATCTGTCGCAAACTATTTTTACTTCTTACATAAAACTTATTTTTCTAATGGCGCTAGGTGTACAAATTATTAATTTTTCGAAGTGACGTGCTTTAGGCACGATGAGAGTATTTTTGGATTTTAAATGATGTATTAAGTTTCTGACACGTGTACTCTGTACATGTCATGTTTTTTTTTAAATCATGAGCACAATATGTTACGTGAGTTAATTACACTATAACCTACACGTGGTATTTAATTTAACCAACTATAACACGTGGTATTTAATATTTAACCAACTATAACACGTGGTATTTAATATACAGCTTTATTAAAAAAAAAAACCTTTTTTTGAAGATGAAAAATATGAAAGCATTTTTAGGGAAACGGCATATTAAATACAATCGAAAATAATAACGTTAGCCCAGTTCATATAATTAAGTCACCGATGGAGTTTATCTTATCTCTGCGGCATGTCCACGATCTCCTTGCGTGGTGTCAGTCGACAGCTGCTAAGTAATTGATGGTGAACAAACTCCTCGACAATTATATATAACGCTTAAGCGATCGTTATTATACTAACCTTATGTAGATAGAACCCTCACTGTTTTATTATAATTATATTATATCGTGGCTAACTGGTATATTAATTTTGACTCATTAATGTCCCTTTATAGGTACCTAGCTAATGATGCAGTCATTAGCTATCTATAAAGGGACGTATATGGTGCAATAACGTATATCCTTCTAGAGCACCATTCGTGTTATTTATGTCTTTGTTTTTAAATACTTGTTTACTCGGACTGTATGCATATGTATTTAATGGTGTCCTATTTCTACTACGTCAAATTAATCAACGCCATTATACCTACTTGAACTAAAAAGGATCGAAAATAATAGAGACATTTTTACGCACAGTGCATTCATAACAAATTATCGGCACAGAGGCGTAAGGGCGTCTGCCCAGCCGGCGTAGTACAAGTCGTTGATATAAAGGCTAATAAATTAAGGTGAAGTACTCTCATAGAGCAAGTTGGAGCCGGTGACGTACGATTTGACGTAGAATATTTTATTCGGGCCCGGTCCCGACCATTCATTCCACTTACCCTGTTGAATTTTTGACACGTCGCGTCGACGGCGCTTTTTGTCTGTCCGGAGCCTTTAAATTCGTATTATGCGGAGCGGACAATCTCTTCTTTGTCAGGATCATTGTGGAGCAGTGACTGATCGTCACAGTTCGCCGTTAAGACGACATGAAATACTACTTTTATGTACCCTGAAAGTTGATTAATAAGGATTTTGATAATCCTTTTACAAATGTTACTTTATGAATGGGTCTGTTTGTGCGTACAATAATATTTATTTTTAAGCTATTGAATGCGTCTTCTCGTCTTCTTGGCTCCAACGTTCACTCGTTTGTTTGCAAAACTATTTTAACAAGTTCTTTTGGCAATTTGTACGAGGCGAGAATTCTTAATCTCTAAAAATATTGTTACAATATAGTGCGAGTGTCATTTTCCTATCCGGTAAAAGTAGAAGTTGCCCATAAATAATTTCACAATAAGCCGTACAAAACGCGCGTGTTTAACCTTTTCGGTAAAACGCGTATTGGAGACATATCCATTTTGAACAAAGACTCATCTAAATAAACATTGAATGTATAATTTATTGCGTCTTTATACGGCGCACAAAATGTAATTAAGTGAATGCGGTGTGAATACCTCATACATGGAGTCCAATTATTCGTTCGCAGCTGCCTCCCACCTAATCGGCAAGAATCCGGCGCAGCAATCCATATTAGATTCGCCCGTTCTCCCATATTCTGAGATGTTCATATTTTATTGGGGCCAATAAAACGGATTCATGAATATGAGAAATGCATAACGAATATCATATTTATGGATTGAGGATACTTTGGCGATATTATGTCGCTGGTAATTCGATATCTTTGTAACAGGTGCGGGATCTTCCCAAATTAATAGGATTTGATACCAACACGAAGCCAATATATTATTACGGTGTAGCAACGAAACTTCTGTAATGATTATTCATACTGGTATAGCGATTTGCGCGTGTATTTTGCACGAATCACGATGTTTCAATGTTCTGATATCGTTATTATTTGCAAAAAAAAGTACCGGCAACACAGTGATAACGAATAAAAGAATAATATTTAATTTATAACAACCACCAAATAACAAAGGAAATCATACACAATGCACCCTTATCTCGTCGTCAATAAGCGATTTTTTCCAGGCGAATGGAACAGGGAATAAATCCCTTATAGGGCGCGTTTAAAAGTTAATATTAATACGACATCAGCATCAACATGGGCCTTAAAATATTAGAAGCTGATAATAACTTTTTTATTTATTTATGTGGTTGGTTTGTTTCTGATCATTCATTTCTGATTGTCATCTGAATCCTGATAACGACGATGATGATGATGGTGATGAAAAGTTAACCTTTTAACACTAGATGAAAAGTAAAATTAACACCTTAGACGTCAGTATGTATACGCTACTTGCCACTATTTGAAGTTTAACTTTGTGACTTTAAATACAGAACAAGAAAATTGATAGGAGTTTCTTATGATCCTGTAAAGGAAATTGACTCTTATCTTTTGGGGGAAAGGGCATATTTTCAGTGTGGAAGTCGTGGAGACTATTTTGTCGAAGTAATAAGGTCTCGTACGGAGTGGACATGGGAAAGGATATCGTTTATTCTAATGAGGTTTCACTAGACGCTTGTTATTTATCTTATATGTCTACCGATACTCTTCCAGAATTCAATTGTAGATAATCCTTGTTATTTCTCTTCAAAGCTTTTGAAGAGGCTTTCAGATTAAATTATTTTGATTGCTTATTAGTTATCATCTTCGCTCAATCTTGTTACGATAGAGGGAAAGTCAATACAAACAAATTAACGAAGCAGATGTTGATCTTGCTATCTATACAATAAATGTCTAACGAATAATATTCATCAGCTCCAATGCCCCACCCTCCAGTTAATAGTGCCTATATTACTAGTGGCTAAGTGAGGTTATTATTGTCAAACGCATGATAGTGTGAGTTATTAACCTTAGGTAGTGTGTAACATTATTTTTATTAAACTAAAAATATATTTTTCTTAAAAAAAATATAAAATTATTATATTCACGGGGACGTTTGCACAACTTTTGTAAAGGTTGAAATTAGCTTATAATAATTTATTAAATTTTAAAGTTCGCTCTTTATAAGGGTTCTTTTGCCTCTAAGATAGAAAAAAAAAGGAAATGTTGTAACAGATTAAACTTACAAACAAAATCTTTGTAATACTATAGATGTAAATAACATCTTGATACGCTTTCGTCATATAATTTTCCGAGAGAAATTAGGTAGGTACGAGTACGTTTCATTTAATGATTGTTTAATATCGTATAAAACTTAATGTATATTGTAATGTACTAATAGGTGTTTAAAGTTTAAAGGAAAGTAAATGAAAATTTGTTTATTAAATTATTGCGAATAAACAAAAAATGTTATATTAAGATATTTTTGCATTATTTTATATAACTTGGTAGCAAATGACACATTTCATTATAAAAAGCAACTAAGAGTAGCTCTATGAGGTAATTAAAATATTTCTACAGAATTTCCACCTCTACTACACATTACGATAATAATTATTTATTTTGTATTGTAATTGAAATACTTAATTTACATTTGTATTGTTTCAGGTTACATGCCCGCCGTGTGATGCTTCAGTGACCTCAACATGATCCGAGACCCACCGGCGATGCACAAGCCTGACAACGGCACTAGTAAGCTCTATATCTTTTACTTAAGGATTTTTATACAAGTTCAATATATACAATACAATCTTAATTTTGCTAGGTAAAAAAACTAATTTTATGTCCCAGATCGGAAAAACGCTTAGGCGTATTTCAATAAAATAGATAATAATAATGATATGTGTAATAATATTATATTATTATCAACTAGATTCTATATTCTAGACCTATAGTAATACTAACTAATTTTAGACGACTACATCTAAAATATTTAGTTTCATTAATATACTCAGAAATATTGAGGCATTACTTCTTGGTAAATGTAAAAGAATATAATATTTGATGTGTAGTTTAGTAATTACTAAACTACACTATCTAATTAGATACATCTACAAAGTAGATTTTTTTTTGATAAAATAGTAAACAAAACCTACATCATTAGTTTACTTACATAATATACAAAAACATTAATAATGGTGAGTAGGAACTTAAACGCACAAATATGTTTCTGCGGTCTTATATTTCATACACTTTTACCTAGGCGTGACGTCATAGCTAGGTACGACTTTAGTATGGAGCGTTTTCACGAGTCTTGCGAAATTTTGTAAACAAAACGCTTTACCTTTGAAAATGTTGACATTTGATATACTGTTTCTTCTGAGAAGTAACTCATATTTACGAGTACTATTCATTTATGCAATAAAAGAATCCAGTCATATAACCTATTTATATGTAAACGCATTATGAATCTGCCAGCAATATTTCGTTTCCTCACAAGTTACATCAAGGAAGTACCTACTTCCTTGATGTAACTTGTGAGTGATTTCAATAACATTATCGTTTCGGTCGCCAACATACTTTCAAACTTTTCCGCACTGTAAACGACAATTTTGTAGCATACGTGTATGCACAATTAGTAGTATAGAAAAGATGATTTGTACGTTCATCTTTAATTAGTAATAATAATACAGAATAAATATTTAGTTCAGCAAATGTCAGTTCAGCTCAAGTCAGAAGTTGCCTCTAAGTAGAGTAGGCATCACTTTAGTGCATAAATTCCCACTATTATATTATGTATGATGATGCAAGAAATAACTATACTAATATTACTATTAAATACTTCTAAATTTTTCATAGATTACATCAGAGCAATTATCTACAGATAATTTTAATCTCCCCAGTAGAAAGCAATGTTATTAAATATGTAACTGAACTGGTTTTGCTGATGTATTTTTTTATAATATTAGGACAAACAGGTCGTGAACAAAAAGGGTTGCCATAAACCGGAGCGTCCGTCTCGATATTAAAAAGGGGACGGGGATATTGCAATATCACATTTATGCGAAATGTCCAACAACCAGATCGTATTGATAAAAATAAGCGTTTTTTTATTGTGCCCTAATATATCCTTCGTTATTTTATGAAAGCCACGATGCTGAGAAAATTAGATAGCGAAACTAGACTCATATCTGTTTTTGACAGACCCCTCATATAATGAAATAAAATTATATCCGATCAATCTTTTAAACCCCCTAGTTTGTTATAGGGTTAATAACAAACAAGTGGATTCAAAAGATATAATTTAGGGATAAACTAGAAATAATTCAAGTCTGTAAATTTTTCTTGTGTAAAGCGCATAATTTTGTAATATAAGATCGTAGTAAATCCCCGGAGAAAAAGTTCAATTTCTAAAATAGCGCTACAGATTCACATAAGCTTCGAATGCACGAGCAAGTGCGGAAAATTGGGCAGACTCGCCGATGCGGGCGGAGTGGTGCGGCCGAACGGCGCGGTTCGGCCGAAGGCGGCGCGCGGTGCCGGCGTGCATGCTTTTGATAAAATTTATGGCCATTTCCCCTTTAAAACAATATTGAGGGCTCAGTTGGGATTTATGTCTCGCCGCTGCTGCAGCGACTCAATTTATTCTTCAATTTTTCATACAATAACTCACATACGTATTACGAGTGATGGATGAAAAGGACTAACTTTCGGGCTTTAATAGGAGCCTCCAGATGCGAATCTCCAAATTGGTTGAAGTTTATTGCCCACTTATGTCAGGCTTAACTCGCCCTCGTAGCCTTTCACGAAGTAAATAATTTATGACGTCGATTGTTCTGTTTCTGATATTAGAAAATTGTGCCCTGTTCAACTAATTGAAATTTAGTACGTAGACGTTAACCCCACACTACATAATGTCTTGAGGTCACAACAACATTATTGTAAATGTATTTGTATAGTATCAATAATGTGTTCTGCGTTGCAACAATCAACAAAATCTATTTTAGAATTTGGTTTGTTATAATGTACCTTTATAACCTGCTCGAACTAATTTATGAGCTTCTTGTAGAGACCCTTTACATTGTACTTTATTTACACTGTGGTATAGTCTTCTACTAAGTGAAATGCTCCAAACATTACAAAGTGTATGAATTTTTAATTATAACAAAAAATCCTGTCCTGAAATTTTTTAATTCGGAAAGTACTCCATTATAATCTACAATCTACATACTTACAAATGAATTTTTTTGACTACTGTGTAATATTTGTAAGGAGTCATTCTTTTGGTGATAAATTACACAATACTTCTTTAAATAGTATCTATAAGAAACCTATGTTTCTTTTTTAATATATCAATGAATAATAATAAATAGCTTCCAAACATACATTATGGCGGCAAAGGCAATCGGAAATGGGTTTTGGGAGGGCGAGTCGACGATCGAATACTAAAAAGAAATTGATTAAAATATGTCGTATATTATATAGGTACTGGGATCACTGTAATTTATTTATTATTTTCTCTCTTTGATCAAATAAAAATGTTTATCAAAATAAATGAGAGCTAAGTAATTACCTCGTGTACAATACGAATAGGCCTGTATTAATTGAAATACGGATGAAAATACTAAAAATGTAATTAATATTAAACACAGCAATGAAAAGCGATTAAGAAACCGTTTTCTGCTATGAAATAATTGGAATTTTAATTACTCAAACAGAAAACTCTTTCTTTAGAATTCGTTTACCACTGCCATTAGGCTTAATTCAAAAATTAATTTAAACTTTCGCAAGGTTGAGCCGGGAAGCGAGCTCCGTAAAGGCAATATCAATTTCATAATTTTAATTAAAAAAACTAAGTTCTCTGATGACAAAGTCTCGTACTTTTTTAATAACGGAAATGTTAACGATGGCGAATTTCGTCGGCGACTGGCGGCATCCTGTAACGAACCCGCTTTGACCGTGCTCAGCTGCTGTAAACATTGTAAGTACGTCACCAATTTACTAATTGTTGCTAACTATTTTAAAATAACTATTAAGATTAAGAATTTATCGCATTTATCTTACTATCTATGATGTGCTTATTTTGTTAACTTCACGAGAATTAATAAAAGAAAAATAAGTAAAAATGTTCTACTTTTAGTTCCGTACCCACCTATTAGGACCGTGAAAATACAATGCCTACTTGTGAAAGTTTAACATTTTAATCAGTAACTGGCGATTATAAATCTGTATTTTATAATCAAATCAATATAATTGTTACATACAGAAAGTAGTAAGTAATTAGTAAATAATTGAGTTCTGTGTAAAAATGATTAGAACAAAACCCGCATTGAGCGTAATTGCGCCCGTATATCGGCGCAATCAGCTCTATTGTTTACGGCTGTAGAGCTAACTCATCGGGGACACGACATTTTAATCCGCTAATTCTGTGCCAATTGTTATCCAACAGCTCCCATTAAGCCCTTTCAAATGCCCACGCCCATTTGTACATTTTGCAGTGACTAGTTATACACCAGTCACCCTTTAACTTAGTAGTAATTTAGTAGTAAGGCGGTTTCTTTCTCTTAGCAACGTGTAACTAAGTTGTAACGCTCGCTCCAGTTGTAGAGAACTGCTTGTAGCTAAAGAAGTAGCCAGAGCCTTTAGCCAAGTTGCTAACGCTAATTACGAAGACGAAGTTTGATTACAAAAATGTATGCGTTTTGACATAAGCATCTTGTCACTTATCGATGCTTATTTCAGATGCCATACAGTTTCGTTTTCAAAATTCTTAGTCGTAATAAGTGATGGCTACTGGGCTAAGGGCTCAGGATTTTTTAAAACATTTGCATCAGGGAAGTATTTAACTGACTAACAAATAAAATTCTCCTTTCAAAATGTAATATCTTGTGTAATTGAGGAACCAATGCTTATAAGTGTTTAATCTTATTTTAATTAAAGCTAATCTACATTAATGGCTATAAAATAATTGCTACAGTAAAAACAATAATTATAATACGAAAAAATGTAATCAAATACAATGTGCATGTAATGTAAGGATGTAAAAAAGAGTGAAATTCTAATGTTAATTATACTCGGATAAAATGTGCGTAACACATTGACTATTCATCAAGTTATACGCCGACTGGAGTTAATTGCAGAACGCAATAACGATTGTAAATTGCACGGAATAGTGATGTGGGTTCATTACAATAACCTGCCGTTTAATTGAATTCGCGGAATGTTGGTAACTACAGTGGAGACACGCATCGCAACTGCACGTGGCCAGGGCAGGGCTGCCAACCTTATCAACAGTGCAGAATCTCGTTTCAACACATGGCTTCATCGCCTGAAAAAGGCAGTATAGTCTATTCGAGTCAAGAAGTCAGTGAATCATACGTAAATATGTCAAAATGACTTACTTTAGTTATTCAACTAAAGTAAGTCATTTGAATTTGTCATATTTTGTCAACTTGAACTGTAATTTGTCGTTTGTACGTTTGATTTAATGACATCAAGTTTCAGGACACGAATAGACTATATCGTTGCTATAGGTGTAAAACATTGAACGTTCAAAAGGTGATAGTAATTACGTATCGAAATGTTTAAAATTAAGGAAGATACAGCTATTTATATACAGCAAAGTTATGTATTTAATAGATATAAGTTATTCAAAATGTCAGTCAGCAGTGGGTTACATCCATACGAGCTTTCCAAAGGCTTGGGTGATTTTTTACAGTGGGCAACAATTGTAAATAGTGAGGTGATTGACAATTAATATTACATTTCATAAATAAATTCAATACCACGTTTTATAAATTCTTCCCATTCCCTTACAAACCATCTGTGCAGTTGTAGTGTGGGAAAATTTCAAATTAAAAGACTTAGGAATGTAACTTTTTATTTCTATCTATTAATGAAATTAGTACATAGACGCTATTTTTTTCATGCCACTAACTAAAAAGATAACTATAGATTTCAAATACGTGTATTGCATGAACATTTCCATTGCAGAATTAAAATAAATGCAATTAAAATAACTTCTCGTTAACCTCAAATTACATTCCTAATGAATGAGGTAATTGGAGAACATAGGTATTGTGTTTAATCATATTTCGTGCTCATTGGAAACCGTACACAATACTCATTAGTCATAATATCGAATAAAGCGCTAAGTAATTTGTGGAAATAATTGAACGACCAATTACTGTTTTGACTCGGCATTCCGACTGTAGCTAGGGCGATTTAAATATATGATTTCATCGTCATTGATACTAAGATGTGATGTAGTCTGCAACTACAAGACAAATAGTCTATGAGCATCACAGACGGCGAAGACATTATACCATTTTCATATTACGTATAACTGTAACATGAAATACATACGACCATATTAACATAAAATATTATAGTACCTATATTTACCGTCTGTGACGCCCTCGAAATGTATTTAATAAGATATGATTGATAGCAAATACGATGCTATAAATTTTGATAGTTTTTTGACGTCATAACGTCTTATAAATTGATGGAGCCGGCTGCACGCACGAAAAAACATGACTCATGCGTTACCAAGTACTGTTACTTGTTACCTCGCCTTGGGTATGTGAGCGGTGGGACGCAGAGGCGGGGGCGCTTGATGTTATTACTCAGTTCGGCGCCGGACTTCGCGGCGGCAACACGCCTACCTAAGGCGCGGCCAATTAGTTCCGCGCGCACTATAAACATGACGTTGTCACGTTCAACTATCGTCAGTAAACCGACTTTACAGACAAACGATTTTTTTATCTAAAACAACGAACTTATTTCTTAGTAAAATCAGAGCTACTTGAGCTTGCTTGTATATGTCTCTATTTCACATAATTGCAGACTACATTACGTCTTAGTATCGACGACGAAATCATATAACTAAATTGCCACCAGCTCCCTAGGTACTAACTCCGTCAACATGGCCGACATTTCTTCGATTTTCAAGTCATAAGATTTAACTATAGATGTAGTTTGCAGTGAATCACGAGTACTTATATGATATGTCAAATGTGACCAATGACACATAGGCCTTGTTCACACTATCCAATTAAAGTAAGCCATTTTAACATTTATGTACGAATGATTCACTGCAAACTTAACGACTAAAAAATTTATTCATTTTTAGCAGGCAAGTTGTTGTTTAGCAGGCAAAATCTCAATGTTAAATGTCAAGTCTATTTAAGGACACATTTTATTTAGAATGGAATTTAAAATCAAGCACCAACTTGTAAGAACAACGTAAATGTCATAATGTAGCCAATTTTCACGTTATAAGAGCGTCACCATGATACGTTTATCTAAAACCGGTAACGAGAAAAGCGGTTTCTCAAACTGTGTGTTTAGTAATGCTTTTTCCGTAATTACATTATGCGGACAACATACATAACCTAAAATGGTTATAACGCACTTAGAGTTTAATGGAGCGTTGGTAGAAAATGCAGATGGTAGTGATGTAAATTACCGTTAACGGTTTTTATGTCGAGAAATTTACACTTATGCGTATTCTAAGAATATCGAGAAAGCGTCGACAAATCGCTCTCGACCTACCGTGGAAATGAAATGACATGCTGTTCTCATAAATCCGAATACAGGCGCAATAAAAATTTAAATTGCTTCACACAATGTAACCAGTAATCACGAGGGCCTAGGGGATAAATAAACCTAAGTAAATCTAGTCCATTAAACCATGGACTAGATTTATTTAGGTGGATACCCAATACATACAAACATTTTTAGGAAAAAGCGTAGTGTTAATACGGCGACAAAATATAACTAATTTATGATTTATGAAACAAAACCCTAGGGGTTTTTGGATACTTATGTGGGTTGAATATCAAAACTCGAAACGTTCGTTTCACGTTTATGAAAATACAATTTTACTGTATTAACATATCGAGAGTGCATCTAAACTGTTTTATTGTAAGTTTTATTTAGCCGAATCGACCGGACCGGATAAACACATAGGCTACTGTTTATAGCAAAATGTACGGGCAACATCTGGGATTAGAAAATTCAAAAATTAAAATTTTAGATATTCGTGCTTTAAAAAAATATAATTTAAAATGTATAATAAGTCCATTTTATAATAAACTAAATGTTGCCCGCGATTTCATGCGCGCCAAAGGAGGTAAAATGTACGGTTCCCACGAGGTTTCGTGGGAACCGTACATTTTACCGCAATTAAAAGTAGCCTTAGATGTCCTTCCCCGTGATCTACTCTATCTGATGTGCCAAATCTGTGCCATATTTCATCAAAATCGGTCCAGTAGTTTCGGAGCCTATTCAATGCAAACAAACGAACAAACAAACTTTTCCTTTTTATAATATTAGTATAGATTAAATAACTTCGATGTAATGGCAGCGACAGTTGTTGACGCCAGCGAAAATAAGTAAAAACAGCCGCCATGTAAACATTTTCTTCACGATGCGAACTATAATCAACAACGTAAAATTAACACGGCAAAAAGTATAAAAGTCAAGGTGTAAATTATATCTTAGAATACCATGTGCTAATACCTCGTTAATAAAATCTTGCAAAGCTTGTCAGGGCTCTCTTTGTATTTTCTATGCAGTGTGCACACGGCTGTATTAACTAGGTACGCATATGTTGAACTTGATAAAAAGTTAACATTGCAGTTTACAGTATTTTTTTGCTATTTCATTAATGCTAATTGATTTTAAATTGTAGATTGGTAATTAAAAACATGATGTAGTGGTTATAGTTTATTTTTTTATTTTTTATTTTTACCTTTCGCGCCATGTGTGTACTTAATATTGACTTTCAATATTTTTATTGCCTATATGCGTTTATAATTGATGGCTGTAATTCACAATGCTTACAAATTATTTGTTATTTATTATTAATAAGTAATTCTGGCAACTAGTTTAATTGGTAACATTGTTATATAATTATTTAGTATTTCTTTAGACTCTGCAATGTTGCATAATATAATACTTTAATAAGCTCTATAATAGCGCTGTGTTCGTCTACAAGAGGAGGGTTTAGTGCCTACCTAGCCGAGTTGCTTATAACAGCCATACTGTGATTGTGTGATATTTGAGCTAACACGACACCACACGAATTTATAATACATTTTTAGGGTTACGTAATACAAAAAGAACCCTTATAATTTCGCTCTGACCGCCCGTCTGTCTGTCTGTCTGTCCGCGCTTCTAGCATCTGTAATTATGAATATAAATGGATGAAATTTGGTATCCGTAAGACTGTATATAGATCTCACTTTTGGCATCAAAAAATAGTAATAATTTTATGTTTTAGGGGTAGGTAGGTCTGTACATGTGATGTGGGGATGAAAAATATTTTTTCATTGTACCTCATCGTGTGAGGTATCGTTTAATAGGTATTTTAAAATAAAGGTAAAATTTCATACACGACTTTTTTACAAAGTCGTCCATTTTGAAGTAATCGGCCTCCAAAGTGGTTCGTAAGTTGGTCATTTTCGAGTAATCCCCCCTTAGCATTTCTAAACTATAGGATATAGAAACTTGTAAGTTTCCATGCTGATAGATCATACTTAAAACTTTTTAGCAAAATTATTTTGAACGAAATCGAACAGTAACCTTTGAAGTAATTAAAAAAAAACCTATTACGCGTTTGATAGTTTACGGAACCCTTCATAGACATGTCCTGGCATGATCTTGGTTAGGTTAGGTTATTCATGTTTCACATCCGCATCACGAAATGGCTCATATTAATTAGTAATTTTCGACAGGGCAATTTAACTTAAAAAAGATTAAATACAATTGGCACAGCACATTCGGTAGCTTCGGCACCACATTAGTCATATCGACGACGCAATTTAAACTTTTCAGAGCATTAATAAGTACAATTGGCCACAGTACTTCCATCTTCGACATCTTATTAATGGGCAATGGGCATTAATATAGTCCAATTAAGTGTATTGTCACAACAATGGCGATGTGCAAGTGATCGATCGCCATGGCTTACGTCCACCCCGTTACCCCTTCAATTTCCCCTGATTGGTTAGACATATTGTTATGTGTATGGTGTAATCCAAAACTGGTCGTTTATTTTAATATTATCCTGCTACCCCTATAATTTAAAAGTCGTTCATGAACATAATACTAATAGGGCGTGTTGTAACAATACCACCGGGCACCACGATAGTTATAAGTATGCCTTACGAACTCTTTGCCTTCATGAAGCTTAAATTTACTACACTTTCCTTAAAATAAAATAATAATTACTGAATAGCAAAATAATTATATTGGAGGTTGGAACTTGGAACCACAATATAAATAATGGAACTGAGCAAGTGCAAACAATATACAATACTTAATACATTGTAATCAATTCTTATAATAGCAGTACAAAAAAAGGAACATGATAATGTCTCTCTCATGGGAAACTGCGTCTGCGCAAGTGACGTCAGTAATTAAGTAGCGTCACGCGTCCCGGCTTTGCTCGAATTAATTGCACCAATTACGTAGTAGAAAACAACGTAAATGTCAGCCAAGTATTAGACAATTATCAACTGCGTAGCGAAACGACTCTACCACCTGCTACTTGATAAAATCATACACTGGAATGATATTACGCAATTCAAAATAATTGATGAAATGGTTACGGTTATGCACACGATTAAATATTGGAAGGATGAGAAATAGATTTAAAAATACAGAAAATTCAAATGAAAATTGAAATACAAATTACATGGAAGCAAAAAACATCAACGAAATGACAAAAGGGCAAGTTAATAAAGAGTCAGAAGGATTACAACACAATTTATTACCCGCCCAGATAGACAGAAACACTTAAGTGATTCCCTAATTTTGTTGGTTTATAATATTCGCGCAACTAGTGCGAAGTGCGAAAAAACGGAGTTTCTGATCATTTTCCGTAAACCCTTATTCATATAAAAAGTAAGGACATTTATGTGAGATGATATGCATTATGTTTTAACGCAAATATAGCTGTACGCTCGAAGATTCGTTGGTTTATTGTTTTATGAATTCTACATTTATCTTCATTCGATAAATTAACGACAAGAGAATCGCGACTTTCTTCGAAATGCATAGATGTCTCTAATTATTTAACTCAATATGTTCTATTATGGAGTTTATATTTAGTAAGTAAGTGTACCCTTAAATTTAAGAACTTTTAAAGGGTGTGCGATAGAATCATATGATTAAAAGAAATTATTTTTCAACAGGTCAGCAGGAGGACAACAAATACGCGCTGAGCAGTACTGTGACCAGCAACCCAGGAGCCAGGCTTTGCGCACAATGTGGCAAGGTCATCACAGAGAGGTTCCTCCTTAAGGCCATGGAGAGATTCTGGCACGAGGACTGCCTCAAGTGCGGCTGCTGTGACTGCCGACTGGGCGAAGTCGGTTCCAAATTGTACTACAAAGCTGATTTGATGCTTTGTAAGAGAGACTATCTTAGGTGGGTACTGGAACTGTTCTTTGTAAGTTAATGCCAATAGTAAGACTAAGAGGATACATATTACAATGATCGACAATCTACATGCATTTTTTATATCAGAATCTAAAGTGCCAGCAGTATGAAGTCGTATACCGTCTCTTACCCCTTATTAATAAAAATATTTACACCACGGATACGTAATCCATGTTGCTGTCTTTGTCTGATACGTTGGAAAAGACACTTGACAGACAAAGACAGGAACATGATGTAAATATTTTTATTAGGCAAGGGGTTAAAGCTCAAGTTTTATAAAAATTCAAACTACGCTTTATTTCTTCCATTCCAGAAGTTCATGCAAATAGGTTTTTTCAGACAACGATATTGTCAACAGGTTATTCGGGGCCACGGGCAACTGCGTGGCGTGTAACAAAGTCATTCCCGCCTTCGAAATGGTCATGCGGGCGAAGAGCTTCGTCTACCACTTGGAGTGTTTCGCCTGCCAGCAATGCAATCACAGGTTATAATTATTTTCATTTCCTTTTCAGTTGTAACTTGTACCTAATAATTGTTCTCAGTATTTAAAGTTCTATTAATTTTATAATATTTTTTGGTTCATAGGTTAGGATTGTTATAATATATATTTGTAACTTCAAGGACACACTTTTCGCCTATAAGAATTTATTTCGTTAATTATAAGAATAGTATAAAGACTAAAATATAAAAAAAAATACTTCCTAGTAAATTCTATTCAAGCTTACTGCTTAGACAAATAAGAGTATAGAGGTAATGTAATTTATTTCCATGAATTTTCCACTCAAGTAAACCCAGCTTATGTATTTATAAGCTGGGTTTTTATTTATTTTTGTGAAGAATTAAATCATTTTAATATTAATTAAACAGTATCTCCACTCAGTCATGCAATTTCTTCGACAGCTGGCTATTTCTTATCACGCAATTTACATTAATGATTGGCAAACAAGTAACATGGTATCTGTTATACAGGTTCTGTGTGGGCGACAGATTCTACTTGTGCGATAACAAAATACTGTGCGAGTACGACTACGAGGAGAGGCTGGTTTTTGCCAGCATGGCGGCCAACCCAAGCGGGCTGGCGCACATCAGGCGACAAGTCAGCGGGATGCAGGTAATTAACAATAAGCGCCCAGTTAGACGTGCGGTGTATGCCGCTGCGAATTGAGCTTTATTGACTAGGTCACAATATACAACCTAATGGCAATCACTCACCCGCGCGGCTGCCGCGCGGTATTTTAAAAAATCTGTTGTGTTATGGTTGTGGCCTAGCCGATAAAGCTCAATTTGCGGTGGCCGCATTGTGATTCTTGTGGTCATATAAACGCGCCCTAAATACACGTATTATGAGAAATGGTTATAAATGTTGACTTCTGAACATATAACAAGTGTCATGCAATATGTCATGCAATAGGTCACGTAAAATGTTAAATTCAATAAAACGAACACTATATTATAAGAAAATTTGTACAAATTCAATGTTAATAAAAATAATTGTACTTTGACTGTAAGGAGGTTTGAATGTTACACAAAGCGGTTTCCCGGCATGGGATTTGATGATAGTTATATTGATAATTAGAGTTTTAAGTAGTAAATATTAAATAAAATCTTTAGATATAAAAAATTTCGACGTATCCTAAAACAAGAAACAAACTTGACGTTATACGCTATCGTATAAAGATATAGCAAAACTGTAAAATTCTAAATATTTCTTGATTGTCCTAAAAAGTCCGGTAACAATAATGCAAAGTATCACTAATACCGTAAACGGCATGTTCAATTTTCCATAGAGGTTATTGAAAATTGATAACAATTTTATTTTAACACAAACACTTTAAAAAATGTAATAATTGAGTGTGTAATAAAATACATGAAACGAGTCGTTATATGGCGTTAATACTTTATGGCGGGGTATCGGCGTGTGTACTGTGGTCTGTGTATCATATTGCGAGTTCTCACCACGTGGCGCGCAGACCACACGCCACGCTCGATCAATTAGAGGCTAAGTACGCCGTGGTCCAATGATACCGTGGGAGACAACAGCCGACATTAATCCGACACCTTTTTACAAATACTTGAAATATAATAGCCCCGCACCGTCACAATAAAAACGTAAATAACCGTATATTCACGCCACGAATCGTGTATTTACCGATTTATTACGGACGCGCTTGTTACGTTCGCTGTTTGAGTTTGGAACGCAATAATTCTCCTGTTTATGGAATTACGTAACACAAAGGTTTTCTAGGGGCCAATGTAGACAAAAGGTACGTGAAAAAGTAGGCAGCGGAGCGAATAACTCCCGCAAGGACACTGTTAGTGGAAGATTCTATCTCGAGTTTATTATGTTTCTTTTGTGATCATTAATCTTTCTCGAACGAACGCTTGTCGGAATGCGAATGTGGGGGAATCTATTTCATTTTATGAGCGCGAGTGGAGAAACCCATTCAGCCGCGCGACGCTTCTAATCGACTTTTTGATTGCGCACCTCCTGTAGTAAAGAGATGATCAAAATGATTTTATTCAATTTCCAAAACTATATTTTGTCTCCTAAACTAACTTTATACAATTTCAGTAACAGATGAAAATATTTAATCTATATGAACCTTCAACTTTAAATTATCATTAGACATTGATTTCTCATTGATCATTCGATTGATCGAATCGAGCAAAATAGTCATGTAGACATGACCATTTCTCTCCAAAAACAAGTACATTAGATGAATCACTCTCCTATCAATGTAATATGTAGAGTGCATGATCATTAATCTTTTAACTCCACTTTGCCGGGCAATTACGACGTTTTCCCCATTATGTTATCAAAGGAGCAAGGGAGAGCTTTTATTGTAGCCCTATTCTTTCATTACTTAGGAGTCAGTGTAGGAAAATGTAACAAAATCTTTTATATACTCGCTAGCTTTTGTTCGCGACTGCGTCCACGTTTGTTGTAACAATATAAGAAACTGACCGCCCAATGAAGTCCTGCTTAGAAATCTTTTCATCAGCAAATACTAAATACCAATATTTATGTATTGTAAATAAGAAAAAAATGGGTTTTCGGGACATTAAATCTAGGTTCTGGAATTTTCTACGCTAACTCTCCTAAGGTACCACTTGTTATTTTGTATCCCGCATTGTGGGATCTACTGTTCGAAACAAATTATTTAAAAATTAGTCCATCTTGATTTCAGAAGATTTTGTCTGCTCAACGCAAATGTCGAAATGTCAAACCTCGACTGCCCAAAACAACCCCAAAAGTAGAGCAGTTTAAGTGTGGAAACTTTTTTCCTCGACATGTCTCGTCAAAAATAATTATAATATAGGTCTACGTTCGGAACGCATCGTTCAATTCAGTTTCAATTGGCTCATTACCATGAAAAATGATAACTCCGTAACTTCTTCATTGATCGTCTATGCCGACCTAATACATGAGGCGCTGTATAGTCAATTTGAATCCTTCAAAGACGATTTAAGGCCCCGTTAAGTGAGTTGAAAAAATTTAAAGAAATATCTCTTGTTGCAGTCCCCTAGCGGCGGTTACGTCGGCGGCGCGTGCGTAGCCGGTCCTCCGCTGGCAGACAAGGACAACGGTGGGTGCGCAGGCGCCGACGACGCATCCAGCGGCTACGGTAGCCCGCCCGACCCGGACGTGTGCGACGCCGCGCGATGACTGCCGACGCCGCGCCGACTGATCGCTTCGGTTAGTGGGGGTAGCTGGTACCCTTCGTACGCTATATATACAAAATAAGGAAAATATTATTATTCTTTATCTTGGTTAGTAAAAGGTGACCGTAAGTATATTGGGTCATGTAGTGATAGCAGAAATTTTAAGAAATTCATTATAGTAAATTCTTGTTTCGCTCTAATCATCGTCATCACCATTATTCTATACCATTATAATATATATACCAATCTGAAAACGATTGTGAACGTCTTTTGAAAAAGAGACATCTCACATCTAGATGAATCGGATGCAGTGACGTTTAAATATTGCATTTCGAATTTATCTACAGCTTAGTAAAATGTGAAAGCCGTTATTATAGCACAAAACTTAAATAGAGAACATATTTCTACTAACTGGAAAAGTGAAATTGGTTTCTTAACTTCGTGTGTATCTTATCAATGAGCTATGTTTACAATCCATTCACGTATGAAATTTGTTTTAGGTGAAGCCTCACTGAGCGTTGGCGAAGAAGTATATATGGACCCTGTTCAGTTCGGTTTTCCGAGGGAAGGGGAGATTCTTACTAAGCGATAATCTTGTTAGAGCGTATTATTTTCATCATCTCATCGAAATACTGAATCACAGCGCTTTCGTTTAAAATATTTCAACACGACTAAGTGGATAGTGCAATTTAAATTAGACATTATTGTTGAGGATATTTATGCAAACGGATAAGTGCTGTACATCGAAGCGTCTGCACTGTCGAGCGCCGCAGCGCACATTAGCGACGGGCCGTGGTTGCGGCACTTTACAAAATGTCCGCACGAGACGCGATAGCGTCCTCAGAACACGATATTCCCATTATGTATACGATATGAGTCTACTTGTTAAGATAAAGTCGCGTCGGTAAGACGTGAAATCTCGCTTACTCTATCGCATATTCAGTGACAAAAATGTGCTAACGGTTTTTGTTTTATTTTTGATTGTGAAATTTTTATCATTCACTATATTTCACGCTTAGCCAATTAAGCCACTCCGAGTATTTCGAATATTTACGAATCTTGTTTATTTTAAAATGTAAATTTAAATCTATTATAATTTTCATACAACGAGTCAGGTCCGTGTAATATATAGATAAAATCGATCTCATTGTTAAAATTTGTATAATCTGGTATAGGATATTGTTATCATACAAGGTATGAACTTATGTATTCTTTTATGCACTATGATTTGGTTATGTATATGTTATGTTTGTACCAAAGATGATTTCATTTACATCTGATAAGTTTTCATTTTGTTTGAGTTTATATTAGTGTGTAATATTGATACCTTAGGTACTCCGAAGTGGTGCAATGGTTGATATAATAGTTATTATTAAGTAATTGTACATAAGATATTGTAACTAAGATTTGTAAATTATATTTTTGCGATGCTAATGGTTATAATTTTTTTCCATCACAAGCTGTTTTTTCGCTTTTTTTAAAAAATTACTCGCAAACTTCATAAATGCATTTTCTCAAAAAATCTATTGTAATGTTGTATAGTATTGTAAATATTACAATACATTTGTGTAAAATTTCTGATAGATATCACCTTAAACATTGTAATATAGACAAAACTCAAAAACATCGACGAAATAATATTTCATTTATGGTTATTATGTAAATAAATATATTTATTTAATAATTATATACGACTTTTATTTCAAACCGTAATAGGAAAAAGTAATAGGAAACAGATCTTTTAATAGTCTTGCTTAAGGCTGCAGTAGTCGGTTTTTTCTCCATACAAACGCTGTTGGCGATTTACTTTAAAATCATACACTGTATACCCAAATTTTAGCGCAATATCGATTTTTAGTACACTTATCTAGGTCGGTATGTGCTTATATTTTAAAAAATTTAATTAATTTAGAAGATAATAGCCTCCAAACATCGGATTTTTAGCGCAACTTTGACCGTAAATAAAAAAACAAACGAAGAATGAAAATAAAAAAGCAAGCACATACCGACACAGTTTAATTATTCAGCAATTGAGATAACTTCACTTCAAACAAAAATATTATAGATTTTTTTTATAAAACACCAACAGCTGGCTTTTCTAAAATACTTTACAAAGCAGTATAAATGTGTGCACTATAGCGTCTCTTCTAAGTATAGATTACTATTTTATGGGTATATACTTTTTTCCCCGACTTAGGTGAAATAATGAACATTTTCCCCGCGCGTTACACTGAGTTCGAGCAGTTGACTAGCGCACTCGTAAGAAAATATATTATTTTTCTCTACAGAAACCAAGTAGAGTATTCGCATTAAGAGATTAAGGGTCAGTGCACACTGAAATGAACCGATACATGACGCGGCGCTGCGTTTTTAGATAGCTTTTCAAAATTGAACTTTATTCATTGCACAATAAGACACAAGTTTCATATGACAGCACTGACATCAGTCATACACTGCACATGCGCTGTGCAGTGTATGACTTATGTAATACACTGCGGTGCTGCTTAACATTCGAACTATTACAATGAAACGTGTATCTTCTTATGTAACGAACAAAGTCCAATTTTGAATAGCTATCTCAAAAATGCAGCGCCGCGTCGCGTAGCGTTTCATTTCGGTGTGAATTGACCCTAACGCTGCTTAGATTCTTCAGCATTGTAATATGTACAACAAGTACAAAATACCACTGCTGTAATGTGCGCAGACCTTCATTCTCTAGTCTCTACATACATTTGAAAAGCTCTACATTTGGGACGTAATATATTAAAGTGAAGTAGTTGTTGTATACTTTATAAAGGCATTATGTAAATCAAGTCATCAAAAGTAAAAGATCGTGTTTTAGGGAAGTAAATAATAAATGATATTAAAGGAAATAGTAGCTTAAGCGTGCCCGAATCTAGTTTACAAAAAGCTTATGTAACAACTTTTATGGAAACCTTAAAATATCTATTAGGGAATTTTCATTTAAAATATTATTTTATTGGATATGGAACATCTCACATCTGTATAGAGTATGAAATCAAAAACGATAATTAACAATAAGCCGCTTGTCCAGCAACGTCTTAGTTATTTTAGTACTAACCACTTTCACACATTATTTACGCGAAGCCATGACCAATATTCTCGCGTTTTCTTTAAATATTTGAGATTTTAAATGTGTCCGGGCTTACCGCCGCCCCTTCTCCCCTCGCGCCGCGCCTCGCCTCGCTGTGATAATTGGCATAAGTGCTCTTTCAATCTTTTGAATCATTTAAAAATACTTTACAAGACAGGTTTTATCTTTGTATGGATATTCTGTTAGATTTTTAACATGCTTCTATTATAAAATAATGGGCTATGTTACGGTTGAAAGTATTGATTGCTATTGTTGTAATTACTATCTGAAAATGTACCTGAATCGAGCCTACATTGTTTATATTTACTTCTAAATTTGATAGTTAGGTAGGTATAACATACAATTAAAATATTATTAATATTCACGTATGATATATATTTAGTATGAAAAACACAAGTAAAATTTAACAATAGATATGAGATTCTTACGCTAATGGTATCAAAATAAATAACTAATTAAACAAAGGCCCTCAAACCCTCGCGCAGCCGATCCCATATACGGAACTGGAAGCGCATTAGTATTTTAAATGGGCCGTCAATCACCAGACGATTGAAAAACAGATGATTCTGCTAAATAGGCCTACAAAAACGTCCCCAGACATTATAAAAATGCAACCCTCGCTAAATAATAATTCCAGCGGCTCGAACAATGCTGGGATACAATGTTTAAATAAAAGACACAATACATGTGGACTGCGGTTTATTCGTTGTAATTAGGTTGGTAGTAAGTTTTTATGGCGCGCGGGATATGTCCATAACATTCCCCGCGACGAAACGCATAACGAGCGTCGTTTAGTCGTTTGCTGTTTAAATAAGAGCAGTAATGTAATTTTAATGATCTCAGAAAAATGTGTGTAGCGCCGTATGTATTCTTATCTCCCTACTTTAGGATAGAATCTCATACAAATCTCACACAACTTGGTGAGACTCGATCTCATTAATCGCACAGTCGTATTGTTTCTTGATAGATTTATAAATAGAGTTGATGGGATTACTTCGTTTAGGTTTTATGTAGCCTATCTATCCTTAGGAAGTTGGTTTTTTTCATTACTGAATACATTATTATCTCCTACCACGGGCTGTTTGGATTATTTCTCAGCTGTTTCTGAAAGTAAATGGAAATTTCTGTGAGAAGTTACTGCTGAATTGGTTGGGGTTTTTGATGGTTATATAAATAAAATAAAAATACTAATAATAATATAAATAAAACATACACTTACTATGAACATAAATATTATTCTCGACCGAAGAAAATGTACAATTGGACAATGATTGATTGACTGATATTATCAGTTTCGACACAAGCTTAAAAATTGGCTCGTATAAACAATAGAAATCGCTAAGTTGGAGAACGGTCGTGGCACCCACTGTAACTTTTTTAATTAAATTTCTGATTTTTCTCCGCCACAGTCCACAGAGAATCTGCAAAGCTTAGGTAAAATGTTATATTACTTGCTAGTGACGGGACAGCTACCGAAATAATTGATTTTTACACCCACAACTTATTATTAGTGGCATTTGATTTGTAATTAAGATTGTCAACAAGAACGGTTGATATATTTGAATGGGCATATTTCTTTGTATCTTGGCCAAATGTAGTGTTCCCAAAAGGAAATCTTATTTGTAATGTGCCAATTAAAAAATACAATATTAAAAGTAAAAACAATTCACGTGTCTCGTTCTTATGGTTTGTTCTGATTGCTTGTTAAATGTAACACAAGATGACCGTTAGTACGTACGTTTGTAAAGGGATGACGACGTAATAGTTTATATAAAGAGCTTTTTATCAACTCACATAATAGAGCCACAAGAAAAGTTTCCGTTGAATCATTTAAATAAACGAACTCGCATCATTATGTCAGATCTAAGGATCGAACAAATTGGCAATTAGTGGCGCTCCGGCCTCGACTTCGGCCGCCGACTGAACGCGGGACGGGAGTGCCGGGATGACACCTCTCCCCTCCCCTGTCTCGGTCCTCATACGAACTCACCACCTCCAGATATTGCGGCTATTAATGGATTAATTTTCTTAAAAGCAATCTCAAAGAGTTCCATTCAAAACTTTTACGAGGAATTTGTGATAAAAGAATATCGAAATCCGTGGAGTCTCGTTTATTTCACTCTCGTTTCAACGCTATAATGTTTCACCTTTAATGAGGCTTAAGCCCCTCGGACGTCGGTGTCATGCTGTTATTATAAAGTCTAGAAAGCTTTTCATAGAATTGAGAGTGGAGTGTTTTGTGTGATCAATTATTAACGGAATCCATTACGGCGGCTCCACTACTTTTCTGTGCCACCCGGGGGACGGGCGGCGTCCAGGCTCTCAGTATTCAGAGTATCGCAAATGTAACTTTCGGTTCTTTTCATGAGTAAAGTATGTTGGCGGCAATCCATAATGGGATCTCCATTATTCTTGCCATTAATTCGCGTGGCCCGGCTTCCGTGCATTAGCGGCCGCGCTGCCTGCCAATCCAGAAGGGTCGCCCAACATTATATTCCTCACTCGATATTATAATACATTATGACAATACTTTTTCCTATTACTTATGACTTTTATGACTGATCCAAATCATATTTGGCGTATTTTACTGTATAAATTCAGTATTCATAAAATGACAACATGGTATGGAACGCATTGAAATAATATTATTACTTTGTAATAAAAATCATTATTTGTTGAGAATTTACATTTCTATTATGATCTACTTTTATAAAATCGGACCGTTTTAAATAACATATACAGGCTACCTAATAGGTCTGAAGACTGAAACTGTTCAAAACTGTAGGTACTTTTTAAAAACGAGATATTGTAATAAAAAAAAAAAACTCAACATTTTCAACCTAATTAACTAAGAAATTAAAATCTCAAGAAGTTAAAGCTATTATGATTTATGATCATCTGGCATATTTAGATACCAGCCAAAAATCTTCCGTTTCCTTATATTGAAGTACCCTTCACTCTATATAACGTAATAAATTCATAATAAAGCGATATATGCCTCAATTAAAATGTGCAATTAAAAACGAGACAGCTATTTCTTAATACGAAAGTGACGACGATACAACATTCAGAAGACTAGTAAAGCACATTTATTACTAGCACAGAGTTCGTAAAATTAATTAACATCGGGTGGGTGTGCAGTAAATAAATCCTTCATTTTCCTGTGCAGATTGCATAAAAATAATCAAATAAGTGGCATGGACATTACTCAAAGCGTCGCAGCTGCATGTGGGAGCGAGACGGCTCATATCACCCTCTCGCTCGCACCCCGGCTCCACCGCTTCCCCCCGAATGGAAGAAAAACTCCCAAAAAACTAATTACAAGTTGTAATTGAAATTTTGCGTGTTATATAATCGGATACTTGAGTCGTAAGTAATGTATAAAGGCGAGATGAATGGATTACGCGGACGGCCGGACCCACCAGATAAAATCCCGCATTCTTATCGTATTAAAGTTCCTTAATTTGGTAACAAAATGCTACATAAATTTTATTGACATGAATTTGTAAAACCCCTAATTACAAATAAATCTCCTGGATATCTTTTCAGTCAATACGAAATTCTTTTGTATTTATTTTTATGCTTTCAAACGAAAAAGTATTCAAGTGAGGATTTCATTAATTTAAATATATTACCTAAGGCAAGCTTTACAATTGAAATATCTTACATCCTTGTTGTGGGCTGCGACGTCTTGGTTCCTACAGATCCTTCTTATGCTTGAGTGGTGATAATAATGATACAGCAACAATTGTGACATTCTTCTTTATTGGTACATATGAGAGATGCTTAACACAGATACGTCTACACTATATATAGCCTTTTGTCTAACTAAAATAAACTAACTAGATAGGCTGTGCTTGTGGCATCTGTCAATAAGACTAATAAAATTTTTACTTTTTATTACTACTTTATGATCTTACATCCCAAAGTAATTAAATGTACCCACATATAGAGTATACAAAGAGCAAATTAATGTTAAATAAGTTACTATTTTTAATAAGTTAAATTGCTCCAAGTTTACTTTTACGTTTGTAGACAAAAGACACGTTTCTTTTACCTACGGCACTTTTTCTATTTAAAATTAAAACATTCATTTATTGCGCATTCAATAAAAAAAAACACACCAACTCCGTTTTCTTACAGACTCGAACTATATTTACAATCGAATGCTTTAAACGGGAGCAAAAACCACTCGAGTCCGTTGTCTAAACAAGCATTTTTAATTAAAGTCCCCTTCAAAACCGCGCCAACAAAAAACGTTATCACAATAGCAACAATCTAGGAAGCGATCTAACTGTATAAACACGCGAATAATGCGCAATCAAAGGGCAAGCGGAGGGCCGAGGGAGCCAATCCCCATTATTTTCCACTCTTTACAAGTTAGTTTTAATTACTTTTCACACAATATTTGCGCCGCTACGAGATTTTTAATTCTGTGGCGTTCAGTTTCGATGACCGGAGCACGGATCCCGCGCTCTATTGAGTCTGAATCGTTCTTTTCAGTGCGCTAATTTGGGGCTAAAGGTAGTAGAGTATATAGAGTCACACCGCCGTTTTGAAGCGTTTCTTTTCAAAATTTATTTCAAAATTTTCATGACAGTAAAAAAAGATTTTTGTTTGATAATAGTCTATACAGTATTTCTTTTTATATCAACACGTTTTTATTATTGTAAGAAAATATTATTTCATAAGGTTCATCTTTATACATATATATATATATATAAATATTATGTGCGTTTATTTATAATTGAACTCCTTCTAAACGGCTGGACCGATTTTGATAAAAAATGTTGTGTGTGTTCAAGTGGATTCGAGAATGGTTTAGATTTATAATTTGGCCCACTGGTTATTATTCCTTTTTTTTTTAATTTACAAGTTAAAAATTTTGACGCCCTACGAAGTGGGTACCAGATACCTAGTTGCTCTATAATATACGCTTTCATTATTTATAGATATTGCAGTAAATAATTAGATACATCTTAAATAATATTATGTAAAATACATCGATGATTGCAAAAATAAGTTACTTAACTCTGCATCATCTGCATGTGAATCAATTTTGAGTAGCCTCAAATTGGTTTGAATCAATAATTCTCATAATAAAATATAAATAATAATTTCCGCATATTATATCATAATTATCATGGCAGTCCTAAATACAGCATAATCATACATAAGTAACATTTTGGTCAAGCTGTCAGTCTGAGGGGGGTGGTATAGTGGCGGGAAATGGAAAAGACATTAACGGATATGTCAGTGCCGTATCAACACAGAGTGCCTGCTTTCTAATGCTGAATAAATACCATCCACCTCCCTGCTGCGGATCAACTGCACCACTCTATATTCCTTAACCACGTTTAACTGTAATCTTTGTTATAACAAATTTTGGTTTTGCGTTATATTATGACGACCTGTGGCTCAGTGGTTGAGCGTGTTGGTGCTCAAGCCGGGGGTCGCGAGTTCGATTCCCGCCGAGGGAACAAAAAGTATTTTCGTGTTCCTGGGTCATGGATGTGTAGTAAATATGTGTATAATATAAAAGTATTAAATATATGTCCGTTGTCTGGTACCCGTAACCCGGGATTAGATTGACGTGGTGTGAAGCGTCCATAGATTATTACTATAGGACTTTAAACGACATTCTTTTGTTAAAAGTTTAGACGCTGTTTTCGTATTTTATAATAAGAAGGTTAAAGCTTAAAAAAATATAATTTGTACATAATCCAAAACATTTTAACTCAAAATTAAGAAAGAATGTATCAGTGGCGAAGGTTGGTCCTCCTTCATAGGGAAGCCCTAGCCTTTATAATAGGTAGGTAGGTAAGTAAAGCCGATAGGTAGGTAAAGCCGATAGGAATGGAGTTGTAGGAATCCCACGCCACTGGAATGTATATTATGATTATACACAATCGGTTGGTAAATAGCTGAATTGATTGAATGATTGAAATGTCTTACAAACAGGTCTGGATAATTACTGGCCCAAAGAGATAAAATAAAATAAAAAACGGCCAAGTGTGAGTCGGACTCGCGCATTATGGGTTCCATACAAAACAGTTAAAAATTCACGTTTGTTGTATATCACCCCACTATATTAGCCCACTTTAATATTTATTTTATTTTGATTTTAGTCATTGTTATTATACTTTTGCCGCTTGCGGAGTTGACATTTTCACAGAAGGTGTATTTCTGTAACTACAAAAATGTCAACTCTCTAGCTATCACGGTTCCTGAAATACAAACTAGTGACAGACAGGCGGATGGACGAACAGACGAACAGACAGACAGCAAAGTCTCAGTAATAGGGTCCCGTCTTTATTCTTCGGATAGGAAACCATAAAAATATGAATTTTGCGTTCTTAAATCAACATGATATTCGACTTTAGTCAGATGTAAAAAAGTATTAGGTAAAGTTCATAATATTATTAAAGTTGTTAATATTTTACTGTAACTAACATTACATTTTTAAGGTGTTAAATTTTTATGCATTATTGTCGTTAACCGGCGTTTAATACACAACGGTGCCACCGGTCTCGTCATAAGTGGGTGAGACGTCCCATTTCCCGTTTCTGCGCGGGCACGGATCGGGAATGTTTTAGCCAAATCGACTCCGAGATTAGATGGATATTTTTAAAGCATCGCCTCGCTTGATCCATTAGCGGATTTGAGCACTACGAATATTTCATATAAAAGCTAAGCTATAAAATTAACCTTTAATGGAATTATGTACTAAATAAAAGTGGGTTTAAGTACTTTTACGTGTAAGGTTTTAAATTATAGATCCTGTTACTCTGTTGCTATTAATTATAGTGCTACCGCTAATAATTACAATATTATTAAATGAATAGTGTCATAAAGTATTATAATTAAATTATAAGTTTTGCTTTATTGCATGCAAAGTTTTAGTAAGTAGGTTACTGCGCCATTTTGGATTAAAATAGTTATAAAAATGGCGCTATTTATTCCATTAAGCGCATAATGCCGGTATTTGTGTAATTACTTGAGAATAATATTTCACCGTCAGCCGGAATTTACACAAGAGCCCATACGACAAAGTTATGTTATTAAAACAGGCGCTGTACTTACCTACCCCATTGCTAGCGCCAGATAGTTCTACAAGTGTATAATCTTTTAATTTGTGTATAATAATTACTTTGAGAACAAACAACGCCATGGAAAAATGGGGAAAATTAAAAACTTTTTGTATACCGTGATCTAGTACGTTTACTTACCTACTGGCTACTACTGTATTATAATTCTGAATGTGGTGGGTTCGAACCCCGGTAAGATATTTTTGATTTATTAACTTTGAATTTATTAAATTTGAATGTTTAATCTACTTGAGCTCCGAGCAAAGCTCGATTACCCAGGTACCTAATTTAAAAATAGTTATAAGACGCTTTTCTTAGATGGAAATTGAAAAGTAAATTATATATAACTAAGTAATATGACTAAAACTATGTCCCGGATAAGTTTCATTGTAAAACGTTGATAATGCGTTGATTAATTATGTAATCAACAAACACATTACCTATACAGAAGCGGTCGATTAAAATACTTAAACGACATAGGCATTTTGAATGTAACATAAATTGACTTGTAAAAACTCAATACTGTGAGATTGGGGCGGAAAGTAAAAATTGTTTAGTATAATTTATTTTTACGACGAAATAAATCCAATTACACTTCGTGTATTTTTCTGTTTTCCGTTGGCGTATTCCGTTCATGGTTATGTTATAAAATTTAATATGCGCGTGCGCAGTTTTACCTCATGTTATAGGGAGGTAATGGCAGTTTCAAGTAAGGACATTATTACAATTTACTGGGGCTACTACAACATAATTTATAAAGGATCTTAACTTCGCTAAATTGTTATTTAGTGCGTAATGAATGTGCAATAAGTAAAGCACTAACAGCAAAGAATTTAAATAATGAGGAGTTTTTATACTCGTACCAAGTATGTTACAAACAGACTTTAATATTAACTTCTTATTTTAATTGTCTAATATGCAAAAATCTCTTCTAGCGGTAGACGAATAATTTCCGAAACCGATTTTATTGTTTTGTATGAGAATACCCGAGATTACCCCACATATTATGCATAATAATCTATGAATGCAGTTCATATTAGGTGAAATAGTTATATGTTAAATGTTAATTTCGATTTTCAATTTTATTTAGTATTTCTTTTAGAGTTCTATTTTCAGTGCTGTGAATTTTCCCGGGACCACCGTTACCGTTACTAAGGTTACAGTAAATATACTGTCTGTATTTGCTGCGTATTTAAAATGACCTAACCAAGAGCATGTCAGAACATATTTATGGAGGGTTCCGTGACTATCAACGCGTAAGTTTTATTCAAATTACTTCAAAGTTAGTTACCGATTTCCTCCAAAATAATTTTCCTAAAGAGTAGCATGATCTATCAGCATGGAAAATTGCCAGTTTCTAAGTCTCATAGTTTTTGAAATGCCATCATAAACATATGGCAACTTTGAAGGTCGATTACTAGAAAATGGTTTACATTATAAAAAGTCATGTACGAAAACTGCCTTTATTTAAGAAGACTTTAGGGAAAAAGATCAACCCTACTTCACATATTGTATGGGGAGTTACCCTAAAATAGGGGTTCCTTGAAATTGCCAAAGAACACTAAAAATCACCTGTATAACGCTTAGGAGTTAGGACTTAGTACGTGTGTATCGTGATTCATATAAAAATTAAAATACACTGCGTTTTCATGGAAACGTAGTTATGTAGCACATTATGTAGTACTTAGAGGGTAATTATATGTAATGTGCTATTTATTTATTGCTCCCATCGTATACTTTATATAATGACTTATGCACGATAGAGTTATTATATGAAGGACTTAAAAATGTTATGGGTGTAGGGGACTGTATTATTCCACAGGGTTTCAACCGCCGGCTCAGATTAGACTCGAAGATAGCAAGGTTACACCGATTCGTGCAGCAGCGCATGATGAGGCAAGTTGCAGCCCTTGACGCGGCACGGCTTCGCTCTGCAGTTGTACCTTCTGTGCCTGCTTCGTATGCACCGGAAGCACAGCCCCTCCCTTTTGACTGTGTCCCATCTCTTCTGCACGCTCAGTTTCTTGAAAACGGCGCAGCGAAACAGAGCGTGATCATCGGCACATATCGGGCACTTCGTTGACTCTTCACGTATTCTCTTTGGCTGGCTGTGACTCGGCGAACCCCTGCACTCTTCTGCTATCGCGAAGACTGGCCTTCTCGTTCTGGCTTCGATCTTGTTAGGAGGTGGACACGGTGTTTCCTTCTTCGGTGCCGTGCTGAACCCGTAGCGCAGCGCCCTGTCCGCTTCTCTCATTAAGAATTCAGAGAGAAGAAGTCGGGCTCGTTCCTGAAGTCTCTTCTGTGTAGTCGTACCACTTGCTCTTCTCGTATAGGCTGAGCTTCTCCAGGATGTCTCTCGTGAGCAACGGGTTAAAGAGGTACCCGTGCCTCAGGATGGCTAGCATGTTCTGAATCTTCACTTGCAAATTGGTTGAGTTCTGCCGCCAAACCTCCGAGCCTCGGTATCTTCTACAGGTCTTCCATCATGCGGTCGACCATTACTTCGGGTCGACCGAAGCATTGTTCCAAGGTCTTCATTACTTGTTCGGGCGGCGTCGCGATGCTCAGCAGTGATGCCACGGCTTCCCTTGCTTCTCCCCGTAGGCAGCTTCTCAGGCGAGCTAAGTTCTCGATCGGCTTGAGCTTGTAGAACGCAGTGCTGTCTTCCATGGCTGCTTTGAATGGCAACCATTCGGTGGGAGCACCCGAGAATATGGGCAACTCCGTAGTGTGGCGCGACTGGCGTTGGTTCAGCAGTTTGTCCAATGTTTCAGCAAGATGTTCCACTCCATTAGCCCTAGACGTGGGCGGTGTGGGTGAGCGTGGGCGGCGTTGTTCCGGCCACTCGAACCTCGTCTTCTAGGGTTCGCGTCTTCCTCCCTGTGGTGGCATGTCTTCTGGCTTCGGCGTTTCTCTTTCTTCCGTTGATGTCGCCTCTTGTCTAGCCTCTTCGGGTTCGGGACCCTGTTCGCTTAGCCAGGCTCGTACACGTTGCTCCACCTGTTCTGATGGCTCGTCGTCGTCGAAGCTGCTACTTACCTCTGCAGCGGCGACGTCAGCGGCGAACTTCTTCTTTATAAGTTCTGCTTCGATCTGCAGTTCCTTCTTACGGAGAGCGGCGAGTTTCTCCTCCGCCTCGTATTGCATACGCGCGACGACATTTGCTGTCGATCAACGCGATCTAATTGAAATTGCCTTTTTTCTGGCTAGGGCTTGTACTTCCGAGGCTGCAGGCGCCTTGCTGGTACCTGGTCTCGGTTTCAAAATAGTTTGAAGCAGATCCGCCCTTCCCTCGGTCGGCGGCGGCTGGCTCGTAGCGGCAGCGGACGGCGATCGTGGCGGATCCGGAAATCTACGTGGTTGCTGCTGGTTCTTTTCGGCCCCACTCTGACTTCTTGTCATAACCATCTTCAAATGTTAAGTTAATCTTCAAATGTTAATCTTCAATGTTAATCTTCAATGTTAATCTTCAAATGTTAAGTCTTCAAACTCCAAAATTCTCTTTCAAGAATCTTCGGTAGATTTTTTCCGATGAAAAATCTGCGAATTCTTGCTTCCATTCGCAGCAGTGTATCCTTGTATCCTCGAGTCCGATCTTCCGAGTCCAATCTAATCCCCGGCGTTGATTCCCGTTGATAAATCTTGATAAAGTTTCCAAAGTTCTGACTTGATAAAATTCTTATATGTTCGGTGTTGAATAAACCTTCTAAGTCCAGTGTTCAGTAAAAATTTATATCTTGAATCTTCAAAAAGATTTTTCTTTGTTCAAACAGCCGATGAAAATTTTCCAAGTCCGGTCTTCAGTAAAAATTTCTATCTCGAATCTTCGGAAATTTTTCTATGTCCAAACAGCTGATGAAAATTTCCTAAGTCCAGTCTTCAGTAAAAATGTCTATCTTGAATCTTCGGAAATTTTTCTATGTCCAGAACAGCTGTTCAGATTTTTCTAAGTGTCGTCTTCGTTATCTTCAACCCGATATGGACTTCGAATATTTCTTCAATCTTCCAATCCGTCTCGCCAAAGGACCACGCACTACTAATCCGGCTCGCCGAAGGACCACGCACTACTGTAGGGGACTGTATTATTCCACAGGGTTTCAACCGCCGGCTCAGATTAGACTCGAAGATAGGTTACATTATATAGGTTAATATAGGTTACACCGATTTGGGCAGAGCCGGGGCGATAATAAACACTTATATTGAGGAGAACGATTTTCACATTTTTCGTCTCGCTTACCTGGCTCATGGCAATGCCGTATAGAGATCCGCGCCCGTACGCCTCTTTCGGGCCGATTTGCCGTCTCGCTTTTGCCTCTCTATACGGCTATTTTCCATAATTACCCATGAGCCAGGTGAAGTAAAACGCGTTGTGTGAAATTCTTTATTATTTTTCCCAATTACATAAGTCCTTATATATACTAATAATCTTATTTCATATAAAAGATATTCATAACCTAAGGTACACCATGTATCAAATGTTATGTATTTTTACCATTCTTTGCCTAATAACTACGTATCCATTTATTATATACTCAAAACTGTTATTCTTCACGTTATATATTATGTTTATCTATATAAGTCAAAAGAAATTACGTTAAAATTCACTATAGTTTAAAATATATAAGCAAAATAACCTTAAGTTCATAAAACACCATTTAACACGACTTATTGCACACTAATGCTATACAAATCTATACATATATTGTCACTGAATGTTCACCGTTATAGTTTATGTATATGTACTGTTCAAAATCACTCGTTTATCGTTCACATTTCGATTCACTGGTATAATTACGTTACGAGGCCGCTGTCCTTAACAATGGGGTTTAAGTATACCTAATGTATTATAAATTTTGTGCTGAAAGCAAGGAAATAAATGCAAGCATATATTGACAAAATAATTGTCAATATATATATATCAAATATATATAAATATCTTTGCTTTTATACTGTTGCTTAAGAAGAAATATTCTTAGTTATTACTTATTAAATAGTAAATTCTTAGCTAGATACAAGCGATACTTAGCATATTTTTTCAATAACTAACTAGAACCAATTAGGATTTACATTAAAATAATAAACGCCATAAATATATTTTCGATTTATGCGAACCCAATTTGAATACAACATATTTATCTCTCAATTCGATTTATATGTAAACCAACCAAAGGTTAAAAGGTACCTACTGACGTTTTTTTAACACACAAACAAAAAGTCCTTGTAATTTGTAACATACCGCTATCTACGTATACTTTTCTGAAAATATTTTATCTATAATTTTAGGTAATAACTAATAAGGTAAGTGCAATAAAAACATCTTCAACGACGGTTCCGTCCAAAACTTGTGTGATTACTGATTAAAAAACAAAGAGGTATACAGTTTACTATATGTATAGCGAATAACCAATATATTACATAATGGAACCGATTACCGACATCATTATTTATGAAAGTTAATTTTATCATGAAGGAATATGATGACAAAATATTCGATTGTTGGTAACATTTTTTTTTTCATAATGGACCATGACGTCAAGCGTTTTGCCTGTGCGCATTTTTAACAACGTCATTACACCACCTTTGACCTAGAAATTGTGCAGTAAAATGCAAACGCATGCGCACGCCTACCCGCCGGCACTAATAACTTTCTTAACTAATGAATAACTTGTTTCTTATTACTGGGCACGTTCAACCCCTCGACTGCCAGCTAGCTTAGCTAGGAACGCAAAAAGTCGAGACTAAAAAGGTTAGCTAAATACTAAGAAGTGAGGACCGATTTGAAAGTTATATTTATAAGATTTAGTGGTTGATTGCCATATATTTTAAAATATATTCAATTTAACGCAAAATAATTTTTTACAGCTAAGGAGGTACTTATTGTTACAAATATTGATATTTCTCTGGGCATGTTTTACTGAAAATTTTGTGAAAAGACACTGCATCTTAAAGTGCCTAATAATGTTTGAATAAAAAAAGAGTAAGTTTGTGATTTTTTAGGTGCCGCGCATAGTACAGTCAAATACATTTTCTAGCACGAAGGCGTCAATAGCTGCTCGATAGAGGCATAGAATATACAGGTTCTAAGAAATATAACACGTTTCCATAAAAGCGTTGATATAATTGACACCAGTTTTAGCGGATCGACTGAAGTGCAGGCAATTTACCCCGCGAACTTGTCGCTCGAGTATGTATAGCCTTATGAATACCGTCGCGTCGTTTCCACACACGTGTGTCAGAGACCATTACTGTGGTCGTATATTGAATTATGTTACAGTTTTTGTTAAATACATCATTATACCAGCTTTTTTAATTGAATTATGCGTAAGCGCAGCTACCTAGTGAGTGCCGCTGACTTGATAAGTGTATTAAAAAAGCTTTACTAGGTTTAAAATAAAAATGTTATAGGTAATAGGTATGTTGTTTTTCTATCTCCTTTCTTGTATCTATTATAATAAATAAGAAACTTAAAAATACATTTTGGAAACTAAAAATTTTTTCGTAAAATTAACTCTACGGACATTTTTATTAATGTATGAAATTTTACGTAGAGTTCCTTTTGTGAGTACTAAAAGAACAATTATAATATAGTCTACGTTTTCCATCTTCTTCTACTTATATATCAAACTAGATGTTTCCCACGACTTCGTCAGCGCTAACAGAAAACTCGCGGAAACCGTACATTTTGCTGCGATAAAAAGTAGCCTCGTGGTCTAATCTATGTGTGTAAAATTTTATCAAAATCGGTTCATCAGTTTCGGATTCAATGCAAACAAACAAACATACAAACGACCCTTTCCTCTTTATAATATTAGTACAGATGTATTGTAGTTTCTTTGTCTATAAAAGAACGAGAAACGCTGGTACGATTTGTCTAATTTTGGTCTATAAATAAACGTGAAGTTCAGGGAAGGTTTAAACGGTGAGAAATATTGGAAAAATTACGAGGAAACTACTAAAAGCCACAATTACAGTTTCCCATACTCAATGTACCTACTACCTACTTGTTCCTGTAGCTTAAATTCGGGTATCCAGTGTCACTTGGCTCACAAATATTTATTGCTGCGTTCAGTATGATATATCTGTTTCGTTGGACTGCAAAACAGTTCTATTACAAAAAATCGGCCGACCCCAATAGTTGTATGTGTAGAATGTGGATATTAGATGTTGTAGGTATATAGGTGAGTATAAATGTAAGTGTAGGTGTAAGTCCTACATCTACATCTACACCTAGTAGGTGTAGATGTAGATGTAGGTGCAGGTTGTAGGTGTAGTTATTTATTTATTCCACGTGTGTATGACATAATGTGGACAGTGTGGACAGCTAGTTAATTTTAAAAAATAATACAAATCGAAGCACTGCTTCACCTGCTCAAACTTTTTTACATAAGCTACTGATATATTTAATCTTTTTATTTCAAATAATACACGTATCTATAATACACATAAAATGATTCTATTAATTAGTTTCAACGTTAACGTAATAAAGACAAAAAAAATAAAAATAAGTACTTAATTATAACGATAGAATATAACATAAGTATAACGTATGATTCCATGGATATTATAAAAAAATATTAAGCCTTGCGGATATCATTATAAAAATAATAAAAAGAACCCAACTCTTTCTAGCAGTAATTAACGATATTTTAATTAAGAGCAATTTAAATAAAAAATAACCAAGTGCAACAGGGTAAGACACAAACGGGTTCCGTTTTTCTACACTTACAACTTTCTGCTTTGAAATAGTTAAGACATATTTGAGGCTCCAAAAAGTTAAGGCAAATTTGAGTATTTAATACTGATAGAAAATCCTTGATGCCTTTTCATTGATTTAAATCTGGAATATCTGATGTAGGTACCGTTACGGCGTACCACCTGGCACACTCAGCTCTCATTCCTTAGCTCTAAAAAGTAAACACTGCACTCTACAGCATAGCTTACTTTAATACTTTGATGCATAAAAGGTGTGGCTGCAAACAAGTACAGGTAAATCCTTACTTAATCATAGGTTACCTAATCAATGACATTAGCTTACCATTACACGCAACGATAGATCTCTTATGACCTATGAAACCTTCGAGGTCCGTGACATGTTTGATATATTTACAGATAAACCAATAAAGGTGGAATGATGTTTTATTATCACAAATTTTTCTGACATGGACCCCTACAAAACATGCAGAACAGTTTCGTTCATTAATGAGAATAATTACTTTTAAGTTACGCTAGTTTTATGGAAGATACGGCGCTGCACTAGCGGCAATTTCGTGTCAGCCCCGAGCTGCTACCTAATTGATAGCAGCCACATGCAAATTAATTACGAACAAGTCTTTGCATCATAATTAAAAGCAAAGAATAATAAATGAACCCATTACTCAACCAAAGAAAACTTCGCTTTAATTAATTTACATTTTCCGTAATCATTATGTTTAATATGGAGCTTTAGTACGGCGGATAAAAGTCACTAATCATAGCGTTATTAAAATGAGCCAGTTTCGTTTTGGCAGAGGTAGATAATAATGTTATGAGTTTATGACTTATGACAGGCGAAGATTTTTCAATTTCCACTTCGTTACGAGCGTGTTATTTTACTCAGATTTAACACACATTTGTTTATTTAGTCGCAATTATCAATGTAGCATCATTATGATTTATGAAGCATTTTTAATAAGGACTTAAACCGATTCACAGAAGACAACGCGTCACCGCGCGGGCGCGCAGTTTTCACGTGGGTTCGGTTTTATTTTATTTAAGCCCGATTTTAACTAAGTAGATTAAGATTACGTAAAAGACGTATTTTAATTAAATAAGAGATACGCCGGGAAATAAACGTTAACACAGGCTGTAACTCTGGAACCCGCAAGTGAAGCTGAACCGACTTGTTTGGACATAGTCCAAACTCTCGAATCGGTCCTGGAAACCTGGGGGTCTAAAATTCTATGACAGACGATGTATGAAAAACAAAGATTGCCGAAAGACATTAGAAACATGGTTTCACTGTACTGAAATTATAGAAAAATTACATGATGCGCCACGTCGCGTGGGACACTAAGGCCCGTATTAAAAAACCGCTATTATCGCTTAAACAATTCTCAAGAAAGTACTTAAGATGTTGTTTTAATTGATAGATCGTACTTAAGTACAGCTGTAGGTACGGTGTACATTGGCGAATCACTAAGGAGCCATTTTATAGAAGAAGATGAAGAACTTTTTTCGAATGTCAATGATCCGCTGTCGGTTTTACGTAGTTATTATAAAAAAATGGATATTAATATGTTAGAGAATAATAAATATTAATATCTACGTGAAAATTAATAAAAAACTTTTTTCAATATAAAAAATACTGACTAAACTTTTTTTTGGTATTTATATTATTAAATATTACATTTTAAAAAAGAAATATTGATAGAATGTTAAATCAATAAACTTTTTTTTATAAGTGAAAACGAAACGTTATTTCACTCGTTCTTTGTCGTGTAGATGACGCTTAAAGGTTGAGTAAATGATCTCAATGACGTTATCAACTGATACTATCTTGAGATCATACTATTAATGAAAGACATTCTTGAGAAGCTAATCGTTACTTGAGACCATCTCCCATCGTCCATCCAGACCGTCCAGATCCAGACCGAGACCATCATCCCAAGAAAGGTCTTGAGAACGAGATTGAGGTAAATTTGAGTATTTAACGTTTTATTAATACGGGCCAAAGTCGGATAGGAAAATATTTATATATTAGTTAATAGTATATTAATAGGAGTTATTCACATAAAATACCAATTATACGTTTAATTAAAAAACGTATTGTTTACGCATACCTAAAATTAAGCCAATTAAGTTAATAAAGGGCCCACGCATATTAGTTTTTATGATGGAAAGCCGATCCCGCTCGGTTAGCGGCGGGTCGTCCCGAGTCCCCCCCACGGCGCCTCCCGGTGTTAATTGGGCCCCCGTAGACAATACTAATAAGGCCCGTCCGCGCCTCTATCCGTCTAATTAAACGAAACTCAGTAGCACCCTCAGCGAGAGGGCCCGTTTGTCGAGCCTCCTGAACACTGTAATAATACTGGCTAAGCGTGTTTGAGGGTCCTCTTTCGGATCTGTAGCGGGTGTAGCCCCGCTTTTAATTAGCAGTATTATGCGTGGAGTGTCGAGTCTTGGCTTGTTTAATTAAGCCAAGTCAGTAGCAACCCATTAGCTATACTGTTGTAAAAAAAAATTATATTGAAAAATCGTGGGAGTTCTGAAAATATTTGCTTGTTCTGAAAATATGCATGTAAATTTTGGAAAATACTGTTGTCTGTTATGTATAATTATGTTTATAGTTTTAAAAGGAGTATTAGTTTATTTTTTGGCGTGATAACGTCTATAATTTATAAAGCGAGAGCCGAGCGTGCAAGCGAGAGCGCGGAACAAGCGATAGAGAGGCACGATCAGCAACCGTTCGACTTGTGATGACGTTATCACGTAAAATTATCGTCCGTAAACCGTCTTAACCATGGAGCTAGAACAAAGTCTAAGTCAAAACTAGAACAAATCACAGTGCTCAGTCGCTTATGGAGCTATAACAAAGAGGAGAGGGCGCTCTCCTCTTCGTTCTAGCTCCATGAGTTTAACAGACAAGCATTTTTTTAGCTATAAAATTTATGTCGATGTCGCTAAGACCACCGTAATTGGTAGGGATATTGAATTATAACGTCATAGTCGTAATACAGATATACTTATATGTGTAATAGAACCAAAACCAACACATATTTTATGGGCAACTGATAGAAACATAACAAAATACATTTGACATTCTTATTATGGTTCCCTAGTTTCGCTTTGTCAATCTGTCTGTCGTCCCCCCTTTCTAACTCCGTTAATTATGAATATAAATAGATGAAATTCAGTACAGTAGATACCTAACACACCGGACGCGCATTTATGCGTGTTACAAGCACCCGGGTTCGCGTTTAAATATCTCCGATATCCACGGGCTCCTATCAGAGGATCCCACTGTGATTGCCGGAGATCTAAACTGCAAGCACCCGGGTTGGGGCTCACGCACGCCAAACGCGCCGGATATTCCGTGGTGGGCACTTATGCCCCCAAGCATTATCCCAGTCGCTTATGGAGCTAGAACAAAGAGGAGAGGGCGCTCTCCTCTTCGTTCTAGCTCCATGAGTTTAACAGACAAGCATTTTTTTAGCTATAAAATTAATGTCGATGTCGCTAAGACCACCGTAATTGGTAGGGATATAACGTCATAGTCGTAATACAGATATACTTATATGTGTAATAGAACCAAAACCAACACATATTTTATGGGCAACTGACAGAAACATAACAAAATACATTTGACATTCTTATTATGGTTCCCTAGTTTCGCTTTGTCAATCTGTCTGTCGTCCTCCCTTTCTAACTCCGTTAATTATGAATATAAATAGATGAAATTCAGTACAGTAGATACCTAACACACCGGACGCGCATTTATGCGTGTTACAAGCCCCCGGGTTCGCGTTTAAATATCTCCAACAAACACGGGCTCCTATCAGAGGATTGTGATTGCCGGAGATCTAAACTGCAAGCACCCGGGTTGGGGCTCACGCACGCCAAACGCGCCGGATATTCCGTGGTGGGCACTTATGCCCCCAAGCATTATCCCGAATGTCCCACCTTTACTCCCGACGTCCTGGACATTGCAATCACCCATCGCCTCCCTGGAGACTTCCAGCAAGAGGTTCTAGATGAGGCGCTTGATTCGGACCACCTTCCAGTGCTGGCTACTATTAAAGCAGCTCCCTCCAGCATCCCCCCCGCCCCTCCCGCCCAGCCCACGACTGGGAGGTTTTTGCCCTGCAGTTGCACGGCTCCACGCCCAACTTTCCGGTGGACTCTGTGGATGATGTAGAGCGCATGACACAGCAGATCACCGCCGCTATCACCTCTGCGATGGAGGCGGCCATTCAGCAGTCGCCCAGTTCCCAACGAACAAGATCTCCGCTGCCTCGCCACATAGCCGAGCTGATCTCGAAGAAGAAGAAGCTACGGCGGCGCTGGCAGCTAAATAGATGCCCGAGGTTGAAGAACGAGCTGAACCACCACACCGCAGAGGTGAAGCAGGCACTACAGGACCACAACGCGGCCATGTGGACGCGGCGCATCACGAATGCAGGTGAGTACTGGACCTCCCTGCACCGTACGTGCCGCAGTCTCACCGGTGCTACTGTCCCCATAAGACCCCTGATCCACTCAGATGGCAACCCTAGGTACAGAGCCGAGGACCGTGCCGAGATCCATGCCGACCACCTGGAGCGACAGTTCTCACCCCTACCGACGACGGCGACCGACCATGTAGCGAGGGTATCCGAGGAGGTAAGAAAGTTCTTAGATCCCCCCCCCCCCTCCCCTCTTGAACGTCCAAATTTTTCCTTCCCTACCAGAGAGGTTAAAAAAATCCTCGCCCGTCTCAAGCCCCGCAAGATCCCCGGTGCTGACGGGGTCACAAACGCAGCCTTGTGCCACCTACCTTACAGGACAGTGGCTGCCCTTGCTCGCCTTTTCAACGGCATTGTGAGGACTGGCCACTTCCCAAACACCTGGAAAATGGGGCTCATTATCACCATCCCCAAGCCACATAAAAATCTGAGACGGGCGGAGGGCTATCGCCCTATAACCCTTCTTTCTACCCTATCTAAATCCTTTGAAATCTTGCTCCTTAAACACCTTTCTCCTTTACTCCCTCCTCGGCGGGAACAGTTTGGGTTCCGCTCTCAACTGAGCACAACCCTTCAGCTGGTTCGCGTGGTGCACCTCCTCACGGATGCCACTAACAGGAAAGCCTCTGAAGTGGCCGTCTTCCTGAATATGGAGAAGGGCTTTGACAGCGTGTGGCACGAAGGCCTCCTCCACAAATTCCTGCAGGCAAATGTCCCCAGCCACATGGTAAGACTCCTCTCCTCATATCTCTCGAGCCGAACCAGAACAAGGTCGACGGGGTTCTCTCGGAGGAACGCCCCATCACCGCAGGTGTCCCGCAGGGCGGTGTGTTGTCGCCCAGCCTCTACAACTTCTACGCCAGCGACGTGCCTGCTGACGTTGGCACCATCGCGGCGTTGTATGCTGACGACACCGCATTCATCTGCACCTCCCAAAATTTAGCACACGCAGCCGCGAAACTCCAGAGGACCCTCGACCTCCTCCCGGCATGGCCGAGCAAATGGCGACTTTCCATCAACGCCGGTAAGTCGCAGGCGCTCGCCGTTACCCGCAAGAGGGGATACCCGCCCGCCCTGAAGATAGGAGAGAAGGAGATACCATGGGGTAAGACCGCGAAATACCTCGGCGTCACTATAGATCGGCGGCTGACCATGCACCCCCAGTGCGATGCCGCGGTTGCTAGCGCCAGAGCCGCAGCAGCCAAACTGTCGCCGATCTATGCAGCTTCCCAGGTCCCGCTCAATATGAGGTTGGCTCTTTTTAAAACTTATATCCGCTCACGCCTCACGTACGCGGCTCCTGCGTGGCACCACCTGCTCGCTGCGTCCTTCCAGAAAAAGATGCAGCATACGCAGAATCGCCGCATCGTTGGAGCACCCAGGTACGTGAGGAATACCACCATTAACAAAGACCTCCGCATAATGAGCGTGGAAGCTTTTGTTTCCAGGCTCGAGCTTGCAGACCTGGCGCCGTGGCACGCCCGCCCGCCTGATCGCAGACTTCTGCCTCGTGACGCCATCAGTGCTGGGGACCCCGCAGAGCCACGCCGCTTGCCGCCCCGCCCCCGAAGAGGAGGCGCCACGGCGCGTTAGCGCGCTCTACGCCTCGACCGCCGCTGGATCGCTTTCCCCCGCATCCTATCCCCGCGCCGGTAAATATAATACCGGCACGTATTTCTTATACTCGCCCGGTACTCAACGAGTGGCAGCCCTAATGCCACTCCTGTAGACACCGTGTCGTTTCTTACCCCCCCGACACCAAAAGTCTGGGGTTCGGGAAAAAAAAATCCCCCCTCCTTTTTTCCCAGGTCGGTTTGTGTCCACAGTCCGACAAATGCGGAGTGTGTGGGAGCGGCACCATACGCGTTTCCTTGGTCTCCGGACCGGGACCCCGCGCTACGCCGGAGTCGACTGCCGGTCTTGGCCGCCCTCGGTCGTCGATTTTTCTCCTCCTAGATACTTCGGTCTTCCCATAAAACTGGACGTCTTGCGCCCAGTATTCGTACTGGTCGTGTCCTCTTTAAAAAATAAAAAAGAGCACCACATGTAGAGAGGCATAGCCCCTAGTCATGTTTACCCGCCCAAGGCCCCTTTCAAGGGCCCGGCGAGAGAAGACGCCCATCTTCTACAGTAGATACCTAGATTACATATAGGCTTTATTTTTGGGTCCTAAATGATAAAATAATAATTATTTCTTATTTTAAGGATGGCCATACATGTAAAGTGGGGATGAATTTTTTTCATTTACCCTATCATGAGGGGTATCGTCGAATGTCTTTTTAAATAAAGGTAAGGTTTCATACATGACTTTTTTATATTGTAAACCGTTTTGTCAAATTACAAGTTGCCCTTCCCCCTAGGAATATGTAAACTAGAAACTTAGAAACTTGCAATTTTCCATGCTAATAGATCATGCTAAATACTCTTTAGGAAAATTACGAAACGAACTTTGAACTTTGAAATTTTAAAGTAATTAGAAAAAAACCTATTACGCCTAAATATAAAAAATTACGCAATAAACCTATTGATAGTTAGACATAAGGTTATATTAGTTAGACATAGTTAGACCTAAGGTTATTATGTATGTAATGCACGTATAGCCTTACAAGGCTACACGTTCATTACTAGAAAGAAACTACGCCTTACAAGGCAAGGCGTAGTTGCACTTAACATGTGTGTGCGTGAAGCGTGATACTGACGGCGAGGTGTAGTTTAGACCGGCCTCACTGTGTGGTTCGCACCGCAGGACTCTGTCGTCATTTTTTTATCTGGGTCTGAGCTATAAGTATACCATTTGTAAATATTTCTTTATTTAATTATTATGAAAATTGCATGGCCGAAATGTTAGCTACGTCTATTTATAAAAGGATTTACGTTTATAGCTGCAACAGTGGTATAGTTAGTTTTATGATAGTACATCGTTTGGAGCACAAAATACAGTCACTCAGGTCACGATCCTAATTAAAGATAGCTGGAGATAACGTCCCGTCTCGTTTGAGTGCCGTAAAGAGTAAAGACTCGAGCGACCCTTTACCGAGTACCTACTGGCGTTTGACAAAGCATTTTGTGGTCAGTTCTAGAAGGGTGTTCGAAATTTAAATGAAATAATCGCGTAAAATACATACAAAAACCGGCCAAGTGCAAGTCGGACTCACGCACGTAGGGTTTCGTACCATTATACATTTTAATGTTCACATATTATTCCATTATTTTTGTATTAAGTTTATAAAGTAAGCGCATTTTACAAGTTAAGACTCTATAACTCCTGAACTAACAAAGTCATAAAAAAGCCGTTATAGTTTTCCTTTAAAGTTCATCACATAATGATTTTTTTTAGATTTTTCAGTCGAGCCAGCCGCTTAGCTTTAAGAGAGGGACATCATTTTAACAAAAAAATGCGCTTTGAAGTTGAATATCTTGCAAACGGATACAAATAAATAAAAATACATATAAATCAAAAAATCATCTTAGTAAATTCTCAAAATCGAGAAGGAGACTCTTCTCGCGCGCCGGGCCCCTGAAAAGGGCCTTGGGCGGGGAACCAAAACCAGGGGCAAAGCCCCTCTACTTGGGGTGGGAAGACGCGACCAGTACTAATACTGGGCGCATAGAGTCTGTTTTAAGGGACGACCCCCCGCGGCAGAACGCGGGGGAAACCCGTGGTGGAGCAAACTAACAAATAGGATGTCGAGTTGCCAAAACCAGGCACGACCAGGACCGGCGGTCGGCTCCAAGCGACGCGTGGGGGTCCCGACCCGGAGGCCGAGAAACGTGTTTGGATCCACTCCCTCACGCGCCGCGTTTGCCGGACCGTGGACACCAGCGACCTGGGGAAGGGTGGGAGTTTTGTAAAACTTCCGGGCCCCGACTTTTTGTGTCGGGGGGGAAGGTACGCCACGGGGACGACGGGGTGGCAATAGGGCTGCCACTCGTCAGGCCCCGGACGAGATTACGACGGATTACACCGGCATCTAGTTTGCCGGTGTAAGGAATGGTAGGGGGGGGATACGATCCCGCGATGGATGGGGGCGCAGTTGCGCCGAGGCGCATCATTGCGCTTGGGTGTGGCGCATCAATGCGTCAAGGCTCCTCCTCTTCGGGGGCGGTGGGGCGGGCTGCGTGGCTCCGCTGAGTCCTCTGGTGGGACGGCATCTCTTGACAGGTGGTGGCGGTCGGGCGGGCGGGCATGCCACGGCGCCAGGTCGGTCAGCTCGACCAGGCGCGAGGCATCCGCTCGCGCGAACAGCTTCGCGGAGAGCTGGGCCACAATGGCCTCCACGCTCTCCTCCCTGAGGTCCCTTGCTATAGTGGTGTTGCGGACGTACCACGGTGCGCCTGCGATTCGGCGCGATGCGCATCCTCAGGGGGATCTGCGGGTCCGCGTAGGCCGGACGCAGCTGGGCTACCGCCGAGTTCGCCTTCGCCACCGCCGATGAGCACTGACCGGCCATAGAGAGTCGACGGTCCAGGGTGACCCCGAGGTACTTGGCTGTCCTCCCCCACGGGATCACAGCATTGGGACTTGCCTGGGACTTGCTTGCGTTGACAGATAGTCGCCAGTTGCTCAGCCAGTCAGGGAGGAGATCCAGCATCCTGTGAAGCTTCGCCTCCTCCTCTCCTCCTCCTCTCCTCCTCCTCTGAAGGGGGGGGGGGGGGCACTAAAACGGCATCGCCTGCCGACGCAACGGCTTCAGCAAGTGGGAGGGGGGGAGGGGGAGAACGAGGGGTTCGAACTCCGAGTCCGTGGCGGCACTGGAGGTCGCACCGGATTTGGCCCTCTTTATGGTTCTGATCCGTTTCCGCTGCTTCCGAGCTGATGAGGGGGGGCGGCGGAAGCGGCGGAGCGGGGGGTGGGGTCATTTGCCTCCGCCATTAGAGATGTGGCGGTGGGCGGCGGCGGAGAAACCTCTCTTTCTGTAATAGTGGGGGCGTGACTCACCCGGTTCGTGGTCAGGATTGTGCGGGCAATGGGGCCCGCGTGGCGATTTCTAGCCTCCCGCCGGAAGACCGGGCAGTTCCGACTATTGGCGGGGTGAGGCCCCTTGCAGTTAATGCAAGTGGGCTGGTCGGTTATAGGTCGGGGGCAGACTCTAGTTAGGAGTTAGGAGTTAGTTAGTAGTTAAGTACCAGGGGGCGCCCGCAATGTAGCGCAGCACCCGGTTCTGGGCTCTCTGCAGCGACCTTTTCTGGGGTGCAGAGAGCAGATGGTGCCACGCAGGTGCTGCGTAGGTGAGGCGGGACCTTACGTACGTCTTGTACAAGGCCGTCCGCATATTGAGGGAGATCTGAGGAGAAGGAAGGCGGGGCGTAATTGCGCAGTGGCCGATTTGGCCATTGCCACGGCTGACTGGCGCTGGGCGACCATGGAGAGACGGCGGTCTATGACGACACCTAGATACTTCGCCGTTCTCCCCCATGGTATTTCGGCGTCTCCGATCTTCAGAGGAGTTGGGAACCCCCTTATCGCGGTGATGGCAAGCGCCTGGGACTTACCTGCGTTCGCAGACAGTCGCCAGTTACTCAGCCAGTCAGGGAGAAGGTCCAGCGTCCTCTGAAGCTTCAGAGCAGCGTGATCGGGTGTCAGCGAGCTGGTTATAAACGCCGTGTTGTCGGCGTATAACGCTGCGGTGGTGCCAGAGTCTTTGGGGACGTCGCTGGCGTAAAAGTTATACAGCCCCGGAGAGAGCACGCTGCCCTGAGGGACACCGGCGGTGATGGGGCGCTCTCCGGAGAAGACGCCGTCGACTCGTACCTTAAAGGTGCGGCCGGAGAGAAAGGATGCCACAAGCCTTACCAGAGGGGGTAGGACGTTGGCTCGGATGAGCTTGAAGAGCAGACCTTAATGCCAAACACAGTCGAACGCCTTTTCCATATCGAGGAAGACCGCGACCGAAGCTCCTTCTTGTTCGCCGCAACGGACAAATGGTGGATAACTCTTACCAGCTGGAGGGTGGTGCTGAGCTCCGACCTGAAACCGAATTGGTCCTCACGAGGAGGGAGGTGGGGAGCAAGGTGCTTGAGGAGAAGGAGTTCAAATGTTTTGGAAATGGTTGAGAGGAGGGTTATGGGGCGGTAGCCCTCTGCCCTTCTCAAGTTTTTGTGGGGTTTGGGGATAGTTGTGATTATCCCCAACTTCCAGGGAGTGGGAAAGTGGCCGGTCCTGACGATTCCATTATACAGGCGGGTCAGGGCGGCCACCGTCCTGAAAGGGAGGTGTCGAAGGGCAAAGTTAGGAATGCCGTCTGCTCCGGGGGCCTTCTTCGGTCTAAGGCGGGCGATAGTTTTTTGTACTTCCCTCGGAGAGAAGGAGAAGGAAGGGGAGGGAGGAGGGAGGAGGGAGAAAGTAGGATCACCTTTACCTCCTCGGAGACCGTTCGGGCGTGGTCCGCTGCGGTCGTTGGCAGTGGTGAAAACTGGCGCTCGAGGTGTTTGGCATGAATTTCTGCTCTGTCCTCTGCACGGTTGGAACGAATTCCAACGGGAGGCCAAAGGCAGGGCAACTCCTCAGCAAGGCGGCAATCCACTCTTTATTCTGACGAATAAGGAGTGAATTGACGCTCGCTATACGGAGACTGAGAGGCACTGCACTTTATTGCGGGTCGGCACGAACGTGCAGTGAGCGAGTCACTACGACACGTTTAGAGCGAGTCGACACGAACGTGGAGTGAGCGAGACACTACAACACGTTTACAGCGAGTCGGCACGAACACGGAGTGAACGAGACGCAAACACACGCACTAGGAGACAGGACGATCCTAAATTCTCAATGTGAATTTCGTGAGAAGGAGACACTTCTCGCGCGCCGGTCCCCTGAAAAAAACTGAAACTACGCCTACCCCTGAAACTACGCCTTGTAAGGCGTAGTTTCTTTCTGGTAATGAACGTATAGCCTTGTAAGGCTATATGTGCATTACATACATAATAACCTTAGGTCTAACTATGTCTAACTAATATAACCTTATGTCTAACTATCAATAGGTTTATGGCGTAATTTTTTATATTTAGGCGTAATAGGTTCTTTTCTAATTACTTCAAAAGTTACTGTCCGATTTCGTTCAAAGTTCGTTTCGTAATTTTCCTAAAGAGTATTTAGCATGATCTATTAGCATGGAAAATTGCAAGTTTCTAAGTCTCATAGTTTACATATTCCTAGGGGGAAGGGCAACTTGTAATTTGACAAAACGGTTTACAATATAAAAAAGTCATGTATTGAAACCTTACCTTTATTTAAAAAGACATTCGACGATACCCCTCATGATAGGGTAAATGAAAAAAATTCATCCCCACTTTACATGTATGGCCATCCTTAAAATAAGAAATAATTATTATTTTATCATTTAGGACCCAAAAATAAAGCCTATATGTAATCTAGGTATCTGCTGTAGAAGATGGGCGTCTTCTCTCGCCGGGCCCTTGAAAGGGGCCTTGGGTGGGTAAGCATGACTAGGGGCTATGCCCCTCTACATGTGGTGTTCTTTTTTATTTTTTAAAGAGGACACGCCCAGTACGAATACTGGGCGCAAGACGTCCAGTTTTATGGGAAGACCCCCCGCGACAGAACGCGGGGTAAACCCGAAGTATCTAGGAGGAGAAAAATCGGCGGCCGAGGGCGGCCAAGACCGGCAGTCGACTCCGGCGTAGCGCGGGGTCCCGGTCCGGAGACCAAGGAAACGCGTATGGTGCCGCTCCCACACACTCCGCATTTGTCGGACTGTGAACACAAACCGACCTGGGAAAAAGGGAGGGGGGATTTTTTTTCCCGAACCCCAGACTTTTGGTGTCGGGGGGGGAAGAAACGACACGGTGTCTACAGGAGTGGCATTAGGGCTGCCACTCGTTGAGCACCGGGCGAGTATAAGAAATACGTGCCGGTATTTTATTTACCGGCTCGGGGATAGGATGCGGGGGAAAGCGATCCAGCAGCGGTCGGGGCGTAGAGCGCGCTAACGCACCGTGGCGCCTCCTCTTCGGGGGCGGGGCGGCAAGCGGCGTGGCTCTGCGGGGTCCCCAGCACTGATGGCGTCACGAGGCAGAAGTCTGCGATCAGGCGGGCGGGCATGCCACGGCGCCAGGTCTGCAAGCTCGAGCCTGGAAACAAAAGCTTCCACGCTCATTATGCGGAGGTCTCTGTTAATGGTGGTATTCCTCACGTACCTCGGTGCTCCAACGATGCGGCGATTCTGCGTATGCTGCATCTTTTTCTGGAAGGACGCAGCGAGCAGGTGGTGCCACGCAGGAGCCGCGTACGTGAGGCGTGAGCGGATATAAGTTTTAAAAAGAGCCAACCTCATATTAAGCGGGACCTGGGCGCCCCGCGCGCCCATCGACGGAGGTGTGCACCCCCCGCCACCCTCCAACAACCGCCTCAGTGAGCGCCAAGCTCACATTCGCCGCCTCGCCGGCATCACCGCCGCAAGAGGAACGCCGTGCGGTAAGTGTCCCTGTCCCTACGGCCCCCTCACCGGCCCCCTCACCGGCCCCCTCGTCGAGCATCATCCCCCGCCCCCTGCCCCTCCCGTGCAGGTCACCAAACGGCAGCGACAGGAGGTGTCATCCGACGTCTCGCCGCCTGCCAAGCGTGTCGATCGCCCGGCTACCTACGCCGCAGCGACCACCGCCCCTGCGCCGTCCGGATCCCTCGTGGCCTCTACTTCGAGGGCCCCCTCGCCGATGGATGTGACCACGGTAACCTCCGCCACCCCCGCAGCGAACGCGACCTCACCGCCGCCGAAACCACCCCCCGGTGCCCTTCACTCATCGTGGAGAGGTTAGACGATTGGATAGACCATTTCAGTCGCCTCAGGGACCTCCTGGGGCACGCCCCGCACGCGAAGACGTGCGGCCAGGGGGTAAAATTCAGAGGGTGAAAAGGAGTACCGGTGCGTGCAGCGTTACCTGGCTGACCTGAGCGAGTCCACCTTGGTCAGCTGGTACTCGTATGCGCTGCCCCAGGACCGCGGTTTAAAGGTAGGCATCCACGGCTTACCGGTCAACACGCCTACAGAAAAGATAGCAGCATATCTCACCGCCAAGGGATTCGAGGTAGAACACGTGTCTCGAATCCTCGCCAAGAAGGACCGCGCCGGGTGTAACCGAAATATTAAATATGCTGAACATCAAGGTGGAAGCCTGGCGTGGGAAGAGTGTTCCTGCCCAGTGCCACCGCCGCCAGCAGTTTAGGCACTCTAGCCGAAACTGCCACCGCAAGCTGGCGTGCGTCAGATGCGGCGAGGAGAACGCCACCTCTGTCTGCCCCCGACCTATAACCGACCAGCCCACTTGCATTAACTGCAAGGGGCCTCACCCCGCCAATAGTCGGAACTGCCCGGTCTTCCGGCGGGAGGCTAGAAATCGCCACGCGGGCCCCATTGCCCGCACAATCCGGACCACGAACCGGGTGAGTCACGCCCCCACTATTACAGAAAGAGAGGTTTCTCCGCCGCCGCCCACCGCCACATCTCTAATGGCGGAGGCAAATGACCCCACCCCCCGCTCCGCCGCTTCCGCCGCCCCCCCTCATCAGCTCGGAAGCAGCGGAAACGGACCAGAACCATAAAGAGGGCCAAATCCGGTGCGACCTCCAGTGCCGCCACGGACTCGGAGTTCGAACCCCTCGTTCTCCCCCTCCCCCCCTCCCACTTGCTGAAGCCGTTCCGTCGGCAGGCGATGCCGTTTTAGCGCCCCCCCCCCTTCAGAGGAAGAGGAGAGGAGGAGGAGAGGAGGAGGCGAAGCTTCAGAGGATGCTGGATCTCCTCCCTGACTGGCTGAGCAACTGGCGACTATCTGTCAACGCAGGCAAGTCCCAGGCGCTCGCCGCCAGCAAGAGGTGCTCCCTTCCGGCGCCTCTGAAGATTGGTGATGCTGTGATCCCGTGGGGGAGGACAGCCAAGTACCTCGGGGTCACCCTGGACCGCCGACTCTCTATGGCCGCTTAGTGCTCATCGGCGATGGCGAAGGCGAACTCGGCGGTAGCCCAGCTGCGTCCGGCCTACGCGTCCCCGCAGATCCCCCTGAGGATGCGCATCGCCCTCTACCGGATGCCTGCCTTACGTACGCGGCACCCGCGTGGCACCACTTGCTCTCTGCACCCCAGAAAGGGTTGCTGCAGACAGCCCAAAACCGGGTGCTGCGCCGAATCGCGAGCGCACCGTGGTACGTCCGCAACACCACTATAGCAAGGGACCTCAGGGTGGAGAGCGTGGAGGCCATTGTGGCCCAGCTCTCCGCGAAGCTGTTCGCGCGAGCGGATGCCTCGCGCCTGGTCGAGTTGACCGACCTGGCGCCGTGGCATGCCCGCCCGCCCGACCGCCACCGCCTGCCAAGAGATGCCGTCCCACCAGAGGACTCAGCGGAGCCACGCAGCCCGCCCCATCGCCCCCGAAGAGGAGGAGCCTTGACGCATTGATGCGCCACACCCAAGCGCAATGATGCGCCTCGGCGCAACTGCGTCCCCATCCATCGCGGGATCGTATCCCCCCCCTACCTTTCCTTACACCGGCAAACCAGATGCCGGTGTAATCCGTCGTAATCTCGTCCGGGGCCTGACGAGTGGCAGCCCTATTGCCACCCTGTCGCCTCCTTGGTGCACCTTCCCCTCCGACACAAAAAGTCGGGGCCCGGAAGTTTTAAAAACTCCCACCCTTTCCCCAGGTCGCTTGTTTCCGCGGTCCGGTAAACGCGGCGCGTGAGGGAGTGGATCCAAACACGTTTCCCGGCCTCCGGGTCGGGACCCCCACGCGTCGCTTGGAGCCGACCGCCGGTCCTGGTCGTGCCTGGTTTGGCAATGGTCACTCCCTTGTCTACTTTGCCCCGCCACGGGTTACCCCCGCGTTCTGCCGCGGGGGATCTTCCCTAAAACAAGACTAAATGCGCCCAGTATTAGTACTGGTCATGTCATCCCACCCCAAGTAGAGGGGCTTTGCCCCTGGTTTTGGTTTTCCGCCCAAGGCCTCCGGTACGCCATGGAGACGACGGGGTGGCAATAGGGCTGCCACTCGTCTGGCACCGGACGAGGTAGAGACGAGTTACACCGGCATCTGGTTTGCCGGTGTAAGGATAGGTAGGGGGGGAATACAATCCCGCGATGGGTGGGGTGTTTACCGGGAGGCCGTGAATGCCGACCTTCAGTCCCCGTTCCTGTGGGAGAGCATAGGAGTACCAGCTGATCGGTGTCGACTGGCTCAGGTCGACCAGGTACCGCTGAACGACCCGGTACTCCTTTTCACCCTGCGGGTTAAACTTCACGCCCAGGGCGTAGGGCTTTGCGTGTGGGGCGTGGCCTAGGAGATCCTTTAGGTTTCGAAAGTGGCTAGTCCAGTTGTCCAGTTTCTCAACCACGAGTGGTGGGCAACGGGGAGGAGGCGGGGGCGGCGGCGAGGTTGTGTTCGTCGCGGACGCAGAGATCGTCGCCGTGGTCGTGTCCATCGGCGACGGGGCCCTCGAGGTCGAGACCGCTGGCGATCCGGACCCGGTCGGAGCGGCAGAGGTTGCTGCGGCGTAAGTGGCCGGTCGGTCAGCACGTTTAGCAGGCGGAGATACGTCAGAAGATACCTTTTGGCGTTGCCACTTGATAACCTGCACGGGAGGGGCAGGGGGCGGGGGCATGGTGCTCGACGAGGGGGCCGGTGTAGCACCGCCCTCGGAGTAGGTATACTTACCGCACGGCGTTCCTCTTGTGGCGGTGAGGCCAGCGAGGCGGTAAAGGTAAGCTTGGTGCTCACTGAGGCTGAGGCAGCTGCTGGAGGTTGGCGGGGGGTGCTCACCTCCGACAAAGAGCGCGCGGGGCGCGGCGGTGAGGCCGAACCCTGTTCGGCTGAGCGGGCCGGGGCCCGGACTCGCTGCGGGCCGCCGTCGGAAGGCATTGGGGCGGGGGGGTGTCAGTACACCCCCGCGAGAATGCCGAAGACGGCCCGGGGCGAGCGGTATCCGTGCCGCTCAAGCTGGGCTCGGTAGGCGTCAGGTATGCGCGCTCTGACGTGCGCGAGCTGGACCTCGATGAGGTGGAGCTGCGCGACGCACCGGAGCCGGCGCGGGAATGGCTGGGGCGGTCGCGGCTGTGCGGCCGCGAACCACGGTCGGCCATGGTTTGGGTACGGTATGTACGAGTGTACTATACGTACGTGGGCATGACAAACAATAATGTACACACGTGGGACACAATGTACATGTATAACGAAAGTTAATAATAAAAAGTACTCACACAAAACACGGTAAAAACTAAATACGGAACACGTATCTAGTGTCAAAGTAGTCACGAAAGTGTACTTACTTGCACTGGTTAAAACTTTGAGAGACTGGCTCCCCGTGACCCAACGTTGGAAACGTTAGAGAAGGAGACTCTTCTTTCGCGCCGGGCCCCTGAAAAGGGCCTTGGGCGGGGAACCAAAACCAGGGGCATAGCCCCTCTACTTGGGGTGGGATGACGCGCCCAGTACGAGTACTGAGCGCATGAGTCATTTAGTTTTAAGGGAAGACCCCCCGCGGCAGAACGCGGGGGAAACCCATGGGGGGGCAACACAAAACAACTGGAATGTCGAGTTGCCAAACCAGGCACGACCAGGACCGGCGGTCGGCTCCAAACGGCGCGTGGGGGTCCTGACCCGGGGGCCGAGAAACGTGTTTGGGTCCATTGGGTTATAAAACTTCCGGGCCCCGACTTTTTGTGTCGGGGGGGAAGGCACGCCACGAGGACGACGGGGTGGCAATAGGGCTGCTACTCGTCAGGCCCCGGACGCGGTCAAGACGAGTTTCACCGGCATCTGGTTTGCCGGTGAAAGGGAAGGTAGGGGGGGGATACGATCCCGCGATGCGTGGGGGCTCTGTTGCGCCGGGGCGCATCATTTCGCCTGGGTGTGGCGCATCAGTGCGTCAGGGCTCCTCCTATTCGGGGGCGGTGGGGCGGGCTGCGTGGCTCCGCTGGGTCCTCCGGGGGGGACGGCATCTCTTGGCAGGCGGTGGCGGTCGGGCGGGCGGGCATGCCACGGCGCCAGGTCGGTCAGTTCGACCAGGCGCCAGGCATCCGCTCGCGCGAACAGCTTCGCGGAGAGCTGGGCCACGAAGGCCTCCACGCTCCCTTGCGATGGTGGTGTTGCGGACGTACCACGGTGCGCCCGCGATTCGGCGCAGCACCCGGTTTCGGGCTCTCTGCAGCAACCCTTTCTGGGGTGCAGAGAGCAAGTGGTGCCACGCGGGTGCCGCGTACGTAAGGCGGGACCGTACGTACGTCCGGTAGAGGGCGATGCGCATCCTCAGGGGGATCTGCGGGGACACGTAGGCCGGACGCAGCAGCGCTACCGCCGCGTTCGCCTTCGCCACCGCCGATGAGCACTGGGCGGCCATAGAGAGTCGGCGGTCCAGGGTGACCCCGAGGTACCTAGCTGTCCTCCCCCACGGGATCGCAGCATCACCAATCCTCAGAGGCGCCGGAAGGGAACACCTCGTGCTGACGGCGAGCGCCTGGGACTTGCCTGCGTTGACAGAGAGTCTCCATTTGTTCAGCCAGTCAGGGAGGAGATCCAGCGTCCTCTGGAGCTTGATGGCAGCATGCTCAAAGAGGAAGTGAAGTACGCCGTGTCGTCGGCGTACAGCGCCACGGTCCGCGAACACGTCGCTGGCGTAGAAGTTGTAGAGCCCAGGAGAGAGAACACTACCTCGCGGGACGCCAGCGGTGATGGGACGCTCGCCGGAGAGGACTCCATCAACGCGCACCCTGAAGGTCCTGCCGGAAAGGAAAGAGGCTAATAGCCTTACCAGGCTAAGGCGAAGGTACGTTGGCCCGGATGAGTTTACAGAGCAGACCCTCATGCCAGACACTGTCGAACGCCTTCTCCATGTCTAGGAAAACCGCGACCGACGATTCCTTTTTATTTGCCGCAACGGACAGGTGGTGGAAGGGGGGGGATTAGGAAAACCTTTACCTCCTCGGAGACCACTCGGGCGTGTTCCGCTGCGGTCGTCGGCAGCGGTGAGAATTGGCGCTCTAGGTGCTCGGCATGGATGTCCCTCTATCCTCTGCACGGTACCTAACGTTACCATCTGGGTGGAGCAGGGGGCACACGGGGGCGGTGGCTCCAGTGAGGCTGCGGCAAAAGCGGTGGAGGGAGGGCCAGTCCTCTCCCGCCTCCTGGATGCGTCGGGTCCAGTCCGCAGCATTGAGGTCCTCGAGCGCGGCCTTTACCTCTGCAGTGAGGCGGTTGAGTTGCGCCTTCTGCGTGGGGCAACGCGTGCGCTGCCATCTGCAGCACAGGCGCTTTTTCTCCACAATGAGGTCAGCGATGTGGCGGGGGAGAGGGGGCCGCTTGAAGTGGCGGCGGGTAGGCGGCTGGGTCGCCGCATCCATTGCAGCTGTAATCGCCTCGGTGATCTGCAGCGTCATGGACTCGACGATCTCTGCAGAATCAACCGGGAAATTGGGCGTGAACTCGTGCAGCTGCAATGTGAAGGCGTCCCAGTCGCGGACTGGGTAGAGGGGGAGGGGGACGCACACTGGATTGGCGCGCAAAATGGCCAGGACAGGGAGGTGGTCAGACCCGAGGGCCACATCGAGGACCTCCTGGTGAAGATCGCCTGGGAGCTGGTGGGAGATGGCCACGTCGAGAACGTCAGGGGAGTGTAGAGGGTTCTCGGGGTAATGGGTGGGCAGTATGTGCCCACCACAGAATATCCGACTCGTACCGAGTCTGCGTGCAGGCGGTTACCGTCCGCGAGGAGCGAGAGCCCCATCCGGGGTGCTTACAATTTAGATCTCCGGCAATCACAGTCGGCTCGTCTGATAGGAGCTTGTGGATGTCGGAGATATTTAAACGTGACCCCGGAGGTTTGTATGCCGCGTATAGGCGTGTGCGGTGGGAGCCGAGGAGCAATTCAACCGCGGGGGGGGGGGGGGGGAGCAGGTGTAGAATCCTCCTACCGACCAGAACGGCGAGGCCTCGACACACTCGCTCGCCCCCCAGAAAGTCTTGGCGGTATACATGATATCCGGGGGCGTTGAAACGGTCCTGGGGGGACAGGAGGGTCCCGTTGGAAACTTGGAAACGAGTTTCCAACGGGAGGCCGAAGGCAGGGCAACTCCTCAGCAAGGCGGCAATCCACTCAATATTCTAACGAATAAGGAGAGGATTGACGATCGCTATATGGAGTATGTCGGCACTGCTATTGAAGCGAGTCGGCACGAACGTGGAGTGAGCGAGTCACTACTACACGCTGAAGCGAGACGGCACTAACTTGGAGTGAGCTAGTCACTGCAACACGATGGAGCGAGTCGGCACTAACGCGGAGTGAGACGCAAACACACGCACTGGGACGATCCATTCTCAATGTTTTTAAAAGGCTTATCTAATGTTCTATGTTAACCTACAGTACACTATGGGGTAGACGCGAGAAAAATAAATCATCCCCACTTTACGTGTAGGGGAGGTACCTGTACAGTGTAAATATTTTTCGTGATTTTATATTAGCATTTTGTCGACTTGGTGAATACACATCCACGCAAAGTTTCATCTTTCTATCACTAACCGGTTGGACGGTAAACCGAAGACGGACGGACATGACGAAAGCATAAGGGTTCCAAGATGTTTTTTTTATAACGCTTCTCGTATTAGTTTCACCTGTATGTTTGCTTGCTTGCTTGTTTGTAACCGACTCCTTTGGGCTCGATTTTGTCCTACTTTGAACGATCAGATTTAATTCAAACTTTGCACACCTGTCAAAGACCGATGACAATGCAATAATTCGATTAAAATATCCGATTATCCTGATTAAATTCGCCAGGATTCATCAATTTCTTTCCGCATCCTTTGCATGAGAGTAAGAGAGATAGAACTAGTGCGCGAACTACGCATGCGTGCAGTTCCAGGCTTACTCTTTGGAAAATCGTACTAAAAAGCAAAAAATAAATTATAGTTTATAAAACTCGCTTTTATAGAAAATCTAACTAAAAAATAAAAAATAAAATTTAATAAATTAGGATTAAGAATAGTGTAAATGAAAAATAAATGTTTATTATTGTAAAAATGCGTGGCGTGCAGTGTCTTCACCTGTACGTTTGTTTGTATGTAACCGACTCCAGTGGATATGATTTTGATCCACTTCAAACGGTCAGATTTCGTTTAAAGTGATTTTTAAGATATTATCAAAGTGAAGATCCTTCTCATATCTGCCAATAAAATGTTTATAACTATTGACACTATGTACCCTACGCTTTTTTACAATAAGAAACATTTATTTTTCATTTACACTATTCTTAATCCAAATTTAATACATTTTATTTTTTATATTTAATTAGTTAGATTTTCTATAAAAGCGTGTTTTTTTAGTTTTTTTAAACTATAATTTTTTTTCTATCAATTTAAGAGGCAAAGGGATACTAATGAAGTTTAACCCTGAACATTTTATGACATGCTATGGACAAATTTCGACCACAGGGCGATCGCTAGTAGGCAGTAATAAATTTTATTTCGTGTATGCTTACGTATGACTAAAATCAATAATATTATTATCACTTACTTTCAAATCTTAATTCACTTACCGCTTACGCATACATCAAGAAATCCGGACTGTAAATAGATCATTTACAATTTTAATGCCGCTGCAATCCAAATTTTAATTATACCAAACTCAATGAAGAAATTATCGATATCGTGGCGAAACAGAGCAATTATGTCGAGTTAATTAAAGAAAGCTTAATTACGAACGAACGAATGCGACATTCATAGTGTTTTGCGAGATTCGTTCTTAATAAGCCAATTGCTGTCAGTCTCGACTCGCCTACACGAGCGAACTGATTCCAGTCTCGGAGCCCACGATTGATTCTAATTAACGATAGGAGTATTTATTGGAGCAGCTCGCAGCTAATTGATTTCGCTGCCGATGTCACTGCGGGCTGCCTTTGTATATTTCTCGTTTATTAATATTCATTTAGAAACACGTTTGCAACACTGTCATGATAAATAGGTGACATTAATACCGCTGATAATACTGGTAATTCAAATATGGCCATTTGATTCAGTGGTAACGGTAAGACTATCCGAGTGAAATGATATACCAGTAGTCATGATATTTGTCTTTAGTTCTAAAAAAATTAACAGTAATTTACCTTACCTAATTAATTAACAAAAACATGAAATTCACCTAATTATTTTTAATACATCAAATTAACTTCTACAAAAACGAAGGTATTACAAGTTTAATTTACCGAGTCACTAATTGGAAGAGTTAGGTATTCAGCGATGGAGACTAATTAGTGTGCACGGGCTCTCGGACTAATTACCCACACGAACAATCGCTTTAATCGCAACTTACTGTTTACTGTTCCTAATGGAGTATGCTTAATTGTTTTTATTTTAAATACAGGTTAATAAAGGGTTCATAAGTTGCTTCAGTATTCGACCCTAAGATTCCATTTTCATGAAAAATTTAAATTTTATGAAAATGGAATCTTATCTTCATAAAAATTATATTATTCTGGCCGAATGTTCACAGTACCGACTAGGGCTGTAAGGGATGCAAAAATTTGCAGATACGCATTATTAGCGGGCCGCATCCGCGGAAGGGAATTAGTGTTACATAATTAATTGATTTTAATTATTATAATAATTCGCGAAGCAAAAACTTTCAGTACAGTTTTACGAGAGTTGTGCGCACGGAGGAGTATTATATTTGCACAGTTAAAGTTTATGTGAAGGAAAGCTATTATTTTTAATAATGCTTAGAAAAATTTGAAATTAATAAAAATAACAAAAATACACACTGCCTGAGGCACATTAACACACTTCTAAGTTCTAGTAATTTTAAATTTTTAATACTACGAATGGATAGTATGTCAAGTTATTTCGATAGTTCAATACGTTTTCCTCAATTGAAATTCAACTCTTTTTAGGGTTCCGTAATACTCAAGGAACCCTTATAGTTCCGCTCTGTCCGTCCGTCTGTCTGTCTGTCCGCGCCTCTAGCGTTTGTAATTATCAATATAAATAGATGAAATTTAGTATAGTTAAAGTCTGTGTATAGATCTCGGTTTTGGCATCGTAAAATAATAATAAATTTACTCCTAAAATAGGAGTGGCTCTCCATACATGTGAAGACATCTATTAACACCTCATTCATTAAAATCGGACCAGTAGTTTAGGCGCTACAGTGGAACAAACATAAATACATAGACTGGCATAATCATTACTCTTCCTTTCGGATTCGCCGTAGTCGGGTAAAAAGTTGTTGCTCTGCATTAGTTTGATTCAGATGAGAATGCGGATGCGGATGTTCGAATCGATGCGAATATTTGCGGATGCGGATGCGGATTACCGTAATACCTCTGGTACCGTCAGCACCGGTTGTACCCGGGCATGTGGTGACATGTGGTTGTGTATTCATTAGTAGACAGGTGGATTAATTGCCGCCTGACGAAATGAGCTGGATGCACTTTGAAGTTTCATTCACATGTGAGTAAACAGCTCCATTGATGTGCTCGCAGCTCGACTGATGTTGTCTGTACTAGATTTGTAATAAAGTAGGTTGCCAATCTTAATAACAAAATTAGGTCTGAGTAAGTACGTAAATTGAAACCACTATAATACAAATGAGTTAACTCCAAATTAGTTTACATTGCCATCTCTCCCATAAATATAATTGCGTTCCACTTATTGCCCATAAAAGCAGAGGAACGTGCGAACGGTACTGCAAAATTGTACAAAAGGAGTAGTAATAAGGGAAGGAACTACCCCGCTCATGTTTCGGTGACTGGAGCGGGCTTTCAAATAAATTATTTATCAACAGTATAGCAATTTTCTTTATGACTCCTCCGACGATACTGAGCAATTTACTCACGGAAACGCGTATTTACAACAACGCCTCAAACTCTTCGACGAATTAAAAGAGCGAGGCTTGTTGAAATAATTTTAAAGTAATTTTCTCTACAAGGTTACGAAATTATTTTGAGGCATGTTTACAAGGTTGTGTGGTATTTAAAATTATTAGAGGGTACAAACTTGGGTCTTTTATACATTATTGGATGATTTATACAGTATTCTCCGAGCGAACCACTCATGAAATACTGTAGTGCCTGGGACAGTTGGGTTTTAAATGTCGTATGGTTGCCCATGCACATACGGTATTCTCACAACACAGTCAGCCTAGTCCAGAGGAATGACTGGTCAATACGTCTGGGGCCAACCATGTGCGGGTTTCACCATTCGAGCGTCCGTATAATGTACTTGAGATCTAAAAAAGTCTCATTGGCACACGCCACAACCTGGTGATCGAACCTGCACTCTCTCGAGTGCGAATAAAATGGTCTACCCACTAGGCCACGGAGCTCTTTAGCAACATGTTTATTCTTTGTCTCAAGGTAGTTTTCTTTTAATGGAAAAGTTTATTTTGTAATCAATTCTTATCTGTATATACCTTTGTTTCCAACCATTTAGACACGGTACGACAAAAATATAATGTTTTGTTAATGATGAAATCTTTTACACATATATACAATTCATAAAACAATCACTCTATAAATGTTATTAATCAAAGTTTTAAAGTAAATCCCATCAACAAAGTGTGAGGCAATAAAGTAAATTCGGTGCAATACATTGGAAAACCCAATCCCCGCTGGCGGCCGACGGCGGGCGGCCCGACGCGGCGGTTCCAATTTCCGTAATTGAGAATTCATCAAGGAAATTGACGGGCAGACAACGATCCTAGTCTTTCGATTTTTGTATCTGTTTGTATAGCTTTTTCATAGTGTTGCAGGTCAATCAAAAACGATTTCATCCAAGTCATAAAACTTTTGGCATGGTTGCAATCACAATTTGCTAAAAGTGGATGATTTCCGACTTCCAAGACATGGGTATATAGCAGAGGAGAAAGGACACCATTTTTATCATACAAATTATTGATTAAAGTTGAGAAACATTTACAATAATTAGCTGTTTACAGTTAAATAATGGAATAATAGTAAATAGGTGGCTATAACCAATTCGCGCCTTATTAGCTTCTGACGGTTCATTGCCAATAATGTTCATTTTTAATTGTTCGAGTGCCCGAAACAATGAACAATCAAATGGAAACAATGCTAATAAAACCTTTGAAATATACACAATAAATTATTGTTCGACATATTTATGTGCGCCAGTAGTATTGTCTTCGATTACTCCGTAGCCCGTGCAAAAGTGCGGTCATTGAAGTTAGGTTGGTCTGTGTCTCTGTGATCATGGCATGAATATCAGACGTTTGTAGAGAAAAGTTAAATAATGAATAGCTATCTTAAAAATGTCAGGGTCAGATAAGCGACGCTATGCGGCGCTGCATTTTTAAGATAGCTTTCAAAATTTATTCACTACACAAGATACACGTTTTATTGTAAGAGATCCAATGTCAGGTTGCACCGCGCTGCACAGTGCATGTGCAGTGTATGACATAATATGAAACGTGCTACTTTTTGTGTAGTGAATAAAGTTCAATTTTGAATAGCTTTTTTAAAAATGCAGCGGACTGAGATCCCAGTCCCGCTAGACTCCTCTTATATTCTTACTGATAAAATTGATGTCATATTGTAGTATTAGTTGTATACCCGTCAGATTGTGCGGTGGGCCAATTCTTTTATTTCCAATTCAGGTACAGGGCGTCAAAGGTACAAAAAAATTGTGCTCACTTTGAAGTAGTTTTTTTCTAAGCTTAGTATGAACAGAGTTATAAAGTTTAGAAGTTTAATGATTTTCATTTCTACGTGGATGATTTTCCATTTTTTTATTTTTATGCAAACTACTACATAAAAATAAGCAATCCGTGCAAATGTCATTATCCTACTATAATATAGTATATTATTCAGTTACTATTCTATCTATATTATTCAGTCTGGCGGGGCTGGGATCTCAGTCCATGAGCATTATTTCAAAAAATATTAGCTTTCTGCACATTTCCTCCTCAAATACTTTAAATTACCGGACGAATTTCATACTCCTCCGGTTGCATATTTCTCGTAACACTGTACTGGAAGTTTTCGTTTCACGTATTAATATAATAACAAGCAATATATAACGTGCCTACGTTTCAAAAAAAAAAGTTGCAGGTCCCGAAATTTTGCAATACATAGTTCTTCGGAAAAACTACCGTATGTGACACAAACAACAATAACTCTTATTACTTAATGTGATTGCTAATATATAATGTGCAGTTAATAAATAAGAGTGCGGCGAGATAATAGATGGCGAGAAGCAATCAAATTAGATGCGGTAATCGGCTGAGAGCCAGCTACAGCTTTGTGGGTCGCCAGTCGCCAGTCGCTCGTCGTCCGCGGCGCCGTGTACCGCCGGGATTCGGTGTACCACATAATATGGACCTTAGTACCATAGTAATAAGATTGAAATTAACACACCTGTTATGTTGGCGACTGTATAAAATATTATTATTTATTCAACACACCAATTGACATAAGATTTTTTTTAGTGCGTAACTAAGAACCTACTATTATTAAATATATTATTTATATATTAGGTATATATTAAATAAGATACATCTTCCATAGTCCGTACTATAAATACTAACTTAACTATCTTAATTTTAACCCGTTTTCACGATACCGTACTTTTTCCTTGGGAATATTTTCCAAAAAAATCTTCATCAGCAGCTTTCAGAAGTTAAAAATTTGAAAAAGAAGATTAATACCTTTATCCCCCTTATTAATAAAAATATTTACCTAAACCACGGAATCCACGGATACGCGAATCCATGTTGCTGTTTTTGTCTCATAGGTTGGAAAAGCCACTTGACAGACAAAGACAGCAACATGGATTGGCGTATCCAAGGTGTAAATATTAAAAAAAAAACTGGAGAGGTGTCAAGGGACACCCGGATGGAACGAAGTTCCTTTCGATTAATTAGTGAAGGAATTGTAATCAAGTTTTATTTTTTAAAGTTATAATAATATTTTTTTATTATTAACAAATATAATGTAATATAAAGTTAATCATTAGGCTCAATTTTAGTAATAATTGAGAGAGAGAGAGACAGACAGAGAAACACACGCACGCCGCACGGCTATAGCAAAATGTGTTGTTACAGTCTTAATTTTTTCCGTCTAGCCCCCTTTCGCAACGCGCGATAAGGAACTTCGTTCCAAAACTTCGTTCCAATATTTACACCTCGGATACGCTAATCCAGGTGCTGTCTTTATTATAAGGGGGTATATTTTAGGTACTTGTGCAAACATTAATGTGATTCATGTAATCTAAAAAGAATAAATAAGAATTATTATTATAGGAATCATCAATAAAAATGTTCTTTGTAAATTGTAATGCATACAAATAACAATTAGTCGCTTGTCGGTCGCAGCAGAATGTGGTGTCAAGGCGTTGCACAAATGACGTCATCACTGATATGGGCCCGCGCCGCTGCCCGCGCCGCTGCCCATTGCCCGCTCAGCTTTTATCATAATTTAAGTTTTCCATTAGCCCTAATTGACGCGAACATCGTTCGTCGCTTACGGCCGCCGGATCGTTGTACGATTGTTATTATTGGATAGATAAATATTTCCGACTTGCGAAAGGTCTTTTCTTAATTGACAATCATATAAAAGTTTGATGTAACGTGCATTACGATTTACGGCTAATTTGAGATATTCCGAGACTAATTTCAGTTTAATTTTCATTGACACGAATTTCATGCTAATGGAGAAATAATATAATCTGAAAAATGTCCCCAGCTATAAAAGGAAAACTTTATAAAATCGGTTTTTGTTTATCAGACCTATATAGCTAGCTACTGTAAGTACTGAATTTATACAGACATCATCTATATATATAAAAGGCAAAGCTGATTGACTGATGTATCAACGCACAGGCAAAACCTTAAGGCTAGAAATTTGAAATTTTGCACACATATTTCTCATATGACGTAGTCATCCACATAAGAAATAATTTAATAATAAAAAGGATAAGGATTTTTCAAAATTCTACCCTCAGGGGGGTAAAATAGTATATTTAAGTTTGTATGAAATTTTTTATTCCTTGGACATATTAGCATGAAATTTCGTATAAATTGAGTACGGATAAAATAATGAGTTACATATTTCAGCGTTTTCTAAAATTTAGCCCTTAGATGGGTAAAATAGGGGATGAAAGTTTAAAACCTAAACTCACGCGGGCGAAGCCGCGGGCAACTAATGCTAGTTATAAACATAAAATAAAATCATGATGATAATCAGACACGATTTCATACTTTTTAGGGTTCCGTATCCAGTAGGTAAAAACGGGATCCTATAACTATGACTTCTCTGTCCATCCGTCTGTCCGTCTGTCTGTCTGTCCATCACCAGGCTGTATCTCATGAAACTTGTTACGATGATAGCTAGATAAATATACTTTAGTCTGGCTCCCATACAACAAACGTGTTTTGATTTGCCGTTTTGTACGGAACCTTTCGAGCAAGTCCGACTCGTAATTAGCCGGTTTTTGAAATTACTTTTGAAGTAAAACTTTTTAGCGGCATTGAGAGTTAAATGCAACTTCGCGACACGTCACGGCACGCGTCACGACACGATTTTGGATATGACGCTAAAGATATACTTCTTACCTTACATAAACTTAACTTTCAAAAGAACAGCTCAATACACAGATGGCGCTAGGTGAACAAATTTTAAATTTTCTATTCTTTATTGAAGTGAAGTTCTTTAGTATTTCTGTATTTTAAATGATGAATGATGTTACACTTCTGTCACGTGTAGTTACAGAGGTGTATGTGCGTATGAAAATTACGTAGTAGGCACATTCAAGAGGAGACGAGTATGCTGCTAATTACTAAAACGCTATTTAGTGAATTCTCATTTCCTTACCTTGAGTTACGTAGGAACTATTTTTTAATCTGTGCCTTAAGCGGACACTACAATAGAAATGATTAAGAGCGGCCGCGTCACGGGAACGCTTTCAGAAGTAATGAATTAGAAAAGTTACGCAGCACTCACGCGGATTGAGCGCGGCTCGCTACAACATTACTTTAATTAAATCTATTTGAACAACAAACTTTAATTAAATTTCATCCAGCAGTTAGGCGTCGCGGAGGAATAATCGCGCAATTAGTGCGGCCGTGAGCGTCGCCTTACACGCTCCCAGTTAATTAACTCAGTCGGCCGACCCGTCGACACCCGACGCCCGCCGCCGCTCCGCCCGACCGACGTAGTCGTAACACACCGACGCCTAGTGTGTTAGTGATTGTGGAATTGTTTTCTACTAGCTCCATACTCCAAACTTGTAATTTTATTCACTAAGTTCTCCTTATTCTGGTTTCACTTACTTTTAATAATAGGTCTTTACCTATGAAATTGCCGTTCTGCAGTACTGGCCATTTAAAATCAAAATAATTTTTGTTTGGCTAAGAATTATAATTTCAAATTAATTTTTGTTTTAAAAACATGGAATTCTTTTTCCAAAAGTAGTAATTTGTTTATTGATTAGTCTTACATTTTCATCGCATTTCAATCTTTTTCGTCATCATGGATACGTTAAAAATTCGAGTAATTATGGAATATGAGTACCGTCGTGCCAGCAACGCGGCACATGCGGCACGCAACATCAACGACGTTTACGGAGCTAATACTACAAACCAACGCATCACCTGTTATTGGTTTGCTCGCTTCCGTTCTGGAAATTTCGACCTGACAAATGAACCTCGCGGTCGTCCGAAGACTTTGGTCGACAATGACGATTTAAAGGTGATTGTGGAAGCTGATGATACACAATCTACGGATGAATTAGCAGCAGCTTCCGACGTTAACGTCAAAACAATATTGGTCCATTTGCGTCAAATTGACAAGATAAAAAAGCTTGACAAATGGGTGCCCCACGAACTCAATGATCGCCAGCGCGAAGTACGCCTCGAGACGTGCCTTGCACTGCTCAACGTCTGTTGCGGTTCAACAATGCGGTTAAAAATTTTGAACCGCATTGCTACCTGCGATGAAAAATGGATTCTGTTTGATAACCGCAAGCGCTCAGCAAGTTGGTTGGATCCTGGTTCAGTAGCTAAGCAATGCCCTAAACGAAAACTTATCCCTAGAAAAGTGATGGTCACTGTTTGGTGGTCTAACACCGGTGGTAACCGGTGGTGGTGGTAACGCCGGTGTGATTCATCACAGCTTCTTACCAAACGGGGTGAGCATTACTGCACATGTGTACTGTGAAGAACTGAACACAATGATGGAGAAGCTGGCACATCTCCAACCAGCATTGGTCAATCGCTCGTCTCCGCTACTCCTACACGACAACGCGCGACCTCATACTGCACAGCAGACGGTCTCTAAGTTGCAAGAACTGGGATTGGAAGCTCTCCATCATCCGCTCTACTCACCAGACCTTGCGTCTACAGACTACTACTTTTTGCAGAATTTGGATAACTTCTTTCCGGGAAAAAAATTCAATACCCGAGAGGCAGTACAAAATGCCTTTGAAGAATTTGTTGCCTCCCGTCCAGCTGATTTCTTTAAGAAGGGCATCAATAAACTGCCACTGCGTTGGCAAAGATGCATTGATTGCATGGGTGATGACTTCGATTAATGCAAATAAAAAATACATGAAAAAAATTCGTTTAAATTTTTTCATACAAAACGGCAATTTCATAGGTAAAGACCTAATATTATGACACTATGAATTATGATGCTCAGTCAATTATTTCAGTTATTTTGTTCACTAAGTTGACACTATGTTGCTTAACTCAGTCGGTCGCCCGACATACGGCAGCGTGCGTAACACATTGACGCCTAGTGTGTAAGTGTTATTGTTTTCTACTAGGCCCATACTCCATACTTGTAGTTTCCTTATTCTGATTTTACTTACTTTTAATATGGCGTTATGATGCTCAGTTAATTAACTCAAGTCGGCCGGACACTTCGACAGGGCCGACATACGATGCGGCGCCGCGTAACACACCGACGAATAGTTCTCTATGTCAGTGTTATTACATCTATTCATCGAATTTACACTAAGCTCTACTTATTCTAGAGTTTACTTCATGGTTCTTTTTAATGGTGGCTCCGGCTACAGCGGTAGGGTATTAGAGGAGCTTGGCTTACGCACAAAATGCACCAATAGGCATGTTGCCTATTTCTTTTTGTCTGTTCGATGTTAGACAACATGTTAATTAACAATATAGAACCCATTTTTGTGAATATTAAAAAAATACGAAGATACAAACAATTTCCATTTACAATAAGAAAGAGAGCGATTCATAGGCCTGTGACGTCACGAGTTGCTACCGCCATACATTTGTATAAAAACCGCTATAAATATCCGGCCAAGGGCGAGTTGCGCAACGAAGGGTTTCATACAAAACGGCAATAAAACACGTTTGTTCTAAGGGATCCCCCCTTAAATATTTATTTTATGTTATTTGTTGTCATAGCGGCAACAGAAATCCACTCTCTGTGAAAATTTCAACAGTCGAATTGTAAACCTTCTCATTGTAAATCTTTACTTATTCTTTACTTTACTTCACGGGTTTAAATGTAGTTTTCAGAAATAGATAGATTGATTCAAAAGAATTGTATTTAAGTATAAAAGTAGCACCCGTGTTAAAACTGGGGCAAGTCACTTGTAAATAATATTTCATGTTCCACTTTTCTCTTATAAAAATAAATTATCGGTATGAGTCGTATTACTATTGGAAGCCCACCGATTAATACGTAGTTATTAGTTATGGCACGGTCTCTGGTCACGCTCGCCACGTCATATTAGCGCTGACTTAATGACTACAATTAGAACCGTTTTAAACTATGCACTGTGAAAGATGTTATTGCCCATGTGCTTTTCTTTTTTGACGTGATAACGTCTTATAATTCGATGGAGCCGGCTGCACGCACGAAATAACATGACTCATGCGGCGTTACCTCGCTCTGAGACGTTCCATTTAAGGCTTGAAGTGCAAGTGAGAGCGCGGAATCTGTCTCTCACCTACTTGAGTGAGCGATCCATCAGTATTTTCTTATGACGTTGTCACGTTCAACTATCGTCAGTAAACCGACTTTACAGACAACCGATTTTTTTTTTATAAAATTTCTACGTAAAAATCAAGGCGGACTTTCGAAGCGAAAGTCTATAGCGCCAGTGCTATCGCGACCGCGACCGCGACAGCGCGACAGTTCAAGGTAGTAGAGGATTGTATGCGACGGCTTTTGAGCGCTGCAACAGTGTGCTGCACGACACGCTCGCTTTGAAAGTCTACCATATGATGTTTCCCACCCCGCGGGTTCCACCAGACTGAGCGATTTTCGTCGCAGATTCCGCCAGACTGCGCGGAATCCCAGTCAAATTGCGGTTTACGCCGCGCGTTGACGCTGTTTCAATGTGCAAGGTCTGCGCTACCCACAATGCATAAGTTAAAGCAAAAAAGTAAAGAATAAGCGCAGGCTACATACTGGAGAGCTCGTCGATTGTAACATTTTCAGTTTTTAAACGAACAATTTTCCCATATTTTTACTAAAAGGTGGCCCCGCGCAAGTAACTTACGCCAGTTCTTCTCGTCGCGCTAGTTTCCGAACCCGTGGTAGGCATCATGTAGGACAAATCCTATAAGTATTATTTAATAACCTTAATATTTAATAAAATATGGTCATAATTTTTTTTATAATTAAATTTTTTTTGTGTTTTATAGACAATTGGTAACAGATTTCTTTACTTATTAATTACTAGAGAAGGCGCAAAATAATCCCACAAGATCCGTGCATTTTGCAGCGATGAAAAGTCGCCTATGTCCTTTTCCCTCGTCTAATCTATACCAAATTTCATCAAAATAGGTCTAGTAGATTCGGAGCTTCTATCAAATCTTCCCCTTTTGGAATATTAGTGTAGATTCATCAATATCAACTTATAATTGCCTTCGATATAATAAAAAAGTATTTGTACTAGGTATTATTACACGCAATGTATAACATAATAAAAATATAGTTATGTTTGAATTATTGATAAAAGACTAGTGAGCCGTGTGAATGTAGAGTATTGTGAGCTAACAATATACGCTGGAGTTATTCGATTAATACTGTGAGTAACAATAGAACGGGCTAACGTGCCGCAGTATGTGGCGTTTAATAGAGAAACTTTAATTGTTTTTAGACACAGCTCAGTTTTCGCTTCAAGTCTAATTAAATTAGTTTTTTGATTTAAGAATATCTTTGTAGCCTTTGGGCCTAGCCCGTTGGTTTTATATATTTGGCTACCTAATACCTATATTTTGTCAAATTTATGTATAGAGATCACTTCGTAAAATACTAATAATTAACAAAGTCTAACATATTTAAAAACAATACAAAGAGATAAATAATATTATTATAAATATACTATTTCAAGTCATCGATTGTCAGGCAGACATTAAGTTGGATTAGACCTAGCAGTGGCGAAGGTTTTAAAGAACTCCATTCTTATCGGCTTCCCTTTCAGATTGCCATATGAAGACCTCCAGCCGAAACTTTATGTTATGGTGGGGGATCAGAGGAACCATATCTCGTTAGAAATAAAGTTGAAATTCAAACTTATATGCTGAAATATTCGGAGTTATAGAATATCATAGGAACCTTATTTTGTTAGAAATAAAGATGAAATTCAAACTTAAGTGCCGAAATATTCGTAGTTATGGGACATCATAGGAGCCTTAATTTGTTACCAATGAAGTTGAAATTCAAACTTGTTTTTAATAGCCGGCTCGCCAACTAAATAACAATATTATTAATATGATTTGTCCGATGTCAGTTCGAAGTAATTAAGGGCTATTTTTCTGTGACGCTAACCCACAATTTTGTAGCTTTCACCAATGAGGAGCCGTTATTAGATAATATCACGTGGACCATGAGACAAATAAATTTTGAAAAGTATCTCGGTGGTACCTCTGCCGCGCGTCCTTGGATGTAAAATCATGTTATTACATTAATAATGATTATTGTTCAACTATTATTCTTGAAATGTAAATCATATTGAGCAGTGAGAAGTGATAAATATAATTTGTCTTAAATTTTAAACTAATACGTGTTTATGCATGAGTATGTGAATATTGAATGTGAGACTACTTGACACAAGAGTGTTGTGTTTATTGTTGGTGATAAATGGTTTGAATAAATTTACTTTTACGGTAAGCGGAAAGTTGGATACGTACCTACTATCAATTGTAATTTGTAGTTATCATATAATTAGACGATCATAATATTATATAATATTATTTAATAGGGTAAAGGGAAGTATTTTAATATTATGATTATCTTACAATAGTTAATTAAAACACAAGAAATCGCTTTATTATTAAGTACCTATTTTGTATTTGTAATATAGCTAATTGTAGGTATTCTTATAGTTACCTAAGTATTTACAATTTCTCCCGGACACGACACAACTCACACAACTCTACACGCTTGTAACGACCTTGAACATCATACATAATATGGTGCTAAATTTCCTTTCAAAAAAACTTGCACCACTCACGGGGCTTCCCTCTGAAGTAATACCACCCTTCGCCACTGGGACCTAGTCAATTAAATTACATATTCAGGACCTTCGAAGCAATAAAAAGAAAAAAAGAGCTATTTATTACTATTTAAGTACTGTACTACGTGCAACTTGGTCAACTCGGTATCGGAGACCAAAGTTGATAATGAAGAATTGAAGGCTATTGTGGAAGCGGATCCATCGCAAACCACGTCCGAGTTAGCTGCAGGCTGCGGTGTTAGTGATAAAACTGTTTTAATCCACTTGAAGCAAATTGGGAAGGTGAAATAGCTTGAATGGTGGGTACCTCATGAATTGAGTGCAACAAACCAACAAACGCGCGTCGACTGCTGCGTTACATTACTCAACCGGCACAATAATGAAGGTATTTTAAATCGAATCATTACCTGTGTTGAAAAGTGGATCCTGTACGATAATCGGAAACGCTCATCGCAATGGCTGAACCCTGGCAAACCAGCCAAAGCCTGTCCCAAGCGAAAATTGTTACTTGTGTTTTATTGTTACTCAAAAAAAGTTACTTGTGAGCGTTTGGTGGACTAGTACCGGTGTCGTTCACTACAGCTTTCTTAAACTTGGCCAGACGATAACGGCAGATGTCTATTATCAGCAACTGCAAATCATGATGGAAAAGCTAACTACTAAACAACTAAGGTTGGACATTCGCTCTAGGCCACTGCTACTTCAGGACAACGCTAAACCACACACTGCGTAACAGACAGCTACCAAATTAGAGGAGCTTCAATTGGAATGTCTAGACATCCATCGTACTCCCCGGAACTTGCTCCATCAGATTACTTTTTTTTTTTTAGAAATTTGGATAACTTCTTGCAAGGGAAAAAAATCAACTCCGATGGGGCAGTCCAAAGCGCCTTCAAATATTTTATTGATTCCTGTCCGAATAGTTTTTTTAATAAAGGAATCAATTAACTACCTATGAGATGGCAAAAGTGCATAGATAGCAATGGTATATACTTTAATTAAATAAATATATTATGTTTTAAAAAAATCGACTTTATGTTCCTCCGTTATAAAGGAGGAACATAAAGACGAACATTAATTTCATATGTAATGACCTACTATAACAGGAAATTGTTGAAATGATAAAGAAGCTTGGTATGCACGTAAACACTCATACGGTGGTAAGCCTCGGGGAATGCGGGTAACAAGCGGCGGGGGCGAGGCACAAAAATCTGGTGCAATAACTTTAATCGTTCCAATTAGCGTCTTCCCACACAACCACAACCACACCGACGCGCGACGCGATAATATGTCGCAGGCTAGCTGTAGTTACGTGTGAACCACATCGCAACCACCTGTGGCACCGAATATTAGGTCCCACACGAACCAAAACCCCACACCACCGACGTGCAACGCGATAAGAGGTGTGGTTACGTGTAAACCACATCGCAACCATGCGTGGCACCGAATGTTTAGGGCCTTTCCACGCGTACCAAAACCACCCCACACCGCGCGACAAAATGTATTCAAGCTGTGGTTACGTTGTGGTTGCGATGTGGTGCCGAGTGCCGACAAAATGTCGATGTTTGTTATGAATTACCGTTATAATACTCGATGTCGCTGGTGGTTGTGTTGTGGTTGCGATGTGTCCGCAGCTTGGCCACATTTTGTCGCCGCGTCGGTGTAGTGTGGTTGTGGTATGTGTGGGAAGCCTTTATGAGCGCAAGCGGGAAAAATATTGACAGCTGCTCATAAATACTTTGTAAACTTGTAAACATCAACAAGCTACGCATAGCTTGGCTATAGACTAAGGGTTTAAAGCCAGATTAGGCGTACCTATTTTGTTTTATGTGTGGCTAATTTAATTAAACAAAACGCTTACAGTAAATAGTGGTTATATTAAATGATACTAGTGTTTGCCCTGCTGAATTTCGACATTCACCCATAATTATAGGAAACTTGACTTATATTTAATTTCGTACATTGAAGGAGTATTTCCTTTAGTACTTGGCTTAGGAAAACGTATTCCAGAGATATCATAAATTAAAAACTTAAGATTGATAAATAAAGTTGATTTAAAAATATGTATTTTTGTTTTTTAATTTCTACTGATGAAAACACGTCAAATAACTTCCGGCAAGGATGTGATGACACAAACACACTAAACACATATGTAGTAGTGAACGGAACGTAGAAACGTTCCGTACGTTTCTGTAAATAAATAGTTCATGATGTCTTAAAAAGATTTTTTATGTCAAAACGTCAAACGGAACGTAACACCGCTATTTTACCACTACGGACTTTATTAGCAAAGATTACAACTTACGTTTATACGGCCACTCAGTTTAATACAAATAGTACTAGTATAACGTCACAGCACAGATAATCTATCAACCAACATAGTGTTTTCGGCGGTTTCTGAAAAGTGTATTTTATTATATTTTTTTGTAAGTTTTTAGGTTTCAAAATAACGTAATATATATTTTTTTTGTGTAATGTAACAATTATAAAGCTTTTAGGATATAAATAGAAACAAGTTCAAATAGCCTATTCATATAATTTTTACTTTGAACTTTCAATGGGTTCTTTTGCCTCTGATACAAAAAGAATAAAAAAATTATAATTGTGATAGATTGACACACGTCAACGTGTAACAAAATTGTATCGGAGTTTTGCCGGGGAATACAATGGGTGACGTTGTGGTTTTTGTATTTCTTTCATACATTTTTGTTATTTCGGTTCTTAATGTGTAATATTGGTAGAATATTAACCATTAAATATTCGTTAACGTGCACAAGTGTGGGCAAGTGGTGCAACTTCATAAAACGTGCTATTTTGTGTTCCCTCCAAAACTCCCTAGGAACTTTCAGTAAAGCTTTACTTTACTGAATCGATTGACTTGACTCATTGACTGCACTGACTATTTATTTGGTCTTTGACTAGACTTTAGACTTGACGATTTAGTGTTGAAAATTGAAACAAAAATTCTATTTCCCGCATTTTTAACTTGACACTGGCAAATGATTTTAAGCCGACGCCATATATTTAAATTAAAAAATAAAATGTATATTTCAAACGCATGCATAGTGTGTGTACTTATAAATAATCTGAGGTAGTATGTGTTGGAGACTTGTAGTTATTTTTACTAATTGTATGTAATTATTTATAAAAATTATTTTAAAAAATATTAGCTTTCTGCATACCTTCGACTTCCACATAAACTTTAATTTACCGGCCAAACTTATACACTACCGGTTATACAATTCTCGTAAAACTGAACTGAAAGTTTTTGCTTCACATATTATAATAATAATTAAACCAACAGCACATTTGATACTTACATAACACTTTCTTAGAGCGATCTAAATCGATCTAAATTTAAAAACCCACAAAACTTCTGTGGCCCTATATCCATCGATGATCTTCCCGATGTTATCGTTGTTCCAATCCATTTTTTTGTCAAAAAAAAAAATAAACAGCCTGCGCAGTTGCGCACGCCGCGAGCGCATCTAGACTTGCGCGATGGCGGTAGCGTATCGCTTTGAAACGCGAAAAAAACGACTCGCGGTGGATCGCAGCGTACCTATATCCGTATCAGCACCGTACCAAACATGTGTCCAAACTAGCGTTCTATGATCGCGACGACGATACGAGTCGGAGGTATGATACGGACAGAAGAGCATGTCTGGACCCAGCTTATGCCGTACCGTATCGTTTTTGAATGCGTGGAACGGAGCGTACCTGTGTTCGTATCGGGCCGCTGTACCACCGTACCGTAATGAACATGCGTACCAACAGGCATAAAATTAGGCGCATTCACCTGTCATAGGTCATGCTGAATGCTGCTAAATTTAAATACGTCTTGCTAAAGCCAATAGAATTTTGTATCTAACAGATAACTGTAAACTCTAACGCTTTCTTTAATCCTGATACAGACACAGGCACTCTCACAGTCACAACTAAGTCTAACAGCAAAAGACCCATTGACATCGTAATGCGATCAAATAAATGAAATTCATAAACATTAATAAAAACAGGGGAGGGTGGTAATTTATAACACTGATTAAATATAATGAAACGGCAAAACCCTGGTATCTATAAAATGCGTGATTCGTGCGCTTGCGCAGTAAACGCCGTGCCTGTTTTCTAATGAGGTATATAAAACATACCTGCAATGTATCATCCGTTATTACTTCAATAGCAGGAAATGCCTATGTCAATTGTCCTATAATAACCGTAATTTTCTGGAACACTTTTTACCTCAGCATCCTACCTACATCACAAAAAAATTCTGCAACATTGTCCATAAGTATCCGGCAGCGAAGTAGTTCCGCTCGAAAAATACTTACAGATGTTCCTTGTAAATATAATGTTCAAGAAAAGCACAAAATTACCAGGCATCTTTTTCACGATTCAGTTCTAGGAAATCATAATATACGTTAAAGGTACTTATATTATACTTTACGAGTATGAGTACGTAGAGTTTGAGTACGGAAAACTTCGCCTTGCATAAATAAACCTGACCTAACCTAACCATACATTGATTCAGCAAGAAACGAAATAATTCTTCGGTATCGACCGAAACTCTTCGATGCCGAATCACTTGCAAAAAGCACAAAATATATTATGGGCGTATTATAATGCAGTTCTCGCTGAGCTATAGTTCAGCACCAATTAAACGGAGTCCCAGAAAGGGGCTCATTGTTTTTGCTGGGCTGGCACGCTTTGTGCAAGCCGAACATTTTCGACGACCAAAAATATTTGGCTGCTGTCTTTGCTTTCGCGTGCAATTTTACTTTAAACGCGCTTACGAATTTTAGTAAAGGGGAAATAAAAAACAAACGCGGGATGCTTAAGAGCCTGAGAATTGTTCTAAATGTAAATTAGACCATTCAAGTCTCGGCCAATTTTAAAAGCTTACGTTGCGATACATACCTACGGTTTACTTCATAGAAACTTTATTATTTTATTCCTAAGTGTAAGTTTTATTTCGACGATCTGAAGATTTTTTTCAGGCTAAAGCCTGAAATTTCTTGTTAAAACAAGAAATTTCTAATGAATTTAATTTGATGAATGAATGAAATTAAATTTCTAGTATAGACTTTCTCGATAGAAGCTAAACGCTTCAAACGAGAAAGTTTATGAACATTTTCTTGAATATGTCAATTTTCACTTTGTTAATTTAAACAAAATGAAGGCTTCCATTTTTAAATCGATGGACATTCTACAAAGAACGTTTAATCTCTTCAACCCTTTACAGCTATCGCTATATTATGTCCGAAAAAATGATTAAACCGGGATGAAACAAATAAAAATCAAATGAAATATTGCATTAATAAAAAGTAAACAACGTTTTGGGGAAGGTATGAAGGTAACTGTGAGTATAATAAGAGGGAAGCGGCGCATGATTAGCGGTGGCCGGCGCGGGGAGAGGGGGCCTGATTGCCAGCCCAATTGGGTCTTATCCGCCCGCACATGGGAAATATTTTTAATCAACACCTCCATTGAACTTACGAGCGGTCGTACGTGAGCTCGGCGTACAGGGGCGGATTTAGCAACACTAAATAAATCATAATTCTTAAGAAAACATGTAAAAATGTTTGGAATTACACTTTTTCTTGGTGAGATGGATAAGGTTATACCAACAATAACGTTATACATACTCAGTATGAAATTACTAACGAACTAATCCAACAACTTTTCTACAACAGCAAGTTAATATTTCAACATGTAAAATTGCTTTTCTATAACTTTTAATAATACTATCCGATATACGATATAAGGATAATTTATTACTAATATTTAATAAAGCCATCATCAAATAAGTGAACTAACTATGGCATTGTTGATATTTAAACATAAAATCCGAAATGACAGTTGTATTGTAACTGATACAAATTACAGTAGCGTAAATCCGGCCCTGGCGAGGGTGGAACAGGAGCGGCGGGGCGGTGCTTGATTGGCCGTATGAATGTGAGTAGATTGCACCACTTGGCCCCACGCCGTGCCGCGACCACGCGCGACCGTTTCGCGCACCTCAATCGCCTCCAATTACATAATACATGCACACGGTACAGTTTGATGATCATCATCACCCACCATCATCAGCAGACTAATGGTAGATGGTATTCCACTGGTATCAACACAATTGGCGCTTCTCCAACCAACTGTACAGCCACATGAGAAAAGGTGGTCCTCTTTCCACAAGCTTTCCAATTTAAGAGGATGTCTATAGCTGGTAATTGTAAGCAACGCTCATTAAGCTTTACAAGAGATAGATTTTCTTAACTATGTTGTGGAGACCTCGTTAAAATGTTTGCAACAATTTGCGTCATTAGATTTAAAGGGCCCGATAGTTGTCATGTCTCCTCAAATCTTTTGTGTTTGAGCTGCTTAAAAAGGACATCAATATTCTTATTATTATGCTTATTATTATTATTAGGAGTTCGATGGAGAATCCATCGAACTCCTAATAATAAGCCCACCACGGACAAATTAGAAAGTTATTGCACACCAGAATTTAATCTGGATGTATATAAAATTCTTTTCTTTACATGACCTATATAAACGTATGTCACGTTTTCAATAACCTTCAGTTTTAGCTTCATAATTTCAACCCGTCCTGTTATGAGACTTCATTTTGTTACGAAATTGGCTAACATAATATACTCGCGCTACGTTATAAAAGTTTTATGAAATGGCTGGAAAATGTGCGACTTACACGGTACACTTGACTTATAGCCTGTGTAATTGTGACGGGAGTGAGTGTCCCGCTCACAGGGGGTAGGCAGTAGGCACTAGACGAGCTCCTGCCGCAACTCATCTTGTATTATTAACGACGTGTATTGTAATCACGCGGGGCGATCTACGCCGAAGGTAGGGTGGTATTAAATTCCGACAGCTACGTGATAAATCGAAATTGGAAAAGTTTAATAATGTTCGGTTGCTCCGAAAGCAATAAAACCGTTTATAAACGGGCACAGGCGAACTAGACGGGCAGCGGGGACGCCCGCCTTCGAGCCTTTTAGGGACTCTTGGGCAAGTCCGTTTTGCGTTACGAGCTTTAAATTGATTTTGCTCGTATCTAGATTAAGCGATAATGTGCCTCGAATGGAATTAGCCCGCACAAATATTGCCTTACATGGCCTAATGGAAGTTCGCCAGGTATTGACTTTGTTTCAACATCATCAGGTTTGTTTTGTTCCCATTAGAATCTAACTTTATTGTAAGTTGTAACGATGCTGTTGCGTAAATATATTTTTAAATAAGTAGGTACCTACTTGAAAAGGAGATACTCAGATAATTTTAAATTTTTTTAAACTACTTTTTGTGACTTAAACATAACTTAAGCAATAGATTTTCTTTAAATTAATTCAAAAGTTACTGTCTGATTTCCCTCATAATAATTTTAGCATAGAAACAATAGAAAGTTTCTATCTGTTAGGTTTAGAAATACCAGGAGGAGACCAACTTATAAACCACTTATAGGCTGATAACTCGAAAATGGCTGCCTCGAAAAAAAATCATGTGTGAAACCTTGCCTTTATTTAAAAGATCTATTCGTCGATACCCCACACGATGGGGTAGAATGAAAAAATATTCATCATCCCCACTTCACATGTATAACTGTGGGAATAGTAGAAGTCTCAAAGGGAGATCTCCTACAGAACGAGGTGGTATGTTCGGTAAGACCGAAGCCTACTTGTAAGCATTTCAGCTGTTGTATATTATAATATAGTACCGAATAGTGCGATTAAGGATCGTGGCGCTAATTACACCCATCCGTGATCCGCCACATAACCGTACCAAATTTCATAATTACAGAAGCTGACAGGGCGGATGAGACAGGCAGACATACTGAAGACTGAAGGACAGACAGATAGATAGTCAGACAGACATACATACTATCCGACAGACAGACAGACGTACAAACAGACAGATAGACAGACAGACAGACGGACGGACAGACAGAGCAGAACCATAAGGGTTCCTTGTAGTAATACGAGAACCTAAAAATATTACCGATTCCAAAACAGAATTTTAATAGGTTCGCACAGCGGTATAATAATTACGCACATGTGTTCAGATCTCACAGCCCAGGTTCCCACAAGTTATTATAATAAATACATGACGTGATACTATCTAATTAAGAGAAACATTATGTTCATGCTAAAACCGTGGATGCTGATCGTTAAGGAAACGAACCCAGTTTTTAAGTGGTTAGACTTAATTCGAGCGATATATTCACGCCAACGAATATTGTTAATGGCATTTATTCATATTACCCTCTGCAGTGCGAGTAGATCGTGAGATACATTCTAAGCGAGATAGTTACGTATACCTAACGAGAGCGAGTCTATCAAAACAACTAATGATTTATCTTTAATCTATTATTCATGTGTTGCTTCCGGCCGTTAGGTCCGTGAAAGGCATAATTTAATTATAATTGATCATTAAATAAAGACTAATTTACCTAACATTTTAGCGAAAAATAAAAATACATAGCCATAAAACTTCCAGGCATGTCATGCAGTTGCAGATCGATTTTATTAGGTACCTACTAGCTTTTGCCAGCGGCTCCACCCGCGTAAATACAGTATTCCTCAGGAGCACTGTACTTTTTCGGGCCTATGTATAAATTCAGAGCCTAAACTACTACCATACCACATTTCATTAAAATCCGTTCAGTAGATTTTGCGTGAAAGAGTCACAAACATCCATCCATCCATCCATTCATCCTCACAAACTTTCACATTTATAATAGTAGTAATATTATTATTGTCAGATGGGGCAAGATAGTTGATGGGCAAAGCACTGTCAACAGTGCTATAAAAAGTATGTTCTACTGGACCCGGAAAGAACAATAAATCCAATACTGGTTAGACTCCTCTTGCCCTAACAAACCTTAAAACGTACTATTTTAATTTCAAACAACAGTCTACAGTATCAAATATAGTGTAACTAACAAGCTTGTAATATATATAAATTAATGACGGAAATAATATTTATGATAATATGTGGTATATGCGATGCGGTAATAGATTAATTAAACTTAGTGTTCAGCGGAGCGTTTATCATTATTTGCACAGCTAATGGAATAATTACCTCCGTGGATAATTGTCGAGACGAGCGACGTAATGAATCCCAAATCATTCTCGTTCCGTTTGCACAGCTAAGTGCTAAAAGCATGTCTCATAAAATACATTTTAGAAATGAAAAGTTGTACACAGTAAGTATTGCCAAATCTACGTCTTTCTACGTAGATCTACACGTATTGTATGCCTTTTTTGCAAACCCGCGAACTTCAGTACCAGAATCTAAGTATTTTCTTTTAGTTTGTACAAATTTGCATAATAACAACTCACCAGACTGAAGAAGTATATTTTTCGTTTCCGTTTCAGAAATAACAAAAGGCGATTCGTCTTAAATGTTTCCCATAGTGGCCCAATTTGTATAAAACTTATTTACGTTGCCATATGGCAGTGCAAATGTCAAGCGTCTATTTTCTTCGATCAATTTGATGAAAACTAAGATCAGAAACAGATTTACCACTGACACGCTAACAGGTTTACCTTTCACGAAAAGTAGCTTAAAAACAAACAGCGCGCCTACGCAGGATCACATTCAATATTTAAAAAAAAAAAATATTATTTTAAAATTCCTGAAAATAATAAAAATGGAGTAATTTTTATTTTATCTATCTTTTTTACTAGCTCTTGCCCGCGGCTTCGTCCGTTCAATAATTCTTATATATGTATTACATATGTATACAATATGGAAGTCTTCGAAATTTATACGGACACATATAGTGATTTTGACTTTTTCTAAAGTAGACCAAGCATATGCTACCTATTTGTAGGCTCACGCTACCGGAACTCCCGACGGCCGGCCGGTCCCTACATTTTAAATTTGTAATATCTTCGAAAATATTCATATAAATTACATGCTGTAAAGGGCCATATTGATCTATATTAAATGCACAAAGTATTTAAGGTACTCAAATTTGATAAGGATTAATGATGTATTGGTTAAAATCAATTCGTAAATAAACCATTCTTTTTCGCAAAAAGTAAAGGATAAAAACTGGTTATTGTGGGTTATCCCTAAGATATAGACATATAGCATCACGGACTTTTTTGTAGAACTTTTTAAGGTCTACTGTAGTACGTTACTTTGATCTATCTCGCAGGGTTCAGCCAGCGTTTACAATGTAAGCGAAATAAAATGTGATTACGACATCACATTAGAAACCTCTAAAATCATCAGTGTTTCTTTTGAAAATGAAATACATTGTCTGATGGTCTACCACAGCATGGTAAATGCTGCCAATACAACGTGACCTCCAAGAACTCTATGTTCTGTCTCTCTTTTTTAAATAAATTGTATAACAAAATACTCGTTTAATTCAGTTTCACCTACCCTAACTTCTTCATTTCACTCAGAAAAAAAAACGTAGATCTACGAACTTTTCATATGCAAATTTTACTAATTCTACGTAATTTTCTCATCGGGTCTACGCCTTTTTCAAAATCCGAGTTGGCAACCATTGGTTGGACATGAGAATTTTGTTAAGGCTTTATTGGGTGGTTTATTTTTGGCACACGGATTTTTTTGGTTTCCATAGGTAACTATTAGTTATGTTGGAAGAGTATTTTTTATCTCAATTATTCAGTTAGAATACTATAAAATATAAATTAAGATAGGTAATCATTTATTAAGTTGACATTTATACATGACAAACTCAATGTATAAGGCTGGGACTCAATTATCCGGAAAGCGTAAAGGCCGGGGAAAATTCAGAGCACTGAAATTTAACTCTTTGCATAATTTAATACAATAGAGCTGAAAATCGAACACACAAGTGTAGAGTCAAATGTCAACGTCATATATGACAGCTCGATACTGACTCGATACTTAGATTTTCAAATCTATTGTATTAGCCCAGAGTTCTATTGTCAATGCTCTGAATTATCCCGGGATGGTCGGACTCCAGACAATTCAGTCCCAGAGTAAGATCATGTACCATTAAAAATATGTAAGTATATACTACAAGCGCATGAAAGATAATTTTATTAATTTTTTAGGATAATTAGAAGGCAATAATTTTATTCCAAGTTCAACGTATTCGAGAAAAAAGTAAATTAATTTTTTACCGTAATACGATGGATATTATTTACATATTTAAATTACGTCTATACAAAACTTCTGTTTTTAATTATAAACTTAATTTCGTTATGATAAATCTATGGAAATTTTTACCTCGGGCTCCCTCTGGAACGGTAAGGGTAGAGTAATTACTTCTTTTCTTTGTAATAAAAACGGATTAAACTTTACTTAGGGAGGCCTATTCACTTTGTTTACTATTCAAATGTTAGCGAGCTATCTTGACCATAATTATAAAATTTAATTATAAGGTAAACAAAGTTAGGAAACGTGAATAGACAGAAGTATACTATATTGGTACATAATGATGAGCTCCTTATACTTTTTTCTCCGCGTCCTATTTATCCGCGTCTGCGCCCGCGTAAATATAGTATCCCACAGAAATACTGTACTTTTTCGGGATAAAAAGTAGCCTGTTTTAATTTAGGCTTTGCTAAATTACAACTATACCATTCATGGGGATGGATTCCCCACAAACTTTCACGTTTATAATAGTAGGAGGATATTATCGAACAAATATTCAATGAAGAAAATGAATACAAACATTGATATCAATTACAGTGGCGGAGCTAACACACGAATTGTTCCATAAGTCGCTAATCCCGACCCCAGTGAACCACAATTTGTCGAAATGGTTATGTTAGTGCGGTCTGTAAGCCGACATGGCGAACAATGTGATTTCTGCTATTTGCTCTGCCCTAATCAACAATAAACCTAATAGAAAACTTATCGCTAACTTGCGGGATAAAAGACAAAAATTAACTTTTTTACCCGACTCCTGAAGAATCGGGTTGTGTAATTATGTTTTGATGACGTAGATGGAAAGTTTCTGGAATAGAAAACGCGATGGAAATGGCTATGTGGGATTAGCCTAGTGCCAACTAAATATAGCCTAATGATCAATTCACACCGAAACGAAACGATACGCGACATAGCGCTGCATTTTTAAGATAACTATTAAAAATTGAACTTTATTAGAGTATTTTTATAGAGTTAGAGAGAGTATATAGAGTTCGAATTTTAGGTTGCACCGCGCTGCAATGCGCATGTGCAATGTATGATTGTCATATGAAAGGTGTATCTTTTTGTGTAGTGAAAAAAGTTCAATTTTGAATAGTGCGTAGCGTCGCGTATCGTCGGGGTGTGAACTGGGTCAGTTCAGTATCGTCAGTCGTCCCCCCGGATCAATTAAACTAGGTACGCAAATCCCCCACCATACTGTACGGTCTGTACCACTCTATACCACAATACTGGCTTAAACTCCCGCGTCTTGACCATTCATGAATCTCAAGAGTTTACTTTTGAGTCGGTGCTAATTTTACAGAAGAGGAGCTACAGGCCGAGCATTCACGACAGCGTACCTCACGCGGTTGTGGCACTCTCGCCGACACTCCAGCACCTGTGTTTACCTACTGCTTTGAGGATGCCATTGCCAAGATCATCAGGCGAACGATGAAAGCGTCAGCCGACGATGTATTTGACCATAATGTTCGAATGGCCATACGAGACGGACAAAAAACTATAATTTACAAAATTATTGAAAGGGCAAGGGAAAGAAGGTGCAGCGCAGGTTCAGCACCATCTTTCCCTTGCCCTACTTTTAAGTTTTTTAGTTTATTCAGTTTTTAGTAGATTTTAGCTTTAAAAAACAACCATTACGGACTTCGTGAACAATTATATATTATTATAAAAGAATAATTGTTGTAAATATATACATAAACGTCCTGAGCATAATATTTGTAAAATGTGGGTAAAAAGAGAACGGGCATTTAGCCTGTAGTTACGTAGTAACTATTTATTGGCTGTAGTTTGTTTTTATTAATAATAGTTTTTTTTTTTAAATACCCCACTATATATTAGACCCCCAAGTTCGGCCGATGCCTTACTAGGAAGTAGGACGGGACTCCACCAAAATAGTGGATGATCCAAAAACCTGGTAAATACGGAAAGCACAGTTTTTCGTGATTATTTTAAGGCAAGCAAGTAATTAAACTTACTTGTCTATTATAAAACACCTGATTACGTCACAAATCACAGAGGTTTAAATCAATTTTAGGGTTCCGTACCCAAAGGATGAAAACGAGACTTCGCTGTCCGTCTGTCTATCACCTGGCTGTGAATCAAGAACCGTGATAGCTAGACAGCTGAAATTTTCGCAGAAGGCACATTTCTGTAATACTTAAAACAATATATAACAAGAAATGCTAATCAAATTATACAAATTTTAAAAAATTGAGGTCCAAATTCAAGTCTCTTAATCAAAATCTTAGTTAACCCAATATCTGAAATCAAAACACCATCTGAATACAGCAACAGACGGACAAAGGTAAATTTGCAAGTCAAAACCCATCGATAGATTTAAAAATATACTACAATTCAAATCCCATACAACAGACGTGATTTTTTCCGTTTTGTACGGAACCCTTCGTGCGCAAGTCCGACTCGCACTTGTCCGTTTTTGTTTTTTTTTACTTTTATATAAAACTAAAATATCACATTAACTACATTGTTGGAACTTGGAAGCACTGATGAAACGCGTGAAACTCATCCGTTTTGTAGCTTCAATGTCAGCGGACTCAATTTGTCCAAACTGTTATTGCACGAACAACCTCCGCAACTAGTTTTGTAGAATCACCCATTACGGACAGCTACAGCCCGGCCGTTCTATCCGGGAATGGATACTTGATTAAGATACCTACTTTACTTTGACTCATACGTGGGTAAATTCCCCGTTCATTCTCCTTTACTGCTAATTTGAAGTAAATCTTTTTTATTTTTACTGCAGAATGACGGCAATGTAAAAGGTTTCGTAATGTTTACATCGTAAACACCGATACTTATTAATTAAGCCAGCAGCGAGTGAAAGCCGTTTTAGTTGATAAATTAAAAATAATTGTAGTTTGCTGTTTACGTTCAGACTTCCATATTAATATTGTCTGTCGCAATTAAAATACGTCAATTAAAATTGAGTTAATGTAAATAGAAGGCTACGTGTACTAAATTTCCTTACTGCCGCTTTACGAGATTTTATTAGATACAAGTACAACATAAAATTACATTGTAGGGTAGGCTTAAAATAGAAAAGTAGCTTCTTATAGTCCTTAATTTAGAAATTCTAGCTACAGACACATTAAATATTATAGTATCAGGCAAAAGCTATGAAAACATATTAAATTCCCTGGTTACTTTGATAAGCGTTGCCGATATAACGTACGAGCAAAAATTTCAATTTTATTGTTTAATAAGCAAACAATATGAGACATGTGGTCGGAAAGTGGATCGAAGATTGTAAGAGGGATTGAAGGATTGTGGAGCGGGTGCGGGTGTGAGGAGAGGGGAGGGGGAGGGGGTACAGGGGAGAGGAGAAGGGGAACCGGCTACCCACGCACCACGTCCGAACCGTAATGAGTTGAAAGCGGATACTTGTAGCGCACTCAGCAAGCGCGTGTCCGGTTACCCGCCTAATGTTGCCCGGATAAACAATGACGTCCAGCCTTTTAGCGACATTTGTGAACCCACTCAACACTGGACATAAGCCTAAAGAGATTTCGCATTTTTACTCCGTCCTCTTTAGACAACGGCAAAGAGCAAAACGTGATAAAATCTAGTTGGCCCCTTTTTACAAAATAAGTCTTCTATTTGCGATACAATGCATTAGGAAGCAGCATACTTTTCTATATTAGGCGTGTGTAAATTAGGCAAGAAAATGTTGGTTGAGATTGGTAAGCTCATAATCCAATTGGAATGAAATACTTTAGTCCTAAAAGGTCAGTAAAGGTATTGATTCTTGGCTTGAGTTAAAGTTCGAGAATAATAATAAGTACCTGGGTAACCGAGCTTTGCTCGGAGTTCTGATAAAAAAAAAAGAATGACAAAAATATTTATCTGACAAGGTTTCGAACCCACCACATTCGAATTTTTCGAACAAAGCAAAGATTTTAAATTCGCATACCAAACTGCCAATTGGACTGACACAATAGAGTCAAAATTATTGATATATTGTGGCACGACGAATGAAAAATCATACATAGCTTAAAAATGCGCAGTTTCCCAAGGATATGACTCAGCTAGATCGATTTTTCTCCCCCAAAACTACCTGCATACAAAATTTCATTTCATTTCACATGCATCAGTTTCGAGTAACCGATTATATATATAGTTTGTCTCAAGATTGTCTCGTTTAAAGTATAAGATATCTATGGACTTTCGCACCGCGTCAATCTGGTCCCGTGGTAAGTTCTCAAGAACTTGTGTTACGGGTATGCAGACAACGGATATATATTTATAATTTAATACTTTATTTAATAGGTACCATGCCCCAGGAACCCAGAAAACTTTTTGTTTCCTGGCAGGATTCGAACCCGCGACCTCCGGCTTGTGCGCTAACCTAACCACTGAGCCACAGAGTTCATCGAGAATGGCTTGCCTACTTTCCAGGCCCGACTCCACTTAGCGCGATCTTCGATCCTGTTATTACCTACCTGTAATTAGGTAAGTTAATGAGGTGGTCATTAACTTACCTAATTACAGGTAGGTAATACAATATTGGGTACATTATCCGAGATATTCATATTGTGTAATAGCATAGCTGACAGCCTGCATACGAGTACCTAATTAACCATACAACAGAATATATTAACAACAACCCCGTAACTATTGGATCGAGCGTACAAAGCTGAAAGCAGGCTTGAATTACGAGTAAATTGTGAATTAAAAAATTCATCAATATCCGACTTAAGATGTTTCAGGGAGCTGGGAAATTCCATAATTTCCCAGCTCTCGTGTTTAATGTATGCAAATAGATTAACCTAATACGGAGATTTCCCCGAGGAGAAATCCGTAATTAATTTATTGTATCATAAATGATCATCAGAGTGATTCGTGGGTAGTGTATCTAGTATTGATAGATGGGTAGTGTGTAAGCCCGGCATTACGTAAGTGCCGCTGTGAAAGCCGCCTAGTCAAATGTAGAGTGACGGACCATCAACGCTAGTCCATTAAGGCCGATTCGCAGTTACAACTGGCGATTTTATTTTTTTATACTTTTTAAATTATTTGATTTATACTGATATAAATTAAATACTATTATTATATCTGATTTAAAATGTTAGAGCCAAGTCACACCACGACGATACGTGACGCGCTCTGATTTTTAAAATCGCTATTCAAAATTGAACTTTATTCACTTCACAAAAAATATATTATACACGATTTTAACCGTCTTCATATACATCAGACATCAGTCATACTGCATACACTGTATTCTTGTGTAATTACTTAATAAAATTCAATGTTAAATAGCTATTTTAAAAAGGCAGCGCCGAGTCGCGTATAGCTTTGTTACGGTGTGAATTGATCCTTATTACCATTTTTCGAAATCAATTATTAGTTCAAAATAAAAATTTCGAAATATTCTTATATTAGGTATTTACCTATGAAATTGCCGTTTTGTATGAAAAAATTTAAACGAAATTTTTTCATGTATTTTTTATTTGTATTAATCGAAGTAATCACCCATGCAATCAATGTTAGTTGTTGTTAGCAATCAATGTAAGTTAGGCAGTTAATTGATGCCCTTCTTAAAGAAATCAGCTGGACGGGAGGCAACAAATTCTTCAAAGGCATTTTGTACTGCCTCTCGGGTATTGAATTTTTTTCCCGCCAAGAAGTTATCCAAATTCTGGAAAAAGTAGTAGTCTGTAGGCGCAAGGTCTGGTGAGTAGGGCGAATGACGGAGAGCTTCCAACCCCAGTTCTTGCAACTTGGAGACCGTCTGCTGTGCAGTATGAGGTCGCGCGTTGTCGTGCAGGAGCAGCGGAGACGAGCGATTGACCAATGCTGGTTGGAGATGTGCCAGCTTCTCCATCATTGTGTTCAGTTCTTCACAGTACACATCTGCAGTAATGCTCACCCCGTTTGGTAAGAAGCTGTGATAAATCACACCGGCGCTAGACCACCAAACAGTGACCATCACTTTTCCAGGGGTAAGTTTTCGTTTAGGGCATTGTTTAGGTGCTGAACCAGGATCCACCTTGCTGAGCGCTTGCGGTTATCAAATAGAATCCATTTTTCATCGTAGGTAACAATTCGGTTCAAAATTCCTTCATTTGTGTGTCTGTTGAGCAGTGCAAGGCACGTCTCGACGCGTACTTCGCGCTGGCGATCATTGAGTTCGTGGGGCACCCATTTGTCAAGCTTTTTTACCTTGCCAATTTGACGCAAATGGATCAATATTGTTTTGACGCTAACTTTGAAAGCTGCTGCTAATTCAGCCGTAGATTGTGTATCATCAGCTTCCACAATCGCCTTTAATTCGTCATTGTTGACCAAAGTCTTCGGACGACCGCGAGGTTCATTTATCAGGTCAAAATTTCCAGAACGGAAGCGAACGGGGGCGTTGGTTTGTAGTGTTAGCTCCGTAAACGTCGTTGATGTTGCGTGCCGCTTGTGCCGCGTTGCTGCCACGACGGTACTCATATTCCATAATTACTCGAATTTTTAACGTATCCATGATGACGAAATGATTGAAATGTGATGAAAATGTTACACTAATCAATAAACAAATGACTAGTTTTGGAAAAAGAATTCCATGTTTTTAAAATAAAATTAAAATGAAATTATAATTCTTAGCCAAACAAAAATTATTTTGATTTGAAATGGCCAGTACTGCAGAACGGCAATTTCATAGGTAAAGACCTATTATATAAACTTTTCGTGTCGCAGTGTTTGTTTCTGAACCCCAAATTTTATTTAAATTATTTTATGAGTTGCCATTAAAATACATAATATACTTAACCCTCAATTTTCTAACACCAACCCCCATTGTTTAATAGCGACATTAGTACTGTAATAATATTAAACCCTTAGCGGTCGATAACTCTTTCACAAATCACCTGTAGGTTATAGGGGTAGGTAGCATGGTATAGGTTGTAGATATAAGTAGTAGGAGTAGGTTGTAAGTATTGGTAGTAGGTGTTGGTTGTAACTTGCAGCTGTAGTTGTTGGTGTAGAATCTGTAGCTACCTACTTTTTTTTTAATTTATTCCAGTTAATATATTTTAAGACAGAACAACGCCTGTAGGGTACAGCTTTAATAGTTATTATTATGTTAACTAAATGTTTCCCCAAATGCGTACCCGCCAAAATAAATCCCGAAGAAATGTACATTAATTTTATTTATATAAGGACGGTGGCTTAGACAAAACGTCTGGTCATTATGAGTGTTGTTACAAAATGGAGTGACTGCTTTTATTTATTAAAATAACCAACAACTATTGTTTTCATGATCGCACACTGAATTCATCATGTCTATGGCTCGGTCCAGTTATACGCCCAGTGTGAGTGACAAAAGTCTGAGGTATATGCTTACTAATCTATGAACTAAAGTCAGTCGCCGAATGTTATTGCCGTCGCAAACTAAATACTGAAACGCTAATCCAAATTAAGAGCCCTCCTATATACAGGCTGTCGCTGTCTCTGCTATCCGAAACGACAAGGACAGCATGTGACTTGAGCATCACTAAATTTAACTATCGTTTCAGTATTTGGCCACCAGTCGAGAACTCGAGAGAGAGAATATCGGCGACATATCGTATATCGTACTCGCATCGTAGGTATAAGTAGATTGTTTCGATACCACAGGAGTCGCGAGAGCGCGGCGCGGCGAGGGCAGAATGGAATGGGAGGTTTGATACCCCATTAGTTCATTATTAGTCTCATGTGACTGTCATAAACGATTACAGCTGCCCGTACGTGTACCGTGACAATACTTGTCAAATATTAACAGTGTAAAATATTCTCGCGTTTGACAGTTTTATTTTATCTGAGTTCTAATAGGCATGTTGCCTAAAAAATTTTTTTTTCGTCTATTTGATGTTAGACAACATGTTATTAAACAATCTAGACACATTTTCGTATATCTTGAGAAATAACGAAGATACAAACAATTTAAATTTACAATATGAAAGAGACCGATATATCAGCCTGTGACGTCACGAGTTGCACCCGCCATACATTTGTCATTACAAAATGTATGGCGGTTCACGTTGTGACGTAACAAATCATTTTGCGTGAAAGAGATGGGCAATATTTTTATTTGCTTATAATTTTTAATCGCGTCAATCTAAATACCTATTTCTTTTAGATTTATGTATCTTTAATCAACAATTTTAAAAATTAATTTATAAAAATGTGATATTCCACACTAGGCAACATTCCTATTGAGATGGTAAAAAGTCGTCGCCTTAAATGAACTCTCACTAACCGACATGCAAAAAAGGTGGCGGCTATAAACGTTCAGGTGTATATATATTTTTTGTATGTTCAACGATAATTCCTCCGGTATTAAGTATTCGGTATTCGATAATTCGTCTGTGGACCGATTTTCATGTTATACATTCGAACGCTTATTTTAATCTTTCTTAAAATGTGTTAATAATAATATAATAAATATGACTAAAAAGGGAAAAATAATTATATTTAAACAAAAAATTAAACCGACTCCCAAAGTAAAAATGCACAAAAAATACCGGTAAACAACCGGTATTTTTTGTAAAGTCGGTTTACTGACGATAGTTGAACGTGACAACGTCAACAACAACAACAACAACAACAATGATAATAATAACCAGGTAAAGGCAATGCGAGGTAACGCTGGTACTTGGGTAACGGTACTTGGTAACGATAACGGGTAACAGGTAACGCATAAGTCATGTTTTTTCTTGCGTGCAGCCGGCTCCATCGATTTATAAGACGTTATCACGTCAAAAAGTATTAAAGTTAAGCTGTATAAAAATATTTTTAAAATTTTCGTGAAAATGTTTTTTTTTAAATAATCATTAATAAGGTTCTTAGCATAGACGAATTCACATAAACCATTCAGTTGTGAACACTCTCTATCTACCAAGACTACAAACAACGTTCCTAGCTCCTACTATTCCTACTAGTTACTACACACGACGTACATCTTGAATCACGCTTCGACAACCTTGTCATACGAAGTCGTTTGTGTATATCTCCGCTAAGTAAATTGTCGTGTGGGCAGGGAGTCCATTATCCTGAGGTGAGGCCGTCAGCAAAGACAGTCCGACTTTATGACGTTATCTCTAACAGGTCTCAGGGATGCCCTGCTCCACTGATAATTGCCACTAATGGAAAAGTCTAGTCACTCGTGTGGAGTGCATTCTAAGTTTTCGCTGTCAGATATAATATATTAAATCTTATAGGCAACAAACTTATTGCTTTAAACTTGAACAAAAGGAGAAATCCGGTCCAATTTAGAGTTGGTTTGCACTTAAATCAACTTTATTGAAAGGCTGTTTTGGGTATTTACTAATAAAATACTAAACCCTAGTTAAGACGAAAGAAACCCATTAAAATTATATTTAAGATTTGAAAAGAATGTAGGTATATTAAATAAATAAAAATGCATCTCCGTAACCCAAGTAGAAAAATAATTCGGATGGCACATTTATTTTTTGCAATATTTTTATACACTTTTGTTGATTAAAAATATCTTACAAAATAAAAGGATGTAGAGCCAGATAAATAGAGCACGAAGACGTATTATTTATACCAAACAATTTCTTAGCATTAAGTTAATATTCTAAGTTTATATTTGGCAGGATGAAAAAGCAGGCAGAATCTAATACACTTACGGGCACCTAACAGCGCATACATATTTAACACGCATATTTACCGATTGGATAGGGAGGTGGTCATTGAATGAGATTGCTTCTTGCCACTCCGAAGTAATGGATCTCACCGAAATAGACCGAAAGCGATGCTCCATAATGTACTGCCGATACATTGTCGGTAAGTTGTGTCGGTCATTTGAGAAAGACACTATGTTGCCACACATAATATTATGTTGGTACTGAAGACTAAATATTACATAATAGACTATAAATTTTTGTAATATTAAGTCTAAAGTTATTCGTTATATTTGCTTAAAAAGGTCCTAAATACTGGCGAAATTAGTTATTTTGTCGTTACATTTTCAAACTCTGCATTTTATAATTAAGTAGGTAAGTACGTCAATACTAGTTAATTACTTGTCATTTTTAATTTTAAATGCCAATTAATCATAATATATTATTATGAACTTATAGTTAATTAAAATGTAAATAAGTCGGCATCTAATTTGTTTTAATAGTAGTTAAAGGCGCAAGCGTCTCTATCTCCACATCTCCACGAATCGGTCGGCTTCTGGTTCATTATAATTTGATTATTATAATTCAAATGTACCTAATCAAAAATAATTACAAGCTGCAACTTTATTACGTTGATCATTAAGTAGATATTTTACACTCGCACATAATTAATTTATTTTTATATTGAACTAGCTTTTGCCCGCGGCTACGCCTGCATGGAATAGTGTTCTTGGAGAAAAATCTTCTTCAGCAAATAACTTGGGACACCGGTAGCGCCGCGCCCGCTAGGTCCCTGCATTTTAAATCTGTAATATCTTCAAAAATATTAATTTAAATTACATGCTGTAAAGGGCCATATTAATCTATATTAATTGCACAATGTATTTAATGTATTTAAGGTACTTAATTGGATAAGGATTAATGCTGTACCACTTAAAATCGCTTCGTAAATAAGCCATTATTTCTCGTAAAAAGTAAAGGATAAAAAATGGTTCAAAGGTAAAAAACCATCGTGAATTTTTTGTAGACCTTTTTAAGGTGTACAATACTGTATTACATTATTTTGATCCATCTCGTAGGGTTCAGCCAGAGTTTGCAATGTAAGCGCAAAAATATGTGTTTAATTACGACATTAGAAACTTGTTAAAATTATCAGTGTTTCATCATATAAACCTTCCTCTTGAATCGTTCTAAATCTATTAAAAAACTTACAACAAAATCCGTTGCGTACTTTTAAAGATCTAAGCATACATATGAACAGACAGCAAAAGCGACCTTGTTTTATACTATGTAGTGATTTAGTTTATGTTGGTAATTATATTATATAATATGCATTACTTTACTGACATGCGTTTTACATGTTCTATTCTTTATTATTATCTTTATTTCAATCGGTTTTAGAGCTAAGATTGAAATAGAGAACTTTTTGAACTGAGTATTCGAAGCTGTTGAAGTTAGCAGGTACAGATAAAGTTATTCACATAATATTAGCCTGCAGGTTTGTTCTAAATCGTAAAATGGATTATAATGATTTTTTTATCGGTGAAGTTAAACTATTGAAATTTACCAAACAAGTAAATTCGTGTTTAGCAAGAAGGTATGATTATGCTATCGGAAAGTATTTCCTGACATTATGATAATCTTAAGCTAAGCTAATAATGGTAAGGGCGTAACGTTCGGGCGTAAAAATTCTGCCAATCATGTTTTATAATATCCGAAAATATTGATTACAAATTAAAAATAAGTTCGTCTCGTCGTGTTCCAGTTAATTGTGACTCCAAAATTGGAAAACTTAATTAAACAATGGATCGGGTGTGACGTTCAGAATTCTGCTTGTTATATTTTATAATGACACACAATATTGATTTCAATATGAAAATAAGTTAAGTTCAAGAAAAAAAAAAACGTGATTGAAAATTTCAAGCCCATTCCATAATACTGTACTTACCGAAAATGTAGTACCTATTTATTTGTTAACTACCTACCTCTCTACCGACTCGTACGCCCATACTTATGTTAAACTTTAAATACTAGTCACTAAGTAGCAAAACGCATACATACAGACATATTACATTTATTTTAAGGCCTGTTTATACAGATCAGTAATACTATAGGAGTTTACAAACTCTTTAATGGTCAATTCACACCGAAACGAAACGATACATGACATGGCGTTGCATTTTTTAAAAAAAAGCTATTAAAAATTGAAGTTTATTCATTACACAAGAAGATAAGAGATTGAATGTCATGTTGTAGCGCGCTGCACAGAGCATGTGCAGTGTGTATGTGACTGATGTCATAGTAATAATACTTTTTGTGTGGTGAATAAAGTTCAATTTTGAATAGTTACCTTATAAATACAGCGCCACGTCGCCTATCGTCTCGTGTCGGTGTGAGCTGATCCTAAGTGTATCACAATAGTCAATACATTCGATATGGAGTGAGTTATGGCGATGCCGGTGTCGGACGGAGTTGGCGACATGGGGGGAAATGGAAAATGTATGTCGCCAAGTTCGGCCTAGCTCTAGACGATAATGGATTGATCAGATACCACTATAGTGTTTAACTGTATACCACTATAGTGTTTAACTGTATACACAGTATAATATATACTTATATACTTAGAATACACGGCTTCCTGCACCTAAATGGATAATTAATTCGGCTTTGCTCTATCTAAAGAACTAGAATTGAATTTGCAAAGTCTACTGTGCATAAAATTGATGATTTTGTGACGAATGACGATGATTAAGTACACATGTCTAAGAATTTGTTTTTTCCAAAAGTTAAAAAAAAATGTTTTTATTCTTTGTAAATGTTCTAAAAGTAATGTATTCATATTATGATAATACTAGCTTTTCCACTTAAACACAGTAAATACAGTATCCCACGAGAACACTAGTTTTTCTGGATAAAAAGTAGCCTATGTGTTAATCCATAGCTCAAACTACTACGATACCAAATTTCATCAAAATCCGTTGTTTTTGCGTGAAAGAATAACAAACATCCATCCATCCATCCTCCCATTCTCCCAAACTTTCACATTTATAATAGTAGATACAACTTCAAAGGAGATCGGCAAGTCGCCATATACATTTACTGCCTGGTAATTAAAATACGTGTCCTCAAAAAGCATTAATTAAAAGCATTTATTAGAGGTCGCGCGTTGTCGTGCAGAAGCAGCGGATACGAGCGATTAACCAATGCTGGTTGGAGATGTGCCAGCTTCTCCATCATTGTGTTCAGTTATTCACAGTACACATCTGCAGTAATGCTCACCCCGTTTGGTAAGAAGCTGTCATGAATCACACCGGCGCTAGACCACCAAACAGTGACCATCACTTTTCTAGGGGTAAGTTTTCGTTTAGGGCATAGGGGGCGCTGAACCAGGATCCAACCAACTTGCTGAGCGCTTGCGGTTATCAAACAGAATCCATTTTTCATCGCAGGTAACAATGCGGTTCAAAATTCCTTCATTTGTGTGTCTGTTGAGCAGTGCAAGGCACGTCTCGACGCGTACTTCGCACTGGCGATCATTGAGTTCGTGGGGCACCCATTTGTCAAGCTTTCTTACTTTGCCAATTTGACGCAAATGGACAAATATTGTTTTGACGGTAACGTCGAAAGCTGCTGCTAATTCAGCCGTAGATTTTGTATTATCAGCTTCCACAATCGCCTTTAATTCGTCATTGTTGACCAAAGTCTTCGGACGACCGCGAGGTTCATTTTTCAGGTCGAAATTTCTAGAACGGAAGCAAGCAAACCAATAACAGGTGGTGCGTTGGTTTGTAGTGTTAGCCCCGTAAACGTCGTTGATGTTGCGTGCCGCTTGTGCCGCGTTGCTGCCACGACGGTTCTTGTACAGGACTGTATAAATTCACAGGGTTTCAACCGCCGGCTCAGATTAGACTCGAAGATAGCAAGGTTACACCGATTTGGGCAGGGCCGGGGCGATAATAAAACACTATTTTTGAGGAGAACGATTTTCACTTTTTTCGCTTTGCTTACCTGGCTCATGGCAATGCCGTATAGAGAGCCCCGCCCGTACGCCTCTTTCGGGCCGATTCGCTATCTCACTTTTACCTCTCTATACGGCTATTTTCCATAATTTTCCCTATTTTTCATGAGCCAGGTGAAGCAAAACGCGTTGTGAAAATTCTTTATTGTAAAAACCATATACATAAACCCTTATATACTAGAGACCTTATTCTATAAAAAAGATATGTGCAATTTAAAGCTTACCATATAAGAAATGTTCTACATTTTTACCATTATTTTCTTAATAACTATTTAACCCTTTATTATATATTCTTAATCGTTACGCTACACGTTAGGTATTATGTTTATTTACACAAATCAAAAGAAGCTACGTTAAAATTAGCTTTAGTAAATATATATAAGCAAAATAACCTGCACTTGATAAAACACCATATAACACGATTTTTACACACTGATGCTATATAAATCTATACATATAGTCACTGAGTATTCACAATTATAGTTTTATGTACTGTTTTAATTACACGTTTATCGTTCACATTTAAATTCACTCATGTTTTACGTTACTAGGCCGCTGTCCTTAACATCCTCCCCCCGGCGCAGTAGCCAGGGTCTACGCAGCCTCTTCAGGTGACTGCGGGCTCGCCGATCCCGCCGTGGACTGCTCCGGTAACTGCGAGCTGCCCGAGCTCGCTATAGGCTGCTCCGATGCTCGTTCCGCGCCCGGCGCCGTCCCCGGCGTTGTCCGCTCCGCTCCCGGCTCCGTCTGCTCCGCCAGCGGTCGCAACTGCGACTGCGGCGCCTCCTCCAGCACCGCCAGCTTCGACGTCGGCCTCCGGAACACGCCACTGCGCGTGCGAACGTCCGCACAGCGCACTTGTCCGTCCTGGCCGGGGTAGACTCGGTGCACGACCCCTCGCGGCCACGTATTACGCGGCAGCGTCGGGTCGACCACGACAACCAGGTCCCCCGGTACAAGGGCTCGGTTGCTCAGCGGGGCCCCGTAGCGTGGTGTGAGCGTGGGAAGGTATTCCTTCACCCAGCGCCTCCAGAACTCGTCGGCAAGGGCTTGCGCGACCCTCCATGTTTTTTGTCCGCCGGCACACACGGTCCGACGTACGGCAGTCCGGTGGACGACCCGAGGAGGAAATGATTCGGTGTAATCGCCTCCGGGTCGTTGGGGTCCACCGATACGTGAACGAGCGGTTGAGCGTTCACTGAGTACTCCGCCTCGGCCATCAGTGTCTGGAGTACCTCTTCCCTGGGCGACTTCTCGTTCAGTGTGGCTAGCAGGGCGGTTTTCACTGACCTCAACATTCTTTCCCAGGCACCTCCTTGACTCGGCGCCCCGGGTGGTGTAAACTTCCACTGCATCCGATGAGTGAGGCCCAGCTGAGCCATAGCCGGCGCCCACTCGGCGTACGCCTGCCGCAGCTCGACGTCCGCGCCTCTAAAATTCGTCCCATTGTCGCTGTACATGACTGCCGGCCATCCTCGCCGCGCAGCCATTCTTCTCATTGCCATCAATGCAGAGTCCGTCGACAGCGAAGCCACCAGCTCCAGGTGGACCGCCCGCGTCGTCAGACATGTGAAGAGAGCTCCCCACCTCTTCTCGTGACGTCGGCCGATGGTGACCGAAACAGTCGAGACCACAGTACGAAAATGGTCTCTGGAACGCCCCCAGGCGCTCGGCTGGCAGGTCTCCAGTTGGCGGGGTCCTCGGTTGTGCCCGTCGTAACCGACAGAACGCACATTGGTTCATGATAGTACGCACCGTCGGTCGCAGCTTCAATATCCAGAATTTCTGCCTGAGGTCGTTCACGACTCTCTCGCGGCTCTCGTGTCCCGCTCTGGCGTGCTCCCTTGCCACCAGTAACATTGTGAAGTGATGTCTTCCATCCAGGATGATAGGGTTTTTCATTTCGGCCGGCACCTGAGCTGCTTTGATCCTTCCGTCTAGTACCAGCAGCCCGTCCTTGTACACCGGGTTGAGCCGGTACAAGGAGCTCCATCTAGGCACCGTCTTGCCACTTGCCATCTTCTCGATTTCTTGTGCGAAGCTGTCTCGTTGTGATTTTTGATCTCTCGGCCCTCTCCAGGTGTCGTACGTCGAGGTGGGCCCGACGATCTCGGCACTTCTCGACGAACAGCAAGACCATCGCCGTGCATCTTACGAGGCGCTCGTAGTTTGAAAAGCGCGTCACATCTGGTAGACAGCTCAGCTCGCTCACCTCCGTGGTGTGGAAGGCGACGTATTCTTCTTGGTTTTCAATTCTAGCGGGACTCTCCGCGGGCCACTCGTTCATAGGCCTGCACAGGAAGTCCGGCCCCTGGAACCAAGGGTCCTCGTCGCTCTTCGGAACGTAGCCCGTTCTGGTGGCTAAGTCGGCGACGTTGTTCTTCGTGCTCAGCCGTCTCCACTGGTGAACAGACGTCAGCTCAGCGATCTCCCCTAGCCGATGTGCGACGTACGGTGTGTATTTGCGGCTGCCGTTCTGTATCCAACACAGAACCACTTGTGCGTCGATCCAGTAGAAAACCGTGTCCGTTTTCCACCTGTGTTCTGCTGCGACGGCGTTTCCCAGCCTCGCTCCGACCAGGGCAGCCTGTAGCTCCATCCTTGGTATTGTCTGTGCCTTCAGCGGCGCCACCTTGGCCTTGGCGGCGGCCAACACGACTCGTACTTCCCCATTTTCTTGTTCCTTGATGCGTCCTTACTCGCGTCACAGAATACGTGCAGCTGTCGGCCTCTCGTCGGACTCCCCCCGTTGTAACTCTGAGGTAGCTCGAGCTGACTGATGTACTCCATGTCGGTCAGCCAACGGGCGACGTCTTGGGCTGACCCAACGGGTAGCGACTCGTCCCAGTCCAGCTTCTGACGCCACAAGCCTTGTAGGATAACTTTGGCGGTGATCGTGTAGCAGCTCAGCAGTCCCAGCGGGTCGTAGATGCTCATCACCGTGCTAAGGGCCTCTCTCTTCGTTGGTGTGCGCTGTAGCTCGCGAACCTCCTTATGGACTCTGGATAGCGACGTGTTGAATTTTAGTTTGTCGCCTCGGGAGTCCCACAGCATGCCCAAGATCTTCTGCTCGTCTTTGGTGACACGCTGTGTAGTGTTCTCGGCCAGGCGGTCTTCAGACAGTCCCTCTAGCACCCTCCGGTCGTTGCTCGTCCAGCCTCGTAAGTGGAAGCCACCTTTCCAATGTATTTGGTCCACTTGTTCCACAGTCTGCATGGCCCTCTGGTGCTCTGGATAGCTGTCTACGTAGTCATCCATGTAGTGGGCTTCGGTGATAGCGCGATGAGCTTCGGGATGCGATTCGGCAAACTCTTCCGCGTTCCGATTCCGGGCTGAGTGTGCCAGGAACGGTGAACACGATGCTCCGAAGATCATTACCACCATCTTGTATGTGGACGGCGGTTCGCCTTCGTCTTCTCTCCACAGGAACAGCTGGGCCGGTTGGTCTTCTTTTCTGACCTTGACACGAAGAAACATCTCCTCTATATCGGCCTTCACAGCGACGGCTTCCTCTCTGAACCGGAACAGTATCTTCGGCAGTGAGGTCAGAAGGTCAGGCCCTTCTAACAAGTGACCGTTGAGGCTCACGCCGTTCGTTCTCGCTGCTGCATCGAAAACCAGTCGCAACTTGCCCGGCTTGTTTGGGTTTCTAACCGGGAAGTGCGGCAGGTACCATGTGATGTCACTTCCGGCCTCTGTCCCGTCGCATTTTTCCGCATATCCCTTGCTTATGAGATTCTTCATCTGCCCATGATACTGCGCCTCGTCCAGGGGGTTCTTTTGAGCTTGTGTTCCAAGTTCTTGAGCCTCTTTAGCGCATTGTTGTAGCTTAGAGGTAGCTTGACGCCGTTCGTGCGCCACAGAAGTCCCACTTCAATTCGACCGTCTTCCGTTCGTTTGGCCGTTCTGCCAAAGAGGTCGATGGCTCACTGCTCCTCGTCGCTCAGCTTAGCCTTGGACGCTATTCCCTGTGCGTCTATTTCAAAGTGTTTCTTCACCATTTCCTCCAGTCGTTCGCCTCGGGTCTCGATCGTAGACACGTGCAGCATGTTCTCGTGTTCTTCCTGCTTTATGAGGCGTCTGGGGATGCTTCCATGGATTACCCAGCCGAGCTTCGTCTTCGAGGCTGCAGGCTGGTTTTTCTTGCCGATCCTCAGCTCCCTGGATACAATGAGCTGCCAGTTGTCCGTGCCGATGAGAAGTTGGGGTTTCTTGTCTTCATAGCATATCTCTTCGTTCTTAAGATCGTGCAGGTGAGCAAGTCGAAACAGTGATTCCGGGACGGACTGAGTAAGTAGGTTCAATCCGGCCACGGTTCTCGCAGTGACGTCATATCTGGTACCGTCGTGACCCCGTACGCCAAGTTGTACGAGTCGGCTTTTTTCTTCCCTTCTCTCGGCATTGATCCTATGCATTCTCAGCACCTTCGGTGGGCCGTCTGCGCCGATAGCCTTCGCGACGTCTTCATCCAGTAGTGTTACTGTCGAGCCCTCGTCGAACAGCGCGAAGATATCCGCTTCGCCCCGTGGACCGACAACTTGAATTCTTCTCATCTTAAGTTTCACCGCGCGGTCGGAGGTGACCGATGCGGTAATCACGGCGTCCTCTGTCTGCGGGGCGCCGCCGGACCTGTCCTCGTGCAGCAGCGCATGATGAGGCAAGTTGCAGCCCTTCACGCCGCACGGCTTCGCTCTGAAGTTGTATCTTCTGTGCCTGCTTCGTATGCACCGGAAACACAGCCCTTCCTTTTTGACCATGTCCCATCTCTTTTGCATGCTCAGTTTCTTGAAAGCGGCGCAGCGAAATAGAGCATGATCTTCGGCACATGTCGGGCACTTCGTTGACTCTTCGCGTGTTCTCTTTGGCTGGCTGCGACTCGGCGAATCCCTGCCCTCGTCTGCTATCGCGAAGACTGGCCTTCTCGTTCGGGCTTCGTTCTTGTTAGGAGGTGGACGCGGTGTTTCCTTCTTCGGTGCCGTGCTGAACCCGTAGCGCAGCGCCCTGTCCGCTTCTCTCATTAAGAATTCAGAGAGAAGGACGACATGGGGCTCGTTCCTGAAGCGCGACGTCTCTTCTGCGTAGTCGTACCACTTGCTCTTCTCGTATGGGCTGAGCTTCTCCAGGATGTCTCTCGTGAGCAACGGGTTAAAGAGGTACCCGTGCCTCAGCTTCCTCAGGATGGCTACCATGTTCTGAATCTTCACTGCAAATTGGTTGAGTTCTGCCGCCGAACCTCCGACCCTCGGTATCTTCTTCAGGTCTTCCATCATGCGATCGACCATAACCTCGGGTCGAAGCATTGTTCCAAGGTCTTCATAATTTGTTCAGGCGGCGTCGCGACGCTCAGCAGTGGTGCCACGGCTTCTCTTGCTTCTCCCCGTAGGCAGCTTCTCAGACGAGCTAAGTTCTCGATCGGCTTGAGCTTGTAGAACGTAGTGGTGTCTTCCATGGCTGCTTTGAATGGCAACCATTCGGTGGGAGCGCCCGAGAATATGGGCAACTCCGTAGTGTGGCGCGACTGGCGTTGGTTCAGCAGTTTATCCAATGTTTCGGCAAGTTGTTCCACTCCATTAGCCCTAGACGTGGGCGGTGTGGGTGAGCGTGGGCGGCGTTGCTGCGGCCACTCGAACCTCGTCTTCTGTGCTCCCTTCGGTGGCATGTCTTCTGGCTTCGGCGTTTCTCTTTCTTCCATTGATGTCGGCTTTTGTCTAGCCTCTTCGGTTTCGGGACCCTGTTCGCTTAGCCAGGCTCGGACACGTTGCTCCACCTGTTCTGATGGCTCGTCGTCGTCGGGGCTGCTACCATCTTCTGCAGCGGCGACGTCAGCGGCGAGCTTCTTCTTTATAAGTTCTGCTTTGATCTGCAGTTCCTTCTTACGAAGAGCGGCGAGTTTCTCCTCCGCCTCGTAATGCATACGCGCGACGACACTTGCTGTCGATCGACGCGATCTAATTGAAATAGCCTTCTTTCTGGCTATGGTTTGTACTTCCGAGGATGCAGGCGCCTTGCTGATATCTGGTCTCGGTTTCAAAATAGTTTGAAGCAGATCCGCTCTTCCCTCGGTCGGCGGCGGCTGGCTCGTAGCGGCAGCGGACGGCGATCGCGGCGGATCCGGAAATCTTCGTGGTTGCTGCTGGTTCTCCTCGGCCCCACTCTGACTTCTTGTCATAACCATCTTCAAATGTTAATCTTCAAATGTTAATCTCAAATGTTAATCTTCAATGTTAATCTTCAATGCTAATCTTCAATGTTAATCTTCCTTTTCAAGAATCTTCGGGAGGTTTTTCCGATGAAAAATCTGCGAATCCTTGCTTCCGTTCGCAACGGTGTATCCTTGTATCCCCGAGTCCGATCTTCTGAGTCCAATCTAATCCCTGGCGTTGATTCCCGTTGATAAATTTTGATAAAGTTTCCAATGTTCCGACTTGATAGAATTCTTCTATCTTGAATCTTCAAAACATTTTTCTATGTTCAGAACAGCTGACGAAAATTGTCTAAGTCCGGTCTTCAGTAAAAATTTCTATCTTGAATCTTCGGAAATTTTTCTATGTTCAGAACAGCTGACGAAAATTTTCTAAGTCCAGTCTTCAGTAAAAATTTCTATCTTGATTCTTCGGAAATTTTTCTATGTCCACAACAGCTGTTCAAATTTTTCTATGTGCCGTCTTCGTTATTTTCAACTTGATATGGACTTCGAATTTTTCTTCGATCTTGAAATTCGGCTCGCCAAAGGACCACGCACTACTGTACAGGACTGTATAAATTCACAGGGTTTCAACCACCGGCTCAGATTAGACTCGAAGATAGCAAGGTTACACCGATTTGGGCAGAGCCGAGGCGATAATAAAACACTATTTTTGAGGAGAACGATTTTCACTTTTTTCGCTTTGCTTACCTGGCTCATGGCAATGCCATATAGAGAGCCCCGCCCGTACGCCTCTTTCGGGCCGATTCGCTATCTCACTTTTACCTCTCTATACGGCTATTTTCCATAATTTTCCCTATTTTTCATGAGCCAGGTGAAGCAAAACGCGTTGTGAAAAATTATTTATTGTAAAAACCATATACATAAACCCTTATATACTAGAGACCTTATTCTATAAAAAAGATATGTGCAATTTAAAGCTTACCATATAAGAAATGTTCTACATTTTTACCATTATTTTCTTAATAGCTATTTAACCCTTTATTATATATTCTTAATCGTTACGCTACACGTTAGGTATTATGTTTATTTACACAAATCAAAAGAAGCTACGTTAAAATTAGCTTTAGTTAAATATATATAAGCAAAATAACCTGCACTTGATAAAACACCATATAACACGATTTTTACACACTGATGCCATATAAATCTATACATATAGTCACTGAGTATTCACTATTATAGTTTTATGTACTGTTTTAATTACACGTTTATCGTTCACATTTAAATTCACTCATGTTTTACGTTACGAGGTCTGTCCTTAACAGTCCTCAGTCCGCTGTCCTTAACAGTTCTCATATTCCATAATTACTCGAATTTTTATCGTATCCATGATGACGAAAAAGATTGAAATGCGATGAAAATGTAACACAATCAATAAACAAATGACTACTTTTGGAAAAAGAATTCCATGTTTTTAAAATAAAATTAATTTGAAATTAGTATTCTTATCCAAACAAAAATTATTTTGATTTAAAATGGCCAGTACTGTAGAACGGCAATTTCATAGGTAATAGTAGATTATTTCACACCCCAAGTATTTTATTTTAATAAAACTAGTACTAAACTGCTGAACTACAGAAAAAGGAAAATAACTTTATACTCCAATAAAAAAAATTACGCCTTAAATTGACAATTTACAGCATGATATCTGTAGACTATACAGATATGATGACAACGATTACCACAGATAAGTACGTCTTTTTGCACATGAATTCTCTGATATTCGGAGATTCATTACTTTATATTCCTAAGTCCTAAATTTTTTTTATTTTTTAATAATTATAATAGCTTTTTTTAATAACTTTTAAGTACTATAAAACTACATAATATGTTCGAAACTTGATGGCAGCTCTTGATGGAAAATCAGTGTCTTTTACAAGATATAGATGGTATAAGTTTTTTTGATAAAAAATGTATGAAGAAAACCTTTGGATGAAATAAATAATTAATATTTATGAGTATTTTTCAAAGTTTTAATATATCTGAATAAATTACAATAGCACCTAAATTAAAGCACAACAATTAATAATGGCGTTGTTTTATATGAAAAGCTGGTTTTCTTTAGTGAATTTTTACTTGATTTCTGTACAACATCCAGCAATCATATTAACGTTCCAGCAACATTGATTGATACCTTCGTTCCATATCTTTTCTATCTTGATGGAATCGTTCAGCTTGTTCGTCACTGTAGTCGCCACTATTTTTTGGGAAACAATCGATATAAGATGTCAAAAAATGAATTTTCAAACTCATATCATACTACAACCTAAGTTCTTATCCAGGCATTTAACATTTCCTGAGCAGAATATATTTTTATCATCGGGATCTCTTATATTACCTAAAAACTTAGAAAAAAGATTCTAAATGCCATTCCGAGCATTTTTTCTAAGGTTAGGTAATATCCTTTTTCAAATTCTACATAATAATTTCATAAGTTTTCTGATTTTAAGTGAAAATTCAACTTAATGTTTATCACATTTTTTATCGCCGACCATGTTATTAATGTATAATTGCAAATGCATTAAAATTGTCCAATTCTCAAAAATTTAAAAATTATTTGTGTTTTAAAAATTAAAATATTTGATTTTTATTTGTGTGTTTTGAAAATAATTGATTTGCAAGGAATTAATAAAAAATGTTGACGTGTTTTAAAATATTTGTTTTTGTAGTAAGCAAAACCACAGCGTACCAAATAGTTACTACGTAAAACTATACGTGGCAAAACTATAAAGAAACTCACTAGGTATTCACTATAGAAGAGACGAAGGAGTGCAGAATATATTTGTACCCAAATATACCTACTGCGGGTCTCGTGTTTCTTTTGGCTTATCTAGATTCGCGTTAAGACTTAGAGATGAATGTGATGTAGTATTTAAGATAAATTTCTTCTAATGTATTTATTTGGGTTAAGTACTTAATTGATTTTTGTAATAAAAGCTTTTAAATTAATCATCCTTTCAGTAATTTGTTATATTATGAGCAGATTAAATTTAAAAATATTAAGTTTTAGTCTATAATAATAATAATCGTCGACTAAATTAATTAATTCATTTTACTATTTATAGAATTCAACCAATTCGCATACCTAATAAATTCTTCAGTTTGTTAACTTCAAAAGTAATTTATGTAACTATAAAATTTTATATTTAAGCAGTTTTCTAGTTATGAAACGTAATTAAAACAATGATTTATTTAGCTTAGCCAAAAGTAATCAGTGTGGCAGTCCGAGCGGCGAGCGTTTATGAATTACAATTTAGTTCCCCTTACAGCCTGAAATAATCAAGGGGTGGCTCAGTAACGACGATAGTAATTTTTGTATTTAGATGAATTTTTGGGATTATTATAATTGAACATTAAATAATTTGGTATTGTTAATTCATAAATTAGTGTTATTATTGAATAAGGCGCCTCGGATAAGGTTTTGTAGCGTCATATCGCTCGTATTCGTTTCTGTTTGTACTTCTTTTCGCAGCTCTGTCAAAATGATATAAGGCCGTTGTTATACGTTATACGTACCTACCGTAATGAGTATAAGTTTTTTGCTTTATTTTTATCAAAGTAATCGATGACGTGCGCCTACGCCGCGCCACACGAAGCTTTAAAAGTTGTTTGCTTATTGTGATTACCAGAACGCCAATAATGTTTTATGTTTAGAAATATATGTTATGAATTATGTATTAAACAACTTTTCCTAACTAAATAACATAAAATCAATATTCCATGACCCAGCACAAGTATCAATTCGTTTCGAAGCATACGTTTAATTCAGGATATATATTGCGAAGGCTTATACCATAAAAGAATCCACGCAGGCTAGTCGCTAGTTCATTATCCAAATGGAGTACAGCTATTTGATCCACTTATGAGATTGCCTGCAAGTATTATCTCTCCTCCAACGAATGGAAACCATAACTCTACCTCGTAACTCGTTCCTTACATTAATACTTGCGAATATGCACATATAAATTGAATATCAAATTTATTGATTAAACATTAACAAATACAATGTCTTTGAGTAGACTCTTTGTTGTGTTCTTGTAAGGCAATACGTAATATAAGTTTATGGTTTATGTTTAGTTTCGCAAACTCCTATGGGACTCTTTAGCGGAATTACACCGAGCATTGTGTTGGCAACATCGCTGCCGCGGCATTGTTAGTGCGATTATTAAATAAGTGATGGGATCACGCTGACATGGTCATATGATCGTATAGTTATCGAGCAATACGATCCGATTCAATTGATTGAGGTTCTCGTCGGCTAATCTGTCCTGATGTAATCATTACCCGTCCGTTTCGGTTTCAGTACGGGTCGGTTCTTTTTTTTTTTGAATCAATGCAATCTGATATAACAATTTTAGTTGTATTTCATTGAAAAGTCAATTAAAAAATAGAATCCAATACGATTCGATCGATTTAGGTTCTCGTCGGCTATTCCGTCCTGATGTGGCCCACTACCCATCCGTTTCGGTTTCAATACGGGTCAAACAATACCTGTTTGAATTTGCAATCTGATAAAAATGTTTGTTGAATTTCATTGAATAGTCAATTCGAAAATAGAAATAGGCATTTTTTAGACTCCGTACTGGGTTTGTCCCAAAACATCTACTAATTCTACTCGAAACTAATGACTTTGCTGATGAGCTTAAACAGATAGAGAATTAAGTTTTTGGGACTGATGAAAAGGCGACACGATGTGATTTGTGAACTTACCTAACACTGGTAGTGTTAGGTAAGTTCACAAATCACACCCAGTGGCGTGCACAGGATTATGACACTGGGTATGCGGCGAAGTACTCGGTCACAAAAACTTTTTCGTTTATAGATTTTTAGCATAACTACAGCCAAGCGACGGATATCTAAGTCGAAACCATGCCAACAGAGCAAGTCTTAGATGTACTACTATTCATGTACATCTTCTACGGCAATGCAGACAAAACAGCGATCAATCGTCGCAGCGGAAGAAATTCTAAAAAGTAAGATAATAAGCATATTTTAAAATATTATAACTACTCACCAGTCAGTCAGCTTAAATTTTCACATATTCAAGGTTCCGGTTACTTGAGATTACTATATCCCGATGTAAATTACTACATAATATGCAAGGAAAACAATATAATTTAATCGTGTGTACTTACATCGTGTGTACACACAGCCAGTTATACGTTTCATAACTTTTAACATGAAATTTTCGAGTTACATTATTTTTTTGCTGGTTTAATTGTTGTAACTCGGGTACACACCTACCTTTAGACAGAATTTGAATCTTTTCACTGAATGACAATTGTAAGAACAATTGTGAGATTTTTAATTTTTAATAAACACACATTTTCAACACAAACCTCACAATCAAATAACATTTTAAAAAAATCAACAAACGCACTAGTAAAAGCAAATCACTACAATTATTATAGAAACTCAGTAATAAACTGTTAAATGTACACACTTTCAAAACTATAAATAAACTGGAGCGATTAAATTGTAAACAATGTTTATCACATGAAATATGTAATATGGCCCCCGCGAAACACAAAACGTTTCTTCTATTTAAACAAATAAAACCTTACTAAATAAAAATGCATAATGTGCATACGTGATTTATTAGATTTCCGTCTATTATTTTTACTCGGATTATAGGCAACGAAGAATTTCCGACAAGCCAGTTCAGCGGTTTTCGGAAGCGATCGGATAGCCGAGAGCCATCGCCTGCCGCGGGAGTGTTCGCTATATAATCATGTCGATATTCATGGGTGTGTGCATTTGCGAAGTATGAAAATTACACATACATGCGATGATATGTCCTGCAGAACGCAACGGCATGAGATGAGTTGCTATTTATAAAATATTAGGCGTTTTTAAGTTATTATATTTTTTAAATTAATTTATTTACTATTAATTAAAGTCATCTAAAACGTACGAACGTTTTATTAAAATATCTGTGAATGACAAGTAAAGCACTGCATTTCTGCCTACAAGGAGCGCACGCCCCTGCTACCACCTCGTAGACGATAGGTATGGAAAAAAACAACAACAACACTATAAAGACAAATAAATAAAATTGAAGTGTCTGTTTGTTAATTCAAATTAACAGCTTTGCACTTAATGCATAATATGATAGTAGGGTTTTTTTTTTAATTTTTGCTTTCCGTCCGTCTGTCTTTCTGTCTGTCTGTCTGTTTGTCCCGGCTAATCTCAGAAACGGCCGGATCGATTTTGAAATTTCACCGGACTGTCACTTGTAGATGTCTGATATTATAAGAACTTAGGTTACTTTATCTTACGCTTCCGTTTCCATTAAGTTTCGGGCACCAGCTAGTATAAAATAAGCTTCAAGTATAAGTTACAAGCCAATCATTTAAAATTGAAAACATTTTTTTCTTTGTGTTTGATTAGGTAGCGCCAAGCAGGCAGAAGAAATAAATTTTGCTCTTCTAGTTTTGTAAAAACATGCATTGTACTCGGGAAAAAAAACCTAAAAATCCATTACTCTGTTCAAAGTAAGTACAAAACATCAACTGTAAGCTTGAGAACATATTGAAACGAGATCTGGCAGACAACTGATACAAGATAATGGTCGAATCCAATCACTTAGCCTTGCACTGAGTCGCGCTAGAAGCTATTTCTCTAATTTATTTACGACTTTTCTTACACTCCTATCCATTTCGACTTATTTCTTAGTAAAACGAGCGAGTGTATCATTATGTAATAAAATTGGAACAATTCTGTAACCCAAAAATAAACCGAATCAATTTGTCCGAATAGCGAAACAATAAACCAAAGTTTGTGTTGAAACAGCTGATTTAATATCGCCAAAAGCTCGCGCGGGGGGGTTGCGGGCATCTGCTAGCTATTACTTACAACGTATGTAATATCAAATTACTTTCAACTTATTTCGCAATTGCCGTCTTTGAGTTTCGCTTTGTAGGGGCCTCTGACGTCTGTCCGAGGCAACAATAAAATGTATTCGTCTCCGGAATGTTTAATATGGGGAAAAGTTTAATAACGCGTCGGGCGGGCGAGCGACTGGTCAGCGGGCATTACTCCACCCGCTGCGATAAATCAAATCTCGTACCTTCAACGTTACAGAAAAATCCTTATTACGTTTGGAAATATTTCATTGACCATTCCTGAAACATTTTACGCAGGGTACTGCGCAAAATGTTTACTATTTCTGAATTTATTATTATCATATTATATCTTTGTTTTGACAATTAGAAAATTTATAAATCCAGAGAACTTAGCTACCTACATTATTCCGAAAACTTAATAATAACCTAAAAGCCACTTAAACTGTTATTTCTTCAATTGCACCTAAAAAGGCTTACGTTTGTAATAATAACATGTTACTGTGTAAGGACCTTGCCATTGTAAAGTTCTCCACAGACTTATTTACTTTATTTTTCTAGCTTCACGTGAATCTTTTAATCCAACGTAAAATAAATGAAGCGCGTCTTTGACAAAAAGGATACTTTCACGAGTGCCAATGAGTGTCCTCGTGTCACGCCGAAGATGCCCTCCGGCATAGCATCATTAGCAAGCGGCACCTGTGAGAGCCGCCTACCATGAAAAATATACAACTCGTGCTTCGCAGTCCGCAAAAACTTCCATCCCCTCTGAATTTATTCATACACATTGCTGCAAACGCAAAAAGTGTGACGTGCAGTCGAATAATAAATCGGCAATGTAGCTCGCTGCAGCGATTGTTTTGGAGGCTTAGAAAGTGTTCGGGATGTTTCGGAGTGCTGTGACTTGTGAGTTGTGGGCTCAACAAGACGCAACAGACGCAGCGAGCAGCCGGAGGCCGGCGACACAATAGCTCCCTGACGTTAATTAAATGTTAACAAACGCCCTCGTCGTCGCTTAATTGGACCTGGTGCCTATTATCCTTACCTTCCGAACGAGAATGGGCACCACGCATATAAAATACTTATTTTTGAAGGCGATTTGAATATTTCAAGCATTTTTCCTATTCTTGTTGTTTTTTTTTTTTTTTTTTTTGCAAAAACAATTAGTTTTTTTTTTGCAAAAATACTTCACTGATATCATAGATGTATTTTATTAAAAAGAAGGTTGATATATATAATTTTTTCGATATTTTATTAGCTCACTAAAAAATGTCAACCAACGCATAGCTGTCGTGTACTATTAGTTATAAAGGAATAAAAGTAATTAGTAAATTTATCTCAACTCATACAAAAATACCAAATTATTACTTCATCTTCGATGGGAAGGAGACATCATTATATTTCCTTCCTTTGGATTTAACGATCTATTGGCACACGATGGAATGGCATGACTTTCAGCACCTCTTCGGCTATTTCTTCGGGAAAACTAAACTCTCTCATGTTATCGTTCAAGCAATCGTTGTAAATCGAGCCGAACTCACACTCTCTCTCTCTATAAACAGCGGACGAAACGTTTCGAAGGCACGCTATAGAGGCATGCTTCAGGTTTTGTACCACGCGAGAGTTACTTCCGTTGATGAGACTGGCCAGCTTAATCAGCATATCTCTGTTTATTTCTCCTCTATGCATGACGTCACTGGACTCCAGCATGCAGGACACAAAGCACTTTCCCCTGTGAGAGATCGCGGGTGAGTTGGTTAAGTAGGCCCGGACATCCGACGGCAAGGGCTGGGTTTTGATCACGCATGACGCGCCCATACGCGCCAGGGACTCGATGTGGGCCAACACACTTGGATTAGTAAAATCGACTACAGTCCCCTGTAATGTACCAGCTGGTCCCGCGTATGCTGAACTCAGAAGACATAAGCAGATGAGTGAGAACATCTCTTGTAATTATTCCGTAAGGACACTTGAATGCGGCGCGACACGCGACGGTTTCTTTGCATGTACTGCATAATATTTGATTTCCGCGCTTATAAAAACCTCCACTATCATAGCGTGAACAAAACTCATTGTATTAAGGAAGTCTTGTTTTGTTTTTAGCAGCTGCCTTTAAGAGTGGATTGTTTGTGATGGTTGTATAAGCATTACTAGAAGCATGTGCTGGATAGATATAGGTAGCTAAAGTATAATTATTCACTAAGTACAGTAACTGCCAATAGGTTTTGACGATAGTTAGATGTTATAAGTAGTTCCCTTCCTTGTCTTTTTTAACCGACTTCCAAAAAAAGGAGGCGGTTATGCATTTACATATATATATATATAGTTGATTGTTTGTGACGTATATATATATATATATATATATATATATATATATATATATATATATATATATATATTTTGTTTTTCTTTCTTTTTATATTGTCAACGTTTTTTCCGCCGTCTGTGGACCGATTTTCAAAATTCTTTTTTTGATGTAAAGGATATAAATCTCTTTTTTTTTAATTTGACGTTTAAGAGATTTAGGGGGGACGGGGTCATGTTGACTATCTTCGTTTTTCTGTTGAATTGACAGCTGACGACGTTTGAAAAACGACTATTGCCGACGACTATTAACAACATGGTCGCGTACAATAAATTACCTTCACAATTTATAAAACGCGACATCCGTACCTCTGCTGTCCTCAAGCTAAAAGGCGGCTAAATGACAACTGGCCAATTTTTACTTTTTAATACTAATAAATAATATATTGAAATCTCTATCGATCTGTCTAGGCAAGGTTAATGTATCTTTCACCGTTTCAAAAATAAATTTACTAAAAAGGTGGTTATTTACAAAATAAAATATATTGACAGCACTAAACCGCTCTTTAGTGCTGTCAATTAAAAGGTCAATAAAGTACTTTAACGTTTGGATTAACTCGATATTTTTAACGGTCAATGCCAAGCTTAAGAACGGTCATTATTTTGCACTACACTAAAAGGGGGTCAAAGTTTCTTATCCGCTATATAATCTAGGTTTTTAGAATTTAATGACTATCAAATACTTATGTAAAAGGCGGACATACGTCAATGCCTAGCTATAAGATAGTTAAAAACTTTTAACCGCCTTTAAGCGTTTGATTGTTACTACTTGAGAAGCTAATCGCTACTTGAGATCGTCTCAGCCAAGAAAGGTCTTGAGAACGAGTTTGAGAACGGTTTATAAATACGGGCCTAAAAGGCGGTTAAGTGACATAAACAGTTTTTGAGATAGAGCTTAAAAACGCGGGATTATTTTGAAATCGATGCTTGTGATTTTCTATAAACAATTGTTAATGTTGTCATATGTCAAAAGATAGATATTTTTTAAAATTTTACATATAAAGTTGTTTTTGTGTAATAATTAATATCAGGGTAATAAAGCTTCTTATTTTCCTTCTAATCTAGAAAAAAATTCCAAATCCTCTCAACAGCACAGTACTAAATGACGGTAAAAGGTTCTTAAATACCTTCTAGGTATGTATTTCTCAGTAACTACTTGCAACTTTAATTAACAACATTTACATATATATAAAGCAGTTTTAATTTTTAACGACTCTTAAATTTAGAACTTAATGCTTTTTAGTGATCCTCTCCATAACAATTAAACAGCTAAAGTCATATTGCCTCCTTATAGACAAGAAGGTGTTGTTTAACTTGTCTCCCATTGTATCGGGACTACTCTGTAATATAAATTTGCATCACTTAAAAGTGGTTAACTTACAATCATTTTTTTGTTATTTCTTTTTAGTCGTGTATGGCCATCATTATTTTTTTGTGCATCCTACAAAATTGACAAACAACTACAAATACATACAAAGTTTTCAATAAGAAAAAGTAATTTATTGTAATAAAATCTCTTTGTAAAAATACGTAAATTGAAACTTAGTAATTTGTACGGTTTTAGCACCACACATTTCACTTACGAGACAGTAAAATAACAAATATTGAACTCAGTTCCAAATAAGAATAAACAAAAATGACATATCAAATGAAGAAAGAAAATCTGAGTATTTAAAATTAACTAAACAAATCTAAAATTGCGTAGCTACCCTTAGTTATTTGTACCTTTCAACGACTATTTCACAACAGTTGGTATAGACCCAAACAACAAAATAGATGCAAAAGGTCGATCCGTCGTTAACTCACCGCTGTGCTCTATGTACTTACATCCTGTGAGCCGTAAAGAAATGATTAACGTTTTCCAAAATATTTAAAAATGATGTGTAATGGATTTACAATTTCCTAGAAAATTAATAGCATTCTAGACGACAGTCAAAATGGTTTTAGGCAGGCGAGATCTACGACATTGGCTGTTTATCCTCCTCCTCCTCATGCCGTCTTGCTCATTGCTGAGGGTCGTGATTCCCCCGCGGAATGTTGGCTGTTCATAAATATAATCAAATGATACTTCAACACACAATATAAATAATAGACATAGACTTTTAGTCTAGAATTGTAAATTAACCGCTCTATAGTGCTGTTAATTAAAAAGGTCTTTAAAGTACTTTAACGTTTTGTACAATCTGTTTTTATTTTCTAAAAAAGACTTAAACCATAATAATAATATGCTGGTCCACGTATCCCTGAGCCTAATAGTTTGTATAGGTATGTCATATAATACTTTATCATATGCCTTCGTCATGTCAAATAAAACACGTAAAACATACTTTTGGTCATTTATGTGTTGGAGTGTCATTTGAATATATTTATAAACAGCCAACATTCCGCGGCGGAATCACGACCCTCAGCAATGAGTAATACGGCATGAGGAGGAGGAGGAAAAACAGCCAATGTCGTAGATCTCGCCTGCCTAAAACCATTTTGACTGTCGTCTAGAATGCTATTATTTTTATAGGAAATTGTATAATCTATCACACATTACTTTTAAACACACAAGCAAATAAAATTAACTGCTACTTCATAAAAAACGGGACTTTAGTAAGGCAACATTCGCAATTTTTTTAAATGTCTCCATTCCATAAGCTTTACAGAAGTTTATAACCATACGAAATGTGAAGAGGCATTTAGATCATTTTACGAATTATACGACTTGTTCTACAAATTATGTTTTCCAGAAATAAATGTAAAAATTACCAAGAGTTCAACACAAAAGCGTTAACAAAAGGTATTAAACAATCGTGTGTTGTAAAAAGACCTTAACCTTTATCTTAAATATACCCACGAAGACCTTCATAAAATTATATGAGGAAAAAATACCTAAACTACCCTAAAATTAAAAAAAAAGTATAAATACAGCACAAAAGAAATATAATAGTCACTACATAAATATATCAAAAAATAAATGCAAGGCAACGTGGGCAATAATTAATAGAAATTTTTACAGTAAAAATAATAAACAAAAGATTGAATTAATAAAACATAAAAATACGCTATATACAAAAACTTTGGACATTATAGAATTATTTAATAACTATTACATTGACATAAAAAATCGAATAAAAGAAAATAATACTAATTTAAATAATAAAAACTATAAACATCCAAAGTATAATAATGACGATCCTAAAAATAACCAACTTAACACTATATATCTATCTAACCTAGTACCTAATAACATTTACAAAATAATAAATTCCTTAAATAATACGCAAGCAAGCGGATATGATGACATTAACACAAAAAGTTTAAAACTGTCTGCAAGATATATATGTGCACCAATATCCCTGTCCTACCTGTCGTTGGAACAAGGATATTTCCCAAGTCAAATGAAACAGTCAATAATTGTAAAACCCATTTATAAAAAAGGAGATATAACAGATATGTTAAACTATCGACCCATTTCGCTGATACCTGTGATTTCTGAAGTATTTGAGAGGGCTATGCAAATTAAATTACCGTCGTATTTAAATCAAAAAATATATTAAATAAACAACAATTCGGTTTTACCAAAGGTAGTTCAACAGCCCTGGCGTGCTTTTCCTTTGTAAAACAAGTAACAGAAACACTTAACAAAAATGAAAATATAGCAGCCGTCTTTTTAGATATGAGCAAAGCCTTTGATCTTGTCAACCATGATCTACTCTTAAAAAAATTACAGGAATACAGGATTAGAGGCAACGCGCTTAACTGGTTTCAGTCATATCTGGAAAATAGGTCACAATGTACAGAAGTCACGAATATCGTCAAACATTACGAAACCAGACATCGATCTAGTTATAAAATAAATAAAAATGGCGTCCCTCAAGGTAGTATTCTAGGTCCAACACTTTTCCTTCTGTACATAAATGATTTGCCAGATGCCACTAAACACGACTGTTATATGTTTGCTGATGACACAACCTTGTTAATTAAATCTAACAAAACTAAAATTGATGCTGAAATATAATGTAAAGTTGACAATATTACAAAATGGCTTAATCTAAATTATTTACATATTAATATTAATAAAACTAATATAATTAAATTTGTTAATTTGACTAATACTGATGACATAAACTTAAATAACGGTAAAAACTCAATTAAAAGCGTGACCTCAGCATCGTTCTTGGGCAATATACTGGACAAAAAGTTAAAATGGAAAGATGGAAGATCACAAAAGTATGTAATAAATTAAACAGTTACGTCTTTGCCCTAAGGAGAATAAGAAATACCGTATCACAAAATGCAGCTCTTACAGTATACCACGGATATCTATCGTCTATCCTTAGATACGGTCTTGTTCTATGGGGGAACTCACCAGAAATAAACAATGCATTTCTCACGCAAAAAAATGTATACGGGCGTTAGCAAACGCGGAATAACTAGCTCACTGTAGGCCGCTATTTAAATATTTGTGCTTATTATTTTAATTAATAATTAATTTATTTTGATGTGACCTTTAAATGCCTATTATCAATATTAGGTACTCTAAATTCTAATGTGCTACTTTTAAATGATTTAAATAATTTATATATGAATTAAAAGAAATAAATAATCTTAATATTTCCACATCTCTAAGAGGTATAAATTGTGAAACTCATTAAACTTAAGAACACTGTACACCAATTTCTCGGAAATAAAGAATATTATTATTATTATTATTATAAATATTTTGGAAAACGTTAATCATTTCTTTACGGCTCACAGGATGTAAGTACATAGAGCACAGCGGTGAGTTAACGACGGATCGACCTTTTTTTTATTCTATATCTATTTTGTTGTTTGGGTCTATACCAACTGTTGTGAAATAGTCGTTGAAAGGTACAAATAACTAAGGGTAGCTACGCAATTTTAGATTTGTTTAGTTAATTTTAAATACTCAGATTTTCTTTCTTCATTTGATATGTCATTTTTGTTTATTCTTATTTGGAACTGAGTTCAATATTTGTTATTTTACTGTCTCGTAAGTGAAATGTGTGGTGCTAAAACCGTACAAATTACTAAGTTTCAATTTACGTATTTTTACAAAGAGATTTTATTACAATAAATTATTTTTTCTTATTGAAAACTTTGTATGTATTTGTAGTTGTTTGTCAATTTTGTAGGATGCACAAAAAAATAATGATGGCCATACACGACTAAAAAGAAATAACAAAAAAATGATTGTAAGTTAACCACTTTTAAGTGATGCAAATTTATATTACAGAGTAGTCCCGATACAATGGGAGACAAGTTAAACAACACCTTCTTGTCTATAAGGAGGCAATATGACTTAGCTTAGCTGTTTAATTGTTATGAAGAGGATCACTAAAAAGCATTAAGTTCTAAATTTAAGAGTCGTTAAAAATTAAAACTGCTTTATATATATTATGTAAATGTTGTAAATTTCTTAAAGTTGCAAGTTGTTTCTGAGAAATACATACCCATAAGGTAGTTTAGAACCTTTAACCGACATTTAGTACTGTGCTGTTGAGAGGATTTGTAATTTTTTTCTAGATTAGAAGGATAATAAGAAGCTTTATTACCCTGATATTAATTATTTCACAAAAACAACTTTATTAATATTAAAGTTCAAAAAAATATATATCTTTTGACATATGACAACATTAACAATTGTTTATAGTAAATCACAAACATCGATTTCAAAATAGTCCCGCGTTTCACAAGATGGTATTTAATACTACGGATTAAATACCATCTTGAGAAGCTAATCGTTACTTGAGACCGTCTCAGCCAAGAAAGGTCTTGAGAATGAGTTTGAGAACTGTTTATTAATACGGGCCTAAATGACTGATTTTTATTTCATAAAATAGTTTATGTTCATCCACATTTTATAAAAATAATTAAAACTAAAAAATACCTTGTCACCATTTATTAACACCCTCATCAGTCATCACTAATGAATAGCTCCGGGCTACCCAACTATCAGCACTGTGATAGTGGTAATGAAATTAGGTAATTAATAAAACAATGTTCAGAGAATAATCTGTTTTTTATACCTCGCCTGATAATCAAAGTTTCATAAAAATCGGTCTTTATAAAAATATACCTTAATTATTGTTAATTAGCCAAGTATGTCTTTTTATTTTTAGTAGGTGGAAACAAAAATTAATTAGTGACAAGCTTATAATTGTACTATTTGTTCGGGATGCTAATAATTTAGTGGAGCTTTAACATAAATATTGTAAATGTAAAAGAAAAATCAAATGTTTTACAGAACATAAAACGCACGTTATTGACCCCTTAGAGCAGGGGTCTCCAAACTACGGCCCGAGGGCCACATCCGGCCCGCGGACAGATTTTGTCCGGCCCGCGGAGAGCTAGCATACTTGAAAACTCCTTTTAGAGAACATATTTTTTATAGCAAATTAAATTTAGTTTACTTGAAGTATTCTAATTTTATGTTGAATAATTATTAATATGACATCTACATTGATATGGTCATGGGCTAACTACTCATAACATTGTTGTAGGCTTATTGTTATTGTTTTTGTGATAAGTTGGATAAAGAAAAGGCTTATTGTTATTGTTTTTGTGATAAGTTGGATAAAGAAACACAAAATTGTAATGAGTAAAGACATGTATAATATGCAGAAAATTTAACTTCAGTATATAATAACTAACAAATTATTGAAATGAATCTAACTAACATTTTATACATTTTAAATAAAAACAGAACTTGTAACAAGCATAATGACATATGAAATACTAATGAGATTTATGTAATTGAGATTTTCGACTGACAATAGTTTGTAGTTGTGGACTAATTTTACTTGTACCAATTATTTAATAAAGAGATTTAGGATGCTCATCAGTTAATTTAGATCTGTAAACATTTTTTGTGTACTTCATTTTGGAGAAGGTCTTCTCACACAAATAAGTAGTACCAAAAACAGAAAACAGCCCACGAGCAAATTTATGCAAATTATCAAATTGTGTCAGTGGAAGACCCTTATAAAATTCCAACAAAGATGAGTTTTGATATTTGTTCTTAATTATATCACTGCACTGTAGATCAATCATTTCCATTTGAAGTTGCGGGGCTGGGGTTTCAATGTCAGTATCAAAAGGATTCTGAAAAATCTAAATTTGATTCGCAATGGCATCAAAGTCCGAGAAACGAGTATCAAAATTTATTTTCAAAGCACTCAAAGTTTCGATTGCAAAATCAATAGGAAACTCAGTCTCAGTGGTGTGGCTGAATATTTCACATGTTTTAAAATGTGAAAAACATTTACTTCGTAGTTGTGATTGAAACAGTATCAATTTCTTCCGGAATGATTTGATATTAGTGTATAAATCAGCAAGATGCTGGTTTTCTCCTTGCAATCTCAAATTCAGTTCGTTCACATGTTTTTTCAAATCAACATAGAATGCTAACTTCCACAGCCATGCGTTATTTTGTAATTCAGTAAGAGGGCTATGCTTTTCATTCAAAAAAATTTCGATCACTGCTCGAAGTTCAAAAAAGCGCTGAAGGACTTTCCCACAACTAAGCCAACGTACGGCAGTATGATAAGGTAAGTCATTTTCTCTAATCTCTTCAATAAATTGTCGGAATTGTCGGTGATTCAGCCCAAAAGATCTGATAAAATTAACAGTTTATATGACTGGTTTCAGAACTTCAGACATATCCAAACATTTTCCGCACAAAGACTGTTGATGAATGATACAATTTTAGACTAATGGTTTTGAACCACCGTCATTTTCTACAGCCTTTGACACAAGAACGACCACTCCTTTATCTTTCCCACTCATGTTTTTGCCTCCATAAGTTGTAATACATTTCAAGTTTTTCCATTGAAGGTTCTTTTGATTAATGGCCATTTCAACTCCCTTAAAAATATCTGTACCAGTAGTTGTGCCATGAATACTATACATATCAAGAAGTTCTTTATGCACTTCATAGCTTTTATCTACTCCTCGAATATAAATCAACACCTGAGCAGTATCTGACACATCCGTTGACTCATCCAAGGCCAAAGAAAACCACTCAACATGTCCATTTTTGTCGAACAGTTGAGAGGATATATTTTCAGCTATGTTTTCTACCCTTCGAGCCACAGTGTTTGCTGACATACTGACAGTTTTTAATAAATTTACCTTTTCAGGGGACAATTCTTCGGCTACTGCAATTATGCATTCTTTGATTATTTCTCCATCGGTGAATGGTTTTCCATGTTTTGCAATTTCAAGAGCCACACGAAAGCTGGCACGAGTTGCAGCCTCTTATTCAGTTTTGAGTTTTGTAAATGAAGATTGCTGCGATTTCAATCCGCGCTTCATAGCTTCGAATTTTTCTGTTCGCAAACTTCCTGTATATTTTGAGTAATTTTGAAAATGTTTTGTTTCATAATGACGTTTAATGTTATATTCCTTGATTTCCTATTCCTTCCATTGCAAATCAAACATAACGCCTTGTTACTGGACTCAATTACGAAATACTGAATGTTCCACTGATCTTTGAATTTTCTGCATTCACTATCAATTTTTCGCTTCTTTTCCATACTACTAAATCACACACAAAAGCAACAATTCAAATCAAAATACTGTTACAAAGATGTCTTAAGCTTAAACATGCACAAACACGTTTTAAGGAGGTACGCACTATTTTATTTCACAACAGTGTCATAGGAACTGACTTGTCATTGCGCCACTAGCCTTCTTATATATTCCAATCACTGCCATCTAGAAATGAGTGGAAGACACCAGAACTTTCTCGAACCAACGAGATTATTCTGTACGTGCTATTAGCGCCATCTGTTAGCGGTAGAAGGTACTACCTATTTCCGCTTGTGTCCACCAGACGTCGTGTCACGTTACTCCTCATGGCTCGTACTCTACGACTAATCTAGAAATTACAGATAATGACAGGAAAATTAATAATATGCAGTGTTGCCGTTTTGCGGACTTTAGTCCGATTTGCAGCCTTTCTTAAACGTTGCGTACTTTTTCGGACTTTTTTTTTCATCAGTGGACTATTTCACTTTTTACCACCGGCAACAATGATAATATGGTTTTGGCCCTCGGAACTTACTGGAGTAATCATTATGGCCCTAAGGCTGGAAAGTTTTGGAGACCCCTGCCTTAGAGCATATATGGGCAACAACCAGCCCGCGGGCCGGATCCGGCCCGCTGTAAGATATGATCCGGCCCGCGAGACATTTTGAAAAAACCTAATTAAAAAAATATTACATTAGGTACTTATACTCACTGGAGTGACAGTGAGGCGAAAAACATCAAATCCTTTGATGTTTGCCGCCTCACTTTTTGATAATCGCCGCCACTCGGCTTGCTCGATTAAATTCTTTGAGGTTTGCCGCCTCACGGGCACATCAAAAGATTTATTGCTTTTCAATTATTCTAAACAAGTTTATTCCAGATTATTCCTTCATTGTCCCTATATAAGCGAGTGGATGGCACGAACGTTAGTTCAGTTCTATTTGAGCTACCGAGGTGATAATTTGGACAAGCGATATCCTAGCGAACTGCACGAGCCGTCAACTTGCTTTGTGACTTTGTGTGCATCTTGAGTGGTTACTAACTATAGTTTGTTGTTAAGTTTATTGTACTAAAAGTAAACAAAAATGATATCTGGTGGAAAGAAACGAAAAGTAGATACAGAGGGTCGTCAGTTTCAAGAAAAATGGACTGAGGAATTCTTTTTTATCTTGCACAATGGTAAGCCTATTTGTTTGCCGTGTAATGAATCCATTTCAGTAATGAAAGAATTCAATATAATAATATTAATTAATAGACCGTACTTAAGTACAGCTGTAGGTACGGCGTATCAAGTGAGTGCGAACGTATTAATAAACGAGACTCGTTACTCAAGTACGCTGTCATTGCTGTCAAACTGTTACTTGAGACGCGGTTTCGTGGGTACAGAATGGGTACAGTCAAACCTTGACTTGAGAACGGCTTGCTTGGGAATTGGGATACAGTACATTATTATTTGTGGTGTTTTTGGGTGTGTTACAATTATGTAAATTAAAATCTAAATATTTATGATTCAACAAACTCAGAATTTACACTACATACTCAACACAAAATAAAGTTATAAAAAAAGATGCTATATTGATACATTATTGATACTTATTCTTCTTTTTTTGATAATCGCGGTTGCAAAGGTTTTGCACCATTCTGCCAGTGTCGAGTATTTGTAGAAATATTTTCGATTTTATTTAAATATATTTATTTATTTATTTATATTAAACGAATTACCTATTTGATTTATATTAATTGACTTGATTTGACAATTGACATTTTCGCTGCCCAAAAAAACAATCCTCATTATATGATCCTTCCGTCCTACAATTCCTCGCCCTATCAACCTTAAATCTGTTCTGTGTTTTGTAAATACTCCTTTTACTGAAACTTTATGTACATACTTTAGTACTGGCCCTAAATTTGTCTGTTTTAGGTTTTAGATTATTCAACAGACTTCCTCCTGTACACCGTGCCCTTGCTTATTCATAAAACCCGAGTGGGTTTTATGAATAAACTCTGCCTTATGAGTATAAGGCAGAGTTTTCGTCAACACAACACATTGGTGAATCACTAAGAAGAACTTTTTTCGAATGGCAATGGCATTCCATTTTACGTAGTTGTTAAAAAAATATAGATATTATTATGCTAGACAATAATAAATATTAATATATACGTAAAACATAATGAAAATCAGTTTTTTCAATATAAAGAATACAGACTAAACTTTTTTTTTGGTATTTATATTATTAAATATTACATTTTTAAAAAGAAATATTGAAGGAATGTATAATCAATAAATCCGTTCTTTGTAGAAGTGTAAACGAAACGTTATTTTATTCGTTCTTTGTCGTGTAGATGACGCTTAAAAGTTGTACTAAGTGATCTCAATAACGTTATCAACTGCGACGGTCTTGAGATCATACTATGAATTAAAGACCGTCTTGAGAAGCTAATCGTTACTTGAGACTGTCTCAGCCAAGAAAGGTCTTGAGAACGAGTTTGAGAACGGTTTATTAATACGGGCCTTAGTAAATGATTTGTACAGCCATTTGAAAGCCGTTTCAGATTAAACTACGCTTGTGGGAGTCACAGATGCTGTCTGGTAACAGTTACCATTTCAACACGCTCTCTGCGTATGAAAATATTGCTTATGCTCAATATGCTGAAGAACTCAAGTTACTGTCAGAACAATTTTCGAACAGATTTAGCGACTTCAAAAACATGGAAGACTGTTTCAGTTTATTTGCTACTCCTATAAAATGTTATGTACAAAATGCATACAAAATGCATACGTAATATACAATACACTTACAAATGGAGTTGATCGAGATTTAAGAAAACTCACTTCCAAAATCCAAATTTGAAGACGTAGAGTTGTGCGATTTCTACAAAAAATACCTATAAAAATATAATTTTCCGCAGCTTAGAAAATCGCAAGAAGATTGATTTGTGCGTTTGGCAGTACTAATAAATGCGAACAGTTCTTTTCATTGATGAATGTCAATAAATCAACACATCGTACAAGACTGACTGATGATAATTTGGAAAATTCTTTACGTCTTTGTATCAGTGGAATTAATCAAAATATCGATGGATTAGTTTCCCAAATTCAATCTCAAGTATCTCATTGATTTCGGTGTATTTAACTTTCGTAGTTTGTAACAATTACAAATTTAACGACTTAATTATAATGTACCATATTTTTAAATTTCATTTTGTTATTTTAATAAATTGTACTATAATAACATTGTCGTATTATTTCATGTCTAATATCTATCGCAAAAATATTATCACTACTTTAAAATGAAATAAAAAAATATTTTTATGTTAAACGGTTTTATTACAATAAAAATAATGTAGGTAATGTACTAAAAGCTAAAAAATAATTCGGTAAGTCCTAGCTACCAGATCGCACCAATCTTCTCATCCATCTGGGGTATTGATCAGACAAATAATAAAATCGTTGGGCGCGTGAAACTATCATATATTAACTCTAGATACGCAACGCCCAACGATTTTATTATTTGTCTGATCAATACCCCAGATTGATGAGAAGATTGGTGCGATCTGGTAGCTAGGACTTACCGAATTATTTTTTAGCTTTTACTACATTACCTACATTATTTTTATTGTAATAAAACCGTTTAACATAAAAATATTTTTTTATTTAATTTATTTTCAAGTTTTTAGTGTTGTTGTTTCAGAATGAGCTCTATTCTACTAATCAAACCCTTTCATTAGACACCTGTATTGAGGTGATTGTGAATAATCCGTCATTTTGTGTCGGCGACCATCTTGGATTTTATTTTTTCAGAATGAGCTCTATTCTACTAATCAAGGCCTTTCATTAGACACCTATATTGAGGTAGTTGTGGAAAATATGTAATCCGCCATTTTGTGGCGGCGGCCATCTTGAATTTAATTTTTTTATAGTGAGCTCTATTCTACCAATAAAGCCCTTTCATTTAATACACATATAGAGGTTGTTGTGAAGTAATATGTAATCCGCCATTTTGTATCGGAGGCCATTTTGGATTTACAGTCATAAAAAAAATTATTATTGTATTGTCATCAAGATTAGGAGTGGGTACCAAATATCAGATCGATCTGGTGTCAGGAAGGGAGTAAAATTCCAATTACTAAATTTGACCCAAACAAATAAATAAATAAACTGGCCAAGCTAAATAAAACCGTTTAATAAAAATGCACTAAGTACTTTTAAACGCGGCCCGCGAACGTATTTGCACGCTAAAGTTTGGCCCTCAACATGTCAAAGGTTGCCCCATACCTGCCTTAAAGCAATAACTGACCTTACACTTTGGAATCCGTTTTTTTATTTTTTCAAATGAGAGGAGCACTCAATATTACCAGAATATAATATCGTCACTGGAAAGGCAAAATTACTGAAGTGCCAAAATGCTATTTCGAGAAAAAGCCGTTTACAGTTTAATTTTTTCGTTTTTACTTCATAACTTTTTACTCGGTCATCCAATTTTGATGAGGTCATTATTTTTTTTATTTTCTATCTCCTGGAACAAATCTTGTTTTATTTGGCCTGGTAGTTTAAGAAATAGTGGCACTTAAGAAAAGTTGATTTCAGTTTAACGGTAAAGCAAATTTTCTAACTCGCCATCTAATTAATATATTACGGTAAAGCAAATTTTCTTAACCGCCATCTTATTAATATATTACGGTAAAACCAATTTTCTTAGCCGCCATCTGATTAATATATATATATTAATTAAAGCCAAAATTTCTTATCACTATTACGTAAATAAATTAGAGACTGATAAAATTGACTTAAAAGACTTTTAGCGCCTGTTATTGTCATGTCAAAACACCTTAAAGTGTGATCGGTTGATTATGCAAGTGCACCAAAAATGCTTTCAAGTAAGTTATTGTAATTATAAAAATCGATAAAAATACGTAACAGACAAATATTTCGATTTGATAGCACATTAAAACTACTTATAACTTTAATTTATTTAGAAAGTTTATTATAAAAATACTGAAATGCAAAAAAGTTTTTTTTATGCTTAACTGATTTCTTATGTAAAAGACTTAGTTTTCAATTTATTCAAAATACAGTAATTTTAGCAGTGAAATTTCATACATGATTTACAATATACTAATAAGAGCAGAAACAGAGGAAGACAGAGAATAAGATCGTGTTACATTTTGGGAACTATTAATGAGATTTAAGGAGATCATATTCTTAAGAGACGTTTCTATAGAAGTTATGAAATTTCATTGAAAAAAATGTAAGAATGGGCCCCACTTTTGAGATTTTTGCGGCCATTTTGACATTTGAAGTATGGTGAAAACAAGATGACTGACATTTGAAATATGGTGAAAACCAAGATGGCGTAACTTTTTCTTATATGAAGATTTGGTCTGTCAAATGTACGTCATAGCCTATCTTGAGTTTTGAAATATTTGTACATAAAGTAATAAAATGCTTGGTTGTACACCGCACCGACTTGTATTGGTTGGGAACATATTTTTTTATATTAGAAGAGCTAGAGGTAAACGCTGAAATAGTTGGAAACTTTAATGCTCACTATACAAATGTCAAATTGGTTAAAAAAAAATGACGCATTAATGGACACAGTTTTTTACGGTAAACGACGGTACTCCTACTTGTGTAAAACTGGTCGATGGTATTCTCCAACAATATTCACCCGATGTTGTCTTTGTATCCTCTAGTATAGCTATTAAATTCCAATTGAAAGTTCTATGTAAAAACTTAGAAAGTGATCATGGTATGGTTAAAATCTCTACTGTTGTTGTTAATACAAAAACTTTAAATATTTTAAAAAGACAATTCAACAAAGTGGATTGGCTGTCACATACAAAATTATTAGATGATAATTGTATTAAATTTACAAATTTAATAATAACCTCCTATATCAATACGACCAGTTTGTTGATTTATGGATATTGGTGCAGAATCACACATCTAGGGATACGTTAAACCGAGTCTTAACTTATAAATTCCACCTATATCTTATTGAAATACAAATTAATCTAAAGCAATTGTTAAGCGTCAATTGGCGTTATCAAAATTGAGACGGAATCCCACGCCTTAAAACATAGATATTCATAAAATCAAAAAACTGGTCGTATTGATATAGAAGGTTATTATTAAATTTGTAATTAAAATACAATATCATCTAGTAATTTTGTATTTAACAGCTAATTCACTTTGTTAAAAAATGATTTTGTGTTGTACAACACTCGTTGTGGTATTGTTCGAGGGACTGTCCTGTTACAAAATGTTTTAGTCAAATTTAACGATATGTTGTCGAATTTGGGACTTGAAATATCTGTAGCCTAAGGTGTGATGTTCGCAGAATTGGTAGGAATAAGTGAAGATTTGCTGTATTGAAATGGTTTAAATTTTAGTAATTATGTAACACTTGTTCTTCTTCTTTAATTTAAAGTCAGGGCCCTTGTCGATGAAGCTTCCACTTTCCTCTATCCTCCACTAGTAGCTTCAGCTCTATATAGACCATGACATTTACATTATCTGCAAGTTGACTAATATAGTATTTCTTTGGCCTTCTCCTACCCCTCTTTCCTTCCATCTTTCCGTCTAATATTGCCCTCATGACTGTGTCATGTCTTAATAAGATGCCCAATCATCTTTCCTCTTTTATTTTCTACAGTCATCTGTAGCAATTCTTCATTAGCTTTCTTTTCCTTACAGATTATTCACTGCATCACATCACACATTCTCCAGCATCACATTTCAAATGCTTCTAATCGAGCCCTATCCCTACTTCTCATTGTTCAGGACTCGCTGCCATATAAAGCTAAACTATGGATATAATATGTTTTTATTAGTTGCTTCTTTACTTTAATTTTTTTTTGATGTTATCATCACATCACATTGATGTTACAGTACATCTGGAGCCGTCACCTATTATACTTCCTAGGTATCTGAATTTAATAACTCTCTCTGTTGTGTTTCCATTAACGATTAGTTGTCCATGGTCACTCTGTCCTCTATCCGCTATAAGATATTTTGTTTTAGAAAAAAATTATGTTCATTCCATATTTCAGTGCTCCGTCCGTAACCGTATGAAAATAATCTCATCCGCGTTGATTTTGGCACCCCCTATATTTGCTTCTTTAATTTCATTCATATCATGTGTGATACTATCTGAATGTAAAAGCGAATGAGTGAATGTTAAAGACGAAATAAGACAATACAAAAAACTCCCTACCTACTATTTCCCTTGTTTATGACTATGTTTTATGGTGATAGTGTTGTCGCTTGTTTGAGTTATCGACAAAAAATCTTTACGAACTAAATGTCATAGATTGATTTGTAACGGGCGGAGCGGAGTGGTGCGGTAATCGGAGGAGGGGTGAAGGGTGCAGCAGAGGAGACTGGCGGGAGAGGCGAGGAGAGGAGAGGGGATAATATAAAATGGCGTGATTATGAGTGGAGCGGCATTATTTTTCTAAAAAAAATGTTGTACCAAGTTTAAATTTGATTACAAATAAACTTAATTTTTAATATTATTTTATTTTATTTAATTTGTTTAAAATCTTAGTAAAAGTTCAGAAGTGGTATTTTTACCACGTGCTAAGAAGATGAAGCGTTTCCGGCGTCATTATTCTGGTAATAACACAAAATCCAAGAAAATAAGAAGTAATGAACACGTGAGTAATAACGAAGATAATAACTCCTTAACCGAAAGTGTTGATACCATAATATCGCAAAAGATTAGTGAAGTAATAAGTAAATTTCATAATAACAATAATTCGAGGGTAGACAAATTGCTCCATACGGATAAATTAATTCCTGAGTTTGATCCTGAAAATCGTGATATGAATGTGCAGAATTGGTTAAAGAAAATTGATCAACTAGGAAATATTTACGATTGGTCAGAAGAAGTAAAATCATTTCACCTTCAATCTAAATTACAAGGTCAAGCACGGGTGTGGTTTAACCGTTTGAATTCCTATAACTATTCATGGGACGAGTGGAAAAACCTACTCACGAGAGCTTTTCCCCGTCACCACGATTATGCATCTCCATTGGAGGAATTAATGAACCGTAAGAAATTACCTAACGAATCTATGACGAAGTATTTTCAAGAAAAGTTAGCCATGTGTTATAGATGTCAGCTAAGTGATAAGGCTGCTGTTTCGTGTATTATTAGAGGGCTACCGCACGAGTTGCATGCTAACGCTCAGGCATACCAGTGCTCGAGTCCCGAAGAGTTGTACGAGGGTTTTTTGTCAGCCGTTGATAACTACCAAATGACGCAGGTAACCAAGAGTTTAGTGAGTAACAGGAACACAACATCTCGGCCGATAGAAGCATCTGGTAGTAAAAATGCTCCTCAGCAACCTATATGCTATCGATGCAATGAAGTTGGACACATTGCTCACGAGTGTAGCGCACCGGACAAACGTAAGTGTTTTAGATGTGGGAAGCAAGGCCATGTTGCCACGAATTGTAGACAGGAACCTGCGCCAAATGCAAGTAATAAAAGTCACGAAAAGAAGGTACAAGTTTTGTTAAATCTAAATGACAATTATAAGAAGAGGGTAAAAGTAAATGGAGTTCTCGTCAAATCTTTTATCGATACCGGAAATGAATTAAATGTGATTACGAAGACCGCTGCAGACGCAATCAATTTAAAAGTTGAACCATCCAATACCATGTTAAAAGGATTTGCAGGTTCGGCCGTTAAAGCTGACGGCTTAGTACATTTTGATTTTAATGTGGATGACATCCAATTACGTACAACTGCTGATGTCACACGAGAATATTTAGGAGACATAGCACTATTAATTGGACAGCCAGTCATAAATAATGAAAAAGTGGTTTTGAGTGTATCAAAAGATGGTGCATTTTTCAAAAAGGTAACGGTTACTAATTTAAATCTTATCGACACAATTGAAGAAGCGTTATGTTTCAGAGTTTTAGTAGCCGAAGATACTGAAGTCCCGATCGGAAGCAACCTCGTCAGTGTGTACGTAGCCAATTCACCTCCTGGAAATTTGAGCACAAAACCGAGACAATACAGCTTAAGTCGAGTCGTGTATGCTCTTGGACGTGGAATTTTACGGGAAGGCAAGGGCTACATCAAAGTCTGTAACATTGGGGCTCAGCCGATAATGTGGAAAAAGGATGAGACGATCACTAGAGCGGAGAGGTGCGACGTTGTGTCAGAGGTGAGTGCAAATATGTTTTTAGTGAGTAGTGGCGAGGAGAGTGATATAGGTGGTGTGAAACTTGATGATATCGACATGGGCAATAATATGTGTGACGGAGACAAAAATAAATTATGTCAACTTTTGTTTAAGTATTCGGATTGTTTTGCTAGTTCTGTCAAAGATATAGGCGTTACGGATTCAGGGCAAATGGAAATAAAACTTACAAGTGATATTCCTATAAATAGAAAACCTTACCGTTTAGCTCACATGGAGAGAGAAGTAGTAGCTAGAAAAATTAACGAGATGTTAGAGGACAATATTATTAGGGAATCGTCATCAGAATATGCCTCGCCAATTATTTTAGTTCGCAAGAAAAATGGCGATTATCGTTTGTGTGTCGATTATAGGTCATTGAACTCGATAACCGTTAAGGAATATTTTCCTCTTCCACATATAGATGACCAGTTGTCAAAGCTAGCCAATAAGAAAATATTTACAAATCTAGATTTATTTTCTGGTTACCATTATATTAAAATTCATCCAGATTCTATAAATAAAACCGCTTTCGTAACACCGGACGGGTTGTACGAATTTTTGAGGGTACCCTTTGGTTTGGCAAATGCACCGTCGTTTTTTATGCGTGTCATTCAAAAATTAGTACAAATGGTGGGTAGTGATGAAATTATTTGCTTCATGGATGACATTTTACTGTCAACAGTTGACGTTTCTGCGGGTTTGGAGTTATTAGAAAAAGTATTTTGTAAATTATGACAGTGTCACATGAAACTGAATGTGCGTAAGTATTCATTTTTGAAGTCTAGCGTATCATTTTTAGGACACGAAATTAGTAGTGAAGGAATAAAACCAGGAGATCATAAAATTGCGGCCGTTTCAAAATTTAATCAACCAAATAATTTACATGAATTAAGACAATTTCTAGGGTTGTGTAGTTATCTTAGAAAGTTCGTTAAAAATTTTGCGATTTTAGCTAAGCCTCTTAGTGATTTGACAAAAAAGAATAATGTGTGGCAATGGGGTCATGAACAGATGCAAAGCTTTGAGTTACTTAAATCAAAATTAATTTCTCGTCCAGTTTTAGATTTTTACGATGAAACATTGTCGTGCGAAATTCACACGGACGCTTGTAAAAGTGGGTTAGCAGGAATTTTGTTACAAAAACAGGAATATGGGAATTTAAAGCCAGTTTTTTATTTTAGTAGGGTAACCACTCGAGAAGAATCCTTGTATCATAGCTATGAATTGGAGACATTAGCCGTGGACATTAGACATTAGACATTAGTCACTCAAGCGTTTTCGTGTTTACGTTTTAGGCAAGCCAGTTAAAATTGTTACCGATTTTTCTGCAGTCAGATATACGTTACAGAAAAAAGAATTAATACCTAGAATAGCACGATGGTGGTTAATAATTCAGGAATACGATATTGAAATAGAATATAGGCCGGGCGATAGAATGAAACATGTCGATGCTCTCAGTCAGAACCCTATTAGTGTACCTGTTGACGATTATGATCAATGTAATTTGCTACAAATTTCTAATGAAGATTAGTATTTAAGAGTACAATTACAGGATGAAAAACTAAACAATATAATTAAGCAACTAAAAGAGGGTAATGCGTGTAATGACGTGATTAATAATTACAAAATTAAAAATGATCGTTTATATAGGAAAACTTTAAACGGGGAAAAACTCGTAGTTCCTTCTTTTGCTCGTTGGAAATTGATGCAAAAATTCCATGATCAAATAGGTCACGTAGGTATTAAGAGGTGCGATGAGTTGATTAATTCTGATTATTGGTTTCCGAAAATGACACGTTTTATCAAAAAAGTACATAAAATCATGTTTAGAGTGCGCATATGGAAAGGGTGATTATGGTAAGCCCGCCGGAGAGCTACATCCAATTCCTAAACCATCATCGCCAATGGACACAGTACATATCGACCATTTAGGTCCCTTCAGTAGGTCACCAAAAGGTTATCAGTATATACTTATGATTGTCGATTCTTTTACAAAGTTCTTGATTACACGCCCTACTAGATCCATAAACTTTGTGGAGACTGTCATGATACTTAAAGACATGTTTAGTTTATTCGGATATCCAAAAAGAATCATATCGGATAGGAACTTAGCATTCACAAGTAGAGTATTTAAAGAATTCTCCGTAGAATATAACTTTCGTCATACAGTTAATGCTATAGCATGCCGCGTGCTAATGGCCAAGTGGAGAGATACAACAGAACTCTACTTGATGCTATGCGTACGCGAGTAAGAGATCTAAATATGTGGACCGAATGTTTACCAGATGTCGTGTGGGGAATAAACAATACGATAAATGAGAGTTTGGGTTATAATCCTTTTGAAATTCTATTTAGCTATCGCAGTAGACTAATGCCAAACTTGACAAACGAACACAACGAAGCTAGTAGTAGTACATCTGTTCAAGAAAAACGAGAAATTGTTTCTCGTAGGTTAAAACATCGTAGCGAAGTTATAAAAAGAAATTTTGAAAAACGTCATAAGCCTGAAAGTTTGCTAAGGGCGATTTGGTCTTATGGAAGCAGGCGCCTACTGGTGGTGAAGTAAAGAATGTAAATACAAAATTACAAGCACTTTATTCGGGGCCTTATATTGTGCAAAAGGTATTACCTAACGGGCGATATGAAATTCGAAGTATTAAAGGCATGCGAGGATATAAAAAGTTTACAGGGGTTGTAGCCGCAGACTCTATAAGACCATATCGCAGTGCCCCACAGTGTAGTGAGACCAGCAGTGATGAAGAAATAGTTGATAGAGATGATTTGATTGATTTATTGGAGAGCTAATGTTTTTTTTGTGCCAATTGCGGCGCAATTGTTATAGGATGACCGACTGTAACGGGCGGAGCGGAGTGGTGCGGTAATCGGAGGAGGGGTGAAGGGTGCAGCAGAGGAGACTGGCGGGAGAGGCGAGGAGAGGAGAGGGAATGATATAAAATGGCGTGATTATTAGTGGAGCGGCATTATTTTTCTAAAAAAAATGTTGTACCAAGTTTAAATTTGATTACAAAATATAAACTTAATTTTTAATATATTTGAAAAAAACGTCAACTGAACGTCAGAGCAACAACAATATGTCTCGAAATTTTTAAATTATTTCTTAATATTTATTGCGTTATACTTGCATAAAACAATACCAATTACGTTTGGAACACCTCAGAAAATTCTACAAGTAATTTTCAAGATTTGCCAACGCCTGGACCCCGACTTATTTTACCGACCGGATTACTATGGAGCAGTGAATGGCTTGGAACGGCCCAAGTTGAGTAAACGGTGTTTCCTACTTACACCCCAAATACACACTGGATGTTTTGTTGGACACCAGAACATCGATGTACGCGGTTGGAGTAGTGAATGGACTAGGACAGCCCTAGCTCAGTAACCAACAACGGTTCCTAGTTACACCTTGTTGGACTGGAACTTGCAATCGGAGCTATCAAGGTGAATGACCAAACAAGCATCATTAGAAGGAGGATATTATATTTTAGCAGTTTGCACCCCAAGAGGTTCAAGGTTTTTTTTATATTAGTTAAGCAATTTTTAAATTTTTGTCTATAGTTTATTCTATTATATAAGTTATCGTTTATAGTTTATCTTTATCAACCTATTACAAGCAGCCAGGATGCAGGGATCTCTAATATTTCGACCGTGTCCTTTGGAAATCTGTTGCAATGCTCCCACTGTTCCCGATATTTTAAAAGCCAGCGGGGTTTGAACATCCACGTAGGCAAATGCCACAAACAGCTTCTAACACTCATTCCCCCAATAACCAATTCACTTCCGAACCCAATTTATGAAACAAATTTCTGGCAAGAAATATCCAAATTTAAACGTTTTATACTAGTTCTAAGACGGATCCCTACTGGTGCCAGAGTGACTGTAGCCCAGAAGCTTGCCGAGACGATACGCCACACAGTGCTGGAGAACTCGAGGCAAGCCTGGGAAAATCTACTCACCTTTCCCTACCGTTTTCTGCATATCACTAGAGATCCGCTCAACAATGCCTCCCTCACTTCAAGAATCAAAAAGAATTGTGTTTCGGACATTAACCTCAACCCAAATTTTTCTTCACATTCCACGGTCAAACATAACATCGTGAAAACTGTGGAAAATAAAATAAGTAAGGGAGACATTAAGGGTGCAGCGCGGCTCCTGTTTTCCAATGACACGGTCGCCCCCGACTCCCCAGAAACCCTCATCGCCCTGCAAAACAAACATCCATCACAATCAAATCCTTTCGCAGTTTCCAATGACGCATTACCACCACTACAAACGTCGACAGACAAAGTACGCGGAGCCATCATGTCCTTTCTTTCGGATTCAGCTGGCGGCCTCGACTGTCTCACCCCTCAGCATCTGAAGGACCTCACCAGCGGTTGCTGCGGGGAGGCCGGCGAGAAGCTCCTGCATGAACTTACGAATCTGTGCAACCTGGTGCTACGTGGAGGGGTCGCATCAGATATCGTAGACATTCTGTATGGAACTAACCTCTGCGCCTTGAGGAAGAGAGATGGTGGCATTCGTCCGATTGCTGTCGGCTCCACATACCGGCGCCTTACAGCCAAACTAGCTTGCAAATCGGTAACTTCCCTCGCGTCATAGTTCCAGCCAAAACAGCTCGGTTTTGCCTGCAAAGGAGGCTGTGAGCTATCCACAATCAAGACGATGATGTGTTTCTGAAGGTCGATATCAAAAACGCTTTCAACTCAGTTGACCGAGGCGCCTTGTTGGCCCAAATTAAATCTAAAGCTCCTGCCATTTTACCATTTATGCTTCAGTGTTACAACGACCCCACCAAACTCATTTACAAAGACCACCTCATCTCATCCGAAGTGGGCTGCCAACAGGGCGACCCTCTAGATCCAGCAATCTTCAGCCTTGCTATACACCCGCTCATCGAGCTTCTAAATTCAAAATTTAATGTTTGGTATTTGGATGATGGGACCCTTGGAAGCGATGCACCCACTGTACTATCAGACTTCCGCACTCTGATCCGCGAGTTCCAAAAAATAGGTCTGCAGCTGAACCTAGGTAAGTGCGAAATTTTTGTGCCAGACAGTTGTGGGGATAGAAACGCGATTATATCCAGCTTTAAAGAAATAGCTCCACAACTGTCTGTCATTGACAAGGATTCGCTCTTCCTTTTGGGCTCACCTATTTTAGACGAATCTCTCCCGGACTTCTTAGATAACAAATTACAAAATTTTAATGAAACTTTAGACCGCCTCCTCCAAATTAACTGTCACATGGCCTTTACCCTAATCCGTTTTTGCATTTTCGTACCTAAATTGACATATGTCTTACGGTGTTGTCAACTGTGGAAGTTCCCTCAACTTCTCAAACAGTTGCATGATACCATAAGACAAACGCTCTCCACTATTTTGAATACAAATTTCGATGACCGCGCATGGACTCGGGCAACGCTTCCAGTTAGGTTCGGTGGCCTGGGTGTTCGAAAGCCCTCTGACATATCGCTTCCGGCCTTCTTGTCCTCAGTCCACGCGAACCATAGTCTTATCTCCAAAATACTACATCACCCATCCTACTCCAATACAGTTACCTTTCTCGATGAGGCCAAGGACACCTGGAGCGTAACTAGTGCTTGTAGCGAATTGCCTGACAATACTTTTTCCCAAAGGCTCTGGGACGAGCTACTCTGCAGACTGGTACGGAATAATCTTCTTAATACGTCCTCCAGTCCTGTGGAGCAGGCTCGCCTCTTAGCTGCGGAGAAGTGGGAGTCGGGCCTTTGGCTACAAGCATTACCGTCACCCAATACGGGCACATTGCTGGATCGAACAGCTTTCCGGTTAGCCACTTCCCTGCGTCTTGGCACCCCCCACGTCGTCCCCCATCGCTGTGTTTGTGGTGCAAATGTGGACAGCCTCGGACACCACGGGCTGTCCTGTCAACGAAGCGCCGGCCGCATCTCCCGACATCACTGCCTGAACGATCTCTTCCGTCGGGCTCTTGTCACCGCCGGAGTGCCAGCTGTGCTGGAACCCTCTGGTTTGGCGCGCGACGATGGCAAGAGACCAGACGGTATGACCCTGGTCCCTTGGAGAGTGGGACGGGCTCTTGTATGGGACGCTACTTGCGTCGATACACTTGCTCCGTCCCATGTCCAGGGCACCTCGAGTTCTGCAGGTGCGGCCGCCAATCAGGCGGAAAACCTCAAGCGGCGCAAATATGAGAACCTTAGTGGGGATCTCATATTTGAACCGTTTGGGGTTGAAACCTTAGGTACATGGGGTCTGGGTGCGCACAAACTTTTCGGAGAAATCTCCAAAAAACTCATTGAGGCCACCCGAGACCCCAGAGCCGGCACCTACCTGACCCAGAGAATAAGTATCGCAATCCAGCGAGGAAACTCTTTGAGCCTTCTAGGTACTCTGCCTGGTGGGGACGACCTGGGAGATTTCTTTTTTTTGTAGCATTTTAAGTTTTGGAGTAGTTATTATTTTTTTAGTACTTACCTACTTTTACGGTACAATTGATTTTATCATAACTAGTTTTTAATTCTTCTTTTTTAATATTGTAATGTGAACCTTATGTTTTTACCAATAAATTATCTACCGAATTTTTAATATTATTTTATTTTATTTAATTTATTTAAAGTCTTAGTAAAAGATTATTATACTTTAGTAGGCAGGTCACAAGTTATTTTTTAACCGACTTCCAAATAATAAAATGATATTGTACCATAAAATATGTCAAAGTATAAAAGTGATTAATTTTGCTTTGAAAAAAGGACGCGGTTATACGTTCGGCTGTATATATATTTTTTGTATGTTCAACCATAATTCCGCCGTCTGTGGACCGATTTTAAAATATATTTTTTTGATGTAAAGGGTGATACTTACATAATGGTGATGTCTAATCCGAAGTAGGTCCCGTTGACACTTAGTGGTGGTCTGATGATGGGATCCATGAGGAATCGAGGGAACTGCTCGAAATTTATATTGACACATATTATAGTGATTTTTGACTTTTTCTGAAGTAACCCAAGCATATGCTACCAAAAAGTAAGATTTTGCATCAAGGTATACCCTGGATCCAAAAGCACTGAACAGAACTCAGTCTTTAAAGATACACGTTACACGTTACAGTCTTTAAAGATACACGTTTGGAAATTTCGGCATTGTTTAAAGAACTGCAAGAATATGCTAATACCTATATAGCCATTATCAAACTTACAGTTATCATCATCATCACCTTATACACAATACCTAATGGAAGCTTGACGCGTATTCTCACGATACGAAAATTTTGTGATCTCATGCTCGGTAAGAATAGAAATGTTGTTTCTCTTATCGACGATGCGTCGAACTTGCTGACTTACGATAAGACCTATTTTGCTCCGAATGGTATTAATATTTCTTCAAACTGTCATTTTGTCGATTCTTCGGTGTTTCTAAGGTGTGCATGCAGGTGGTACTCTGAATGGGCCAGAAAAAATGGGAGTGAAGACAAACATTATTTTGAATTCTGAAATGGCATTCCAGTTAGGCCATGGTTTTTCAAATATAAAAATGCAAGTAAAACAGTGTGCTCAACAATCTGTCGAGTCAGACTTAGTTATTGTTGCTCGCCTATATTCCTAGCAAAAATTAGGGTAGCAGCTCCCTTTGTGAGTGTGGCTTGTAACGTAGTTACATTTCCTTTCCGTAAAATCACCGTCATCAATGATTTGTTTGCTTAATTATTTGTCATTTAGAGGTTAAAGCGCCATCTATCGGCGCACGTCCTTACAAAAATAGCGTTAGCCTTCCTTTAATATTTGATTCATAGATCGATTTTACTTCCATCTTTAATCATAAAAATAATTATTAAATTTTGATTAATAATGAAAATACAGTACAATTGTATTATTATATTACATAATATATTGATTATTAATATAATATACTTTATTTTGGTTTCTGGATTTTTTCTCTTTACGCTTTAGTTTCATAGTTGTCAAAAGTTTAAAAAAAGACGACGGAGTAGGGTATATATAGCATTTCTTCGAATGACGTTTCCTTTTTAGAATAAAATTTTCTATAAACGCAAGATGTAGTCGTTTATAATAATTATATTTTAACCCCGTGTTCACGGTGAGTAATTTGAAATATCTGTGTTGTGAATGTTTGCTAAATCACGCTTGTAATTAAAACACATTATTTTTTTCCTGTAAATTAGCACCATTGTAAAATTTGTTGGCAAACCTTTTGATTGGCCACGTGCTCAATTTGTAGTTTCATTTTTCCGATCTTGCATTGTTAGATATTATTAGGATGTTTGTATCAAATTAATTGTCCTTAATATCATTTTATCTTTTTATCTTTTTTTGCTTATCCCTTATTTTGTGATGGACACACAGCCCATGGTTTGGATCGTTAGGGGCTAGAACCATGGCTGCTGTGGTCCACACTCTTCACACGCTGGTATGAATATTTCCAGGGAACTTTGTTACGGGCACAAGCACTGACAGCTTTGTTACGGGCACGAGCACTGATAACTACGTTGCGGCCACAAGCACCGCCCACTTTGATACGGGCTCGAGCACCGCCAACTTCTTGCCTTCTTGCCACGTGCCAGACCCCTGGACTCAAGACCTGGATCCCTGAGCTAAGTCCCCACGTGGTTTAGACCCCCTACGATACCCTTCAGACACCAAGAGGCTAGACCAGACCGTACGGCCTTCTGCCCACGACCCCTATTTCATTAATAAACTCATTGTCACGGGAAACCTCGTTTTTTTATTTTAATTTCCCCCGTAACAGGCTTAGGCACTTTGGACCATATAATATTTTTCTCCTGTATTAAAAAACCAATTTTCCCTGTATGATCTCCTTCCTCCTACTATTCTTCGCCCTATCATTTTAAATCTGTTTTATGTTTTGTAAATACTTCATTTATTAAAGTCTTATCATGTACATATACTACAACTAACAACATAAAACTGTAATATAGCTATTAGTTACTAAACCCTAAATGTTTGTTTTTGTTTTAGGTTTTTTTAACAGACCTCGCTATTCAGCTGCCGTACCTACCCTTGTTTTGTCATAAGACAGAGTTTCCGTCACTCACGCTGACATTGGCGAATCACTACGGAGCCTAAATATAAAAAGAAGAAGAAGAAGAGAACTCAAATGTAAAAAGAAATTGCAAAATGGGAGTTTTGCCGGGGAGTTCAATGGGTGACATTGATTTTGGTTTTTTTCATAAATTTGTGTTATTTCGGTTCTTAATGTGTAATATTGGTAGAATATTAACTAATAAATATTATAAGTGTGGGCAAGTGGTACAACTTCTAAAAACGTGATATTTTGTGTTCTGCCAAAACACCCTAGGAACTTTCAGTAAAGCTTCTACCACTTTACTGAATTGACTGACATGATTCATGGACTGCACTAACGATTTATTTGGACTTTGACTAGACTTAAGACTTGACGATTTAGGAATACGGAGTTGAGAATTCAAACGAAAGTTATATTTCCCGCCTTTTTAACCTGACACTGGCAAATGGTTATAAGCCGATGCCATATATAAATTTAAAAAAATCTGCAAAATAAACTTTTTAACGTCTATAAAGATTCAGCATTCAAGTTTTTTTGTTAAAATTAAATGAATTTAATTAATATTTTTACCAAGATTTACATTGTTAGAATCTAGCGGACATAATCCAAAATGCCGATCGCTCGACCAGCAGGTCTATCTGATGAAGAATCAAGCGACGAGGACTATGGATACTACGAACGTAAACCTGTAAATATTCCTAATGAATTAGACAAATGATACAAACAACGCAATATTGTTATTTTTCATGTTTCATTGAATGCACTAATTCCAGATAATACCGCTTTGATTTTCAAAGCAACCAACATTTTTCCTACCACTTTTGTTCTCCAAAGAATATTACCTAGTTTTCATATCTTAAATACTATAAAACAACTATAAAATGTAAAATTTTCCAGAAACCAAGGTACAAACAGTATGACCATATAAATGTTCTTCGACAAAACGAAGAAAAATTGAAAGAAACAGTCATAAATGGAGATTTTGAAGAATTTAAATCCATTTTAAATAATGGTAAGGTATTTATTTTTCTCTATGATTGTTGTATTAAATTGTTTTTGTTAAAATGTGACATTAGATATTATGATCTAAGCACCAGTATTCAGTATAATATAACAGTTGAAATAAACTTTAGGTAAAATACTAAATATTATTGAGCATACACAAACTTTTCAAAAATTACAAAAATTTTGATGTCTCTAATTTTAAATTCAGTTCAAAGCTAGAGCACTGGCCATAAGAATAATGAATTATTCTTATGGCCAGTGTACTGTAGTTACTTATAACAACACAATTTATAATGACGAACCAGGTATATACACTGTGTACAATATGAATATATTGCCAGTGTACTGTAGTTACTTATAACAACACAATTTATAATTACGAACCAGGTATAATACACTGTGTACAATATGAATATTTTAATATCAGTTAAATTAATATTATGGCTAAAATTTCTCATAGGTCCCTTCAATGTCGTTATTACAGGTTTTCTCTGTAATAATTATTAATGTCACAAGTTATAGAAATTCCAAACACCATTGTTAAATTTAAACTTCATTATTACAGATTTCAATAAAAATATAAATGTAAAACTAGATAGTGGATGGAATCCATTGCTACATGCCTGCTTCTATGGTCAAGAAGAATTTGTAAAATATTTACTGAATGCAGGGGCTAACCCAAATTTAAATGCAGGTAAGATATTATACTTAAAATATTATTGAAGGTTTGAATCCCTATCAGTAAAAAGTACTTAAGCTGTGTTCCACAATATGACAATTACTGATAGTTGATTATAGCTTGGACTTTTTAATTCAATTATTAATTGAATGTAAGTATCTAAACCCTGAAATCCTGTTTAATTGGCCATAAATAGATTTAATAGTCAAAATGAATAATATAATCCAATATAATCCGTTTAATAAGACCTATATTGACCAACCACTTATTATGAAGTAATTACACAGTAAAGTTTGGGTTTCATATTAAATTTTATAGAACTAAGTCGGATATAATGACATCGCTTACATGTCACCTATTTTGACCCATTTTTAATAAATTGTGTTATATTGACCAACATGATTTGTAACACCTTTGGCAGTGTTAGGGAGAGTCACATGATACCCAACAACGTTCGGCGCATGCAATCGTGCATGCATTATTTTGTTTTGAGTATTAATAGGTAATTGATAGTTAAGGTCACACATTGTTCATTAGTGATTTATGAAAAATATGACATCTCAGCCTTGTTGTTTTCTATAAAATGCAGATTTTTTTATTTTCCATAAAATGCTTTGTATGACATCTGCTTAGTATGACTTGTTTGTTATTTCCCTGCGATATCATTATAAATGGATTTCACTTTACATTCATACATATTATGTTAGTCATATGTCAGTATTTCCTAATTAATAAATTAATAATATATTTTATTGTTCTTAAAAAATTATATCCCCCTTAATAAAAATATTTACACAATTGATAAGCTATACAATGTTTTGTCCTTGTCTGATACATTGGATACGTCGCTTGACAGACAAGGACAGAACATTGTATAGCTTAACCATTGTGTTTTATAACACTCCAATATTTATATTAGTAAGAGGGTATGTTAATAAACATTACATGTTTATCTGATCATTTTATGTTATCTTTTCAGATTCTGTATCCCCAGTGATGATGGCTTGCTCCAACACCAGCGCTAGTGATACCGCTATCTACAATATAGTTACCATGCTAATAGAAAAACAATGTATATTGAACCAAGGAGACAAATATGGCTTAACACCTCTTATGAGAGCTGCGAGCAGTGGCCGGGCTAGACTTGTACAATTAATACTTACAAAACCAGTCAATATTGAAATGAGAGATGAAAAGGGATGGACAGTAAGTGAATTAATTTTTGTATGGCATATTCAATGTAGGCTTTAATGTGCTGATGGTTGATGATGAAATGCACATTGTACTATCTAATTCAGTAGTTCCCAAAGTGGTCTAGGTGGACCCCCAGGGGTCCACAGAGACTCGACGGGGGTCTACGTTGGACGTGATAAAAAATGGGGGTCTACAATCGTAAGCAGGGGTGCATGATAATTAATTTGGTTTCGATAGTGAAGAACTAAAATGTTGGCTTGTTATTTTAAATAATATGATACCTAAATTAAACCTTCTCAAAAAGACAATTTATAAATAAATTGAGAAAAAAATGGATAGATCCGAACTGGGAGTCGACCCCAGACCATGTCGGTATCGCGCCGAGTGCTCTACCAGTTGAGCTATCCGGCCCTATGCCACTTTCCTTTTTCAATTTCATTTGTAACTTATTACAACAACACAAATAATATGATACCTAAATTAAACCTTCTCAATAAGACAATTATCTCCTATCAATATAGGCAGATAATATTTTAAGACGCTCAACGACTGTTACTTGTAAAAACTTGCATATTCCATATTCAGTACAACGCGTCGAAACTTGTTGCCGCGCCGGCCGCCGCCGTCCCGTCCGCAATGCGTGTTCAAACGTGCAAATTAATACTACTGGTAGTGTATGTACTGGCAATCTTGTATGAATGTGTTTAATTCTTCACCAATATAAATACGTTAGGATAAACGTTACTCATTTGTTTCCGAAATTTCATAAAGAAAAGTGAATAGATATTAGTGATTACCTGTGTCGGAAAAGTAAGTACCTACCTGCCTATTTGTATACCTACCCACCTGCCTACATAATATAATATCGCGTGCCTAATGCTAAAATGGCGCATTTTTCAACATTTTGTATTAAAACTTGTATTTTTTTATTTATTATTTACAGGTAGGTAATTGATACGAAACATGACCGAATCTAAGAAGAAGTGTCGTCAGTACAGTGTTGAATATTTAAAATTTGGTTTTCTTCCAGCAACAAACTTTTGAACAATGACTCTATGAAACCATCAAAGCTGGAAGACCACCTAAGAAGGTGTCATCCTGATAAAATAGGTAAAGATTTAAAATATTTTCAAACATTTAAGGAAAAATATGAAAAGAGACTCACCATGCACAGTATGTTCGCTTCAATGTCTGAAAGCAACGATGATGGCTTGCGGGCATCTTACAATATCTCATTACTTATAGCAAAATCTGGAAAACCGCACATTATTGGAGAACAGTTAATTTTACCTGCTGTTGAAGAGGTTTTAAAAACTGTTCTGCACAAATCTTCGTTTGACATACTCAAAAGAATTTCTTTGAGTAACAACACTGTACTAAGACGTATTGATGAAATGAGCTCTGATGTTGAAATTTTCTGCAAACAACTCATTTTTCTATTCAACTGGACGAGTCAACTTTACCTGGCAATGAAGCATTATTATTGCCATATGTTCGATTTGTTATGGGCGAAAAAATTCATGAAGAGCTACTATTCGCGAAAACTTTGAAGGTGAATCAATATTTAATGTCCTGAGTGATTTTTTTACAGAAAAATCGATTCCATTTACAAACGTTTATAATGGAGCTCCTGCCATGGTCGGGCGATATCGTGGGTTTATAGGCCATCTTAAAAGAATTATACCAATTGCATGGTAACTGCAATTCACTGTGTTATCCACCGACATCTAGTAGCGAAAAATTTGAGTGATAGATTGCACCAATCGCTTCAATTTGTGATTAATGTAGTTAACAAAATTAGAAGCAATGCATTGAATACGCGCTTATTTGCACAAATGTACGATGAAAATGATGAAAACTTCCAACGATTGCTGTTACATACCGAAGTACGCTGGTTGTCGAAAGGTGCATGTTTATCAAGATTTTATTCACTTTTTGACTCAAATTAGAATTTCTGGAAAGTAAAGATCCTGATAAAAAAAATATCTAATCAATTTTAAAGCAGACATCGCATATTTGACAGATTTGTTCAAAAAATTTAATGACCTCAACTTACAATTACAAGGGGACAGCCTTAATTTAATAAAAACAAGGAGTGTTATTTCAGCTTTTATTGCTAAATTGAATTTTATGAAGGAAAATATTGGTCGGCGCGAATTTTCAGAGTTTTCAAACTTATCGCAGGTAGAATGCCTTGATGAAGATATTCAGACATACGTTCAACATTTGATTGCCCTGCATGATGATTTTAAATCAGATTTGAAGACATTCTGTCGATGGAAATACCACCGTGGATCATAAATCCATTTGATGAAACGGAAGTGGAGAATGTAAATATTACAAGAAGAGCTACTCGAGCTTAGCACTAATGAGGAGCTGAAAGTGACATTTAAAAGAGGGTATCAAAAATTTTGGCTGCAGACAGAAATACCTGAAAAATTTCCTGGACTGTGGGGAATCGCGCAAAAGCTTCTGATAGCGTTTCCCTTGTAATATCTCCTCGAAAAATGATTTGGTGCCGTTACAAATTTATTAACAAAAAAAGGAACAGATTGAATATCACAGAAAGGGGAGATTTGCGGTTATTCCTTACAAAACGCAAGCCAAATATTGATAATTTGCTGTCAATCCATCAAGTACATCCATCTCATTTTTTTTTTTTTTTGTGATTACCATTGTAGAAGTTACATTACGTTATAAATAAGTGTTTAATTTTGATTATATTACGACTGTTAAAACAGTAATAATTATTAGTGTAATAATTTATATATTTGAATATATTATAATATACGAGTGGACCCGACAGACGTTGTCCTGCAGGGCTGATTTGTGAATCTTAACCATCCAGGACGCCACCCAAACGCATACAATAAAATTCTTTTAAATTGGTCCAGCCGTATTTCTTTTTACCACTCCGAATCGGACGTTTTCTAAATAAAATTTGTGAGAATTGATTGGTCCTTGTGCTGAGTCACTGTAGATTTCAAATAGTAAAGTTGGATGGAGTCACTTTTTCGATTGGCCAACTTTGCTTTTTTGACATCCACTTGTGAGTGGATGAATTAAAATTGAATTGAAATTTTTTTTAGTCTACCTACTTTATTATCAAATAATTAACCCTATCAAGCAATCAATTCTAACCTTTTTTTTTCGAAAACTGTTGATTCGTCGTTGAAACTCAGCCACAACGCAAGTTTCCATAGATAGATAGATCTAATCTTCACTTTTTTTCGAGATTTAGAAATTGGTGGTAATGCAGGGGGTCCACTGGATGCAGCAAAATTTTGAAAGTGGTATATGAAAGAAAAGAGTCTGGGAACCACTGATCTAATTCATAAGCAAGTCGCCCATTTAGTAAATCAAACTGACATGTCATTAAGAATTGTATTGTGACTACACGTCGTCATTATAATACAAATAAATTATGAAAACACTGCTTGCAAAATAAATTATGAAAAAACTCTCACCTGTTTATGAATTCGATGCCCTGATAGTACCTATTAAAATTAAAAAAGACATTTACTACAAACATCTAGACAACATGTAAATAATTATATTTTTTATTGTTGTAGGCACTATTTTGGGCTATTCATTGTAATCAGCCCGAATGTGTGAAGATTCTACTGTCTGCAGTAGCAAATGCCAATTTGCTTGATAGATATAGTCGTACCCCGCTTGAGATAGCCGAGTCCCATGGGTTCATGGAAATTGTTGCGATAATTCAAAAGCACTTGCATTGTGATGATGAAAAGGAACTTCATGATGATAATGATGATGTACCTGATACTTGTGACTGGGAGAACTATTATCCAGATGTCAAGAAATCTGTGTATGTACTTTATAAACCTTAAAATTCTTAGTCCCTGTTGTTAATTGTGGCTTCATCAACAGAAGTGGCAGGAAAAATATGTAAATGAAAATAGGAGAGATGATTGCATGTAAGATAATTAGATTAATTCAGTTATAAGTAAAATTTTCAGAAATATTGAGATATTACTACTTCGTAAACGATTTTTTTGTGTAGTTTTTGGTAATTAGATAAGTACATCTAAAAATACAAAAAAGTTTCATAATTTTTTGCTAAATTAGTAAAAAAAGTACATCATTAGTTTATTTACATCATATTAAACAACATTCACTACTATAAGTATGAACTTATATGCACAAATTTTGGAGAAATTTACAAATTTTATGTTCCTGCAGCCCTATATTTCATACATAAAAATCTTTGAATTCACAGTTAATGCAACTGCAGCATTTTCACAAAACTTTTGAAATTTTGGTTAACAAATCACTGTTGAAAATATTGATTTTTGATATACTGTTTCTTCTGAGAACTTACTCATATTTTAAGAGTAGGGGAGAGTGGGGGACAGTGGGTCACTTTTTTTTAAAGACATTTTTAAGTAATAAAAAGACCATTAGTAACACAGTTTTATATTTTAATTGATAGCCTGATATGATGGCTACCTACGTACATGTATTTTTTTCCAAAATCACCGATAGTTTTTTAAAGGTCAATGTTTTTTTAAAAAGTGGGAATTGATCCACTGTTCCCCATATATGAGTTACACTGGATCTTGCCATGGGGTACTGTGGATCGTAGTGGGGCACAATGAACTAAGACATGAAACCGTCATACTATTTTACCTGGGTAACAATGGACTGATGAAATTTATGAAATGGAATTTTTTTTCGAGTAATTAAAGTAGTTTTATTGAATAAAAAATACCATAATCTTTATGTTTGGTACAATTTTACCAGCCTTAATTAAATTATTGTCTATAAATCACAATATTAGGCACTTTTAAACCAGTCTTATAATATTACAAAATGGCACGTTTAGTATTCTATACTTAACTTCCAACTACCAAAACAGTGTTATAATTATAAAAATCAAAACAAAAATAATCTTCTACTATCATATTCTTCGTATGTACTTAACACAAAATTACTTATTTGTATTAAAAATAAACTAAAACAACAAAAACAAACGAAAGTCTAATAAACGAAAACTAAAATAATATATTATTATAAATACATATATAGTTAATATAGTTTATATTATTATTTATTATATATTATACAATATATAATAATTTATTATTATATTATTCGTTTTTAACTTCTAATTTTAACTGAGGTAGGTACAAACAAGTCTTCTAATATCACACAATATCAAGTCTTTTAATTCTAATTGGAACTACTCAACTCCAACTAGTCAGTAATTAAAAAGAAAAATAAAAAAAGTTAATCAAATTAACAGAAGAACTTTGTTCTGAAAAGAATACCTACCGGAAAATAAAAAATAAACGTAAATTCAAACGACAAAGATCAAGATTGAATTTATAGATTTGTTGCTGTCGTTTGGTTCCACCAATAGTGGGGGATGGTAAAATCAATTTAATATCTTCCAAGGGTACTGAGGTTATATCCGGAACATCTGGCAGTCTATACACATTCAAGACTTTTTGGCTTTTTCTCAAAAAACTAATATCAAAGTCTGTTCCATTTTTTGTTCCAAGAACCTTTCCCGCGTAAAATATCTTTGACTTATGGGCAACAAATTGCACTAAAACAAAATTGCCTTCTCTGGGGGTAGTTTCAAGAGCAGGAAAGTTGTCTGGATCAATTTCGTCTGTTTCTACTTCGTCGCCATATTCTTCTTCTTCAGAGTATAGGCTCAAGTTACTGTCCTCTCCATTTGTATCAGAGTCGGAAATATATATATATATATATATATATATATATATATATATATATATATATATATATATATATATATATATATATATTTTGCATTTCTCTGTCGCTGTCTTGGCTTTTTTTCAAGCTTCTTTTCTTTATTTTCTGGTTTATTATCGTCTTCACTTGACTCAGATTGTAAAACTTTTTTTAACTCTCCTGTTTTCTTGTTTGCGTTGTTTTTGTTTTTTCTCTTGTTGACATTTGTCTATTTCTTCTTTATTAGGCGTATCTGTAGCAATCATTGATTTACCTTTGCGACGTGGAACTCTATCGGTTTTCCTAGGCGCAGCTTTTGGGAGTCCTCGAAAATTAAAAGGATTGACAAAACTTTTTGCTCCACTGTCTGCAATCTTGGTTGATCGTGCTTGTGCTGATGCTGACGCTTCACTTTTTTGGTCATGCGTGGTTAGGACATTTTTGTATAGAACTACCACCTTCATGTGGTGGAGTTGTCGTTGCCGGCTCAAGATATGTGGTGCTAGCCTCTTTGGATGTTTCAAAAGCTGGTGTAGAAGAGTTCCCAGAAGTTACACCTGAAGTTGATGGTGCAGGAGATGAAGGTTGTTGTGGTGCAACTATTGCAGGTTCCTCAATAAACAACTCTGACAATATAGTCGGAGAAGGGTATCTTGTTGGGATTTCATTTTCAGGTAACGGGATGTCTCTGTTGGTCACTTCACTCGGAGAAAAATCTATATCGCTGAATATATCCCTATTGAAGGGAATTATTCCAGTGGCTTGAAAAGCGCTGCAGATATTTGATGGAGTCATAGATCTTATATGTGCTTCTTTGACGCACTGTGCAACCTCTTATATAGAAAGCGTTTTTCCGAGATTACGCATCATCCAACTGTCGACAGCAGCGTTGTAAGCTGTCTTAAATGGCTTGAAAACACCAACATCAAGTGGTTGTAATTTCCCTGTTGAGTGAGGAGGCACTTTAAGGATGGTAACACCATTTTCTTTTGCTAAATTGATAGCTTGTATGCAAATATGTGCTTCGTAATTGTCCATGATTTGCAGGGATGGGTTTTCTTTGCTGCTTTGTGTGTGTTCAATGTAATGTTGCATCGTTTTTAAAAACAGTGAGCTGTTCATCCATCCGGAGGGACTAGCAAGCCCCAAAGTGCCTGTCGGAGCGCCGTTGAGCATATGTTGCTTAAAATGCACGCGAGGGAAAATCAGCACAGGCGGAAGAGCATAACCTTGGGCATTTATTATGTAGCAAGTTGTAACAAGTGTCCCTTATTCACCACTTGTTACCTTACTCACCTGTTTTTGCCCTCTGACAGCTAACACTTTACTCAACTTTTGAACCGTCATTGAATTCGTTTCATCTAAGTTGAAAACTCGTGTTCCATTTCCGAAACATTGAACATCTCATCAACGCTGCTTCGAAGATATCAAAGAAAGTTTTGACATTGTGTTTATTAAATGAAGTAGCTCTGCTGAGACTACAGCCTTCAGGTGTACGGAGACTCAAAACTGCATGGCGTTTTCTAAACCCATGATACCAGTCAATTCCAGCTTGCTGCAAATCAATCCACTTCTGTGGTACCTTTATGTTCTTTATGACGGCCAGCTCATATGCAAGCTGCCTTACATCTGCTGTAGTTAGTCCATAGAACATTTGACTACATTTGATAATGTAGTCAACAAGTGACTTCTCCTGCTCGTCACTGAAAATTTTGTTTACTTTGTAATTCGGTGTAAGTCGAGTGTTACCATCGCTACTTAATACTTTTTTGAAATATCTTTGCAGTGTAGTGTAGGGAATATTTTGTGATTTAGCCACTTTCCGTATTTTATTTCCATCTAAGATGAGATCAATAGCATTTTCCATTTGTTCCTCACTGGTGAGGCCAATATTAGTTTTTCTTATTCTATTGCGAGGCATGGTTAGTCTGTAAATAAAAATCAAATTAAGTGACGTGAATAATAGACTGTTTGGGGCACAGTGGTTTCTTGATGGGGTACAGTGGACCGCGATCCACTGTGACCCATCAAGAAACGGTCCTCTGCTACCCATCACGCCATATTTGAAAACTCAACACGTTTTTGCACAAAAGTCACTATCCTGATTTTAAGACCTAATTAGATTGTTATATCTATGGCGTAAAAACATTTGAACGATTCTTAAACGCTTAATGTAAAAATCATTCAATCAAAACACCAAAAAAAATAGATATCGTACTTACAGTCAGCGAGGTGGCGGTTACGTGTCCATGCACGGCCGGAGCGCTGCGACAACTGAGGCAAGGGGGGCGACGGTATGTAATGGCGCGACGTGGCTATGTTACATGTGTGCGTAGCTAATACAACGAGAGATATACGTGTTGATCCACTGTTTCCAACGGTCCACTGTCCCCCACTCTCCCTAGTAGGTATAATAATTTATGCAACTTAAAAAATCTGTTGTCTAGCCTATTACAGTTTATTAAAACACTATAGTTGATTATAATACTTAAACTCAAATTAATTTCAAATGGAATTCAGTCATGAACCTCAATAAGATTTAGTAATTAATTCCATTGTTGGTTACCCAAAACTCAGCCAGATTTGGAGTATCTATAGTTACTGTGAATTAATTATTATTGATATTGTAAATTCATCATGATATGAATTTATATTTACTGTAGCCAATGTATTAAAATTGTTATTTTTGTCATATTATGCTTTATCTTTTTTAGACCTAATTATTCTAATGAAGTATTACATTTACTGGAAGGTATGAACTGTAGGAAATTGAAAAAGAAATTCTATGAGAGTAACATAGATCTAAGGACATTCCTTTTGCTAGAAGACAAGGACTTGATAAAATTAGGCGTTGAAATGCCTTATGAAAGGCAAAGAATAATAACAGGAATAAGGAGATTTCACACAAGAAGTTGGACACTAAACTCTGTCGCTGGATTATATGCAGAGAAATCAAAAAAATATACGTAAGTAAAGTAATGGGTAAAAAAAAAACCCGTATTGATGATACTAATCAAGCTGTGTTTGGCGGAAAAAAGCGCTTAACAACGCTCGCTAGCGCTGAAAAATAAATACAGTTGTCGCCAGAAGTCAGCAGGTCTAAAAAGGCCGCTTTCGGCGATTCACTTTCAATTCTGTTTATACTCCAAAAATCGTAAAACGGCCACTTGACCTCCAAGTCATAATTTGATTAGAATACAATTCATAAGCAGAAATACATTCTTTGACAACTTTCTATGAGAATTCGTAAAATGGTCCACTTAAGAAGAATTGCTGTAGTGTCAAATAGCAGATTCATAAAAAGTTACTCACGAGGAACATCGTATTTTCGCAAAATAGACAATGGACATTGATTCCGAAATTCAGAAGTCTGAATTTCTATTAGAGGACTATTTCGCCTCAATAAAGGCTTGTGTCACTCATACAAGAGTTGGGGAACCTGGAGAGTATTGCCTCCAAATTAAGTAAACGTTTAATAAATGAGTAAACTATCTTAAGATATTTATCTACTTATTACCATTATTTCAATTTAATAAATATAACCATCGCAGTTTTCTATGACATTTTTGTAATATAACTAGGATGGTAACCAATTAGTAATTAGCTCTTTATTTTTGTTTGAGGTATTCTACACATTTGACCATAAAAGCGATTCAGTTTCGAGGTCTCCATTATTTATAAACAAACGTGAAACAAAACCCAGCCAGTCGAAGAACAAGAAATTAACACCAAATTTTTATACTCCAATGATTACCTTTAATATATTTTAATGTACGTACTGCTGAAATTAATTGCTGCAATGTTGCTATAAAACGTGACAGTATAACTTTTAGCAATTTTTGCAAGGAATGCTGCAAATGATTTACTTTTATCAATACTGCACAATGTGGCCTTTTTTTACAACTTCAATAGCGTTGACACAATCCGCCATTTTGCTTATTTATTTTGTTTTGAAATCACTTAATAGCGTTTTGTGCAATTAATTTGATTAAAGTATTATTAAAATTAACAATAATGTCAGCCCAAAAAACAGTGAAATATATTTGTACATAATAAATATATAAATTGATTTGAATACTATAAAAACATATTTAAGTTAGGTTAGGATCCCCGTTAACGCCAACTTCGTCCTAGAGGAAAATAGCATTTAGCGAATAGCTGTTGACAACGCTTACCGCTTAGCGATCGCCGTTTTGTTTACGTGCGCATCCGAGCGACACACACAGCCAATTTTTTTATTGGACTTAAAAAAATGTGCTATTTTGTGTTCCTCCAAAACTCCCTAGGAAGTTTCATTAAAGCTTCTACCACTTTACTGAATCGACTGACTTGACTCATTGACTGCACTGACTATTTATTTGGACTTTGACTAGACTTTGGACTTGACGATTTAGAAATACGGTGTTGAGAATTGAAACGAAAATTCTATTTCCCGCCTTTTTAACTTGACACTGGCAAATGGTTATAAGCCGACGCTATTTATATAAATAATAATAATAAAAGTCGCAATATGGCTGTACAATCCTATTAATATTATAAATGTGAAAGTTTGGTGAGGATGGATGGATGTTTGTTACTCTTTCACACGAAAACTACTGAACGGATTTTGATTAAATTCGGTATGGTAGTAGCTTGAGCTCTGGATTAAAACATAGGCTACTTTTTATCTCGAAAAAGTATAGTGTTCCCGCGGGATACTGTATTTGTGCAGGCGGAGCCGCGGGCAACAGCTAGTAATTTATATGTCTTTATACAGCAAAGCAAAATAAGCGCTTTTTATATGTAGTCAACTTTCTTTTCTTCTTTCAGGATTATAGAATGCTTGACTGTGTTGGGAAGTCATCTGCAACAATTGTACATACTCGAGACAACACTAGCTTACGTACTGCGAGACCACAACAGGCTTCATGATCAGCTGGACTCAGAGCCCCCGGATTCAGCTGTGACCAAACAACTCAATGATGCTGTAAAGAAGATGATTACGAACATAAACAACATTCGGAAAGAAGTAAATAATATGAAGCTTATGCACAAAAAGGTAAAAATCCTTAAAGAAAAAGAAAAATTTTTTGGAGGTATTATTATACTTTGAGCTTGTGTAGATGATGACTTACGTGGTTCGATACTCGACACATCTGCGGTATATCAGGAACCTAAAATGTAAAATTTGCTTGATGCCAACCAACAAACTTATGACGTATTATTAATTCTTTTTTTCTTTCATTATGTAATATCTATACATTACATACAATACAAATAAATAAAAATGTCTGTAATTTCAAATTAACAGTTTTGCACTAAATGCATATGATAGTCTGTCCATACTCCCTCTGTCTATTCATTCTGGCTAATCTCTGAAACAGTCATGCCGGTTATAAGGAGTAACCAAGGCTAATTTTATCTTCGAGTTCCTTAGTATGTAAACATACAAAGGCGCTTTTAACCTCTTTTAATTCATTCGTTACAGATAAAAGATGAGAGCTTAAGACCAGCAGATTTAATAAGGGAAAAAACTTCGTACGAAGTGGCAAAGGAGTATGTAACAAAATTAGCTCTTGTATGCGGAATGGGTCTTTTAGCCAAAAGTTATATTCGTAAGATGTTTACCTAATGTATTGTTTAGAAAATAATCTTTTATTACATTTATATTCATTGTTATAAACATTGAATAGTTTATTAAAAGATAGTGGCCTAAAGCCTAAGGGAGTAAGTTGGCAATGCCATGTATTGTTAAGTTAAGTTAAACATGTTAAGTTGACCTAATATTATGTTCCTGTATTTCCATGACACCATATTTTTTTTAGAAATTGTTAATGTTAGTTGCGAGTGCCAAAATTGGATCTCAGTGCCCGAAAAACAATCTGAACTCATAGAAGTTATATAGTTAAGTTACATAACAACTTTAGGGAATAGTAAGGGCATATTTTTTAAGGTTATAATTAAAAATGTTTGTGCGATATTTGAGTTTTAATTTCCTAATTAATTTTTAAACTCAACATTTCGTCGATTAAATAGAAGTGTCATTTTTCAAAATTTTCAGAAAGTAAGACTATTGCTGGGGGTGACCTGATAAAAGCTATATTTTTGTATGGATAAAAGACTATTATGGCTACTTAACTCGTATTTAATTTCATACATTGAAGGAGTATTTCTGTTATGTATTAGTAGTGGGGATTCGTGCGTTCTGGTCACGATTCTGGCTCAACCCCCATTTTCGCTGTCCATCGACTGTCCGAGCGGGTTTGCCAACAAAAAAAGTTTGGTGCCAAAATGGGGGTTTTCGGCCATGCCCAATCGATGGCGCGAATCCGTTTTTCAATATCTCTAACGGTTACAATTATAGACTTTTGCAATTACTAGGCTCTGTTCATTACTAATTACGTCATATCACTGTTAATGACAGATGCCGAGCTGGAGCCGAAGGGTCATTAGTGGTTAAGTGAAACAACGACAGTATTATAAGTTAGTCATTTTATTGATAAAATAACACTCAAATAAACTACATAATTTCAAATCGTTGCTATCCGCCTGTCTGTCGGTATGTCTGTTTGTTCCGAATAATCTCTGAAACGGCTGGACTGATTTTCAAGGGACTTTCTCTGACAGATAGCTCACAGATGTGCAACACCTCTAAAATTTCCGGTATGCCAGTCAAAGTACAAAGTTTTATCTTCGTCTAAAATAGTTTCACAAATATGACAAATGGAACAATTATTAATTTTGTTTTTATCTTTATCAGAAGATTAGGAGCTTTCTGAAAGTTGTTTTTACTACAAATTGATTTTATATCACTATATAATCTATTCATAAAGACTTTCGCACAATTGGGTCCGGTTCAGCTTCAAAATCTGCATAAATTACAAAAGGTATTTTTAATTTTCTTTCAAAATGATCAAACATGACTTTATCGTTGGATGTTGATTCTGAAAACCAATTTTTAAATTTTTTGTTACTACTTGGCAATACGACAGTAACATGAGAGCAGTCATTTTGTTGGTGATTAGATAATCTCTCATTTGTAGGAAAGTATAACAATCATCCATCACAAATGTAAACCGTATGATGTTGATTTGAAAGTTGTTTGCTTACCAAACGCGATAAATTCTTTATATAAAAATAGTGACTATTTGTACCATTTGTTAAGTAGGTATAATAAATTAATATGTATGCTTTTGCGACTTTTCGTAAAATACAAGGGGCCTACGACATTATTTTGTTTAGTATTTTTATTAAATTCCAATCCAAAAACGTTGATACTTACTTATGTTATTTAAATTTTCAACTTTGTAAATATTGGTTAATTTAATCGGGATCGGGATATAACATCAAAATTAATTTTATTCGCGTGCATCCTGTATGAAGATACCTGTCCAGCATGTTTATTGACTGGGTATAATGCAGAGAGTAATGCCCACTTAAAACACATAGTCAGCATTTTGAACATTAATAACAGCCTTCTTTGTTCTAATATCCCGAGGTAAATCGATATAAGAAGTGCCACGAAGGGGATTAAATTTATTAATTATTATATTATAACATTCATATCCAAACTTATAATTTGTTTGAGACCTCATCCTGACTGACTTTTTTCTCAAAGCTACTTTATTCGTTAATGTACTACTCAGTGAGGCAAAAAAGATATCTAAGTCATCGCCGCGGCGAAGAATCATAAAATTACTAGTTTGAAAATCGAAAGTGTTATCGGAATCATTTTTGCTCTGTTGTATGAATTCAGCATGTAAAATAAAATTTACTTTAAAAATGTTATGACTTTCAATTGAACGTTCAATTAATTGAAATACGTCGGTTTTGATAGAACTCAGATAGAATATTTCTGGCGTTTGGAAAGTTGTTTCAAGAGTTTGGTTAGATTTATTACAATTTTTACGAGTAATAATTATTTGACCGAAAGCAGATTCAACTAAGGAAACGTTTTTTAGAGAACCATCCATTCTAAGAACATTGTTATTGCGGACATTACTTTTTAAATGATTTGTGTAATACCGTCTATGTATTTCTTTTTGACTAGCGCTACAATACACATTATCTGAATTGGTACCTGCGTGGGGTTCTGTGGGTATGTTATCCGGATATACATAGACATAGATAGATAGACGAAGTTGATGCTGTGTCATCCATCATACGACGCTTAACATATTCCAGACTGATCACATTTTCAGACATCCTTTTTTAGGGACAAGCTGGGGGCTTGTAGTTCGGTTGACTAAAACAATATAGAAATTTACTTGTTCTGATTTTCAACAACTTCATGTTGATAGTCTTCTAGGAAACAGTGTGCGAACAAATCAGCTTCTTCAACTTCTTCACACAATCGGACTGATTCCATGTCTTCCAGAATGTCATCTATTTGTGAATTAAAGAATATGCTTGTGCATGTATCCATCTTTTTAGGAAGGGAAAATATTCAGAACTTATATCCTTTGAAAATCGTAGTCCAAATGATAAGATGTATGCAATTTCTGGAGTATTTGTAGGGAAAACACAGTTACAAATACATCAACAAACCCCTATTAGCTAATGATCATTTGCAATTAAGTATTACAACTAAAACAATCACAAATTATTTTAGTGAGAAATTTCTAAACACACAAAATTATGCACAGTAGTATTTAAAGTAATATTTATTATTAGTTGTTAGAAAGACATTTATATATATATAACTATATGTTATATTATGTATATAACTATATATGTATATAAGTGCAAATTTCTGTTGTCAAATTAGATAAGTACTTATTAATTTCTGAATGTGTTCGAATTTTTTTCGTTTGCGATGTGTTTATTTTTATCCTTGTCTCCGTATTTTTCCAATGTTCGTTGCTAGGAATCTTCGAAATTTTCTTTAAATCGTATACTTCAAGTTTTATCAAATGCGAGGCATTTTGCCCATCGTCTGCATTGGTAGAGACAAAAGCTGTGCCCCCACAGTTTTGCACTCGTGATACTGATGAAGATAGCTTTTTCTTTTTGCTTTTCTGAACATTAAATAGTTCATCTAATTTTTCAACAGGCGGTGATGCCGATCTTTTTCTACTTGGGTTTATTACTTGAGTAGGTACTATTTCCAAGACGGTTGTTTCACTATCAGGAGATTCAAAGTAGAATCCCTTGTGAGTATTTGCTTCAAATTTGTTCTGTAACAATATTTATAGTAACTGTTAGAATATTAAAATTATTAGTAATTGCATAAGTTAAATAAAACGAAAAAAAAGAAAACCTTACCTCCATTATATCGATGAACACTAAATATTCACATACACTGAGTAGATAAGCACTAAAGCTTCACTACACTTAACTGTATCGTTATGAAGACCATTTCACATTTATTTATGCATAAGTTACTTAACAATCTAGTTTAAATAAACCATTAGGTATATATCTAGTTTCAATAACCACCAAAATTAGTAATTTCCCAACTTACGTCGATAACAATCTTGTTTAGTTAAACCCATAGATGATAAGTACTACTACTGAAAATTATACCATTACTTATCTAGTTCCAATAACCACAAATATTTGAAATTTTTGATGTCCTCTGTGGCTCAGTGGTTAGCGCGTTGGCGCTTAAACCGAAGGTCGCGGGTTCGAATCCCACCGAAGGAACAAAAGGTTTTTCTGCGTTCCTGGGTCTTGGATGTGCATTAAATATATGTATAGTATAATAAAAATCTTAAATATGTGTACAGTATAAAACTATGTAGGTAGTTAGGTATTAAATATATTTCCGTTGTCTGGTACCTGTGATACAAGTGCTTCGGATACTTAGTAGAGGACCAGATAGACGTGGTGTGAAAGCGCCCATAGATATTATATTATAAATTTATTATCTTTCGGAAAGTACTCTGTAATAAGTTTTCAATGTGTTATTAAATGATTGTTTTGAAGTTGTGCTTTCATTTTAAATAAGCATTTAAATTGCATGTTAAATAAGAAGGTCTTAGCTTATTTATTTCACTTGCATGTGATAGAGCGGATTTATAAGTATTTTTTAAAGAATGATGAATACTTTACAAATACAATCATACGTAAAAAATATTCATCTAAGCTTACAAAATAACGTGTATGCTGCGAACCGATTACCAATGTATGTTACCGTTCCCGCATACCACAAAAGCAATTTGGACCCGGACTCAAAACCGTTCTCACTGGGTAGCCATCCACATAGACAGTCATGGGATCGGTGAATATTTTGATACGTATGGTCCTACGGTGATGCATAAAATGTTTTTTAAATAGAAATGCAATGAAATGGCGTTTTATTAATAGTAGGCTACAAAATGATTGGACTTCAGTGTGTGGAGAGTACTGTATAATGTATTTACTATATAAATTTAATAACAAGTCATTGACAGAGTTTCTAAATGTATTTGGTAGCGATACATTTAAAAATGATAAGTATGTTTTTGGTATTGATGAACATGTTTTATGAAACTTGTTTTATGAAGGATTAAAAATGTTACTAAAAGATTACTTCGAAATGAAGGATTTCTTTGAAATTGGACCAAAGTTTTATTTTAAACCCCCCTTAGTCGTTGAAAACATGATAAAGGAATGTTGTTGTTTGTGACGACGCGCACTGAAATGCCATTAGCAAAGTAGCTGGTGGCTGCAACTTCGTTTGCGTAGAAGTAACGGAACCATATTTTTGAATGGAACCCTAAGAAAAAGGAACCTAAGTTACTCCTTATAATGTCAGCTATCTATCAGAGAAAGTCCCGTAAAAATAGGTCCAGCCGTTTCAGAGATTAGTCGGAACAAACAGACATACCGACAGACAGGCGGATAGCAACGATTTGAAATTATGTAGTTTATTTGAGTGTTATTTTATCAATAAAATGACTGGCTTATAATACTGTCGTTGTTTCACCTAATCACTAATGACCCTTCGGCTCCGGCTCGGCATCTGTCATTAACGGTATGACGTAATTAGTAATGAACAGAGCATAATGAGCCTAGTAATTGCAAAAGTTTATGTTTGTAACCGTTCGAGATATTGAAAAACGGATTAGCGCAATCGATCGGGCATTGCCAAAAAACCCCACTTTGACACCAAACTTTTATTTTTGTCGGCGAACCCGCTCGGACAGTCGATGGACAACGAAAATGGGGGTTGGGTAAGAATCGTGGGCCAGAACCCACGAATCCCCACTACTTGTATTTTTGTTTTTCAATTTCTACTGATGAAAACATCTCGAAATAACTTCCGGCTAGGATATGACGACACAAACACACGTAACAGTGAAACGGAACGGCCATTTTACTACTACGGACTACAGCACAGATTACAAATAGTACTATAGTATGACGTCACAGCACATAATCTATCAACCAACATGGCGAATAGTGTTTTCTGCGGTTTTTAAAAAGTGTATTTTTAATATATTTTTTCTGTAGGTTTTTAGATTTCAAAACAATGAAATATACCTACTTTTTTTGTGTAATGAATAATGAATAAAATAATAAAAACAATTTTAGCGTTTAGGACATAAATAAAAACAAGGTCAAGTAGCCTATAACATTGCAATATGGATAAAATACTCTTTATGCAATTACATTGTATTTACATAATGTCTTTTACCCATACAAAAATTTGGCTTTTGCCAGGCCACCCCTTTGTAAAGACTTACCTACTTTTCGAAAATTTTGAAAAATGACACTTTTCTATTTAATCGACGATTTGTTACAACCATATTTCGTTTGATTAGCGCTTTTAATGCTCCATGTCGCCTACTGTTGTCTGATTCTAGAGCCAAATCATCAATCCTAATTACAGCTAATGGTTTAGTAAAATTAGAATTAAGTACTTATATAAATTAAAATTAGGGCGTGCGAGTGAAACTAAAGCATGCATATGCGTAACATCAAACAGATTACACCTACCACCTACAAATGAGGTACCTAAGTGCCTATGCAATGATATGATTTTTATCCGACTTCAAAAAAGGAGGTCAATTCGACTTTTTTTATGTTCGTTACCACAGAACTTTCGACTGGGTGAACCGATTTTGATGATTCTTTTTTTATTTGAAAGCTGGTGCTTCTGTGTTTTTTTTTTTACTTTTTGGAGTAGGTTTTCATTTTTTATTTAAAAATATTTATTACAAAAAATTATTATTGCTAACTTTTTAACTCTCATTCACCTCACTTTTTCGCTCTCTATCAACTTACTGTTTTGGTCTCTTTCTGCTTACTTTTTAACTCTCTTTCAGTTTACTAATTACCTGTTTGCCTCATCAGATTTCTCAAGACAAAATCCCAACGCATTTTACATGACGCCAGTGATAAGACAACTTTAAATATATGTTTTGTTTTACCGTTGAAAAAAGGTATTGTGTGAAGCCGTAGAAGTAACTTTGATATGATGCAAGTATCCATTACGCAATTATTTTTAAACAACGTACAGCCATCGACAAAACCAGTGTACCACATTTCGAGCATATTATTAGTGTAACAATAAGGTAAAAGTTTCTAAAGTGAGGCATCGCAGGTGTCCACCACTATACTTATTTAACAATACCTTATTTTAACTATTTTTTGGCTTTATAATGCCAATTTAAATTATCTGCATTTCTATTCCCATGCTAATGATAATTGATAACCTATTGCAAATCTGTACTTAAAATTTATTATGCAATTCCCGTGTTGTAGCTTTAATTCTAAACTAGTAAGCTGTTAAATATTAGCCACAAATCGTTAGCTGCGGACGTAGGTGGTAATTTACATCGACATTTGTTACTCATAAAACCGTTATTTATTTAGTGAATGCCAACACGACGCATTGACGTGGCGAACTAACCTACATTGAGAATTATAGCTGACTTGTGCTTACAGATTCATGGACCGCGACCTCACTGTTATTTGTCAGTGTCGAAAGCTATTTGGCAAATCTACAAATGTACATTTCAACAGGGCATTCACGTATGTGTTGCATAATTTTTAATAAACTTTTTAAAGCTCCATGTATCGGATAACCGAATATATCCGATAAAAGATCTTTACATTCTACATTATCGCCTATGCGGACACATATTATTAAAAACTTTTACACCACGGATACGCTAATCCAAGACAGCAAGTCTTTGTCTGATACGTTGGAAATACCACTTGACAGACAAAGACAGGAAAGGTAGCGTATCCGTAGTGTAAAATATATTTTTAATAATAATAACCTAACCAAGAGCATGTCAGAACATGTCTAAGGAGGGTTCCGTAACTATCAACGAGTAATAGGTTTTTTATTAAATTACTTCAAAAGTTACTGTCCGATTCTATTCAAAATAATTTTTCAAAAGAGTATTTAGCATGATCTATCAGCATGGAAAATTTAAAGTTTCCAAATCTCATAGTTTAGAAAATATACCAACTTATAAACCACTTTCGAGGCCCATTACTCGAAAATGGTTGACTTTGTAAAAAAGTCATGTATGAAACCTTGCTTTTATTTTAAAATACCAATTCAACGATACCCTACATGATAGGGTAAAATATTTTTCATCCCCAATTCACATATTATATGGAGAGCCACCCCTAAAATATAAAATTATTATTATTTTGTGACGCCAAAACCGAGATATATACACAGTCCATGACTATACCAGATGGCAAATATCATCAATTTATATTCACAATTACAGAAGCTAGAAGAGAGGACAGACAGACAGACGGACGGACGGACAGAGCGAAACTATAAGGGTTCCTTGAGTATGACGCAACCCTGATGAGCGTCCATACTTACATAATATAACAGCATATTATAATATACTTGTGAAGCTAACAGTCCGAGTGAAAGAGAGAGACATAATATTCAGCAATCTTCAGCTATTATAATCGGTCGTATAACATATTGTTATTCCTCTTACATTGTTTCATTTGTCGTTATTCAGTCAGCTAAAATATTCATTCTCTTTGATCATTTTTTAAGTATTATGTTCTAACTAGCTATTGTCCGCGTTCGTCCACGGGAATGTCGCCGCATAGATGCGAGATCTTAATTAACTTATTTTTCTGTAAATTATTCGGAAAAAATAACACCTGTATATAATATGAATTTTTATACTTCTAATTGCATACATATCGAAGTTCTATAGTCTATAGTCTATACAATTATACTTTCACCCCTATGACATCATAATATGTCCTTTAACGAGGCTCAAAAGTATATTCATATCAAATTTAATCAAAATCGGTACAGCGGTTAAAGCGTGAAGAGGCAACGGTGACAGATGGATATACAAACTAGTCTACATATTAAGATATTATAGATAGATACCCAACGCGTTTATTTATACATAGGAAAGAATATATTTTTATTTGCTAAACAAATCACCACCGTGCGGGATGAATTTCGAGAAATCCTGTCTTATTAGATGTCTACTTCATAATAACTAAGTATCTGCTTGCCAAAGTTCAGCACAATTTGGCTGGTGGATAATATTTCACCATACAAACTTTGGACCCCAATTTGACGGGGACGAATTAAAAAAAGGCCAAAATAAAATATGTTTTATCATGTGTATTTATTATCCCGGATATTTAATTTTATAGAAACCGGTGAAGATTTTGAATTTTCATAATACAGACTTCCAACCCCTATTTTACACCCACCGGGGTAAATTCTAATAAACACTGAAACACGTACAGAAATGAAATGTAAGAGCAAAAATCTCAATTTTCATCGAAATCGGTACAGATTAAATGCTTTTCCATACAAACGTTAGGTAGAAGTTAGGAAAATCCTTTCTTATCGTATGCCTACGCCCTACAAAAATACCCCCTCCAAGTTTCAAGTCTCTACGTCAGCGGTGTGCGTTGACCCGTCAGTCAGTCAGTCATTCAGGACAAAGCATTTTAGATAAATAGACTAATATTATTGCAACGTGGCCTTTAGTAACCACTTACCTGAGTTTTATTGTAACATACATGATAATTTCAAATACAATATATTGTATATATAACCTTCCTGTCTCAAATCATATTTAAAAATATATTTTTCATTATCTGTTTCTTTAAACTCCGTCTCATTGAGTTCCTTTTGATCCTTATATTATAAGGTTAATCTATATAAATCTATCATTATTTGTGTCATATTTAATAACTCGAGGCACATAAGTTTAGTCGTTCAAACAATTTAGTATTTAGAACGTCGTCGCGTTAAATTTGTTCGGAATGATGCGTCAGTAGGGTTAACCATTGTGGGTAAACGTCCATGAGCTAAATACTTACTCACCCAGTCTATTGTTAGAAACTCTTACCTTCTTATGTCAGCCGTGTCCTTGTAGGTTTTGAATTACTAGGAGATCATGTTAAAACTTGAACAAACTTGTTAAAACATGTCGACACTCATGTCACCTTTAATTTGAATACTCATAGCTGGAGCTCGGAGCGTAGGTACGTTTTTAGGGTCCGTGATACAAATTATTTAACTAATTTGATTAGTTAACTACAATTGGGGAGACGACTACATGTAAAATATTTAGTTCAATTTATATACTCAGACAAATTGATATAGGTAATTACTACTTGATAAATGTAAAAAAATATATAATATTGATTGTGTTATTTAGTTATTAGATTATTTTTTATAAAAACTGTAACCCGACTATGTAAATTATATACAGGTGAGGGTGTATATAATTTACGTAGTCGGGTTAAAATTTTTATAAAAAAATATTGTGACCTGGGCTACTAAGGGTGTTTTTTAGAGGTATAGAACTGAAATGGAATAAAACAAAGATGATTTTTTTAATTTGACATGAAATTTACTTTATTCGAAAGATACTCTTCAGACATTATTATTTAATAATTAGTTCTGGCATATGACCGCCACGGTTGGCTCGGACGCAGCCTAAATCTGGAGGTCCAATTTTCGACGACTTTTTGCAATATTTGTGGCCGTACATCGGCAAAAACATCCTTTGTTACGAATATATTGACACCTCATTCATTAAAATCGGATCAGTAGTTTAGGCGCTACAGTGGAACAAACATACATACATAGACTGACAAAATCATTACCCTTCCTTTTTGCTTCACCGTAGCAGTGTAAAAAATACGAAAAAGTTGATTTTTTTTGATAAATTAACAAAAAATAACCTAACCAAGAGCATGTCAGGACATGTCTAAGAAGGGTTCCGTAACTATAAATATGGGTTACCGCGCATAGGTTTTCTTTGAAATACTGCAAAAGTTATTGTCCGATTTTGCTTAAAATATTTTCCTAAAGAGTTTTTAGCATGATATATCTGCATGGAACTTACAAGTTTTTATCTCCTATAGTTTAGAAATGCCAGGGGGGGATCAACTTACGTTACCACTTTGGAGGTCGATTACTCGAAAATGGTCGACTTTGTAAAAAGTCATGTATGAAACTGTCTTTATTTTAAAATACCTATTCAACGATACCCCATACGATGGGGTAGTGTGAAAACATATTTTTCATCCCCAATTCACATGAATGGAGAGCCACCCCTAAAATATAAAATTATTATTATTTTATGATGCCAAAACCGAGATCTATACACAATCTGTAACTATAACAAACATCCATTTATATTCATAATTACAGAAGCTAGAAGCGCGGACAGACAGACGGACGGACAGAGCGAAACTATAAGGGTTCCTTGTGTATTACGGAACCCTAAAAACCTTCATCATTAGTTTATTTACATCAAATTATGAACGCACTTACTTTGGAGATAGTATTTACAAATATAAATATGTTCCAGCGGCCTACCTAATAGTAACGTCACAGTATGGTACGTCTTTTGTATGGATCGTTTTCAAGGGGCTTGCGAAATTTTGTAATCAAATCGCTGTAACTATTAAAATATTGATTTTTAGTTTACTGTTTCTTCTGAGAAGTTACTCTTATTTAAGAGTAGGTACTATTCATTTAGGCAATAAAAATTATTGTCGTCTAGCCTATTAAATCTTATGTAGTTGTTGCTTTGTATTATTTAGCTACTTTTATAGTACCTTTTCGGTTTTAGTTGCTGTATGTGCAGCTGATTCTTTACTTTTTCCAAACTTCTTCAGCTGCTGATGAAGCAAAATGCTTCAGCATATTATTATTATAACAGCATACACATACAAAATATAATTTTATACTGTGGTCGTTCATATAATTTTTAAGATTGAACCTTTTCAGTGTTCTTTTGCCTCTTTGATAGAAAAAAAAATGTAAATGTGACAGATTGACAAACGTCAACGCACGTGTAAAATAGCGTCTATCAAACTACCATGCAGTGAGTTAATAATCTTACGTAGTGTGTGTTCTTGTTATTTTTATAAATTTTAGGTATTAATAAAAGTATAAGCATGAAAAAAATATATTAGCTTCCTGCACACCTTCCTCCACATAAACTTAACTGTGCCAAATATCATACTTCTACGTCGGCACAATTCTCGTTAAACTGTACTAAGAGTTTTTACTTCACGTACCTTATAGGTTAGGTCCTTACATATGAAATAGGCGTTTTGTCGTACTGGCCACTTTGATCTCAAATCTATCTTCTTTGGTTAGGAATTCCAATTTCAAATTTATACTGCTATTTACTCATGCGTTAGTGTTTCGAAAACCGTAATTCATTTATTTTTTCTTTTTTGGTTTTTTCTTTGCGGCACTCTGTTTACAAAATGGAAAACTTGAAATATCGTATTATTTTCGAGTACGAGTTCCACCGTGGCACCAGTGCTGCAGAAACGGCTCGAAGGATTCATGATGTGTATGGCGGCGGTGTCGCAAAAGAAAACACAGTGCGTTTTTGGTTCCATCGTTTTCGTGATGGAAATTTCGACCTGCAGAACAAGCTTCGTGGAAGGCCGGAGACCAAAGTTGATATCGAAGAATTGAAGGCTATTGTGTAAGCGGATAAATCGCAAACCACGTCCGAGTTAGCTGCAGGCTGCGGTGTTAGTGATAAAACTGTTTTAATCCACTTGAAGCAAATTGGGAAGGTGAAAAAGCTTGAAAGGTGGGTACCTCATGAATTGAGTGCAGCAAACCGACAAACGCGCGTCGACTGCTGCGTTATATTACTCAACCGGCACAATCATAAAGGGATTTTAAATCGAATCATTACCTGTTATGAGAAGTGGATCCTGTATGATAATCGGAAACGGTCATCGCAATGGCTGAACCCTGGCGAATCAGCCAAATCCTGCCCCAAGCGAAAATTGACTCAAAAAATTTTACTTGTGAGCGTTTGGTGGACTAGTGCCGACGTCGTTCACTACAGTTTTCGTAAATCTGGCCAGACGATTACGGCAGATATCTATTGCCAGCAACTGCAAATTATGATGGCTCATCTCATGATGGAAAGCTAGCTGCTAAACAACCGAGGTTGGTCATTCGCTCAAGGCCACTGCTGCTTCAGGACAACGCTAGACCACACCACACACTGCACAACAGACGGCTAACAAATTAGAGGAGCTTCAATTGGAATGTCTAAGACATCCACCGTACTCCCCGGACCTTGCTCCAACAGATAACCATTTATTTCGAAATTTGGATAACTTGCAAGGGAAAAAACTCAACTCCGATGGGGCAGTCCAAAGCGCCTTCAAAGATTTTATTGATTCCTGTCCGAATGGTTTTTTTAGTAAAGGAATCAATGAACTACCTATGAGATGGTAAAAGTGCATAGATAGCAATGGTATTTACTTTGATTAAATATATATATTATGTTTAAAAAAAATCGACTTTATGTTCCTCCTTTACAAAACGCCAATTTCATATGTAATACATATTAACATAATATACTAATATTATGTTAATTAAGAAACAAAGAAATAAGTCGTACGGAGGCATGTTATTTATTCCAGGTTTTTATTAGGATTTGTTCCGGTCGCTGAGTCTTATTGGCCTTTTGTAGCATATTACAATACCTAATTCGAAAATATCAATGCTTTTCGTTCGTCGTCAGTTGTCACTTTCTAATGTGAAAAGTTTGAAAGATGCATAAACATAAGGCGTCGTAAGTATGTAAAAACTACTTTCTTGTTCTTCTTTTTATTATACCTATATTTTCGATAACATGATCCAATTAGTACAAGTGAATTTCAGATAAGACGAGTGCTCTCAGGTCGAGGTGACATTGGCTAAAGAAAACATCGTAATATTTACCTACCGGTTTTATCACTAACCACTACTTTTGAAAAGTAAATTTTTACCTACTTTTATTTTTCATACAAGGCAGATTATCCCATGTCACCTTTGGACATATCCGTCCTATGACGCTCAGAAAGCCTTCTCGAATATACTGCTAATTTATTGCAAAACATTAATAAAATAATTTTTAACCCACGACGAAAACAGATGGGTGTTATAAGTTCGACGTGTCTGTGTGTCTGTCCGTGGCATCGTAGCTTCCAAACGGATGTACCGATATTAATCTAGTTTTTTTTGTTTAAAAGCTGACATTATCGAGTGTTGTTAGCTATAATTCATCATTATCAGCTCGCTCACTGCGTGACAATTCGGAGGTTACTTATTTTTTTAATTTTGATTATATTTTTTACATTGCACTGGACAAGCATCATACATCATAGCGATAAACATTCAACACCCTAGAAGGATGTATTCTTTTGTGAGTCACTTGCTAATTAATATTAGACTATTAATTAATATGCGAGGGCGGTCCTCACATATTAATTAATAAAGTTGAAACTTGAAACTGCGCACAACAGCTAGTAGGATATTAAAATAAAAGGAACTATCTGTATCTTTATATATTTTATTGACATCTAAAACTTCTGTAACAACTGTTTGTACTAAAATATAAATGTGTTTCTGTTAAAAGCTGTTAACAAAGTGCATTTACTTATTGCTTCGTAGCATATGTAAATAGTGTTAAGAAAATGGACATCCAAATAGACGTAGCCACGCCCGTCTCAGTAAGCATAGCTCTATTCTACAAGTATATAGGAGTGCCGTCGGTGAACTTATCATCATCGTTCACCCTCGTTTCAGATCCATGAGTTACCTTAATATCAGTGTAATATCATAACATCGCGATACAAATGCACAATAATTCCGATCTGATCACAATGAAAGCGTAGGCTCTAGCAAACTGTGCAACCCCACTGAGGTACTCAATACATTTTCATGATCATAGAATCGAATCAGCTAACACTTTTCAACGAATATAGTTGTTAATAAATCATGAGATTCTTAAAAATTAATCGAAATAAATATTTGAATATTTCCAAAACTTCTTATAATACTTTGTAAAATAAATTATTAACAGTATGGAATAGCTACTCGAGCTGCGTTGTTCGATGAGATTCTCAGTGCTTCTGGATGGGAATGTTCCTGTCCGTGATGGCCAGCTGTGGCAGGGGGGCCTCTACTGTTAGTACGCCATCTCGGGACAACGATGACTTGATAGCCTCTGGGTTCGTGCCTTTGGGCAGAAGGAATTCTCTGTTGTACTCTCTGTATACTGACTTTGTTTCTGATTTCTCCTCGTGCTTGGCGTGTACCTGAAAATTTAAATATAGCTTTTAATCGAAAGCATTTTCAGGGGTTTGCATGCTTTCAGGAATGCATGCCACATTGTTGGCACGCACAACTGTTTTAAATAAAAATTAATCAATACTATTATTTTCTTCAGCTGTAATCGCACATCACAGTGCAATACGTCTTAAAAATATGCACGATACTGAGTGATATGTTACAACAGACTTTGGCACTCATTCATATTTTCTTTTACGCCATGATGTTTTTAATATCATCGAAAATTCTAGTCCAGTCTCGTCAAAATGTTTACTATTCAATACATTGCCAAGATGTAAATAATTAACGAGGCCAAAATTCATTTTCTAAAGTTCTGTGTACTTTAAACCTGCTTCAAAGGATAGATTTAATAAACCCCGACAGTCTCACGCAGTAAGCGAGCTGATGATGATGAATTTTAGCTAAGAAATAAAATAATCATCGCGATTACGTCACCTTTTAAACGAAAAGAACTAGATCAAAATTGGTCCACCCCTTAGGAGCTACAATGCCATAGACAGACATACAGATACACACACGTGAAACTTATAACACCGCTCTTTTTGCGTCTAAAAAACTAGTAAAAACTCATTGTTGTATGTACTGTACATTTGTTTTCCTGTTTTTACTCGTCTCTATGTTCGAAACAGATTAATCTAACTAAAAATTGAGCTACGAGTATCAGCTGTTCCTCATATGGTTTGCAAAATTAAATTAAACTTACCAATAATTTGTTGTCAACTGTCTTCACGACGATTTCCTCTGGGGTGTACTGGCTGACGTCGAATCTGAGTTTGAGGGACTTGCCATCGCCTTCGTCTTGGATGAGTGGGGAGTTCAGACTGTCCCAATGGCTAGGTTCAGCTAGCTGTCTGCTATCGCTGTGTTGTGAGGATGTAGTTGTGCTGAAGAAACATAAAATATTATATTAGTCTCTTTACATATTTTATTTATCGGCTCTACGTGGATTACGACAGTCAACATTCTACGTAAACGAAGCGCGCTTGTACACTTAACGTGTAGTCTCATCCTCAAAGACATGTCTACAAGTCTATGTGTAGTCTGTAAAAGTGCATCCTTTCTTTCTACAGTCGCATTTCGCATTAGCACGTTACACGCATATCTACTACCTACTCTTGTTGTACCTACTTCTACTGGGGTGCTTCATTAGTTTAAACTGTAAATTGAGTGCACATGAAAAATGTACTCCATTGTTAGTCTAATGAGCCGTTTTCAGTTCTCACGCTAGATTATATACTGGATAACATTTACGGGATCTACATCCAAAACGTTATATCTAATCGTGTTTTAAATTTTATCACGCGACATGCAATGTAATTCAATTCGCCACATGTTCCGAGAATCCAATTATATGTAAAATGCTAAAACGCTGATATCGTACACGAACTGTTTTTAGGAAATGTTTTGCCATGTTTATTATATTATACCCATTTGTTACTTCGAAATTATGCTATAGCCTTTACAACCCATAGTTGAACTTAACAGTCCGTAAATGCTTGGCCCTGCAAATAATTTTTTGCAGCTATCATTTTTGTAATTGATCCAGAGTGATCCTAAAAACTATCCTTACTAATATTATAAATGTGAAAGCGTGGATGTTTGTTACGCTTTCACGCAAAAACTACTGAACGGATTTCGATGAAATTCGGTATGGTAGTAGTTTAGACTCTGGATTAAAACATAGGCTACGTTTTACCCCGAAAAAGTAGTGTTCCCGAGGGATACTATACTTACGCGGGCGGAGCCGCGAGCAACAGCTAGTAATATTATAAATGTGAAAGTTTGTGAGGATGTATGGATGTTTGTGCCCGAAAAGGCGCAGTGTTCCCGTGGGATACAGTATTTACACGGGCGGAGCCGCGGGCAACTTCTAGTTAGGAATAAAATGGTATTGCTGGTATTGCTTGCAAAGGATCTCCCTTTGCAAGAAATTATGATAATCGAATTATAAAAAGTTTTACCTATACAAATTTTGGACTCTTTCCAAAATATAAACTTTCTGAAATTGAGGAAACTGTGTGGGTTTATTAGTTCCATTTGATAATGGATCAGTTATTTTTGTCAGATTTATGTTTACAAGATGATTTTGTATTGTAATGTGTACAAATTCAATTGTTAATTATTCATATTTTAACCATTAACCGACGTTTGGGCAAATATTTCAATTTCGCACTTAATTTTCTAATGAAGTAAATATTATGTCGTTTTCGTAAATTGTTTATTTTAGTTTTGATAACACTTCACAAGGTGGCTGATGTCATGCCTGTGAGTGCAGACGCAAGGTTACATCTCAACAAAATATGATCTCACCAGCGTCAATATAATATTAGATACAGAATAATAGGTGATTTTTATTACCTATGGAGTATTTTGAATTTGGAAATCCGGGGTATTTACTTTATTCCAATTGTAGAACGTTTCATATTTTCCATATTGTTTGGTCGGTGTATTTATAGCATATTATGTTTGAATCATTTTTCCGGTATGTGCATACTGAGTTTAATTTTCCTTAATTCGGATTGACGTAGTTTTTGAGAAAAATAATAGCTTAGGCGTATGCTGTGTTCTACTTTCTACGTACAATAAATCTATCTAAACATATTTGATACATTATAATATTATAGTTACGTGCACAAAGCACATGCAATGAAAACGAAATATTGTGTGTTCCACACATATAACGATGTGTAGTGTGTACATAATTTGTGCAATAATGATTTCTCTACTCATAGTAAGTAGGTAGGAAGTGCACTCAATTTACAGTAGGTATACTGTTACCATCGATCATGCGAAATGTCAAGTAGGTATGCATTATGGCCTAACTGGTCTAAAGTGCATGAATATAATGAGGTTTGTGATGTACATTATAAGATGTGACACACATAGGTACATTGCATACATACAATTAATGTATATTTTACCTCTCTTTAGATGAAGTTACTCCTCCGGAGGAAACAGATTCGAAATTGTAAGACATGCAAAAAGCAATGTTCGTTGTTAGTCTTATTTGAATATTAAATGATTAAATATGAATAGTATAAAACAAATAATCGTAATAAACTCATAAAGCTTACACAGGCAAAAACTTTACATACAATACACTTCATAATTGCATAAAATCGTATAAATATAATATAAATAAATTTATATATATTGTTAATATAAAATTCATATCTTATAAGGCTAGATTTTATCCTTTCAAACCATTTATGGCAAATAAAGCACTAGAATAAATTTAAAAGACGTGGCCCTTAATAATACACTATCGTAACTGCAGATAAGGTGGAAGCAATTAAATTTTAATTATTTACAGATTTAACATTAGATAGTAAGACCGTAAGTATTGAACTATTAAGTTTGGTTACTGCCTAAATCCACTTATTACTTAGACTTTTAAACTTGTTTATGATGTAATATAACTAATTGATAAGTAAACAAGTGTTATTAAGAACAAATTATAATTAATGTAGTTATTTATAACGTAATCTTGAAGCCATAAAACTAAAATCAAGTCATACATATTTATATTATTCTGATTAACCTGCATAATAATATGCCACCCACTATAGCAGTGGGTGACATTAGTCAGCATTGCAGAGGCGGCCCTATTGCTCAAATTGAGGCAATTTCTAATTTGGGCGGCAAATTTTTAGAAGTTAGGACTTGAGAGCAATGGACTATTAGAGGACACGAGATAATCGATAATAGTTTTGAGCGTCCTTGCGTCTCCGTTATTTTGTAATCACTCTGACCTGCCAAGTTTCTACCATTCCGAATCGCCATACAAGTTGCATCACAAGACTGTACTATTTTCTCCATTGGGGTCATGCACGATCAAATTTGGCTAGATAAGATACTGCTCATTATTCGAGCATTTATAAATATATTTACAACTAAGATTCTGGTTGGATGGCTTTGGGTAATAGCACTGATAAAACAACCTTAACCTGTTTATAAATTACCGATATATTGTTATTTGTATCAATTTATTTGCTGACGATATTGGCCTACGAATGAAAAACATTGTTTCTATTAAAACATAGGAAACGCTACTAATAAAATTGAGCAAGCCACTTTGTTTATCAGAAGTTCGGTCTGCGTAGCGTTCTTAAATTCCTCGTTTTTACTACCCATGACTGATGTGACGTCAATCCAGTTCTCATGAATCGATTTGAAAATCGCTTGAGGTTTCGCGAATCAAGGACATTGCAGGGATTTGAAGGACTCCTTACCAGGTTCGCTCGGGGCGCTTAACCTTGCCCTATTTCATGTATTTATAGATTTAAGAGACTTTAGTTTACATTTAACAATCTCAGTAAAGTATTGCTTCTTACAATTTTAAGCGAACACAAAATTACAAAATATTATAAGTACATAGTGTGTTAGTGACATCTGCATGTTAAGTTACGCAATTTCTGGGTGGAATAGTTTAGTCAGCAAGCAGTTCTGTCGTAGTACGTAGGTAATTCATGTAAATTTTCACAAATGTGTATAAATTGTGTTGCTGTTCGGAGCAGCCGGCCGGCGCTATTTCTATTTATGACATCATCCGCGTTGGGATAACGTTTCGTTGCACGCTTTAAATGGAGCCGACTAAGATGTCTGCAGTTGATGCCGTTCCGCGGAATGATCCCGAATAATGCCTTTTGAATACGAATACTTTCGTGGAACTGGCGAGGTCAATCGAGGCAGACAACTCTTACGAAATCATTCGACAATGTTATTTATTCAAGATACCCGTTAAGGAACACGGGGCCGACTACATTATAATAAATACGACTCGGAATAAGTTAATTTTAAGTAGAAATTTCCTTTAAAATATATTCACTCGCTGCGTAATATTATATTCTCGTATACAAAAAATTCAATACTATAGTTTTCGCCTTTTCTCGAGTATTATTATTTTAATAGACTATATTAACTTAAATTATCAACTTAATAAAAATAAATACCTTGTAGAACTCTTGAAGAAGTTGTTGCTCTCCCTGTTCATGAGTTCAGATCGGAATTTGCTCATCTCCTCCTCCATTTTCCTCATTTCGGCATCGAATCTTTCTCTGATGCTCGAGAACTCTGTGTCGATGACAGAAAAATCTCCAAGTTTGATGGGAATGTTTCTCTTCAGACCACTATCAGCCATGTTCACGTGTTAGGAAAACAGTCGAACTAAACAAACACTGAAGGAAAAGTTCTTGTGTAAACACAGTTCACGATGTCGCTACGAACTCGTTGGTAGACAAGGCAGGACTGATCATTAGTCGTGGACTCGGCGCCAGGGGGCTTGCGCACAGTTTTAAATAGCCTCACGTTCGAAACGCCGCCGCTGACTCGCTCTTCGTCATACGTCCCACACTGTGCTTCTCGCTCGTTCCATCGTCTACGTCTACAGGCAACATCTCAAGCATGCGAACCTCGCGGCGCGCCGAAGGTGGTGAACACCACATAATTTAATTGATGAATCATTACGTTGTTTCTCATTTGGCTCTATATGGTAATCGCGCGGACTTAACACTGGATATTATTCATTACGATATTTTTAATTCCCAAGCCACTTTTGGTGCTTTGTTGTTTACGGTTTCGTTGTGTCGGAATTTTGGCTATAAAAACTGATGTGACAAAACAAATATACCATGTACCACTTCTCCGAATCATTTCAATAATTTACATAAATCTTACCTTTTAAAATAAAAGTAAACAATTTTTATGGCAAGCTGTTTCTTTGTAAGATATAACAGCGAAAGTGCACAGCACGCATTTTCAAAATTATTTTAAACTACGTAAAGCTATGGAAACAAATTGTTTCACTCTATTTTGATAGTTAGTCGATTTAGTGAAATTATTGATTCATTCAATAAATCCTTGACATACTTTGGTATTTTACTGGATAGTTTGTTAACAAGTTCGTCTATTGATGTATGATTCTAGTCACTATGGTAATGCCAGTTTTTCAGGCGTTACTTTGCATATTACCTTAATGTGTCAACCAGCTACCTTAAATGCTATTGTTTAACATTTCTTTGATAAGGTTCTTATCTTCAATGTTTTCCGGAACAGATGCTGTGATTATACTTATCGTGGTTTCTATTTACATTCTTCATAACGTGGCTTTCCAAGTTCCAACTTACGAACGTTGGCAGTCACTTCTGTATAATATCATTATTCATTTTCAATTTTTTGAAAAAGTCCTATTGACTTAGGTAAATTTTAATATATTTTTTAATATCTATATCTATCTATGAACGCTTCACACCACGTCAATCTGGTTATGTGCGACTTATTTTGATGACATTTTTTGTGTGTGTTCATGTGGATTTGAGTATGGTTTAGATTTATAATTTTGTCTAGTTTGTGTTTGATGTTTTATTGGTTAATATTTTATAAGTAAAAATTTACAAGTTTTACGCCCAACGAAGTGGGCACGGGACTGCTAATCATATTATATTCTTATATTATTATTGTCATCTATACACACAGTTTAATTTAATAAATCTTAAGAATAAAAATGGTACCACCATTGATCTGGTGTCGCTAAAAGCTACATTTAAATTTTTTTTCAGTTTCATGCATTAACTTGGCCATTGTGCAATGTTTATACTGTTTCCCTATTTTATTTTTAATATGGAATTTGGAATACTTCCGTTAAAGAGTCAAAAGTAGTGGGCTGTGGGGCGTGTAGGTACAAACAGTGTTTACCGATGAGTGTGACGTTGGTTGCGTCAGCAGTTGTCGTTTTGCTGTAAATGTAGAACTCGTAGGTGTATAGAAGTTACGTAATTCGTTTACAATGCTATATGACCTTCCACAGGCCTAGCTGTGTGTGTTCTTGTTGTTGTACATACAATATCATTTTTAAACATGACATAATTGCAGTGATAAATTGGTTCTGAATATTGTAGTACCTACTTCAATAACGTAACGACTTATGACTGTAGTCTTTTTTTTATCCTTAGCTGGACTTTTTCTTATATGATATATGTATTACAATATATTATGTAGGTGTCTATGGACTATAGGTAATTAAATTTATTAATAACATAGTTCGTCATAATTTACTTGGTATTGTTAATTTACGTGTGTACATGGTTTTATGCTGTTCCTGTTACTATCGAAGTCTATTGGTACGCAATCGTACGGTGCAGTACACATGGCACTTCTTCCTGTATACTAATAGAGAGTCCCGGAAACTATTCCCTTACAGCTAACACGTGCGCCTAATGTATGCTAAATATGTTTTGTAATACTGTTACTTAGAGGAAAACAGTCATCCAAATAAATTTTGAAATTCACTCTTGTGCAGAGGTCGTCAACACATTAACCAAATTCCGACATTTTTTGACTGGTGATTCTAAAATATATCCCATGGACTATGCAGCATTAGTGTATCCGTGTTTATATTGTATATTTAAGTAGGTAAGCAAATAATATAGGTAATATGTATTTTTAACCGACTTCCCAAAAAGGGGGCGTTAAGTATATGTTCGGCTGTGGATATAATATTATATTTTTTGTATGTTCAACGATTACTCCGCCGCTTGTGGACCGATTTTAATATCTTTTTTATAGGCCATAGAATACCTATAAGCCTACAATAGTCCCGTTGTGACCTGATACCAACTTCAAGATTATGAAGATTAAGTAAAGAAATAGTTTAATTTTAGCCGAATTGAAAAGGGGAATTGTTTAGAGATTAATAATAATTTCATACTCAGTGCATTTGTATGAATATTATTATTTTTACATAGATGGATTTCGAACGATATGGAGCTACTATTTACTATTGTAAATAGGGTTTACTAGAGAGTTTCAGTAGAAACTACAATCCATTCTTACATGTCAGTAGCCGGTAGTGACTCTCTTCAAAAGATGGCTAAAGAGAAACGCCCATCCAGCCCAAATCAAGGGTTATAATATTTTTTGGGTGTTTCAGAATCTCCCACGTTTCGATTAAGCCAGGGTCAAATAAGGAACCTTTAGCGGTCACAATGAGATTTTCTAAATTTTTAAGTTGTAGGGCGTAACTAACTAGGTGTTAATATCACGGGTAGATATAATATATTTACCGATTCTTTAGCTTATTAGCTAATATATTGAGGCCAACGGTCAGTCGTGACTCACTCCCAAGTTTTTAAGGCTGTACTTTGTAATCATAGATAGTAGTTAGGTTCGCCAGAAAGTTCAGTGCCTTAGCAACGGAAAATATTTAAATACATTAGCCAGCAGATAATTAATCACTGTGTAAACATGTTACCATCGCTACTGCGGCTAGGAATAGAATGAATGCTTCTAAACACGCCGTAACATTACTTGCTACACCAAGCTTTACTATTGCCATAAAGTTGAGTCTGGCATAATAATAATACCTGGGAGACCGAGCTTTGCTCGGGGTTCTAATAGTAGGTACGGAAAAAAATTAACAGGTGGCAATTAGTATTTAAAAAATTTATCAAAAGACATTAGTCTGACCAGGACTCCAATCCGCATACGAAGCTGAGGCACGTGCTTTGACAACTAGAGACCGAAATATGTAACTCGAAAAAATATATAAAAACTCAAAAACTCGCGATGGATTCTTATCTTGGATTCAATCTCTAATCACTTGGATTCTTATCCAAGAGAAATCGCGAGTTTTTGAGTTTTTATATATTCATCATGTTCTTAAGTTTTTATATATAAAAATCGTTCGTTTTTTCACACCCAAAACCCGCTGCTTTCTAAATTTCATGGAAATTGTGGAAGCCGTTCGAGATTCTAACTATATATAGGTATACAATTTTTTTTTTTAATAAATATTTAAGGATGCTTCACACCACGTCAATCTGGCCCCGTGCTAAGTATCCGAAGAACTTGTGTTACAGGTACCAGAAAACGGAAAGTATATTTAATACTTTTATACTATACATATATTTAAGATTTTGATTATATTATACACATACTCGTATTTAATAGACATCCATGACCCAGGAACACAGAAAAACTTTTTGCTCCTTCGGCGGGATTTGAACCCGCGACGCACGGCTTGAGCACCAACGCGCTGAACTACTGAGCCACAGAGGTCGTCAAATAATTGCTCGTTTAAAGTATAAGTTTTATTTTATTTTCATGGTATAGAAAGCAGATAAGATCGTCTGAAGGAAAGCAATGCCAGAGGAGCTACGTGCGTGCAATATTATGTCGAGAGCCTTGTCACACCTGCAACACCAGAGGAACCATCCGAAAAACAAGTGCTATATCGGGCCTCAAATTATTTAGATTGAATTTAAAAGCGTGTGTAACTCAGCTCTGATGCACGACTGGCGTCTTACTCTAAAGAGAAAAATTTGGTGTGCAATGCAAAGTGACCGACGCATCTTCGGTTAACATCGTGTGACACCGTACCGTGTAACCGTGTGTCATCGTGAATTCGATTTTACTCTCATAGATTTTCATACCCCGGGCTTATATTATATGAAAATTGTTTCTTATGTAGTAAACTTCAAAAACATTTTTCACATAAAAGAAAAAACTTTTTATCGCAGTTTATTTTAGTGTTTTAAACAGTTCCGAATGTTTCCGTTAGACTGACGATTAATGTATTTGGTGCAAACGGCGGACGTATGAGTGTTTTGGTATGCCATTTTAAAAAAATGATCCGTTCTCTGTGTGTGTCCACGTAATACTAATTTAGCAACAGTAAACAGATCATCTAGTAATTGAGAAGAAACCGTCATAGCTAGAAATAAATTAGTTCCAAGTTAAAGCTTAGGTCATAAATGCCTACTTATGACTGCATGCCATTACTGACTAAAACTATACACAGAATAAACTATCTACCAATAACTATTTGTTAAAAACGTCGTCATGCAATCATTTGCCGGTTTTTTGCGATACAAATGTGACGTTTGTAACAAATAGGTTATTGAAACGGGCCGTAAATGGTTACTACGTAACTAGAAGCTTTAATAACGGGCAAAATGACTGTAGAAATAATTCATAATGAAGATAAAACCTGCAGAAAAAATACAAGAAGAACTAAGGAGTGTGCAGAAACATATAGTGCTTACCCATGAAGAACTTTCAAGAAAGCATACTTTATATTATGTAGGTGCATGTTATTACCGGGAAGACAAGGATGTACCTACAATGTATCATAAGCTGTGAGGCCACTACATATAAAAATATGAGACCAAATGCCATAGTACAAGTTCCTTAAGAGGACGGAAGCTGACATCATCAGACTTTCGAAAAACATGTCAATCTATTATTGACGTGTTACAATTTACAAATTAAGATTACAAATCGCCGTCGAGGCCATTGCCCCCACCGCCTACGCGCTCATATAAGATATAGATATAACTTAACTCAGAACTTAATTATTAAAAATAATTACTTAATTAGTGAGCCTACAAATGAAACCTGGGCCTTTAGTCAAGATGCGTTCGATAATTTCGACGGATTTGACATAAGTCATCGCTAAGTGACATGTCGCTTGCGATGCCTCAAATCCCATACATTCATTTTCGAACTTCGCCTTCGAAATTGTCGAACGCATCTTGACTAAAGGCCCTGGAATGGTGTACCTACTACCTATCTTATTAACGAACTATCGCGTTTCCTGAAAAAGGGTGTTTCCCGTACTTATAACTACTTACATGTGCTCTACTTTAACAACTCCCACAACATAATGTTTTTATTGGTCCCCCTATCCATGCAAATGTATGCATAACGAAAAAGTATGTGATTTAATTATACATACAAAATACAAATAAATAAAATTTATGTGTCTGTTTGTAATTTTGAATTAGCTGCGTTTTACTTAACGAATATGAAAGTAGGTATTTACGGTACTGACAATAAAATCAATTTATAAAATTTTTGTTTGTCTGTCTGTCTGCCTGTCTGTCTGTCTGCTTGTCTGTCTGTTTGTTCCGACGGGCGGCTAATCTCTGAAAGGGCTAGACCGACTTTCACTAGCAGAGTAGCAGATAGCTGATGTTGTTAGGAGTAACATATACTTTACATTAATACTTTTCATCCTCATCATTTATTTCAAAAAAAAACTTAATGCTCAACGAAGTGGACACGGGTCAGTTAGTCTTTCAACAGGGCTGGAATTACCGAATATTCTAAAAGTTACTAGCATCAGGCTAGAGGAAATATCCAAATACAGCACGGAAGATGATGTGTCCAAAAGAGTAATTTTAGTTAAGTTATATTTTTAATAGGTATGCAATGGTTAACCTCAAAAAAATTATATTCATAGCCTATGTGCTACTAAGTTTCTACAGAAAACGCCGAGAAGAATGTTAAATTGCTTGCATTTCATATTACAGACATTTCCTAGATACGCGGTGCAATCGACTGATGCAATAAAAGTATTAAATAAAACTTATTTTCTAAATAATTCCCCTTTTAAATTTGGCTGAAATTTTAGCTATTTCTCTAATCAATCTTCATAATTTTCTTAATAGTTAAAGAGAAATAGTTAAAATTTCAGCCAAATTTAAAAGGGGAATTATTTAGATTTAGAAAATTAGTGTTATTTCATACTTTTTTATGCATTTTTACTTTGGAAGTCGGTTTAAATTTTTGTTTAAAAGTAATAATAATTTTCCCTATTTTGGTGATATTTGTTAAATTATTAACACATTTTAAGAACGTTTAAAATAAATGATCGAATGTATAATTGAATACGCGCCAAGCTTTCATTAGGTATTGTATATTAGATAATGATGATGATTTCTGTAAGTTATATAATGGCATATGCTTGCAGTTCTTTAAACAATGTCGAAATTTAGAAAACGCGTATCTTTAAAGACTGAGGGAGTTCTGTTCAGTTCTTTTCGGTCCAGGGTATACCTTGGTGCAGAATCTTAGTTTTTGGTAGCATATGCTACCAAACACTAAGAGTTAGGGTTACTTCTGAAAAAGTCAAAATCACTATGGAGGAGATTTCGAGAGGAGAGCACTAAATTTCGAGAAGTTCCCTCGATTCCTCATGGATGTCATCATCAGGTCACCGCTTTGGTGACAACGAGACCAATTTTGGATTATACTCAATACATAAAAAAATGAATTTTGAAAATCGGTCAACAGACGGCGGAGTTATCGTTGAACATACAATACAGCCGAACGTATACCCGCCTCCTTTTTTTGGAAGTCGGTTTTTTAAACTAATTTATAATGCGAACTGGTACTTAAGTAATCTAGTAAGTTTTATTAAGTTACTTAGCTATTGCTCGCAGCTTCGCCCGCGTGGGAGGGGCAAAAAAATTATTTTGCAAATATACCTGCAATATAGTAATAGCACAGAGTAAAATATATACTTAGTCTGGCCATAAATACTGTTATAATTAGTTAAAAATAAACAAAATATTACATTTGAATTTGGAATCTCTCATTTTTATATGATTGTTCATTGGGTTTTCTCATTTTGGCGCCAATACATTTTACAATACTTTGTGATATTAAAATGGAGTGGGGTGATAAAGAGAACCGATTCGCTGTGATTGCATTACACAAAGTAGGTATGGAGCCAAATGCAATTTTTAAAACTCTCAATACGCTTGGTATAAGTAAAATGTTTGTGTACCGGGCTATTAATAGATACAATGAGATCTCCTCTGTTTGTGACAGAAAAAGATCTGGCCGTCCACGTAGTGTTCGTACGATAAAGGTGGTCAAAGCAGTAAGGGAAAGAATTCGAAGAAATCCTGTGCGAAAGCAAAAGATTTTATCTCGGGAGATGAAGATAGCACCTAGAACCATGTCGCGTAAAAGATGACTTAGGACTTGCAGCCTATAAGAGACGTACTGGTCATTTCTTAACTATTAATTTAAAAAAGAATAGGGTGGTTAAATCGAAACAGCTACTGAAGCGGTACGCAAAGGGAGGTCACAGAAAAAATTTGTTTACGGATGAGAAATTTTTTACATTTGGCAACATTTTAACAAACAAAATGACCGTATTTATACTCAAAGCTCTAAGGAAGCTTCCCAATTAGACGACAGAGTGTAACGTGGGCACTATCCGACTTCAGTGATGGTTTGGTGGGGTATTAGCTATGAAGGAGTGGACTGAACCATACTTTTGTGAAAAAGGTATCAAAACATCGGCACAAGTGTATCAAGATACCATTCTTGAGAAGGTAGTGAAGCCACTTAAGAACACCATGTATATATATATATATATATATACATGGTGTTCTTAAGATATTCAATAACCAAGAATGGTCCTTCCAGAAAGACTCAACGCCGGGTCATAAAGCTCGGTCTACGCAGTCTTGGTTGGAAATGAACGTTTCGGACTTCATCAGAGCTGAGGACTGGCCGTCGTCTAGTCCCGATCTTAATCCGCTGGATTATGATTTATGGTCAGTTTTAGAGAGTACGGCTTGCTCTAAACGCCATGATAATTTGGAGTCCCTAAAACAATCCGTACGATTGGCAGTGAAGAATTTGCCATGGAAAGAGTGCGTGCTTCTATTGATAACTGCCCCCTTACTCCCGACACAATCGAGAATCGTATCAGTTCGATCCCAATATCTTTTGATACTCCCGACACCTACACTAGCGCACGATCGTGCGGTGGATCAATTCGTAACTAACCTGGATCGAGAAGTTCGTTAGATCGTAACTTTTGATACTCCCGACGAAATCAATCGACTGAGAATCGAATGCCAGGATTTAAAACAAACGTCAAATTACACGATAGCTATAGAGGTCTCATTAACAGTATCGAGTTTGCTTGTTGTAGTGTGTTTGAACTTAATTTACGTGATTTTAATTGTAGTATTGCAGCATTATTTAATGTTATTGAAGGAGCTAATAGAATATGCGTTCGGGAAATGCAAAGTTTACGAAGATTCACCAACTTTAACACATTAGCAATGGACATGGATTGTGAGGAATTTCGATGCAATTATCGCCTTAAAAATGATTTATTTGACGTATGAGTCGCAGATTTAACTACTCATATATTATGAAGAAACCGACTCACTGAAATTATATCATCATAATGTGTAAAGTTATTTAAAACCTTTACGCATTTGTTTACACATTTGACCGCTTATTCATGTATTATATTTTCACTTAAGACAGGGACTGAGACAAATGAATACTACATAATATGATCTTTATTAACGTACCTTATGAAGACTTCGTTTGTCTCAATCTGTCTTTGAATAAACAAAGTCAATAAATTGTTATAAAAAGTCGTATAATGATATTGCAACATTATGATCGGGTTTTCTAAATGTAAACAATAAACACGAATTTGTTATTGTATCATTTACAATAATCATACCACTTATATTTTCACATGCTCTACGATCGGCGCGGCCTGCCGTGTTCTGATAGTACTCGGGTGTCCGTCGGATAATATCGGTAAGGTTCGAGTACAAGTGACGAGGAGTCTAGTCCGCCGACGGGATACTGTCTCCGTCACACGGATTTGTTTCCTATATAGGTACATAAAATATACCTAATTACCTACATGCCTGCTGCCAAAAATGCCATGTTTCAGGCTAAAATTACCTCGCATCAGTTTAAAAATAAAGTGTACAATTACCATGTAAATAATATAACCAAGAGCATATCAGGACATGTCTAAGGAGGGTTCCGTAACTATCACCGCGTAATAGGATTTTTTTAAATTACATTAAAAGGTACTGTTCACAAAAAAATCCTAGAGATTTTAGCATGATCTATCACCATGGAAAGTTATATCTCATAAAGTTTGGAAATGCTGGGGGGGGGGGGGGGGGGGGCAACTTACAAACCACTTTGGAGGCCGATTACTCGAAAATGTTCAACTTTGTAAAAAAGTCATGTATGAAACCTTGCCTTTATTTTAAAATACCTATTCATCGATATCCTACACGACGGGGTAGAGTAAAAATATATTTTTCATCACCACTTCACATGTATGGAGAGCCACCCCTAAAATATAAAATTGTTATTATTTTATGATCCCAAAACCGAGATCTATACTCAATTTATATCTACACCAAATTTTATCAATTTCTATTAATAATTACAGGAGCTAGAAGCGCAGACAGACAGACAGACAGACGGATGGACAGAGCGAAATTATATTCTAAGTATAAGGTTCCTAAGTATTACGTACCCTAAAAAAGACGATTGAAAATTTCAATTTGCAATGGTGTCTTTAGTATTTATTTTGATATCATGTATCATTATTTGTCGTAGGTTAAGGAACGTCTCCGGTGTGTCCTACAGCAAAACCAAACAATTGTTATTTTAAAATAATGTTTATAAGTTAAATTTGTAATTTTCTAGTGTCTCATAATCAGGGTTAAGTATGAAGGGAAACCAACTTTGTCAAAAATAAAGACTATATAATAATAATAAAAGGCCTACCTATTACACAGAACATTCAGTACAATCACAGGTATACGACATAATATTATGTAATAGCAGGCCGTTCGTATAGCGCGTCATGTCAGGTCATGTTAGGTTTTCTGCGTACTGATAGCATGCCATATGACGTGATGCGGAATGTCATGCTATATAGCATTACACTACAGTGTACTGTTTTGAGCATGTCTACCAGTTATTGCAGTTATTGAAAGTGTTTTGTGCACAACACTTGAGTTTTGCCAACAAAATAAATCAAAATATGACTTTGACATTTGCTGTCAATTTTTTTTTTATGTTTTTTGATTTTAATATACGGCGCCGGCTTAAACCATTTGCCAGTGTCAAGATAAAAAGGCGGGAAATATAATTTTTGTTTCAAATTTCAACACCGTATTCCTAAATCGTCAAGTCTAAAGTCTAGTCAAAGTCCAAATAGATAGTCAGTGCAGTCGATGAGTCAAGTCAGACGATTCAGTAAAGTGGTAGAAGCTTTACTGAAAGTTTCTAGGGAGTTTTGGAGGAACACAAAATAGCACGTTTTTTGAAGTTGTACCACTTGCTTACACTTGTGCACGTTAACGAATATTTAATGGTTAATATTTTACCAATATTACACATTAAGAACCGAAATGACACAAATTTATGAAATAATACAAAATCCATAACGTCACCCATTGAATTACCCGGCAAAACTCAATCAAAAATTTCATACAGGAATTTCGAAACTGTTATTTACTGCCACAGTTTTTTTTTAGAAAAAATAACCTTTAAAAACCTACCATTGCATGAGATTGAGGGTGATTCATTTGAATCACCCTCAATCAACAAAATTGTTATTTAAAGTGTAAAATATATAATTTTTCCATATTTTGATTAATCATCGCCATAGACTATGGCAATCAGACGTGACGTCAGCAATAGGATACAGCTAACGACGCTGATAAGACACGATCTCAACGCGATCTCGATTTCGATTCGATTTTGTTCGGGAGTACATGACAGGATCGAAACTGAATCAAAATCGACATCGGATCAGACTCGTAAATCGAAATCGTATCAGTTTCGGGAGTAAGGCCCCTGGCCTCAACGTGTTAAAGGACTGTATTACAGCCAATAGAGACCACTTCGAATAAGCTTTTTATATTTGAAATTGTTTTATATTTATGTATTAAACTAACACACTGTAAAAGTAATAAATGTATGTTATTTGCAATGGAGAATTTTTTTTCTTTTGTTACAGTATATAAGGTAAGACTAGGTAGGTACTTAGGTACTTTATAATAAAATTTCATACATACTTTTTAATTCAAAGATATCTCCTTGATATAATCTCCTAAATAAGGATAATTAAATTGTATCCGTCTAAATAGTTTCTGAAACTAGGTACCAGGTAGGTTCAGAAATAATGATTTCTGATTATTTTTAAAACTTGGAATGGGTATAGTAACATATCCTTAAAATATAGATATCTATGCCATCGCGGACTTTTTGTAGACCTATAAAAGTGTAACATTCCTACCATAAATTGTTTTGTTATTTATCTCCAACGGGTTAGGTTGTGCAGTGTTTTCGATAAAAGTTCCCAGACGGCTTGATTTTTTCCGACACCTTCAACAATTATCGTCATAAATCAAACAATTTCCACAAAACCTTAACAAATTATTATCGACCTAAACCTTCCCAAGGAACAACTCTGTCGGTAAATGTAAACGGCATAAAAATCCTTTCAGTAGTTTATGATGAATATTTGATTATCGCGAACATACAGACAGACAGACTCGGCGGGGCATTTAAGTATCCTATGTCCGTCTCCTGGTTCTAAGCTACCTCTCCACCAATTTTCAGCCAAATCGGTTCAGCCGTTCTTGAGTTATAAATAGTGTAACTAACACGACTTTCTTTTATATGTAGATACTCGTAGTTTTATGAACAACGAGCAGACGATTGTAATAAACTTAAAACTAATTATAAAATTAAACTTAAATGCACTTATTTCGAACCGTATTTAGAAAGAATAAAATAACACTACTATTTTAAAGGCAAATAAATAACATAATAATACTTTTAATAGTTTCCTGATAATAATTCCATTTCGTGGTGCGCCTTTGCAGTTCTACTTATTTCGCAATTCTGAGTGTGCACTCCAGTCTGGATGGTGAAGGAAATGTCAAGTGATAAACATTGAGTCCATTCACACCTGTTACTTGTGGCGAATAGCGATGATACATGAATCTTAAGTACATTTAGTATTACTAAAGGTTTGCCAGTAGGTAGTTATAGAGATTATTTGGAGGCTAGTCGTAACTTTTATGACTGGTCTTAGCAACATTTTAATAAAAAATGTTTTTGTGGGATTACTATTCTACCACAAAACGTGCAACTGATTAGCACCCAAATGCTGATCCTATGCTAGAGAATAAGGATCCGTAAGGACTTATTTCAAGGTAAGTATGTTTCACCATGATATAAGTTAGATACTGTTTGACAAAGCACTTAAAGGGATTTAACAATAAGAACAGGTGAATGACTCGGCAAATCAGGAGCAGGTTGTAATCGCTATCGAAGCAGAGTCCGTCACGCACCATATAAGGAGAACGGTCGCCCGTGCCGCCTACACTACCTCCGCATATTGTTGGTAATGGTATAGCCCAGGGGTCTCCAAACTTTCCAGCCTTAGGGCCATACTGATTACTCCAGTAAGTTCCGAGGGCCAAAACCATATTATCATTGTTGTCGGTGGCAAAAAGTGAAATAGTCCACTGATGAAAAAAAAAGTCCGAAAAAGTACGCAACGTTTAAAAAAAGGCTGCAAATCGGACTAAAGTCCGCAAAACGGCAACACTGCATATTATTAATTTTCCTGTCATCGTAGAGTACGAGCCATGAGGAGTAACGTGACACGACATTTGGTGGACACAAGCGGAAATAGGTAGTACCTTCTATCGCTAACAGATGGCGCTAATAGCACGTACAGAATAATCTCGTTGGTTCGAGAAAGTTCTGGTGTCTTCCACTCACTTCTAGATGGCAGTAATTGGAATATATAAGAAGGCTAGTGGCGCAACCACAAGTCAGTTCCTATTTTATTATTACGCACTATTTTATTTCACAACAGTGTTGTTGTGAAATAAAATAGTGCGTACCTCCTTAAAACGTGTTTGTGCGTGTTTAAGTTTAAGACATCTTTGTAACAGTATTTTGATTTGAATTGTTACTTTTGTGTGTGATTTAGTAGTATGGAAAAGAAACGAAAAATTTATAGTGAATGCAGAAAATTCAAAGTACAGTGGATCATTCAGTATTTCGTAATTGAGTCCAGTAACAAGGCGCTATGTTTGATTTGCAATGAAAGCATAGCCGTTCTCAAGAAATATAACATTAAACGTCATTATGAAACAAAACATTTTCAAAATTCCTCAAAATATACAGGAAGTTTGCGGACAGAAAAATTCGAAGCTATGAAGCGCGGATTGAAATAGTAGCAATCTTCATTTACAAAACTCAAAACTGAACAAGAGGCTGCGACTCGTGCCAGCTTTCGTGTGGCTCTTGAAATTGCAAAATGTGGAAAATCATTCACCGATGGAGAAATGATCAAAGAATGCATAATTGCAGTAGCCGAAAAAATGTGCCCTGAAAAGGTAAATTTATTAAAAACTGTCAGTATGTCAGCAAACACTGTGGCTCGAAGGGTAGAAAACATCGCTGAAAATATATCCTCTCAACTGTTCGACAAAAATGGACATGTTGAGTGGTTTTCTTTGGCCTTGGATGAGTCAACGAATGTGTCAGATACTGCTCAGGTGTTGATTTATATTCGAGGAGTAGATAAAAGCTATGAAGTGCATGAAGAACTTCTTGATATGTATAGTATTCATGGCACAACTACTGGTACAGATATTTTTAAAGGAATTGAGATGGCCATTAATCAAAAGAACCTTCGATGGAAAAACTTTAAATGTATTACAACTGATGGAGGCAAAAACATGAGTGGGAAAGATAAAGGAGTGGTCGCTCTTGTGTCAAAGGCTGTAGAAAATGACGGTGGTTCAAAAGTTTCAAAACCATTAGTCTTACATTGTATCATTCATCAACAGTCTTTGTGCGGAAAATGTTTGGATATGTCTGAAGTTCTGAAACCAGTCATATCAACTGTTAATTTTATCAGATCTTTTGGGCTGAATCACCGACCATTCCGACAATTTATTGAAGAGATTGGAGAAAATGACTTACCTTATTATACTGCCGTACGTTGGCTTAGTTGTGGGAAAGTCCTTCAGCGCTTTTTTGAACTTCCAGCAGTGATCGAATTTTTTTTGAATGAAAAGCATCGCCCTCTTACTGAATTACAAAACAACGCATGGCTGTGGAAGTTAGCATTCTATGTTGATTTGACAAAACATGTGAACGAACTGAATTTGAGATTGCAAGGAGAAAACCAGCATCTTCCTGATTTATACACTAATATCAAATCATTTCGGAAGAAATTGATACTGTTTCAATCACAACTACGAAGTAAATGTTTTTCACATTTTAAAACATGTGAAATATTCAGCTACACCACTGAGACTGAGTTTCCCATCGATTTTGCAATCGAAACTTTGAGTGCTTTGAAAATAAATTTTGATACTCGTTTCTCGGATTTTGATGCCATTGCGAATCAAATTAAGATTTTTCAGAATCCTTTTGATACTGACATTGAAACCCTAGCCCCGGAACTTCAAATGGAAATGATTGATCTACAGTGCAGTGATATAATTAAGAACAAAATATATCAAAACTCATCTTTGTTGGAATTTTGTAAGGGTCTTCCACTGACACAATTTGATAATTTTCATAAAGGATGATGCAAATCTTTGTATGGAATCTGGTACCCGGTCCAATAGTGATGTATGATATGTTGTTGGAAAGGTATTATCTTCTAGAACAATGGTTGATATGGCGCTTGTCTTTATTTGTAGTCCGTTCTTAACACCACACTTATATATTATCAAGGTAATGTGGATTTTCCATTAGAAAAATAAAAGGAAATCTTAAAAATAACGAAATACTATAATGTTTTCCTTTGTTTATTTTAATACCTCTATTACAGGTAACAAATAATACATTACAGGTTACACAGGTTCACAGTTTTACAAAAAAAATGGTACAAATAATAAAGAAAATAACATGGGGTTTAGAAGATCAGATGATGAAATGATGATGATGATGAATCATTTATCGTCTACCAACAAATCGTTGAGGAACAAGGCAGGGGCTACGAATCCCTCATGCCTGGCGTATCCTAAGTACCACACGATAGATATGATGTGAGCACAGGTACCTACAGTGCGCCGTCCGGTCAGACATGTACAATAATACTGTGAAATACAATTATCATTATTATTTATCAAAATATAACAATAGTATCTTCTTGCTCGAATGTGTCGTGATTGGATACGGCCTCGCATGAGCCATGAGTCTTCGTTTAAACCAAAATCAGGCAAGTCTTCCAAAGCATTTTGCCTGTATATTTGGATAGTGTACACTCCATTTTGAAGGTGTTCACTGCAGTACGATCTTGCAATCTTTATTTGGTAGGTACCTAATGCCAACAAAATAACTTGTTCTTCGGTGTATTGTGGGAACTGTACATCATTTGTTTCTAGTCGCACAAAGTCTGCTCTTCTGTTGTTCAATCTTTTCGTTTCGACGTAATTATGTAGAATATTGGGTGTATCAATCTTCCTCCTTATTTCTTCTACAAACATATCAGCGTATTGGTTGTTATCGATGGGTGCATGGAAGTGGTTCATATCGGCGGCAGCGATTTTAAAATCGTTGAAGAAATGCGGCAACGCATTGTTAAAATATTTTTGGCGAAACAGTTTAAAATCTCGCTTGAATCTACCGTTAACCACTTCCACCACCCACCGGCACATGGTCACCTTTCTAGATTCGTTTGCTTGTGCGGTAGTTAGTTGAGATTCCCCTCTGTTCTTTGAAGGGGGAACGTGGTATTCATACCCACAAGCTTCAATATCGTCAAGACTGTCTCTAAAGCCACGATCTAGTATAAAAACATCGTTGGGTTCCAACAGAACGTGTATTGGATTTTCATTGTCGTTCATAATGCTGCTAATTATATTGGCATCTGTCTTCGTGGCTGCGTACGGCCCCTTTACATCAATGATGTATCCATCTGTGCAGACTATCAATAAGGGCTTTAGCAGATTTTGAAACTTGTGCAAACTGTATGATTGTCGCTGAAATAAGAAGTTTGCACTTTTATGTATGTAAATATATGTTCCGTCGCATATTAATATTGCCTTGGAGTTTTGGTCGTCTCCATATATTGCTTTTGGTATTATGAGGTTCCTTTCTTTAATATTATTTCTTGTTATGTGATCAACTCCTAGATGAAGGACCACATAATCTTCGGTAAGACAATCACGCGCTTTATTCATAAGGCGTTCTAAGTTTTGCCTTGTCATATTAAATAGCGTTGCAAGCCTTTCGTTGGGATCGCCGGTGCCTAGTTTTATTAAAAATATACCCAATGCAGTTCTGGGATTTCTGCATCTTTGGACCAGAGAGGGTGTTTGCTCTAAAATTGTGTCGAACTGTTCATTATTACGTCCAGTCCAAAAATGCATCTCTTCGTCGGATAGCGCACCTCTGGTACTAAAATCCAATCTGGAACCACGTTGTACGGCATTTCTCAACAGGTCACAAATGTCACCAAACTGCGCTGCATTAAAATCATGAGTGACGTGACAATTCTGTGGAAGTTCAGCCCAGTTATTATTTTCGAGGTGTTCTTGACATACTCTTGCACCGTCAGGGATGTAAAGCCTATACTCACAAAACGTGTGTATCTTAATAACATTCGGGATCCTATGACGGGTTCGGTTTTGACAGTTATTGAATATACAATGCCTCGGTGTGTTTGGTGCTCTTGAATACTCGGGAACCTGAATCATTTGTGCATCCTGTTGTACTGGTGCTACAGGTACTTCTTGAATAGGAGGCGGTCTAATGGCATTTTCAGCCCTTTGCCAACATCGGTGGCATACGTTTCGCGTATTGTCGAAAACAACCTGAAAAAAAAAAACTTGTTACCAACTTCTAACAACTAATAGACAAAACGGCAAAATAACGGGTGTAAAAAAAAAACAATGAGTGTGTTTACGCTGGAATGTGACCCCCGTCCCGCACGCTCACCGCACTATTGCAAATGACGTTATAGGCTCAGGTATAAATACTTGGACGGGTACAACCATTCATTTGCATGTAATAAAAACAACAAAACGTTTAGAAACGAGGCACTATTTTAATGTTTAAAAATGAGATACTTTTTAATATAATTAATTCATGCTCTTACCTCTAAGACTGCATTTTCTTGAATATAAACTGCTAGTTCTGGCCATAGTATTGGTAGATTATCAGCCAAAAGATGACGCTGATATCTACCACGGTTTCCATTAGTTTCCAAAAGAAAGCCGGGGTCAACGTAAAAAAACTGTAATCGGAGTCCAAAAACAATGCCAGGGTCGTATATAGTCGCTGAATACAATGGGGAGACGGGGAAGCGTAGTCACACACACAAAACAAACAAACGACTGATGTCTCTCGCGCGACCGACGCGACGCTTGCCTGCGCGCATTCACTGCCCCCTCCCCGCCTCCTATCGCCGCCGCCCCGCCGCCGCCGGCAACCTCCTCACGTCTACCTCTCGCTGGTTGTGTGTCCGAAAATGTGACGAAATATGAAACCGAAATGAAAACAAAGTATCATAAAAACAACATATTGCGTTTAAAATAAGTGATATTTTTATTCGGATTGGTGGTACCATAGAACTCTAAACCGACAAACGATAGGAACTTGGCTCCATAGGAACTTTTACACGGGCTACTAAGAGCTATCCAACGACGTATCACATATTGCTATTGGAAGTGGGTACCAAAGTGTTGCATCATCCTTTGCTCGTGGGCTGTTTTCTGTTTTTGGTATTACTTATTTGTGTGAGAAGACCTTTTCCAAAATGAAGTACACAAAAAATGTTTACAGATCTAAATTAACTGATGAGCATCTTAAATCTCTTTTAATAATTGGTACAAGTAAAATTAGTCCACAACTACAAACTATTGTCAGTGGAAAATCTCAATTACATAAATCTCATTAGTATTTCATATGTCATTATGCTTGTTATAAGTTATGTTTTTATTTAAAATGTATAAAATGTTAGTTGGATTAATTTCAATCATTTGTTAGTTATTATATACTGAAGTTAAATTTTCTGCATAATATTATACATGTCTTTACTCATTACAATTCTGTGTTTCTTTATCCAACTTATCACAAAAACAATAACAATAAGCCTACAACAATGTTATGAGTAGTTAGCCCATGACCATATCAATGTAGATGTCATTAATAATTATTCAACATAAAATTAGAATACTTCAGTAAACTAAATTTAATTTGCTATAAAAAATATGTTCTCTAAAAGGAGTTTTCAAGTATGCTAGCTCTCCGCGGGCCGGACAAAATCTGTCCGCGGGCCGGATGTGGCCCTCGGGCCGTAGTTTGGAGACCCCTGGTAAAGCCTATAAGCTGAAGCCCAATTCTCGAAACTATAATTTGCGATCATAATCCTGTTTCGTTCCACGCGCTGTCTTACTAGCTCACGCGAGGTAGTTGCGTGTGCGATGTGTAAATGCGACACCGCGCAGACCGAAACAGGATTATGAATTATGATCACAAACAGCGCCGAGAATTGGGCTTTTGTAGTGACGTCATCAACATCATCACCAACAACTGATGTTACTCAACACTACTGCTGGGGCTCAGGTCTCTGTTCTCTCCTTAATGTAAAAATGGAACGTGGCTCTTCAGACTAAGAATTCCAAAGCCCTATTTGACATATTTTGGACTTAATCTTTACCTATATTATAATATATTAACCAGGCTAATGATACTGTTATATGAGCTTGTATCATGTATGTTTTGATTCTTTGCTTTTATAATAGTGGTGAGTTTCTCAAGGTCGGCCACAAGTCACAACCTGTCTATTAGCAGTCAGTAGACGGAGCGGAACGATGTTATCTGCTCTTCCGGATTATTTTTCACAGGGATTATATTTCATTGAAATTAGACACGATTCCAGTTCGCCGATTAGATATTTCGATACACTCGAGTGCTTCTGGTAAGTGGATTAAATAATCATACCCACGACATTTTGGTACTTACTTACATTATCTACGGATTCCAGTATGGTCAAGTTTTTATTGCTCACTGCAGTTTCTTCATTCTTCATAGCCAGAGTTAGCAACAACTGGCAGAATGCGATGGTTAGGTACCTAAAACTTATTACTATACCCTCGCAGAATGCTTTAACACCGTTGAGGACATTGCAAGGGGTTACTGCTCGTACTTCTCCCAATTATGTTTCGGAACCTGGAGCAAAAAAAGGGGGGGGAGAGTGGGGAAGAGTGTTCCCGAGCCCAAAGCTCATAGCCAGGGAGAGGAAAGACTGCAGGAGCTCTGCTGTGGATGCGGGGGCCTCGCTTTGCGCCGTCTCTTGGGGCGGCGGAAGAGACACCGGAGGCTGAGAGTGCGGGGCAACCGCGTGATTGGCGGGCTCCGAGGCTCCGAGGCCATTTACACGGCTGTGATGGCCGAGGAAGTGGCACTGGATGTGCGCAGGGAGCGCGGGGGGCGCTGTGGACGCCCCATTGGTCAGTACAGTTAAACTTAGGGTCAGCTCACGAGACGCGACTGGACGCGGCGCTGCATTTTTAAGATAGCAATTCGAAATTGAACTTTATACACTACTTATGAAGATACACGAACCTGCACCGCGCTGCATAGCGCAATAAAAAAAAGCCATACCATAACTATTTATTAATCTGTGACCATACTTAGCAACATAGAAAGCAGATACTTACTTATGTAATGCGAGCATTTTAGCAATAAGTAAAAGTACTTACTACAACATGAGATAAACGCGCAGTTCTAATGTGGTTGTGTGGTTCTAATGTGAGGTGAAGAAAGGGCGGAGGTTGCGAAACTTGGATAACGAGCACAGCCGGCAACACTAGCAACTAATTCCATGGTCTCGACTTCCCATAGAACAAGAGACTTCAAGATTTATCGGATTCCCTACAGCCTACAATAACTTGTCCAGCGTACACAAAGGTAACTACGTATGTAACGTAGCCCTAAATTTAACGAGGTGAAATATAATGAGTCCAGAGTCCAGACACGTACCGTTGAATGTCCTCTAATCGATTCATGGATTAGTGATTACCTTTTAAGTAAAGTGCGATACAATCAGTGCAGTGGGTGTTTCTACTGCGGAAATGTAAAACATAAGATCATCCCACGCGTTAAATACTAACCGAGGGCTTAGTTATGTATGTAATGTGTATGTTTAATGTAGTTATAGTTACTTAATACTTATGTACAGGTAATACCACCCAGAAGATAAAATAAACGTCAATTTTCCAATTTTCAATATACCAGACCGACCATCTTCTCGAAACAGGTATGAGCTGCCCCCCCCCCCCCCCCATATATAATATATATATATATATTATATATATACCATCATCAAACAGTAAATCATGACATAATGATGATATAATAGGTACTTCTCTTAGTATTTTACACCGACACGGATATCTTTGAACATTACTCTGCCGTTTATGGACCGATATTCAAAATTATTTTTTTGATGTATTGGGTATAATACAACATTGGTCTCGTTTTCACCAAAGCGGTGACCTACGATGATACCTATATGAGGCGGTGATCCACGAGGAATCGAGGGAACTCCTCGAAATTTATATGGACACATATAGTGATTTTGACTTTTTCAGAAGTAACCCAAGCATATGCTACCAAAAAGTAAGATTCTGCACCAAGGTATACCCTGGATCAAAAGTACTGATCAGAACTCCTCAATTTTTAAAGATACGCGTTTGGAAATTTCGATATTGTTTATAGAACTGCAAGCATAATATGCCATTATGTAACTTACAGTCATCATCATCATTAGCTTATATACTATACCTAATAGAAGCTAGGCGCGTATTCAATAATACATTCTAACGTTTATTTTAAACGTTCTTAAAATGTATTAATAATAATTTAACAAATATCACTAAAAAAGGGAAAAATTAAACCGACTTTCAAAGTAAAAATGCACAAAAAAGTATGAAATACAACTTATTTTCTAAATAATTCCCCTTTTAAATTTGGCTGAAAATTTTACTATTTCTCTCCTCAATCTTCAAAATTTTGAAGTAAAATAGAACTCACGTTCATGTTGGCTGGTACCAACCAACCAACATGAACGTGAGTTCTATTTTAAATATTGTTTTATCAGGATAGTTGTTCGGGCTGGTACCGACTTAAAAATTATGAAGATTGAGTAGAGAAATAGTTAAAATTTTAGCTAAATTTAAAAAGGAGAATTATTTCCTCTTCAACTTTAAGAGCCCTATTACAAATCTGCACTCTGCGAGATTAGGTATTTGAAGCATTCCCGACATTTCGCATTTTGTAATAATTTTGCAGTACACAACTGCAAAATTATCTCTGAAAATATATCGTTTTTATTGAAATAGGTTAATAAATTTATTCTTTAAAATTATAATATCATTATTCCTCATGAAGTAACAATTTACCTGGTATAAATTTTGCTTAATAATATTATTAACTTATAGCGATTTTCGAAGTTTTTTTGGCTTAGAATAAGATTTTTTCTATATTAAATTAAAGATATTTCAAATTGTAAGGCCGCTACGAACTATACGACTATATAGGAGATAACATTATCATTTTATTATTTCATTTGCTTAGAACAGTAGTTCAATCCAGGAGCTCAAAAAAGTGCCTTCGCGCATTTTATGAAAATATTTCTCTGCAAATTTGGGTTTAATTAAAAAGTTAAGCGAGGCCGCTACGACATAGGCCCAATAGCTATTCTGCACTATTTAATATGTCGAAATTGTTAATGTATCTTTGTTTCTGAGATCAAGAACGCCATAATTGGTTATTTTACGCAAAAATCACAGTCGAGATGTAATATGCCTCTTAAAGCACCACAGGGCACCATTTCAGGGCCTTTTGTTTTCCATAATATTTAATAAGTTATTAATAATTGTTAAAGAATTAGTAATTTAGTAATACTAATAGGTCAGATGGCATATTTTTTTTAGGTGTACTCTTAAAATATATGAGTAACTTCTCAGACGAAATAGTATATCAAAAGTCAATATTTTCAAAGGTAAAGCGACTTGTATACAAAATTTCGCAAGTCTCGTGAAAACTGTGTGACGTTACGCCTAGGCAAAAGTGTTTGAAGTACCTATAAGGCCGCAGAAACATATTATGTAAATGTCTCCGATATTTGTGCGTTTAAGTTCATACTAAGGTACCATAATGAATGTTTTTGTATATGATGTAAGTAAACTAATCATGTAGGTTTTGTTTACTGATTTAGCTTTAGATGTATGTATATAATTAATAAACTACACATAAAATACATATTAAGTATATTTTTTTAAATTTACCAAGTAATTAATGAATGAATGAAATATTCTTTATTGTGCACACAACATAAGCAAAATAAAAAATATAAAAGAAAAGAGGTGAAAAATACAATTTACACAGGTAACACAATGGCGGCCTTATTACTAGGTAGCAATCTCTTCCAGGCAACCTTGAGTAGAGGAAATAATATAAAAGAATAATATAGAAATTTATATATATATATATATATATATATATATATATATATATATATATATATATAACACAATGGCGGCCTTATTACTAGGTAGCAATCTCTTCCAGGCAACCTTGAGTAGAGGAAATAATATAAAAGAATAATATAGAAATTTATATATATATATATATATATATATATATATATATATATATATATATTTCTATTATTAAATAAGTACGTACATACATAAATAAATACATAATATATATTACACGGATAAACAAATAATTTTAATTAAACTTTATAGTCTTAAGAGAGAAAATAATAAACAATAATAAAAACAAAAAAAAAGAATTATTGATTTAGCTGACTACAAATAGTCAAATAATGCATCTTAACCATAGTTTTAAAGCCATTTAACGTTTTTGCAAGTTTGATATGTTTTGGTAACGAATTCCGCAGCTTTACCCCAGTAACAGCAAACGAGGAGGCATAATATTTAGTTTTATACATGGGTAATTCTAGTTGAAAATAGGATGCGGATCGTAATTCTTTAACAGTAGCTTGTCGAAATATAAAAATATCTTTTAAATATGGGGGTAAACAAGGGTCATGTATAATAGAGAAAACAAGAGAGGGAATACGAGCGTCCCGGCGAAAACGTATAGGCAACCACTTCAGTCTTGATCGAAAATCTGACACATGGTCAAATTTTTTTAGACCGCAGATAAACCTTATCGAGAGATTCTGTAGTCGCTCGAGCCTATTTAGTTGTTCTTCGGTGAGATTGGTAAAACATGCATCTGCATAATCAAGAATTGACAGGAACAGGGATTCAGCGATTTTAATCTTAGTTGGAATTGGAAGAAGGTAATGAAGGCGGCAAACGGAGAACCAAGTTGCAAAAATCTTTTTACTAATTTCTTTAATATGCTGTGACAATGATAATGTGTCGTCAAAATAAACACCCAAATTTTTTACACATTTACTAAAATAAATGTTTACATTATTTAAAAGAACGGGGGGCAAGCTGTTCCAGTCAATCCTCGACATCAGCCCAGGGCTTCCAATAGCAATCAACTGTGTTTTAGCAGGATTAATAAAGAGACCGTGACGCTTGCTCCAATTACAGATCATTTCCAAGTCTCTGTTAAGAGAGTCAATAGCATTACGTAGATTAATCAAGAAAGATTGAGTATAGACTTGAAAGTCATCAGCATACAAATTAAACAATGAAGTAGTAGATTTAGTAATGGAGTTTATAAAAATCGCAAAGAGAAGTGGGGACAAGATGCCACCCTGAGGGACGCCGGTAGTGATAGAGGTCTAGCACGAAAAACTATCAGCCACTTTAACTCTTTGACGACGACCCACAAGGTAACTGCGGATTAAGCCAATCAGTGGGGCAAACAGATTGATAGACCTTAGCAAACTCTGTAGTACATCATGATCGACAGTGTTAAATGCATTGCTAAAGTCTAACAAGGCTAGAATGGTAATTAGCTTATTGTCCATACCAAGACGAATGTCATCGGTAACCCTAATTAGTGCGGTAGTGGTACTGTGTCCACGACGAAAGCCAGATTGAAAGGAGCTAAGAAGGTTATTGTCTATTACGTAGTTGGTACGCTGGTGGCTGATCAGCCGTTCTAAAACTTTTGAGAGAAAAGGTAAAATTGAGATAGGGCGGAAGTCAGACACCAGCCTAGGCCGCGATGTCTTTGGTAATGGAATTACGTTGGCATCCTTCCATGCACTTGGGAAAACACAGGTATCAATACAATGATTATAGATATGAACAATTACAGGCGTAATAATGTCAAGAATCGGAATAATCATCTTACGACTTATTCCATCATATTATATACTATTGACATCATCCCCAGTTACTTGGCTAAGAACGAAAGGCGTAGAATCGGGTATTGGTGACCTAGAAAGGTGATTAAGCGTTTCAGATTTGATATAATGGTCAAATGAGTTAGAAACGGAAGTAAAATGTTTATTTAACAAATCTTTATTTATTAAACAAGAATTATCATCCGATCTTTTGCATACTCCAAGTGTCCTCAAAAACTTCCAGACTTTACATGGATCACCATTTTCCACAGAAGAGTGGATGTAACGACGCTGGGCATTCCTACACATTTTATTACAGCGATTTCTATTTCTTATATATTTCTCTCGGTGGACTTCGCAATTAGATTGCTTATATTTGGTTTTTGCGGAATGTTTTTGTTTAATTAATAATTTTAAATCATCAGTAAGCCAAGGAGCTGGCAGCTGTACGATTTTAACTGGTCTAATTGGTGCATGAGTGTCAAAGAGTTGAGTTATAAAAGAATTAAAAATACTTAACTTAGTATCAACATGGTCAGCAGTAGAAACCAATGACCAGTCGATATTATTTGCATCTAATTTTAAATTATCAATATTCAAGGCTGCGAAATTCCGCTGCATCACAACCTTCTTTCTTACTTTAGGGGGGCGCAAGCTAAATGAAGTATAAATAAGATCGTGATAAGAAAATAAATCTGCTGAGCACTGTCCATGCTTGACAACAAGGTTAGGGGACGACACAATAATCAGGTCTAAAGTAGGTACTTGGTAATGCCTCAATATTTCAATATTTCTGAGTACCTATATTAATGACACTAAATATTTTAGATGTAGTCATCTCCCCTATTCTTCATTAAGTATTCCAATTCAAAACATGGATTACAATTCCACCGTGAGTAATGCGCTTTAGTTTTTGCCTACGACTGCCCGCCTACAAGCCCGCTTCGAGGCCGCGGTATTGGATTTGCAAGCTGCAGATATTTTAATAAATGTTTGTTACAATAAAACTATAAGCTGCATAAGTACATGCATAGAGAACCCAAGACCGGCTGCTTCGTGGCCGCGTCCAGGGCCGTTTTTAACCTATTACCCTGGGCACATTCGAATAATGGGCCCCTATTTTTTTCTCTTTTACTTGTTTTAACTTTAAACCCTGAAAGACTGTGTATTTCGGCAAAATACAATTATATCAATAGCTCAAAACGGAACATCAATACTTTAGTATATAATATGTTCTTTACGCCAAACACGAGTGAGCGGAGCGAGCGAGCTAATATTTTTCCCATTTAACAGGTTAAATCTGTTCAAACTTCAAATTTTGAAAAATTATGAACTTCGGAAAAAATACCATAATATCTACCGGCTTGGACAAAACATCGGTACTAAATAATTTAATATTGTTTTTTATGTAATTTTTTTTTCATTTAACAGGTTAAATCTGTTCAAACTGTAAACCCTAGAAGATTGTGAGAATAGGATCATTTTGTTATTTAAATTAAAGTAAAATTAGTGTAATTTCTAATGTTGAAAAATATATAAGTACTTAACAAATAACATATTATATTAGGTTTGTCATATAATACCTATTTTACACTTTTTTCTTAGTACATAATTACAAAAATTTGTGATCAGTGACGTGCCCAAAATATTGTGTCGCATGCCATAGGTTCGAGAATTCGATGGCACACGTGCCATAAGTTCGCCATCCCTGTTTTAGGCTATTGATTTCATTGTTGTTTTCTAAAGTATAACAGTCTTTAAGGGTTTAAAGTCTAAATAGATTTTAAACTTTAAAATAGTAAAAAACATTTGCTCGCTCGCTCCGTTAGAACGCGTTTAACATGAAGAGTATCATATTATGGTACTTTGTATCAACGTTCTGTTTTAGGCTGTTGATTTTTTTTCGAAGATAACTTAAAATTATAATCTTTCAGATAGGGCTTAAAGTATAAATAGATGTGAACCTTTAAAAAAGGTAATAAAATGTCCGCCACTGCAAAATATATTAATGGGTGCGGGGTGAAAACTTTCTAAATATGCCATATGTATAGGGGCCATCCACACGGACCAGCAGACACAGCCAGCACCGCGGCTTTGGAACAAATTAGTAGGCAAAAATGATTGTCACTATTGACAATTATTGACACTAATTTCTCCATTTGGTTTTGCCATTTGTATGGGTGCTGGGTTGGACCGTGTGGATAGCGGTATATATCTTGCAGAAATGCCTCAGAAGATTAATATATTGTTATTAATTTGTGAGTTGTAACTCACAAATTAAAAATAATTCACAGATGAATTTCTTTAAAACAAACCAATTTAAATATAATGTATTGTAAAATTATTAAACATGCTGCAATCGGTAAGCCTGATTTTTAAGCGAGCGTAGAGTTGGGACTAGGGGGCCACAATCGATCGGGGGCCTTGGGCATGTGCCCAGTGGTAAAGAGGGGCCTGGCCGCGTACTCATGGCAGCTAGTATTTTGAACACATTTAACGTACCTAACTATATACATTAGCCCCCTTACTAATAAAAATATTTACACAACGGATAACATAAACAACGTTGCTGTGAATTTGCTTGATACGTTGGAAATGTCACATAACAGAAAGAGATAGCAACGTTGTTTAAGTTGTCCGTTGAACTATTAAAAATATTTACATATTTTTAATAGTAAGAGGATAAGTATACCTACATAATTTATAGGTAAGTATATCAAATTAATCTTTTCATCATGTACTTACCTACTAACCACCAGCGACGAAGGATTGTTTAGAATGAGATGAGGCTAATTTTTAGCCAATGTTCAATTCAAAATGTCGCTCAAAATGTTTTTCTTTTGGAAAATATTAGTATCATCACCTATCAGGATAGAAAGTAACAAGTTTCTACGTCAAATTAATTATTATAGTTAAGAAATGCTAGTGGGAGGGGAGGGGGAGGAACTTATTTATAAACCACTTTGATTCATATTCTCGTCTCCTGGTCTATTTCATAAAAAGAAAAGAGTATAGTAATGAACATGTGTCTGGTAAGAACAGATTTTATCATGGGTTAAGAAACCCAAGTAAATGGGAACGAAGTTGCATGCAAACGCTAGTAAACTTAATATTTTGACAACTGTACTTCTGTCCACTAGCGATTGTGTAATTTTGAGAATACAACCTGTTAAGAGTATGTCCAATTACCACTATGTCCACTTACGCTGGAATTTAGTTATTGGTTTGTTAGAAGTCAAATTTTATCACTGCTTTCTATATTGTATTTAACAAAAATCCCTAAACACTTATTATAGTGCTTTATCTTTGTTTCAGCATTATCAGTATAGGTACATAGATAATGTGGAGATTTAGTAAGATAAAAGAAAGACATTCAAGTAAAGAATAAATATATTAATGCCATATGAAATAATCAGGCTAAGTAACATACATTTATCATACATTAACTTATACATAATATAACTGTTGGGAATTGGACCTTACGACAACGAAATAAATACAATTGGTCCCACTTACTTCAGTGTTTACGAGAAATGCAAAATTAATTATTGTGAATACAGGTAACATTGAAAAGTAACAGGTGCATAAATATTGCAAGTAAAAATTCTTGTGCAGTAAATTTGTGCTTATAAGAACACAAGATGTTTTGTAATAATAAATAACAAGATAAAACATTTAACAAGAATCTGAAATTTACATTATAGCACTCCAATGATTTCAATAATGAATAGTTGTATATTTAAGAATAAACATTTCCAAAACACTAACATTTTATTTGTGATATTGATATAATTATTATGATTCAAATAGGCACCAACGAATAACATCAATAATTATTTCAACATAATTTTTGTGATTATTTACATTTTTAGTTTAAAGTCACACATCTGATAATTTCAAATGATTCAATAATCCTTACAAAAATAGTAATATACTTAGCTTTAGTTTACATTCAGATAATTTTGTAAAGGATCTAGAACATTTTATGTTATAAAAACATTAATACAGAAATATCAAAAGTTGTAAAAGTTTTTTATACAAATGTAGTCTTGACAGATAAATTTTTATACAAATATATGAATTTATGTTACTATCAGTCAGTTTATAGAATTTCATGTAAATAGTATGGCTGATATTTTGAATTATAATAGCGATGAACAATCAATCAACCAGTTACTTCAGTTACAGGTTGAGCCTGAGGGGATTGGGTGTTGCTAGATCCAGAAGTTGCCCACACAATAATTATGATAAGCAATATAATTCCAATTGCACCAATAATCAACATCATTTTGAGGTTTTGCCACCAGTATTTCCTCTTAAGCTTTCCAGCCTGTTGCTCGAACTGGGCAGCACCATGTTGGAGGGCATCGGCACGATTGTCTAATTCGGAAAGCTTCTGATCACGCTCCAAAACCTTTTCCACATTAACTCGCATAATCCCAACAACTTCGTCTACTTTTGCTTGAGTTTGTGCGAGGCGCTTATCGCTTACTCTCGGTGCAGAAGTGCCACTTGGAGTTTCCATTTTTAGGCAGATTTATCACTTTTAAAGAGTTAAGAACAGTAACAACTAATAAATTCTTCTTGAGGTTGATCAAATCCCAGAAACTGTAAAATATCTATGAATAATAGAACAAAAACATTTGTTTCATATGACTAATGATTGATGAATGGACAATCAACAATGGCGGTTTTTATTTTTTTATGACAAGTATGTCTTTATGCACAAACCTAAAGTGATTATGGCCTTCTAATTTTAATAGATTAATAATCACACAATAATCATCATTCATCATTCGCATATTATCGAACTCCAAGATTTAAATTCCGTAACAATCATTTAATTAACAACTAAACCCACGTTCCCACCAGCTACTTTTGTGGTGGCGACAGAAAAAACTGCACTGTAAATAGAACTCTGCTCTAATACAATAAAGCTAAAAATTGAAGTCATAAGTGTGAAATAGGAGTTTTGCCGGGGAATTCAATGGGTGACGTTGTGGATTTCGTATGACTTTTATAAATTTGTTATAATTCGATTCGTAATGTCAGATTTGACAGCTATACACGATTTTCAGCCATTGATTTATGAAAGGTAGAGGATATGAAATAAGGCCACGTGACCCGAAGCCAAATGTTTCTCAAACATGGCGTCGCTCCGCCCACAGCAAATAGTGTTGTTCCTACTTAGTCGATAATATTCATATCGATACAATGGTAACAGAAAATAATTATTTTTGGACACCTTTCTCATAATTTATAATTGTTAAAGTATTTCTTGTGCTGGTAACAATTCAAAACAGACAAATACTCCGATGATTACTGGTGGTAATAGCAAGGGAATGGTAAACAGAATGTTTTTTCAGTCAGTGACCATACTTTCAAGAGTGAATATACTCATGAATATAAGCAACTTTTACTATGGTATCAACATTTTTACTTGAAAAAACAATCTGACTGAAAAAACAGCCTGTATAGGTAGGTAATGGAATACAACTGCCATATTATGAACCTCAAGTGACAAGTGGGAATGGGCTTCATTTTGACGTTTGAACTTTTTAAAACACAATTTAAAATGTTATAATGTCAAAATTTTGACGTTAGATTTTTTTATTATTATTTATATAATATGGCATCGGCTTATAACTATTTGCCAGTGTTAAGTTAGAACTTTCGTTTAAATTTTCAACACCGTATTTCTATATCGTCAAGTCTAAAGTCTAGTAAAAGTCCAAATATATAGTCAGTACAGACCATGAGTCATGTCAGTCGATTTAGTAAAGTGGTAGAAGCTTTACTGAAAGTCCCTAGGGAGTTTTGGCGGGAAACACAAAATAGCACGTTTTTAAAAGTTTTACCACTTGCCCACACTTGTGCACGTTAACGAATAATTAATGGTTAATATTCTACCAAAATTACACATTAAGAACCGAAATAACACAATTTTATGAATAATACGAATTCCACAACATCACCCATTGAACTCTCCGGCAAAACTCCGTCAGATAAAGTTCATAATAGGGTTTACTAGTTTGAGCACGAGGTAGGGAAACAACCACGAACTAAAGTAAGCATCTACAGATAAACAATCTATAGTTGCTTTCTTTATTTCGTAGTATAGAATATTATAATCGTAATTAAAGTGCGTAAGCGTGCGTGTACATGCATACATGTGTGTGTATGTTAATTTTAAGCGGAAAAAAAGAGAATTTAATATGCTACTGAGAATAATCGAAATAATACATAAGTCTTAAGATAAAATTATATAACAATAATTCAATTACATACTGATTAAAATAATTTATTCAAATTAGGCTAATTATTGGCACTTTTCAGTGAGCAGCATAACGAAGCCTTCGCTAGCTTCTTCTGTCGAATCAGATTCTTCCGTTCTTCCTGTATTTACTCTACCGTAATACTTTTTTGTAGAATTGTCCCGATAAAGGCCTTTTCTTATAGCCATCTCGTCAGTAACGAGGGTGCAAATAATTAGTCTCGAACTATTTTTAAAGTTTTAAATGCTTCAGCAGCGAATCCCGGTTCTGCATCTACACGTTGGTACCATTTTGTAGTGTTCGAGGATTAGGTAAACAATCGTTATAAGTTTATATAGGGTACTATAAGCTTCGGACGATAAAAAGTTTCAGATAAGTGCGAACTTTCATATGTCTACAGCGTAAGTTCGAGGACAAGGTTCAACTCTATATTTCAAAATTTGCCGAGTAAGAAATTCCGGAGAGCCGGCGCATTTTTCTAACAGATTAGCGCCTTCATGGGGAACTAAATTTTGTTTCTTCAACTCGCCAATTATGCTTTGAAAAGTAACTAATTACCTTCTGCTTCAGCCTTCTATGATATTCTTCAGACTCATAGACAATTTATTTGGACTTTATCTAGACTTTAGACTTGACGATTTAGGAATACGATGTTGAAAATTGAAACGAAAGTTCTATTTCCCGCCTTTTTAACTTGACACTGGCAAATGGTTATAAGCCGATGCCATATATATAAAAAAAAACTTATCATCTATGGATTACCATAATAAGAGTCATGGAGAATAGAAGTACGGAGTACCATCTCCATACATGAAGTGTCCGTAAAATAGCGTTAAATAGGGGGCGCTACAGACGCAGACGGGAGTAAAGCGGCAAAATTTAAACGGATAATTAAATCTTAGAATCTCGAGGGTGCAAATAATTAGTCTCGAACTATTTTTAAAGTTTTAAATGCTTCAGCAGCGAATCTCGGTTCTGCATCTACACGTTGGTACCATTTTGTAAGTGTTCGAGAATTAGGTAAACAATCGTTATAAGTTTATATAGGGTACTATAAGCTTCGGACGATAAAAAGTTTCAGACAAGTGCGAACTTTCCTAAGTCTACACCATATGTCCATAGGACAAGGTTCAACTCTATATTTCAAAATTTGCCAAGTAAGAAATTCTGGAGAGCCGGCGCATTTTTCTAACAGATTAGCGCCTTCATGGGGAACTAAATATTGTTTCTTCAACTCGCCAATTATGCTTTGAAAAGTAACTAATTACCTTCTGCTTCAGCCTTCTACATTTTTGACTAAGAACCTTTATTTTCTTACGCTGCAACTTCACTTGTATATAACTTTCCACGTTTTTTTGGTGTTTTAGGTGACACTACCTGGAAAATAAAGTAGCTTTATAGTGTTTTAACAGGTGTTCTAAAAATATTTAAATGAAAGTTATTTCATAGGCAACTATTATTCATGAAATGTTTAATTTAGTTTTACAAATCTTGTTTTATGTAACTAAAGGCTCTGGGTGTTCGAAAAAAGTACATGTATATGTCATTCATATCAAACAATTTTTATCAACATGCAAATATTAAGTAAAGAATAATAAGATGAAGCTTGTACGTATATTTAACTGAGATTATTTACTATAATAACAAAATATATTTTAAAATTAAGACAGGTTATGAAGAAATTATTTATGTCAGTTGCATATTAAAGTGAAATCTATAAATGTTACAACTAATACATGATAGTTTATCAACTTTATACAAATAATACTAACCATAGAGCTTTCTCGTGAATTTAGTGACTAATGAATTTAGTCTACATCCATATTTGTTAGTTGTAACTGTTCAATAATTTTCGTCTCAATTGAGTTTATGAGTTTATATCGATAAAACTTAAAATACGCAGATAACACTACGATTTTATGTAAGCATTCAAAATACTCACTTTTCCTAATAAATAGTTTTAATTAGTAGTTTGAATCATAGATAATATAGGAAAACGCAATATGCGTTCCTTTAAAAACGTAATTAACATTAAAAATAAACATGAATATTGGAAAACCAAGACTAACCTTAGAAATGACATTCCTTCGTAATATCTTCGAGAATTTGAATTACATCCTCTAATGCAACACTTTGTCATGTTGGTTTTTGCTCAATTACCTAATGAATCAAATACAACCCAAAGTCACAAAACACACCCACTTCACTGTAAAACTAAAAATAAATTCCGAACAAGAGCTATTTGACAGACCAAGTACCTAATGAAAGTGAAATCATAAAATGCCGTCGTGTTTAATGTGTAATAATGGTAGAATATGAACCATTAAATATTCGTTAACGTGCACAAGTGTGGGCAAGTGGTACAACTTCTAAAAACGTGCTATTTTGTGTTTCCCGCCAAAACTCCCTAGGAAATTTCAGCTTCTACCACTTTACTAAATCGACTGACATGACTCACGGACTGTACTGATTATTTATTTGGACTTTGACGAGCCTTTAGACTTGACGATATAGGAATACAGTGTTGAAAAATTGAAACTAAAGTTCTATTTCCCGCCTTTTTTACTTGACACTGGCAAATGTTTTAAGATAAGCTGACGCCATATATATTATATATAAAAAAAAAAAAAACAGAATTAATACTTATCTATGGTATTACTTATCATCTATGATCTATGGCCTTTTCCTTCATTGAATCGTGAACCGTGACTGATTTAATTTCTGCTTTGGTTAGATTATTGTATTTAATAATATTGTGAATAAACTAAGTGAATTTGTTTTATCAAGATGGTAAATATATTTCTAATAACAGTTGTTGAAATGACTTCTATTTGAATTTTGTAAAGTACCTAACAAAGGCCATGGTGAAGCCGCTATGCGGGGTCACACATGTGTAATTATTTACGTTTTATTCATTATTTTCGACTAGGTGTCCCTAAATCCCATAAGAATATTGAAGCATGATGCTGAAGAAGAAAAAGCCGAATTGGCTCGTATGTCCAGCTTCATCGGTGCTATTGCTATTGGAGATCTTGTGAAAAGTACTCTTGGACCAAAAGGCATGGATAAGATATTGGTCTCCTATGGCAGAAATTCAGGACAAGTAATGTTTTCTGAATTCATTGTGATGTTATTCAATAATCTCGAATTTACTTTACTATTTTATGTCTACTTTATAGGTTGAGGTTACAAATGATGGTGCTACTATTTTAAAGTCTATTGGTGTTGATAATCCCGCTGCTAAGATCTTGGTTGACATGTCAAAAGTCCAGGATGATGAAGTTGGAGATGGAACAACATCAGTCACTGTTTTAGGTAAGTTATGCTTAAACTGGTACATGAAAATTTGACGAGTAAATCATGTCCACAATGAGTCTTACCCTAATAGTAATTAACCTGTCAGTATAATAGTAATGTAATTTTTCAGCTGCGGAATTATTAAGAGAAGCAGAAAAACTAATTGAACAGAAACTTCACCCACAAACTATCATAGCTGGTTGGCGTATTGCTGCCAATGCAGCTAAACAAGCACTATCAGAGGCTAGTTTTGATCATGAAAAGAATTTCAGTGAAGCTGCACTGAGAGCAGACTTGGAAAACATTGCTCGCACTACTCTGAGCTCAAAAATTTTATCAAACCACAAAGAGTAAGTACCTATCATTTTGTTAAAATAGTTTGCGATCATTGGAATAAATTTCAAAACTTATACAATAATATTATACAAAAAAATTTGTCTGAACAATTACTTGTTAAGTTTATTTAATTTACAGACATTTCACAAAGTTAGCTGTTGATGCAATCCTAAGGCTTAAAGGTTCTGGCAATCTTAAAGCTATTCAAATAATAAAAATCTCTGGAGGTCTTTTAGAAGAGTCTTTCCTTGATGAAGGATTCCTACTAAACAAGAAGGTATACTTTTAAATTTATTTAAAGTAATACTATCTAAACACACCGGCATATTTAGCGGAACACAAAAAAAAAGGTCCATAATTAAAAATATATGGTTTTATTTTAAAATCTACTTACTGCACTTCTTTTGTTATTTAAAGTTTCATTTGTTTTACTTAAAATGAGATCACATTAAGAACAGATTTTGCGAGTAAAGGCTATTTGTGAAAAATGGTACATTTTTGAACTTTTCATGTAACCGGGAAAAGTGAAAATTAATATTAAAATAACAAATAATTAAATTAGAAAAATGGTGACTAATATCGCGTATTTCCTCCACATGCTCTTATTAAAGTTTCTACCGGTCTAGGCATACTGAGAATGATGTTATCGATGGTCTCCTGGGATAGTCTCCGCCATTCCTCAAGTACGGCGATTCGCAGTTCACCCACATTGGCAGGAGCTGGAATTCTGGACTTAACTTTTCTTTTCAGCAAGTCCCAAACATGCTCTATTGGGTTCATATCCTGTGATCTCACCGGCCACTCCATAACAGTGATATTCATATCATTATGATAAGCTTGAGTTACCCGAGCGGTATGCGGCCGAGCATTATCCTGCATAAAAACAAAATCGTCACCGATATATGGGGCAAACAGTACAACATTTTCTTCTAAAACTTCTCTGATATAGCGGTCTGCAGTCAGACTCCCTCTGTCAATCACTACCAAGTCTGTGCGAGCTCCTAAACAAATGCCCGCCCAAACCATTATTGATCCACCACCATATGCTACTGTAGTTTCAAAATTTGTCTGAATGTATCGTTCTCCTTTGCGTCTGTATATTCTTTGCCTGCCGTCAATTTGATTTAAGGGAATTCTGCACTCATCACTAAACAATACCTTACTCCATTGGTCGCGTTCCAAAGTCGATGTTCTTGAGCAAAAGTTAACCTGTTTCTACGATGATTTACCTCGAGCCTTGGAGCCTTAGCGGGCACAAATGAACCCAAACCAGCTTCTTCGAACCTTCTTCGTACCTTCTTCGTACCTTCTTCGTACCTTCTTCGTACCTTCTTCGTACCTTCTTCGTACCGTACGCTCACTTACGGTTACACCTCGCACTGCTTGTGCACCGCCGCTCATGTCGGGCTTGGACAACCGTCAAACGGGGGTTCCTACGTACACGAAGCCGAATGAAACGATAATCCCTACTCGAGTGCGTCTTTTTCTGCCTTGTCCTGCTCTTCTCACATAAATACCGGTCTCCATGAACCGTTGGATACTGCGATGGATCGTTGAAACTGGTCGATGAAGATCTCTGGATATCACTCTGTAGGTTTGACCATTTCTTCGCATTTCGAGTGCCCTGGCAATCTCCGTTGGGGCTAAGTCAGGCATAATTCAGTCCTCAACTCCAAAAAGATACGCGATTAAAAAAACAACTAACAAAAAACAGTATTTCAATGAAATTTTAAATCAAACTCAGACGAAGAAATACTCGCAGTTCGCTCCAGATAAGGTGTATTTGAATAAAATTAAAACAATTGCATAAAATGTGATGTTCAGTTGTTTTCTTAATTTGAAAATATTTCTTTTTAAATTAAATGACATATAAACCAGCCAGCAACCTTATATGATACTGATATCAAACCTTTATTTTATGTTCCGCTAAATATGCTGGTGTATATATTTTAACATTCATAAATGACTGGCTATTAATCACAACTTGATAAAAGTAGAAAATGACTTAATAAAAGAATGTGTAGTTTTGCAATTAGGAGTATTTCAAAGTTACAAAAAAGTTGGAACTTAAACATGCAAACTTTGGAGACATCAGAAATTTTGTGCATGTGACCATACATTTTGATAGGTCGGAGTACATCAACCTAAGAAGATTGAGAATGCTAACATATTGATTGCCAACACACCAATGGACACAGACAAAATTAAAGTGTTTGGATCCACTATCAAAGTGGACTCAATGGCCAAGATTGCGGAATTGGAAGTGGCAGAAAAGGAAAAGATGAAGGATAAAGTGAACAAAATTTTGGCACACAAATGTAATGTGTTTATCAACAGGTATGTTTCTGAAGTTTATGGTTAAAAATATTAAATATATTTACATAACCTAAGAAAAGTAAATTCTGTAAAACAAGATACACTATGTGTGTGTGGCCTTAAGCCAGGATCCCCTTTTTTCGCATAATTTTATTTGTCATAATTTCATTTGGCATCATTTTATTACGCATAATAATACTTTGGCGTAATTGTTTCATGGCATACTACATCATTAGGCATAAATATCATTTAGGGCCACTTGCACCAAAAACTAGGTTAAATTTCGATAACTCCGAGTTTGTTAACTCAGGGTTACAGGTTTAAATATTTAACTCTTTTTTTTGTCTTGCGCCAATAAAAATTAGCCCAGAGTTAACTAACCTTGTGTTAGTTCATTTAGTACTGGCACCATTGCGTGTGCTATTTAAAACGAGAATAATACAACACAATTGAGTGGAAGTGACATGCTTATTTGTCTTTTTTGCACTACAGTCTGTTGCATTTGAATATTTCATTATTTTATTTTGACAATGACTCCTTTTTGTTTGTTTGTTTGAACGCGCTAATCTCAGGAACTACTGGTTCGAATTGGAAAATTCTTTTTGTGTTGGATAGTTTAGGCTATAAAACATCACGCTGCGACCAATAGAAGCGAAGAATCAGCGGAAAATGTGAAAAAAAACGGGGAAAATTATTCATCTTGAGGGCTTCCGTTGTTTGTTTAAACGCGCTGATCTCAGGAACTGCTAGATCGAATTGAAAAAATTTTTTTGTGTTGGATAGTCCATTTGTCGAGAGAGGCCTTAAGCTATATAACATTACGCTGCGACCAATAGCAGCAAAGCATTATTGAAAAATGTTTGCAAAAACGGGGACATTATTCATATTGGACAAATTTTTATGAATTTTTTTGTGTTCAAGTGGATTCGAGAATGGTTTAGATTTGCAATTAGACCCGGTTGGTGGCGCTGCTGTCAGTACGTCAACTAATTTAATTTTAAGGCGGTACGAAGCTCGCCGGGACAGCTAGTAATAAATACGCCAATGTCAATTAAAAGCTGACATTGAAATTTTTTTATCAAAACAATAATTTTGTTTATAAATATTAAAACTCAATTTATAAGTAAAAATGGAGAAGAAAAATAGATTGAGGGGGCCTAATTTTACAAATCAAGTAGTGATTTGTTGACTCAATCTATTTTTCTAAATCATAATGAATGAAGTCCATATGCACACAAATAGGTAGTAAGTTATTAGTACATAGATGGTGATAACTTACTTTTTATTTTCATTTGCGTATTGTAATTTATCCTTTATTTTGTCCAACAAGAACATTACACTATTTTTCTCCAGACGGAATCTTCTATGGAAACTTTTAACTCGGAGGGAGTTAAAGGGATTCTCTACCCTTCTATTAAAAAATCCGAACCAATAATTTCTACAATCTCTCATTATCAGAAAACATAATATTAATTTCATTTATCATTTTTCAACAACAAATTATAATAATATAACCACAATATGACCTCAATAATCAACTTTTTGTCAATGCTATTTGTTTAGATACGAAATTAATCCCGGCTTAGACAATTAAACCAGCCAAAAAGGTAGGGTTAAAATTTAAATTTTTTAACTCTAGGTTATTTCTTAACTCTCGGTGGTGCAAGACGAAATGTCAACTTACCTCCAGTCTAAGCTTTAGCTCTGGGTTTATTTATTTAACTTGGATTGGCGCAAGTGGTCCTTAGACTAATATTTTTTGTCCTAATTTAATGAGCCATAACTCAAAAGGCATTTTTTTTGACATAATACTTTTGGCATAATTATTTTTTGGCATAAACTCATTAATGCATATATTTTTTTGTCATAATAAATTCAAGGCATACTGTCACAAGGCATAAAATGGAAAAACATAATTAAAACACGGTTAAGGTAATTTAATGCATATTTATGAAACATAAAAAGCAGGTATTAGGTACACTTATTATACCTTTTAAATGCATTATGCATCCCGGCGGACTGGGGATGCCGGCCGGGGTATGTGGGACTCACCCGGGTGCTAGGTGAGGAGCACACCCAGGGTTAACCACTAAAACCCCATGGTGTAGTGCTCGGCCGCTGGACCCACAAAAGCGATAACAGCAGCGGCCTAGCAAGCGGCATCTGCATGACACTGCAGAACCTTCGCATGGCAGTTTGTTCTACCATCACTCCGGGAGAGCAGCCCATGCACTGGACGCTCTGCTACTGGGAGCAGACTCTACACTCATTATATCTAGTGTAACCTTGTATAACAGTAGGTTAAGTAGCCGCGGCGTAAGCCGCTAAACATGTTCAAAATAATTAATACGAAAGGTTATGTAACGCAAAAACAAAACTTACTTTATCCCTAAGTGCGTTGAGCTCGTGATTATGGCTCGGCATGTTCTTAGATAGCAGTTCGTGTTGTTTGTCCGAGTTTAATCTCGTAATGAGAATTAAAATTATGCGGTGTATAAATATTATTTTTTTACATAATTATGTGAAAAAAAAAATGCTACAAACAAGCATGCGTAAATATAATAATATGCTTAAATATCATTATGCGTAAATATATTTATGCTTTATAATAATAAGCATAAAAATGTAATGTTAATTAATATTATGCGTAAAAAACTAAAGTTAACCCTGGGTCAATTTTATATTTTTGTTTTTTCTTTCGACTTGCAACAATATTATGTCAATAATTTAGACTTTTAATGCCTGTCTGAATTACAGTTTTTATGATTTTGTTTAATATTTGTGTTGTTGCTAAATTGGTATCTCGGGTTCGAATCTCGATCAGATGAATATTTTTGTTACTTTTTCAGTTTTTATGAACTGTATCAGAAATAGGAACTTCTTGCAATTAATTTTTAATCAACTTCCAAAAAAGGTGGTTATTTTCCATTCCATTCCGTTTTATGTTATATCAGTGCATTAACCTTTTTTCCAGGCAACTTATCTACAACTATCCTGAGCAACTGTTTGCCGATGCTGGGGTTATGGCCATTGAGCATGCTGACTTTGATGGCATTGAGCGTTTGGCTCTGGTCACTGGTGGAGAAATTGTCTCAACATTTGACTCACCTGACAAAGTCAAGTTGGGACACTGCAAAGTTATTGAACAGGTATGTCATCATCTTTTTGAGAATTGCGTGTATAGTGAAGGAATGGATAATATGCTCTAGCGAGCTTTACTAGTAGACTAGGATGGTAAAATATTTCTCATTAAATTAAGTAAAAATCTATATATTACAAAGTTATTTAATATAAAGATTTTTACTTGTAATTTGAAGTTTATTTTAACAATGGATATTAATTCTAGGAGAAGACACTTTAGTTGTATGATGTTTTTAGCTATGTTATTAGTCAAATTTAACCATTAAAAATTAACTTTTGCGTCCTGTATTTCCAGGTGTTGATTGGTGATGAGTGCCTTATTCGTTTCTCTGGAGTGGAGTTGGGGTCGGCCTGCACAATAATAATCCGTGGAGCCACGCAGCAAGTCATCGATGAAGCTGAAAGATCCTTGCATGATGCTCTATGTGTTCTAGCTGCTACAGTTAAAGAACCTAAAGTTGTGTATGGCGGTGGTGAGTATTTTAATAATAATTGATTATTGTTTTTTTAAATTTATTTATATGAATTAATGATGCCTAAAAACTGTCTGGGTTTTTAGATTAGCTACTGTGTAACATAATAATATTCCAGGTGCGAGCGAGATGCTAATGGCGGAGGCGGTGTCGCGTGCGGCGGCGCGCACGGCGGGCAAGGAGGCGGCAGCGGCGGAAGCGTTCGCGATCGCGCTGCGCCGCCTGCCCTCGGCCGTGGCCGACAACGCCGGCTACGACAGCGCTGAGCTCATAGCCCGCCTGCGCGCACGTCACGCGCAGGGAGAGAACACCATGGGCCTTGGTGTGTACCAATAAGTACCAATAATATAAAGCTATAATCACAAATCGGTATCCAAATAGACAACGTTTTAAGCTGCTTACATGGCCTGAATTAAAATATCCAATTCGAACCGTCGAACTTCTAACGGATTTTTATACAATTGGGCACAAAACTTCTTTGACTACAGCATTCCTCGTGCTTACTTTAAGTTTGACTGAAAACTCTTGCCTAAAAAAATCTATTCCTGACTATAACTAGTTGCGTTATAGGAGTGAAATTACGAATTATAAAGTTCTCGTTTATTATTCGTGTTCCTATAATTAGAACATTGATATTGATAAACTAAACTATGCTTTCTATTGCAGACATGCAGAACGGCAAAGTGGGTGACATGAAGAAACTGGGCATCACTGAGTCGTACGTAGTAAAGCGTCAAGTTCTGCTGTCCGCGGCCGAGGCGGCGGAGGTCATTCTGCGTGTGGACAACATACTCAAGGCCGCCCCACGAAAACGCGGACCCGACCGTCGTCCATGCTAATTTACCATTTTCCATTTCTCATAGGCGCATGCAATACGCTCGATATTTATCTTGCGATACCTCTTTCTTCCAGCAATCACGAACGGTAACTCGCTGTCGGCTATACTATACACGGGATAAATATTATATCGTAATCGTGGATCACGATTCAAATATCGTAATAAATATCGAGCGTGTAGAATTCGGTATACTATACCCGTGTACGAAAACCTGAACAAAATTCTAATAGAAGTGTAATTATATTTTTTATATTACGCAAACACACATTTCTCTTCTAATGAGCTTACACATAATACAAACTCAAAATAATATTTATTTATAATTTTATTTTACTCACATTACAATTAAGATCCTGTAATGTATCCTTAGTTTCGCTAGGAACGATGCGCTTTGTATGCATTTCATTTCGTTTACTTTAATATAGTTTTAGTTGGGCTTGTGCCTAAATTGTATTAACAAATAAAAGCTTACAAGTATTACATGGATTTTAATAACCGTTTTCCTTAAGGGAAGTTGCAGTTTTATCTCAATTATTTAATTTAAGTAGTTTTTATTTGGGTATATTTAAAATTATTAAATTACATGAAATACATAATATTAATATCTATAGTAGTAACTACTTAAAATATTTACAAACTATAAAATTACTAAAACGAAAATGAATACTAGAAAAACTTAAAAGCTACTGTAAAAAAAAAAAAACTCCCAGGTCGTCCAGGCAGAGTACCTGGCTCAAAGAGTTTCCTCAATTACATATTATATTTAGTGACAATTATATATGTTTCAAATCATTGCCACCAACATTTTCACGCACTTGAATTTCTGATGTGCGAGGGCCTACATAATTTTACTTCACCCAGATGGCGACTATTACTTAGGTAGCAGTAGTAATAATTCCTCCATTGTAGCAGCTATGCTATGGTCTCCTATTAATAGTAAGCGTGGGACTTTACTTATAAGTAAAAAAGAAGACAACAAAAGAATACAGACAACTACTTAGGGTCAGTTTGATAGGGTAGCACCGCGATGATACGCGGCGCTGCATTTTTACGATAGCTATTCAAAATTGAACTTTATTTACTCCATCAAAAGATTCACCTTACATAATATGACATCACTTGCACATGCAACGCGGTGGAACCTGACATTAGAAATCTTACAATGAAACGTGTATCTTGTGTATAGAATAAAGTTCAATTTTAAATAGTTATCTTAAAAATGTTTCGGAATGTACGCCTTTTGGTTGCACCACTAAACACTCTCGTGGGAACCAGCACTGTTACTAGAACTTTGTGATTTTGAAGTCGGTATCAGGCACCAGAACCAAACAATATCCTGATAAATCATTATTTTATTTATTTTATAGAACTCACGTTCAAGTTGGCCGGTACCGATTTCAAAATTATGTAGATTGTGTAGAAAAATACTTAAAATTTGTAGTAAAAGTGGTAATGTGTTTATCAGCCTATCTACGTATGTGGGTGTACGATTCAAAGTTGGTTCGTATTCGATTCACACTTGTGGGCTTTTAGACAGAACTGGATATAAATATATATATTACTATATATATATATATATATATATATATATATATATATATATATATATATATATATTGGTTATGGGATACTCATCCCAACTACCTGTCCGGTAGTTGTGGAATGGTATACGGGTATGCGACCCCGGCTTCCCTAGCTATTACTGTCCTATTCCTTGCCCTCCTGGACGGTAATATCCTACATAACCTATATCCTACTCTAACTTACCAATCTTCCTTTTCACACCACCTATCCTTCCCTTTCCCTATCCCTACCCTCTCCGCCAATCCAACGTCGGCCGCGCGGATGGATGCATGGCTAGGGGCAAGCTCTAGTCGTTAGCGTGCCACACTGCCCTGGGACCGGGCGCACCCAGAATTAGGCCAGTCTTACCCTGGCATGCGGGGCTCTGCTGGGGTGGACAAACCTTTCCCTTGCTACTCGTGGGAACACAATGAATAATCACTTAAATAATTTGATTAACCAAAATGGCGGCGATGTGGTTCGCCACCCATCACGTCTCGTTTCTCGTGGGGGTGAAAAGCAGCCCATGGAGAGCCGCTTCGCTACGTTGAATGTAAGAGGAGGAATGGATGGTAAGGTAGATGAGGTATGTCAGATGATGGATGAACGATGCATAGATATTCTATGCGTGAACGAAACCAAGAGCAAAGGATGTGATACCACGGTTCATGGTCCCTACACGGCATACTGGTCGGGAGTCCCCCAAACCAGCCGAGGCTGTCAGGGAGTTGGTGTGATTCTTTCCTCTCGAATAGTTGAATGTGTGATAGAGCATGAATGTGTAAGCCCAAGACTCCTCTGGATAAGGTTAAAAGTCGGACTCACTCGCTTGTTTATCCTTGGGGTCTATGCACCTACGGATCTGCGCGGAGGTGGGTCATTAAAAGCCCAACAAGAGAATTTTGGGATAGCATGAGAGAGGTCTTGAATAAATGCGGAGAAAATGAACGGATCGTGATGTTAGGGGATTTTAATGGGTGGGTTGGAGTAAAGCGTGATGGGTATGAAGGAGTTCTGGGGACGTTTGGGGACGAGAGAGTGAATGACAACGGGAGAAGCCTGCTTGAAGTATGCTTGGAATGGAATCTTTGCGTGGCCAACACAATGTTTGACCACAAAAAGATCCATTTGTATACAAGAGATGAGGGTGAGTCTAAAAGTATGATTGATTTTGTAATTGTGGATGAAAGACTACGGAAGAAAGTGCTAGACACTCGGGCATACCGCGGTGTAGGCCTCGACACAGACCACTTCCTGGTCATAGCTCGAATGCGTGGCCTCTTTAAACGGTGGCGACACCATGGGGCCGAGCCTACGAGTGTTCTGGACAGAGTAAAAGTGGAAAATCTCCAAGAAAAAGAAAAGAAAGACGAGTATGTAGAGAAACTGAAAGAAAGTTTTAAAGGCATAGAAGAGATAAGTGTGATTGAACATTTTTGGGAGACATTTAAGAAAAGGGCCGTGAATGTTGCTATTGAGGTATGCGGGGTTGCAAAAAGAAGGAAAGGAAGAAAGAACTATAATGTGTGGATGGATAAAAATGTACAAAGGGCTGTACAAGAAAAGAAGAAAGCGTGGTTGGATTGGTTAGCAACAAAAGCTAACCAAAAGTTCAAAAGGCAATGGATGATGAGATAAAGGAAGCAAGAACGAAGTATAAAGGATTGAAATCAACAGCGAAAGAAGTTGTGTCTAGAAAGTAAAGAAGAACTAAAGGATGATTTTGATAGGAGACTCACTGAAGATTTCCAGTCAAACATCAAGTTTTGAAGAGAGTATTATTAAAGGCGAAGAATGTGTGTTAAAGAGACGGAAAGAGTATTTTGAAAGTTTGTTTGAAAGAGAGGAAGTGCAGGTACAACATCCGGCATCTTCCATTAAAACTAATTTAAATGTTGAAGAAAGTGAGATAAGCATGGATGAAATAGTGAAAGCGTTGAAAAGTATGAGATTAGGTAAGGCTGCAGGATATGACAGAATTACGACCGAGATGCTGAGGGCTGGACAGGGCATAGTAGCTAGCCAGCTGTACCGCCTTTTCAATTTGTGCTGGCGAAATGGGCAAGTACCGGGAGACTGGTGCAAAGCCGTAATCGTGCCATTATTTAAGGGAAAAGGGTCACGGCAGGGCTGCATAAATTACTGCGGTATAAGTCTTCTCAGCGTCGTCGGGAAATTGTATGCGAAAGTATTGATTGAAAGGGTTGTGAATGAAACAGACGAAAAAGTATGGGATGCACAAGCGGGATTTAGAAAGGGAATGGGATGTACGGATCAGGTCTTTTCATTGCGATGCATAGCCGAAAAGTATTTGGCTAAAAACAAGAAGGTCTATTGCACGTTCGTGGATCTTGAAAAGGCCTATGATAGAGTGGTGAGGAATGAATTGTGGTCAGCATTGTCCGTGAACGGGGTGAGCGGTATCCTCATACGAGCATTGCAATCTCTTTATAGGGACTCTAGGGCTTGTGTAAGGATAAATGGGGCATACTCTGAATGGTTTAATATCGAAAAAGGTGTTAGACAGGGATGTGTAGCGTCACCGTGGCTGTTCAGTCTGTTCATGGACAATTGCTTGACAGATTTAAAAGAGAATGAAAGTGGGTTGAGAATGAATGAGCTACTCGTCAAATATTTTCTCTATGCTGATGACCAAGTATTACTTGCGTCTTCGGCTGAGGAGTTGCAGGAGATGGTAACTGCTATGAGTGGAGCTTTTGTTCGAAAGGGAATGAAGATGAATGTAAAAAAGACGAAAGTGATGGTGTTTGAAAGAGATGAGGCAGTGACAGACTGCAATATCGTGATTGGAGATGAACAAATTGAACAGGTGATTGAGTTTGTGTATCTAGGATCTAAGTTTACAAGAGATGGAAAGTGTGAGAGTGATATTGAAAGAAGAGTGAATGCAGGAAACAGGGTGAATGGAGCTTTGCACTCCTTTATGAGCAGTCGGAAGGTGTCTAACAAGGCTCGTTTGGCTGTGCATGAGGGGGTGTTGGTTCCGACACTCATGTATGGAAGTGAAATTTGGGTATGGCAGAAGAAACATGAAAGCAGAATAAATGCAGTTGAAATGAGAGCGTTAAGAAGTATGATAGGAGTTAGTGACTGAGTGACAGGATAAGAAATAGTGAGATCAGGAAACTTTGTGGTCTGAAAGAAGATGTAGTGACAAAAATTGAGAAAGGTATGCTGAGATGGTTTAGCCATGTCGAGAGAATGAATGAAGAACGATTGACGAAAAAAGTGTATAAGGCGAGTGTGAATGGAAGTGTTGGAAGGGGTAGACCTAGGCGGACGTTTCGAGACCAAATCAGGGATGTCTTGAAAAAAGGCCAGGTCAAGAGTACCCTAAACCGAAGAGCATGTATGAAGGGAATAATTAAAGTGGACGAAGCGAAACAAGTATGTAAGGATCGTAGCAAGTGGAAAGAAGTGGTCTCTGCCTACCCCTACGGGAAAGAGGCGTGATTATATGTATGTATGTATGTATATTACTATTCTGGATAGTTTGGCTAACTGGAAGTTTCCGATACAGTTACGTGAGATACACCGTTGGATCGGTACTATATTAAGGCAACATTATCGAATGGTGTAATAAAATAGGGTATGATTTTTTGCCAAGTTAGTCTTTTTATCACTCTGGTTTTCTATGAGGCCATGTAATTTTCCCACTCGGGCCGGCCCATTCGTGCCAAAACATGCCTCTCTCACAATAAAAAACAACTCCACGCATTCCAGTTCAAATAATTTTAAATACTTAAATAAAAACAGTTTTTTTTGGGTAGCGCGTACCTATGTGTACACTAAAAGCACAAATAGGTAAAAACACCATTTTAAATAAATAATAAATAATACCTAACGTAGTCCCCTAACCGTTTAACTTAATTAAAATGTAACGTTAATATTTAATTAAATCTGTCATCAAAATGTTATTGCTGGATTAAATTTTCACGAAGCTGATTGATGGGAAATAGAATACGTGCGAGGAAGTGATTCGGGAATATTGTTACATATTTCCGACGAAATGTGCGCGCCCCGGGAAAGTGACAGCTCGTTCATTTTTAACCCCTGCGTGCCTTCTGCCGCCTGCCTCCGTGTCACAGCCGACAATTCGGATAAATGTTACATCCTGCGCTCGCCGTATCTATTATTCAGTCTCACCTTAGCGTATCACTTCTTAGGATGACACAAAGAGGATTACGCAATAAAGTAAAATATTTAGAAAGTAATCACGTACCCGATATACACTGAGGCTTGCTCAGCTTTACGCCGACCTTATCGCGAGGTAATTTATACGAAGATCTCATAAAACCGGTGTACTTTGAGGCTGTGGACATGAAATTTTTATGCGCTTCTTTCGTTTACATAATAATGAGTGAGTTATTTATAACGCCGGTTTAGCGAATTATGGCGTATGTGCGGAGATAGAGGGTGTGAATTTGAATAAAATGCCAATTAAAACGACCCCGGCTAAGAAGGCGGTCTATTAGTGCGTGAATGAGACGTTTAGACGAACAATGGACACTTAAGTAGGTGCTTAAGTTGAAAAGCATTTTATTAAAAGGCAGACGGCGAAAAACAAGGCATTCGAGTGAATAATGTTAACTAATGACGAATGTTCGCAGTTGTTGAAATGTTCTCGAATACCACACAGGCCGCTGTAAAAACTAACTGCAACGTAATTGCGACTCGGAATGAAGTTATAAGCTGCTACCTTAGACCGAACAACATCATTTTAAATTCTAACAAAGTTATAATTAGCGTTAATTTTTTTCAACTTTGTTCCTCGCTTGGGAAGTCTGTGAGCAAAATACGTTAAGCAGTTAACAATTCTTCTATGCAATTGAATACTTTAATAGTCCTCGTTTAAGTATAATTTCTTTTCTCACTACTCACTTAAGTATCATAATCTTACCTTATTAGGTCATTTTCCACACTTAATTCTAATTTAGAAATACATCATACTGAAACACGAAGCTCGTATTCGATTATTGTGAAATAGATATAGGTATCCTCACAAAGCCATTTCGAGCAATTTAATTAAGAATTAGGATTTAAGATCTACTTGGGCAGCCTTATCAATTGTGATCAAAGTGAGTTACAAGTTTAGCGGGAAATAGTTTCCCGTTTATCTTTCTTAAACACTGGAATTGGCTCGGGATCACGGGATAATTACGTTCTAGGCTGCTACTTCCACGTGCCGATAACAAATCTGGTATTTATCTGTGAACACTTTATTTTCTTTATCTGGTATGGGTACTCGTTTTCTAACTACCTACTTAAATTAGGTCTTAGTCAATATAGTTAGCTATTTAGATAATTATTTGCTAATATAGTCTATAGATAGGAATGTAAACATTAAGCACTTTTGCTAGTCCGCTTGGACAGCTGTATATTAGTTGTATATTAGCTGTATTATAGCTCTATATTATAGACTAGGCATGTCGAGGCAAACAGTGCCCACACTTGCCCGGGCCCCACCTGTGGGGTGGGGGTTGGAGCAGTTGAGGTTTGACATTTTGACATTTGCGTTTCGCAGTGTAATCAGTTCGCATGCGACTTGCGTTCCCAGTCCTTAAAATCACCAAACCCTCCCCCCCCCCACCAACCTCACTCACTCGGCGAAACACAACGCTAGCGTTATTTCACGCCGGTTTTCTGTGAGGTATTTACCCGGTCAAGCCGGCCCGAATTTATGCCGAAGCGTGGCTCTCCCACAATTGATATAACCTTTCAAAACGGTGGATATAACCTTTTATTATGTCGCTGACACCCGATGCAAATCTTTTGTTATCTTCGAAATGCAAACTACCTAAGTTATGAACGTTTTGTTTAAAAAAAAACGAATGCTATACAAAATAGTGCCAGTTGCAAAAATCGTACAATAGATATTCATAAAAATAACACAATAGAAATTCGGGTATCGATATTCGTATGTCAGTCTGTAAGCTCTAATTGGCCCGGTTCGGGTGGGCAGAGATCACGCCACTAAATAGAGATTTGCGCGGCTAAGCCGGCCTGAGCCAGATATCCGTCGGTATACCTTTGCATATATGGGTCAAAATCGTTATTTACCCGAGCCGACCGCAAAATAAATATATCGGTTCAATATTCTGATATGTTTTATCAATCCTATCTATGCTAATCGGTACTCGGTAGTATTCCATAATATCAAAATATTATGGTCACTAAAGTTTATTGATATGAAACAAAGATTACTATGGAGTAAGTTATCTTTAGTTTAAGTTACCTATAATAATAGCTCACCGATTTCAGTGACGGTGGCTGGTTTCATAGAAACCAGGCCAGCTACGCCGGAGTTATTTTATAGTGTCCAAGTGTGTGCGCAGTACACAAGAGCACTCTCTCTTTCTTTACTCTCGTAACACAGTGGGACGGATGACCGACACGGCTGGCGAGAGATCAGGCGCAGGTCCGACTTTTTACGTGCCCATCCGAAGTACGGATCATCTTTCTTGTCAGGCAATCAGGTGATCAGCCTGCATTGTAACCTAACCTAACCAAACTTGGAAACAACATTTTTTTATGTTTCAACGCGGGATTCAAACCCACGACCTCCGCGTCGAGAGCCAAGCTCTAGACCACTGGACCACGGAGGCTGTCGGAGGCTGTTAAGCTACCTATATTTTTTTGAATATAAGTAGTGAGTTACCTGCTATTATACATATAACTCACTACTTTGTAATCTCAAATATGCCTAGCATTCAAAAGGTAAGTGATAAGGGAAGCCGATAGGAATGGAGTTATAGGAACCCCGCGCCACTGGTGTAGACTATAGTAGGTAAGTGAAGGAGGATGGTTTTGTCAGTTTTATTCATTTTGAGCCTGTGTGGACTTATATGAATACTGTGAAGTGTGAAGTATGAACATTGTGTTATAGGAATTTAATTAACAGAAAACAGATTTACCTAACATTGGGGCTTGGTGGCGGTTTAGTTGAAACTATCCACAAAAAACAATTGTCCACAACACACAATTAAGCCAGGACAGGACCAAATGACTTGTACTGTCAAAAAGTTATCAGATCTCATCTATAGCCAAGCTTCTGACTCAACACGCCATAACTCTACAAGGCCTAACTTCACAAGCTCTACATCTTAGTCTAAATATGCGGCTTGGCCATTTCGCTACATACCGTGACAACATAAGGTTAAACAATATTTATTTTAACTGTTCATTACATACCCATGACGTAGTAACCGTGCCCCCGGATTATAATTACTAAGACGTATTAATAAAAAAAAGGCGTTGGACATACGTAGGTACTGTCACTTTCCAGGAATCGTCATCCTTTTCTCTATTCATACTCTACGTAGAGCAACATATAAAAATGAGACCATGATAAGTATTTTTAAGTTGGGGAAACATTTGCTTGTTAGCGGAGACGTCTTAATGCGCGTGTTTCCATTACGATTGAAGAGACTTTTTAATATATTAAACTCAGTCTACGATTAGTTTCAAATCCTCACATACTAGTTACTACTTACCAGATCGAACCTACGTCTTTCAAGTTTCACCACAGCACCATGGAGGCCTGAACTCGGAAGTTATTTGAGCGGCGAAACGCGGGGACTGGGAGACAGTTTGGCAGCTGTGTTGTGCATGATGTATGCGGGTGTCACTTCAGAGATTATTTCTTGGCAACCGCGCTCGGCGCCCGAACTATGTACTTAGCTACTTTGCATCCTGTTTCGGAGACGTATTAGATGTCGGATTTTAACTTTATTTGTTCTTATCTATGATATGATAAAATGAAAAAGTCTCTACGTTGAAGACCTTGTTATTGCTAACCAACCGACTGCTGAAGAAGGGTGTGGTAGTAGGTATAAACTTTTATCCATCATAATCATTGACTAGCTGGTGCAGAATTCTCTTCCTATGTACTTTTGTGCAAGGCGCAAGCGACAAGTTCAAAGTTTTAGTTCATCTGATTACCATTAAAATTGCCAACTTGTTGCTCGCACAATCTTCTTAAAATACGCAATGCTGTTATTATCTAAAGGAAAGTGGAAATGTACATTCATTCACAATCTAACGGTACCAACCTAGGTACAAAAGAGTACCCCTTTATCTACACGAATATTATAAAGTCGAGGAGAGATTTGTTTGTTTCATTATTTGCATTAAATGGGTTCCGAAAGTAGTGGACCGATTTTAATGAAATCCGGCACAGATATAGAGTTCACCACGGGGAAGGACAAAGGCTACTTTTTATAGATTCATGCGTGATTTTCTTTAGCGCGTGTGTAAAGTAGCGAGAAAGTTAGTAAAAGCAAAAAAAGAGTGTACCTATATTTAATTATGTTTAAGATAATATTATTATCTGTATTTCGTGACGTTTACAAGAAATGTTTAAATGTGATTTTTACTCGAGTGAAATAAAACGATTCTTACTAACGTACTTTAAGCAAGCCGCGAGCTTACGGAGCTCCAACGTATCCGATAACGGAATCTCGTGGAAATCCATTAGATTTATCCAAAGTGAGATACGATTATTGAATATCTTGTATTTATACAAGAACATGTTTGATGTTACGTTCGAGTGTTGGGGAAACATTTGCTTGGCAGCGGCGGCGTCTTAATGCGCGTGTTTCGAATACGATTGAAGAGGCTTTTTAAAATATTAAACTCAGTCTACGATTAGTTCCAAATCCTCTCTTATTAGTTACTACTTACTATTAAAATCCTACTTTTATTATAAATGTGAAAGTTTGTGAGGATGAATGGATGGATGTGTGTGTCTTTCACGCAAAACTACTGAACGGACTTTGATGAATTTTGGTGCGATAGGATCTAGGATAGGATAGTTTGGGATCCAGATTAAGACAGGCTACATTTTATCCCCAAAAAGTACAGTGTTCCCATGGGATACTGTATTTACGCGGGCGGAGCTGCGGTTACAGCTAGTATAAAATACTAAAGTATGGATTATTATTAGATATGAGAGATTAAAAACAAATTAGACATTAACGTGTAAAAATAGTCTTTGCTTTAATCCTGCAAAAGTTGCACTGTATGTGAGAGTAATTTTACCGACCTAACTAAGAAAATAGATTATGGGTCAGTTCAGACCGCGACTATACGAGATGCTACACGTCGCTTCATTTTTAAGATAGCTATTTAAAATTGAACTTTAGTCACTACACAAAAATATACAGGTTTCATATTATGATATCAGTCATACACTGCACATGCACTGTGCAGTGCGGTGCAACCTGACATTCGAACGCTTACAATGAAACGTGTATCTTCTTGTGTAATTAATAACGTTCAGTTTTGAATGGCTATCTTAAAAATGCAGAGCCATGTCGCGTATCGTTTAATATCAGTGTGACTTGACCCTTAGATGAATATCTATCTTCATCTGTATACTTAATTTTATATTCCTTTAAGCAAAGTAATACAAAGGACAATATGGATAGTGAAATAAAGCTATACTTACCCATGTCAGCTACATTATGGGTTTTCATACAGAGGAAATCAGATACATTTTAATAAATCAAACTTCTACCAACTTCGAGGAAGTTCCTTAAGTTCACGACGTGTTTAGGTATTAAGGCGATCATAAACCGACGACACAAAGGTTTTACGATCTGCACTAACTAAATGATGGTCGTAAGGTATATGGACTATATGGAAGGGTTGTTTGGATAAGCTTTACTATTGGTTAATATAGGTACTAGAATTATATTAGAACAGGTCACGACAATAGCGCATTATGGTTATAAATGCTTAGGTAACTATATGTCCAGGGCCTGATCAACCCTTAGCCTAATTAGGCTGCAGCCTAGGGCGCGAGGATCGGTGGGGCGCACTGAAATCGTGTCTTTGCACGCATGCACTATTAATCTAGCATCATTGCATCTACCCTACATATTTCAACTAGACCATCATATCAGATATCATATCAGAGGCAATAAAGAGATGCGATGTGACCACATACAAAAAAAAAGTAAGAAGATGTAAAGAAACCAAAATTTCATTTTGATGAACTTAAAACGTTGCACAGGTAGTTAGAATGGAGACGATCTTTCATCGTTAATAAATTTCGACCTGAAAAATGAACCTCGCGGTCGTCCGAAGACTTTGGTCGACAATGACGAATTAAAGGTGATTGTGGAAGCTGATGATACACAATCTACGGCTGAATTAGCAGCAGCTTTCGACATTAGCGTCAAAACAATATTTGTCCATTTGCGTCAAATTGGCAAGGTAAAAAAGCTTAACAAATGGGTGCCCCACGAACTCAATGATCGCCAGCGTGAAGTACGCGTCGAGACGTGCCTTGCACTGCTCAACAGACACACAAATGAAGGAATTTTGAACCACATTGTTACCTGCGATGAAAAATGGATTCTGTTTGATAACCGCAAATACTCAGCAAGTTGGTTGGATCCTGGTTCAGCACCTAAACAATGTCCTAAACGAAAACTTACCCCTAGAAAAGTGATGGTCACTGTTTAGTGGTCTAGCGCTGGTGTGATTCATCACAGCTTCTTACCAAACGGGGTAAGCATTACTGCAGATGTGTACTGTGACGAACTGAACACAATGATGGAGAACCTGGCACATCTCCAACCAGCATTGGTCAATCGCTCGTCTCCGCTGCTCCTGCACGACAACGCACGACCTCATACTGCACAGCAGACGGTCTCCAAGTTGCAAGATCTGGGGTTGGAAGCTCTCCGTCATCCGCCCTACTCTCCAGACCTTGCGCCTACAGACTACTACTTTTTCCAGAATTTGGATAACTTCTTGACGGGAAAAAAATTCAATACCCGAGAGGCAGTACAAAATGCCTTTGAAGATTTTGTTGCCTCCCGTCCAGCTGATTTCTTTAAGAAGGGCATCAATAAACTGCTAATGCGTTGGCAAAGATGCATTGATTGCATGGGTGATTACTTCGATTAATAAAATAAAAAAAATAGTTTCAATTTTTTCATACAAAACGGCAATTTCATAGGTAAAGACCTAATACATGCCACTGATTTGGAAGAAACCTTTGCAGAAGAATGCGTCCATTTGGCGTAGTTTTTAAAATCTGACACCGAGGCCGAGCATTCCTTTTCTGCCAGAACTCCAAAGGGTTTGTTGCAGTTAATAATAAGTTTTAATATTTCATGCATGTTCCCGAATGTGGAGATAATATTAAGAATTTTTTTGACAATGAGTGTTACCAACTGCAGAGGCGAAAGGTATTTTTCAGCACTTAAAAGAGTAAAAAATTACTTGCACTCCACACTCCGCCAGCAAAAACTTGCAGCGCTCTCGCGTATGTACATAGAAAGTGGATTTGGTTTTCTACTTGGTAGCCTGCAGACACTTGTCATGTTTTAGGTCGTTTAATGCGTGAGGTGCTTTGCCTTTATGTACTGTCAGCTAAAAAAATGGTTTGCCACCCTAAGGTTGAAAGTCGTGCAAATTAAAGGACTACGTTAGTTTCGCTTGCAGATCGTTTTGAAAACTTTTATATGTAGTATGAACCATGTAAAAATTTTCACACCAGTAAACAAAGTCAAAACTAATATACTTGTAAGGGCCGACCGTAACACACCTGACGGGGGCGCATCTTCATAATTAGCCTAGAGCGGTCAGAACTCTTGATCAGTCGCTGTATTTGTCAAAGGTAACTTTTCCGAAAAGAGTTACGATGCCTTCAGGTACATGTTTTAGTGAATGATTATTGTCATAGTGAAAAAAAAACATCTCATATTTTTATGTAGATTGCTTTTTTCGAGTAACTTTGATAAAATAAAGCAGTAAATCTTAGTATATAAAGTATAATTTCATTAATTACTTTAATAATATATTAAGTACAATTTTGCGCAGTGCGCAGTACACAAGAGCACTCTCTCTACCTTTACTCTCATAACCCAGTGGGACGGATAACCGACGCGACTGGCGAGGGATCAGGTGCACGACCTACTTTTTACATCCGACGCATGGCTCATCTTTCTTGTCAGACAATCAGGTGATCGGCCTGCATTGTCCTAACCAAACTTGGAAACAACATTTTGTGTTGTTCCAATGTGGGAATCGAATCGACCTGCGAGTAGAGAGCCAAGCTCTAACCACTAGAGCACGGAGGCTGTTGTCCTATATATATCCCTTGATGTAAGGAGGATCGAATTACGTGCTTATTAATAAGCCTAAAACAGTCTGGGGTATACATAACGTCCTCAAAACATAGCTTCAAGTTCAAGGGCTTTCAAATATCTATCAAGTAACTTTGTATTACATATTATATTAATAATATCTCTACTCTCTAGGAACGCATAATGATGCTACATTAATTAAACCCATTAACTTTGAATTTAAAGCCTGTTATTAATAAGACTACTTATTTTTTTAATTTAACGAAAAATACAAATAAAAATTTAATATATATATTCAAAATAAAATACTTTTTTTCTATAAACTAAAGTTTTATTAAAAAACTAAAGATAAAAAAAAATAAAGATCTAATCTCTCTTATAAGGAATTTACGGTTACCAAATTTGTACGTTGATATGCTTTATTAGATTGATTTTTTAAACTCTTATTGGCGAAGGAAAACAGTAGAAACATGCACTAAAAGTGACAGTAATTAATGATTTTCAAATTGGCTATAGCGAGGTATGAGGTATCTACGTTAGTGTAATCCTTAGTCTAATACCTTGGAGTATTGTTTTGAAACGTTATTCATGAGTTAAAATGGGATCAATTATGTATTCAATTAAAGTCAGACAGGCTAGGAAAGCAGACGTATGCTAATGGGGCGAAGGCGCCTGCGGCCGTAGGGCTCCGCTGTGGGCCGGCGGCACCCTGCGTCCGTGAAATTGAATTAGCAACTCATTAGTGACGCCAATAAAACCGACTGATCCCCACACCGCGCGATCAGGACCGCACACGTTTACACAGTCTTTTTCCACGTTTATTTTGCCTTTTTAGGATTCTGTACCCAAAGGGTAAAAGCGGGACCCCATTACCGAGACTTAGCTGCCTGTCCGTCTGACCGTCTATCGGCCACCAGTCTGTATCTTCTTAACCGTGGTATCTAGACACTTGAAATTCTCATAGGTGTATTTCTGTTGCCGCTATGACAACAAATACTAAAAAGTAAAAACAGAACAAAATATTTTTTAAGGGGGCTCCCATACAACAAACGTGATGTTTTGCTGTTTTGTACGGAGTCCTTCGTTCGCGACGTCGACTTGCACTTGGCCGGTTTTGACGTGATAACGTCTTATAAATCGATGGAGCCGGCTGCACGCGCGAAAAAACATGACTCATGCGTTACCTATTACCCGTTATCGTTACCAAGTACCAGCGTTACCTCGCATTGCCTTTACCTCATTATTATTATTATTATTGTTGTTGCTGTTGTTGTTGTTGTTGTTGTTGACGTTGTCACGTTCAACTGTCGTCAGTAAACCGACTTTACAGACAACCGGTATGTTTTTTTTTGTACGATTTCACGCGCCGCACTACCGCGCTGCCGCCGCGGCGCCGCTGCACTAGGATATTTTGTATATATTTTTTGCTGTAGCGCCGGCAGTGAAACGTCGCACCGCAGCGGCCGGCGGTCCATACAAATTCCGGTGTCGCCGCGGGGGCTGCGGCCTGTGTGAGAAGGCACACACTGTTCTTTTAACTATTGAGGGTGAGCGGGAATCGAGACTGTTTCATGCGTGTAGTGGTAAACTTAGAACATGTTGCTTATCTCAATTATTAATTGAGTTATATGTCTTTTTACTATCATAACAGTTGAGAATAGTTATTAGATTGTTTAATGCTCTGATATTTAGCGCATAACGGCTGCATTTAAAATAGGTAAGTAGTTAATTTAAATTATTGTTGCACTTCTATAAAGTACCTATATTTTATGCAAACATAGTTTTCTAACCAGATGAGAGACGTTCTCTGTGAAAATGAGTGGAAAACTTCCGCCCACCGATTATTTCCTGAAAATCGCACCAATTCTAGTTAAATTTATTTGCTTCGCAAATCATGAAAGTGGTGATATCTAACGATGAATATTCCGCAGATTCATGGCAGCGCTATGATGCGTTGAGCCACTGGGAAATGCATTGAATAGAAAAATGAGAAATTCAACGAGAATGCTCACTTTTCAGTTTTAACCGACATCCAAAAAAATGAATGTCCCTTTTATTTGGTTCCGTAATACTCAAGGAATCCTTATAATATTTCACTCTGTCCGTCTTTTTGTCTGTCTGTCTGTCTGTCCGCTTTTCTAGCTTCTGTAATTATAAATATAAATGGGTGAATAGATATATAAATGGATAAAATGTGTACAGATCTCGGTTTTGACATTATAAAATAACAATAATTTTATATTTTAGGGGTGGCTCTCAATACATTTAAGGTGGGGATGAATATTTTTTTTCATTCTACCCTATTCATATCGTGTGGGGTTCCGTTGGATAGGTCTTTTAATATAAAGGCAAGAATTAATGTATGACTTATTTACAAAACCAACCATTTTCGAGTAATCGGCCTCTAAAGTGGTTTATAAGTTTATCCCCCCCTGGTATTTTTAAAATATAGGAGTTAGAAATTTCTTAGTATGAACGCTGATAGATCTTGCTAAAAATTTATTTAGGAAGACTATTTTGAGCGAAATCGGACACAAAATTTTGAAGTAATTGAAACAAAACCTATTGCGCGTTGATGCTTACAGAACCCTCCTTAGACATATCGTGACATGCTCTTGGTTAGGTTATTTAACTTTTGTTTTTAATAAAACAACAACATAAAAATATTAATAATTGTTACGTTCTTTAACTAAGGGTTAGGTAGTCCACACCGCGATGATACGAGACGCTACGCGACGCTGAATTTTTAAGGTAACTATTTAAAATTGAACTTTATTCACTAATCACTACACAATTATAAACACGTTTCATATGACATCAGTAATCAGCGCGGTGCAACCTGACATTCTAACTCTTACAATGAAACGTGTATCTTCTTCTGTATTGAATAAAGTTAAATTTTGAATAGCTATCATAAAAATGCAGCTCCATGTCGCGTATCGTTTTGATTCGGTGTGAATTGGCCCTTACGCCCTTACTTGGCGTACGGTAGGTAGGTACTTAGTACTTACTGCTTGCCTATGGCTGATATTAATTGTATGCGAATAAACGAGCAACAACTAGTTTAATATAAATTATAATTACAATATTACATAGTCGGTTATATGTTCTATGTAATAAATAGTTCTGAACGTGGAAATAGTGGAACATCTCATAAGTTTTGTTAATTTAGAGAACCGAAATCGTATAATTTTCAAGCTGAGTATATTAAAGTTATAATTTGAGGTAAAGTGTTTGGAAACACGTGAGCGGGTTGTTAAATACGTAGGATATGTGTTATGTAATGTGTAATAATTAGTTTTCCTTCCATGATTATAATTAATATTAACGTGTTAGACAAAATAAAGTATTTACGACTCGTAGAGTACGGGTATGTACCTACCACCTAGTAACGGTGTTTGTCCACCGCCACCGTCAACGGGACGTTAACGAGAACGAGATTATTTCTGGTCGAGATTATTGATTGACGGAACGGGCGTGCGGTGGACAGACGGCTGTAGTAAATGTATGTATCGCTACTTCAGCGCCGCCATGGGTCTTTAAATTAAGGAAGCGGCATTTTTTGTCTTCTTATACGACTACGGCGAAGCCAAAACGAAGGTAACGATTTTGGCAGTCTATGTATGTTTGTTCCACCGTAGCGCCTAAACTACTGGTCCAATTTTAATAAATGAGGCGTCAATACATTTGTAATGATATTAGGCTATAATATAATTGTCGTAGTCGGGTTATAGTTTTTTAAAGTAATTAATGTATTCATTCTCAACATCATCAGCGAGTTTAGTTGGTAGATAATAGGTAACATGTATGTAGCACATCGATCTTGTTCAAATCAAAAGTTGTAGAGACCGACAGGTCGAGAGTTTCCTATACTGTAAATACGAGTAGGTGTAAGTGGTCTGTGGGTCACACAGCGACGATACTATATCTGAAATAAATTGAAATTTATTTACTACATAAAAGGATTCACGTTTCATTTGGTATCAGTCATACACTGCACATGCGATGTGCAGCGCAGTGCAACTTGATATTAGAGCTCTTACGATGAAACGTGTATCTTCTTGTGCGTTGTGAATTGACAATGCCATACAAAAAGTATGTTCCTCTTGCCCAAACAAACCTTACACGAACTTTACAGGGTCTAATTCGTACATTTGTATTTAGGGTAGTGATTGCGGATAGTACCTACGTCTCACTAAGCACAATAATAATTAGATGTTCGCGTCCCAATCAAGACGTCTCGAGGTGCCAATTTGCCTAATGTAGGTACTTGTTTAAATTGGAAAGCGTCCCAATCGACTATGATGATTGCTAATTAATTAAGATTAACCTAATAACTTGAAATTTGTTAATGATTGCCTATTTACTATTGGACCCATTTATCTTAATTTGTGGGACGAGTTGGATTTTCATGGTCATAAGCCATATTTGTATATTTATTTATAATTCATGATAAATAAAAGGAACGTACGCATTTAAAATGTCACATACATATTTAAAATTATTATAACACATTTAAAACTATGAGACTTTTAATAATAATAATGGTAAAAATAAAACTTTTATCACTCAAAAAAATGCAAACGACGATAAAATTAAACACTATCTTAATAGCCGTAAACGACTTACTATATATATATATATATATATATATATAAGGATGGTCGGAAGAGACGTATCGATTAGAATTCGAAAGCTCAGCGATACCTAGAAAAATCTAACTGGCTTAGTTAGTAGTAGCTGGGTACCTTACAACATGTTCTTTCGTTTTAACTTTAAAGTAAGCTGTAGCTGTAGTAAGCAAAAATGTGCAAAACTTTTTGCTATTTTCATCCATGAAGGGCAAAACGTACAATGAACTAATGAATGTAATAATGAGGATATGGATAGTTTCCGTGCAGTAAATTAGCATTATATTTGGTATGTCGCGACTCGCGGTCGTGTCCCAAGTTAATGTTGCGTGTAAAGTAATGGCCGACTTGTGAGCTGCATCGCCCACAGCAAGTACGCGGCGGCTCTTAGACAATTCATGTTACGCAGTGTTAGTTCCGCCTTAACTTCCGAGACGTATATCGTTACAGAGGGGTCATTTTAGCCCGATCGCGGGGGGTTAAGATTTCTTATGGTATAAGGTAAGGCTGAAATCATGCAAACCGACGGACACCCTCTATACTAGAGAGCGCAAGAGCTTTGCCAGTCTTTTTTAAGAAATCCGCAATTTTGCCATTAGTGTAGTGTCTTTTCGTTCGCTCTAGTGTAGGCTCCGATTTCACGAAAAAGTGCGATCCCCTTATGTCTCGGAGAGTTGATGAAGATATGAAGATATGATATTAAAAAAAGGCACAAAAGACGCGTGTTCACGAGAGCTGTATCTTGCAGCAAAAATAATTATTCGATAAAGTCAAAACCGAAAAAGTTATGGCCGAAATAGTGAAAAAGAAGACATTTGCAATGTAATTTTTTTTTTTCCGAATTTTTCATTTTGGCGCTCGATATTTTGGAAACGAAGAATGATATCAAAATTTGAGCCTAAAACAAAGACGATCGGGTTAAGGGTTTGCCCTGTAGCCTAACCTTTTTGATATATTCATTTCCAATGTGCTCGATAGGCGTGTGAGGCACGAAATTTGTGTTTTTTTTTCAATTATGCCTCAAACGTATTGTAAACAAGTTAGCAGAAACAAACTTTCTAAGAAAGAAGCGTAATTAGGAAATTGTAGGATAAGAATCGCGGAGGAAAGTTGTTGTATTTTTTACTTCTGACGTAGAAGTATTGGGCTGAAATGTGTGTGGAGGTTAATTGATTCGTGTGAATGTACACCTGGCAGCCGAAGGGCTGGAATTGTACTCCTTCTTAACTCTCGACAGGATAAGATGTGTATTTTTAGTTCAAGTATTCCAGATAAGTTTTTAGTGTAGTGCAGGTTACGCTTGGACGTAGATAACAGCTTTAAAAAATCGAAGTCTGTATCTTGAATACTGAAAACACATAGCAGGTAAAGTTATTAATGAACTAAAATAATGTTTTGAATTTCTATGTAACGTAAGGCTGGGACTATATGATCCGGAATCCGGCGGGCCCCGGAGAATTCTGAGCACTGAAAATAGAATTCTGCTTCGATACAATAGTCGTGTCGAGCTGTTAGATTTGACATTGACATTTGACATAGACATTTTTGACATAGACATTTGACTTTTTTCGACGATTTTCAGCTCTATTGTATTAGCCTAGGAGCTCCGTGGCCTAGTGGGTAGACCATTTGATTCGCACTCGAGAGAGTGCAGGTTCGATTCCCAGGTTGTGGCGTGTACCAAAAGGACGGTTTCAGATCTTAAGTACATTATATGGACGCTCAAACGGTGAAGGAAAACATCGTGAGGAAACCCGCACATGGTTGGTCCCGGTCATTCCTCTGGACTAGGCTGACTGTGTTGTGAGAATGCCGTATGTGCTTGGGCAACCATACGACATTTAAAAACCAACTGTCCCAGGCACTACAGTATTTCAAGAGTGGTTACTTCGCTCGGAGAATACTGTATAAATCATCCAATAACGGATGAAAAAGCCTAAGTTTTTTTTTTGTATTAGCCCAGAGTTCAATTTTCAGTGATCTGAATTTTCTCCGGCGTTCCGGATCCCGGATAATATAGTCCCATCCTAAGTATCTATCAATGGATATCCTGTATACTGAATATAATATTGTTATATTAACATTGTTTAGTATTATTGTAAATTGGTAAAATTAAGTGATGGTATCTTCTAGCCAATGCAGAATTTTAGCATAATCTGAGAGTAAATTTTCTTTGAGTAGGTATTGCTAAGCGCTTAGATATTACTTTCTCTAGTGAAACCGGCCATTATCTTGCAATTTTTGTTGTGGAAACAATGTTTAGAAGTAGGTCAAGAGGATTGTTGAACTCGCTAAGTGAGAGCAGAAGTCACAACGGCTAGAATGTGGAATGAGCTAAACCGATTAAGAATGCAGCCTCAAACCTGTCGAACAATTTAAAATGTTACTCCAAACTTTATTCCAAATAAACTTCAACTAAATAAAATTGCTTATATATTTAGTAAAATATAAAATGTTTCGAGAGCAGTCTTTCATTCAATCTGTTCACTATCAATATTGAATTAATCGATGAAAAGTTTTCATAAAAATAATTTATGAAATTCTCGGTAGAGAATCGTAATTTGTCCCTCGACTAAGAACGATGATTGATGATTTTACGAACTATGAAATTCAATTAAAATATGAATAAAATAATATCGCATGTGTCCCTAAAAAATATACCCGAATAATAATAAAAACTCAAAGCACAAATGAACACATGCGCTGAATATATCAAAGAGATATTAAAATTAGATTCGTCGAAACATTCGTTTTGAACGAGATGAAATTTCTATAATACCGCCTTGGGGAATCTTTAAGTGAAATATTTAAAGCAGATGACAATATTTCAGCGAGAATAGCCTCACTTTAAAGTGAACACCATCATAAATTACTAGTAACTGCAATAACGCATGAGACATCGGTACCGTCGGAATATAAAAATGGCGATTATAATATTTTAGGAGTGGAGTTCCGGGTCCCGACAATACTTCGACATCATAATAATGTTTATTACTTTCCACTGAACATAGTGACTTCTTTTGTGTTATGGTTAAGTAAGTGGCGTATTTACTATAGGGCCAATGGGGTCATGGCCCGGGGCGGCAGGCTGCGAGCCGGCCCGGCCCTCGCACTCAGCCGTCCAGAGATTTTTGGACGCTTCGGCGCTTAAGTACACCCCGCGAAAAAATCCGCGTATTATTAATACTGCCAAGTTTTCATTTTAATTTACAATCTAAACTTGTAAAATAGAAAAAAATTACATATTGTTCGCTCGCTTTGCTCGCGTTTAATATAAAAATCACACTATATTATTTAGTGCCGATGTTATGTTTTAGCCTATTGAGGTTAAAGCCCCGACTAAATAACCTGGCTTTTTTTTCCCCAACCCCTTAAAAATTAAACTAACACTATATCAAAATTTCTTCATGTTTTTTGGGGATTAAAAAATTCACTTTTCAAAAATTTGTATATTGACTTAGCCCCGCCCCGCTTTTGACCAGCCAGAACTGCAGTCTCGTGTTGAGGTACACTAAGAAAATTATAGTACAAGGCTTTAGCTTGCCTCAAACACCTGCTCTAAATTTCCTAGCAGCTCTCCATGTAGTGCCTACGTAACCGAGCTTTGCGTTTTGAAAATTTTAAAAATAAAAAATTTGGTTCGAATCCACCACATTCATATCACATACATATACCAAACTGCCAATCGGACTGACTTAAGAGGCATATTACATCTCGACTGTGATTTTTGCGTAAAATGGCCAATTATGGCGTTCTTGATCTAAGAAACAAAGATAACTTAACAATTTTGACATATTGAATAGTGCAGAATATTTATTCGCTTAGTTCGAAGTGGCCTCGCATATAGGAAAATTTGATTAACTTTTTAATTAAACCCAAAATTGGAGAGAAAGATTTTCATAAAATGCGCGAAGGCACTTTTTGAGCTCCTGGATTGAACTGCCTTTCTAAGCAAATGAAATAATAAAATGAGAATGTTCTCCTATATAGTCGTATAGTTCGTAGCGGCCTTAGAATTTGAAATGTCTTTTATTTAATATAGAAAAAAATCTTATTCTAAGCCAAAAAAACTTCGAAAATAGCTTTAAGTTAACTGTGAATTACTCCTATATACGATAATACTATTAAGCAAAATTATTATATACCAGAACAATTGTTACTTCATGAGGAATAAAGATTTTATAATTTTAAAGCATGAGTTTATTAACCTATTTCAATAAAAACGATAAATACAACTACAAAATTACTACAAAATGCGAAATGTCGGGAACGCTTCAAATACCTAATCTCGCAAAGTGCAGATTTGTAATAGGGCTCTTAACAGAGTTTAAATTATTGATGTATTGTGTCATAATGAAAGAAGAAACAAAGAAACATATATAGCTAAAAATTGCGCAATTTCCCAGGGATAAAACCTATCTAGATAGATTTTTCTCCCTCAGAACTCCCCGCATACTAAATTACTAAATTATTTAATTACTAAATTTCATGGTAATATTTGTAGCCGATTTCGAGAAACCACATATATATATATATATATATATATATATATATATATATATATACAAGATTGTCTCGTTTAAAGTATAAGATAATACGATATTATTTACTACAGAAGTTTGGTTTTAGGCTATTGATTTATTGTATTTTTCTAAAGTACACAGTCTTTCAGGGTTTAAAGTTTTAAAAGATTTTAACAAATAAAATAGTAAAAGAAAATTGCTACTAGGCCTATTAAATATTACTTAGTATCCTTGTTCTATTTTAGTTAGATTTTATTGTTTTAACGAAGTACACAGTCTTTTGGAGTTTAAAGTTGAATGCGACTTTGACAGGTAAAATAGAAAAAATGTTTGCCCAACATAAAGAGTATAATTTTAGAGTACTTAGTATCGACGTTCTGTTTTAGGCTAATTTTTTTCGAAGATATTTTAAAAAAAGTCATATTTAGGAAGTGTTTAAATTATAATTAGATTTTAACTTGTAAAAAATGATTTAAAAAATCTATCACTGTTTAATGGGGCGGCAAATGTTAATTGACCCGGGGCGCAAAATTTCTAAATATGCCTCTGGGTTAAGTACATTATATTTATTCACTGTAAGGCAAAACTCGACCTAATAAAGAAATTAATATCTTGACTTTTACATAATACCAATTATAATTTATATCACCCTTCATCTTATCCAAAACCGAGACTCGCTACATTGATAAAAGTTTAGCTAAACCCACATCTGAACTCACAGCTAAGCCAAAACCGATGACGTAGGGAGCCGGGAGGTAAAACAGAAACGTCAATTCGGCGGCTTGTAATTGTCACCGCAACGTCCCGCCCCATCATTTGAATTCAATTGCGTCGGCTTTGACGCCGTCGTACCTTTACTTACCACCCTTACCGCCTCGACGAATATATGGCGCACCAATACGGACCTGTTTTGAAGTTAAATTAGCAAAGTTTGACAGCACCAACTCGGTCCGACTGAACTACGCTGCAATAATTCTGCAGCAAGACATTGTTCCGATACCCGAACTTGGCATTGTGCATATTGTAAACTTAAAAAATGATAACAGATATTAAACTTTGAGTTCATAAATTAAACGTCTCGTTATTTACACTGAACTATTCGATATAAAGTAGTAAACTGGCGGAAAACATCCATTTGCCAGTGTTTCAGAAAAGGTTTTACTTAGTCTTGGCGTTAACATTACTTCTAATATGTTCGATCGTTGTTGCGATTTTGAATACTTCTTTTTATTTTCAGATTAAAAGCAAATGACAAAGGAGATTTCAGATTCTGGGATAATGAAATACTTTCTGCAAGTATCTGGGGAGTGCTCGCTCCTATCGTCTCAGGTGTTCGCTGACCAGCGGCGATTGTTCCTGGCGTAATGAAACATCTCCCAAGGCACTACGTCCTACAAATTGAATCCACAGATTATCTCCGGGCACGTTTTACACTTTTCACATAAATTCGATATTTCGCAATGGAATTGAATTAGATGTTATTGATAGCTTTCCAGTACGTTATCTCCAATGTGTTCGGAATTTAGTTATTTTAGCTTGTCTTTAACAGTTGATTTTATACCAACTCTTTTTTAAGGTTCCGTACTTAAAGGGTATAAAACGGGACCCTATTACTTAGACTTCGGTATCTGTCTGTCTGTCCGCCTGTCACCGGCTGTATTTTTTAACGGTGATAGCTAGGCAGTTGAAATTTTCACTGATGATGTTTTGCCGTTTTGCACGGAACCCTTCGTGCGCGAGTCCGACTCGCTCTTGGCTGGCTTGTTATATATTACCTTACCTTATATATCATACCTTAATAAAATATGGGGGTAGATTTCAGAGAAAGTAATATGTTTTAAACCAACATAAAAAGGAAAATACCATATTTCTCTACTTTAACTTGACTGACAGGTCAACTCAATATAGGTACAAACAACTTTTTAACGGTTTTCTTACGCTGATTTAACTGCGTAATCCATACAACTTAAAACAATTACCTACGCTGAAAGAAAGTGAAGTAACATATCACTTAAGTTCCGTATTTATGAGCGACCCGGGCCGACCATTAATTCCGAAGTCTCCAGAACACTGACAGGCTTATAAGATTAGAATAATTCTCCCGTTCCGGGCTCTACGCGAACGGAACCAGAAGTTTAATTAAAACTAACAGTTGTCTCACACAGTCTTATCCGGCAATTTGCGACGTATTACAGGCCGAACTTACTCCACAAATTATGTCTACTCCAGTACTCAATTTAACGGAGCTGTTATGTTAATGCAATCGGCCGAATTTTGTAAAATAATATTTGCGGAAGGCGTGCGCGAGATGACGTCGTTAAGGTTAAATATTAAGTGGCCATATCGTTGAGGCTGTTTGGATTAAAACTAATTGACCTTTTAACATAAATTAAAGAAAACAAAATGTCAATAGTAAATATATCTGATTTGCAGCTCACTAAATTAAATCTATAATTAAAATAACATTTCAAATAAGAATCTTCAAGTGTAAATGAATATACGGTTAACTCAGTTGTGCCTAAATCATTTCGTAGGTACTATTCAAAACTACATATTATTAATTATTTAGGGGTGTCTGTTAAGGTAATGATAAAGTTGTGTCCTATCTTATGAATAGGTACGTGTTATAAGGGTACGTTCTTCTTAGTACGATTACACACGCGCCGCAGCTCCCGTGGTGCCGCGCCGTTTTGCCACTGCACTATGATTTATATGTAATTTTTTACCGCTGCGGCTGAGGCGAAATCCATACAAAATCCGGCAGCGCTGTAGCATCTGTAGTAGGTACATACATTTTCACGTGTCGGCACAAATTGGATTAAGTTTGGATCTTACTACAGATGTAACGATTAAACTGCACCCGCTACAGACGTAACGATTAAATAGTAAACTGCACAGTTCCGTTCAACCAGTGGTCGGCAACGCGCGGCCTGCGGGCCAACGTCATATGCATATGCAACGTATGGTCATATGCATAGAATTACCCAATTCATGACACTTGCTTATTTTGCAATTTTTTAACCTACTTCGACAATTGGAAATGTACCCTTATCAGTTGCCACCTATATCGACGTAGCCGGCAAATCATAACCAAATGCAATACCCGGGTCATAGAATTTAGATTTATATGCATGCGATAGTGATATAATATCGCGATATCGCATCCGGACGCGAATATAATGCTTATGTGGGAATATAGTGGCAAGCCCCAAAGGGAGATCTCCGACCGAGCGAGGTGCTATGCTCGGTCAGGCCGATCTTTGAAAACTTCGATAGCGCGATTCAGGATTGTGGCGCTTATTGTTCCGCCACACTTAGTTATTGTTGGTCTGTCATCCGATACCGTACACTCCACAGACTGATATTATTACACTTTATTGCTTAGATAAGAATAAATCCTGTCTTGCTGATTGTTATAAGTTCATTCTTTACCTATTTACTCAAATATGCGTTTTTACCCGACTACGGCGAAGCCAAAAGGAAGGGTAATTATTTTTGAAGTCTATGTATTTTATTATTATTTTATTTTATTTGGTAAACTTACAGTATATAAAATATAACAATAAAAATACATATTAAAAAGCGAAATGGCAATAATAAGTTTTCACTAGTGTAAAACAAATTAAAGTTAAGATAAGCACATGCTAAGCATCTGATCATGACATTACATAACATAGACCCACTATATAAAAGTAAAACTAAAAATCAATAATTATAATAATGATCAGCATAATCAATACTTAAACGTATGTATGTATATAAGTATGTTAGTATGTATGTTTGTTCCCTCGTAGCGTCTAACTACTTAATAAATGAGGTGTATACAGATTCGTGATGATGCAGCGGGTAACATAGGCCATATTTTTTTTTTCAAAATTAAACCGAGATAATCATCACGTGTTTGGTACTAAAAGAAAGGTATTGCAAGAACATCACAAATATGTATATATATTTTACATAATTTTCATGTGCTTGCACAAATATTATGTTAAAATACACGTTTAAAATGCGGTCTAAATAATTCTACTTTTAAATTCGGCAAAAATTTAAACTATTTCTCTACTCAATCTGCCCAAATAATACCCTACAGTATTTTATAGAACTCACGTTAAAGTTGGCGGGCTGGTACCGACTTCAAAAATATGAAGATTGAGTACAGAAATATTTAAAATTTTAGCCGAATTCAAGTCGGTTTAAATGTTTTGTTTAAAAGTAAACTTTTTTCTCTTTTTAATTATATTTAATAAATTATTGTTAACGTTTAAGTATTATTTTAAGAAAGTTATAAATACAAAAAGCCTTCACATTCTCACTCTCTCGGCAAAACAAACTCAAGCGTTATTTTATGCCAGTTTTCTGAGAGTCCGTGGTATTTAATACAACACCAAACACCAACATATTTAATAATATGTTGGTGTTTGGTGTGAAGATGGTGGTGATGATGATGATGATGATTACTGTAAGTGTCATGATGGCATATGCTTGCAATTCTGTAACAACGCCGGCATCCAAAAACATGTATCTATAAGGACTCAGGAGTTTTGTTCAGTACTTTTGGATCCCGAGTATACCTTGGTACAAAAGCTTAAAAGATATATATATATATATACAGCCGAATGTATATCCGCCTCCTTTTTTTGGAAGTCGGTTAAAAATGTTTTAGTTGAAGAAAACACCAATAATACTTACTTAGACTTATAAGATTACATCAATTCTTTTATCAATGTGTAAAAAAAAACAAAACACATTAACATGAACAAATTAGGTATTTAACTAGTATTTAAATAGTAACTTCATAGGTTACTATAAGTCACATTAAAGTACCGTTGCATTAAATAACAAAAAATGCACATCATATTTTCTTTTCTAAAAGAAAAATGCACATAATTTTTATTACATAATTTTAATAACTTTATATTTAATTAGAAACAATTTAGGCCTTGGAAATGAAACCCCTATAACTCTTAACGTATTTTCATATTTTTTATGAAGGACGATGATGTGGCAGACTATCGTTTTCGTATTTAGTTGGGACTTGGGGTAAAAGTAAATACAGCCTTTTACAGTAAAAGTAGCTGAGCTGTGACGGCGACGGCGGGTCGCCTCAGGCCATCCACACGATGAATTATCTAACTTCTATCCTTTTTTTAGAGCTGTTAAGGGGTTGTGCGCTCGATAGAACTGAAAATTGGAGTTCTTTGAAACCTTTTTTCTCAGTCATGGTCGTATTGAAAAATCCTAAAAAAATATATGTTAATCTGCATTATATAGCCGAGGATTGTTTTTTATAAATTGTAATTTTTATTTAAATAATAATTTAAAAATAAGTCGACCCTTTTTTTTTAAAGTTAAAAACTTTTCCTCTTCTTATATAAGTCACACGAGTGTGAAAGTTATTTCAGTATTTTTAATAAGACAAGACTCAGGGGAAGGCCGTTTTCGTTTTTTCGTTCAAATTTTGTCTCAAATATTTATAGCGATTTTTTATCCGATTTCAATACTCTCTGGTCGGCGCGTTACGCCCTTGTCGCCTACAAAATTAGTATCGGACTTGACCCTCAAGGGCACTGGCGTTATACAGAGGCTTAATACGTTTTGTAAAAGAAAAAATATATTTCTTAAAACGTTTAGCAAAACCTTACCGTAGCAGATTTCTTTTTTCATAACCGTAAAAAGCATTAAGTAGGTAACTCGCTTAGGTTTAACTTAACTAAAGTTTTAACCCAAATAACTTACGCTGAAATAAGAAAAATCTAAAAAAGCTTCTTTTAAATTTAACTAGAGCTTATTAACTATGTGCCAATTACATATTAAAATAATATATAATTGGCACAAAGTTAATAAGATTTAGTAATTTGTTTTATTATATTAGTCTTATAATTAACGCTTGACTTGCAAAACATCTGTATTATCTTAATTTCACTTTCAAGTAAACACGACCATATATTTGTTATAATTGCTTAAAAACTGCTATATTTAATGCTCTTTTAAAATAATGTATAATTTTTAAATCGTGCCTATGATATTTGACAAAAATCAGGTAACAAAAGCAGAGACGTCAAACATACGGCTCAAAACGTTACCCACACATAGTGCCGTGCAAAACAATAATTGAGTTGAGCTATCTAGATAGGGCGCTAATGTGTGCTAATCTTAACTAATTTAATAAAGTTATGTATTAAGAACCAAATAAACAATATGGTGCTACCTAAAGAACATTAGTTCTGTAAAATAAGAAGGTAAAAATTAAATTGGTCCCGTAAGTTGCAAGTTATGACGTCATAATGTACGGTACATTGTTAGCCCAGCACCGATGATCCTCCACAATCTGTCGCGAACAATAACTCGCTGCTAACAAAAGCCGGTCATTTGAACAAGTCGGAAACTTTTGTAAGCTTAGCTCTTTCTGCGGGCTCTTGGCAGCCGCGAAACTCACAATGGGGGACGTAATCGTTAGGGCTGACTACGGCAAGCTATACGAGATACGCACTTAACGATACATTTCTATCTTTTGTTAAAACGAAGTAGATTTAGAAGTTTTGTTTAACTTTCGGCGACTTTGAAGTTGAACTTTAGGAACCTTAAATATATAATAATAATAATTAAATAAATAACTTTTATTTATGGCTGCATACATATTATAAATAACTTAAAGACTTACACTTTGTCACGTGTAACAAACTTGCTTGTCGTATGAATTCTGTCGACTCTGTCGTCGAGTGGCTTCGCTATACTATAACTAGACTTTATACTTACCTACCTCTTTACTAATAAAAATATTCACATACTTCGATGTTTCTGTCTTTGTCTGATACGTTGGAAAAGTCACTTGGCAGACAAAGAGAGCAGTAATGAAATGCATATCTTTTGTGTTAATATTTTTATAAGTAAATTTTATTAAAAAAAAAAAAAAAATATCTACTTTATACACACGAAATAGTGTATATTCAGTCTTCTAGGAGAATGAGATTTCGTAGTATATGAGTGCAATAATAGTATTATGATCTGACCTCGATTTTATTATAGATTATATTTCAATCGGAGCGGACAGTGATTAAACATCTCCAGCGTGTTTAAGTGCAGATAAAAGGCTTCGGGGGTGAGGCGCCATAACGAACTATCCCGTCACTTCCGGCGGCCGTCACGTGGAAACGACTTCCGGACCGGCGCCAGTCCCTCTCTCAAAATCACTTGCCGATGAGAATACCAATATTTGATGAGGAAAAAAAATGTGGTGATTAACATGCGTATTTTAAAATTTAGTCCCAATTTAATCAACGCCCGTTAGTGTTAATTGTTTATCTAGAAATCATGCCTTCTCCTTTATTAATACAAAGAACTAGAGAGGTTACATGATATTTAATCAACGAACTTAAACAGGCGGTAGTGTAATTTGCACTTAAGACGATAAAAACGTGTAGGTGTTTAAATTATAGGTATGTAGTTATTTAAAAAAATCACAAAGTATAAAGTGTAAATGATCGTGCAATAAAATAATAATTTATCTTAAATCTTAATTAACTACACCTTCGCTACGGCTTCTTGCGCAAGAACTTCCGTCGAACAATTTGTTTTGACGAGTTTGCTTAACAATTTTTTTTTATCAATTTACTATAAAATTTTAATCTTGTTAGGTATCAACATGTATGGACATATAAAATAGAACAAACCCAAGAAAGCTTAGATCAGTTACTAGTAACTAATCTAAGCTTTCTTGGGTTTCTTTCTTCTCACGTGCGCGCAAAAGGAAATCTCGCGGGAACCGTACTTTACCGCGAAATAATACTTTATATCGCGGTAAATTACGGGGAAGGACATAGGCTACTTACTGCCTATGTCCTTTCCAGTGGTCTAGTCTATATATTCTATACCAAACATCAAAATCGGTCCGGTAGTTTCGGAGCCTATGCGATGCATACAAATAAATAAGTATACAAATTGTTCCTCTTTAAAATATTAGTGTGCATAAAGTTTGAAAAAAGCTTTTTATCACACTAATTTATTTAGATATTTGAGGTACGAAAACGCAGTTCAATGTTCAATCAAATTTTATTCCCGCACATTGGTTGTGTTCTTAATTTCCGTTTGGACATTGTTTTTAGACGGATTTTCAATACAGAAGGCGCGACATGACCATACGTCATTTCCTTTAGCCAATTTAATTTGTTTATTCGGGATGCTATTTGAAGGGCGCTAAATATTCTGAACGATTTATATGCTTTTGCAATAGTAAACAGTATACCTAATAACTTTTCACTAATATTTGTTGTTCTTTGATAAGTAAATAAAATAAATGGCCAAATGCGCGTTGGGCTATGCTACGCCATGCTACAAAGTTTCGTAGCATTACGAGACTATGCTTGTTGACTAATATCTACATTTTAAAATAATATAAACTAACATTATTTAATTATATCTTATAGCTTTATTAAGATAGTTTAATCTATTTTCTCAACTAAATATAAATTTTAGAATGAAATTAAGATTTTCATAAAAATAAAATTGAATTCATGTTTGTTTTCAAGTCATTCAAGACGTAGTAACTTTCTTGAAATATAAAAATGTCTTTGTTTCTTTTATAAATTTAAAAATTATATGTCCCAAACTTTCACATCCCTGGTAAAGAAGGAATGTTTTCCCAAGTATTCCTCCCTACTAATCCCTACGGGATGACCAGTTGGCCACCGATCACAATGAAGGTACCGCCACACTGTTTATTTAAACTTTGCCAACTACTTACGTTTACCGAAGATACAAATAGGCTGCTTATATTTTGTAAATTGACATAATATTTTAATGTTAACAATAACTTAAGGTGATAAGTAAGACTGTTAATGGCAATAACTCGCGCGCACCCGGAGGAGGAGAAGACGGCGGCTTCGGGTGCCATCGGCCTCCGTCGGGTATCGTCGGGTCGCGGCGCTCGCGCCGTGACTAACACTTTTATACCAACTTACGACAAGTCAATCGCTATATTATCGGGTCTAGAAATCGTAACTACAAAGTTAGTACCAAATTTTAGTCCATCTGGTCCTTATCTCGCCATCAAAGAACCAACTCGCCCCGAGAGAATTTGTATTTAACGAGGAACTGGATTATGGTAAAATTTAAAACATTTTACCGCACGTAGGGGTAAACCCAAATCAATTTTCTCTGACAATGTCACTACTTTTGTTGGCACATTCAATGAGCTATCAGAAATACTTAATCAGGTTTCCCCTGCAGACATAGACGGTTAAATAGACGGTATAAATTTTTATTTCATTCCAGCGTACATACCACACTTCGGCGGCTTGTGGATCGCAAGGAGCCCTTTAAGCCTTCTCGGCCTCAAGGACAAGGCGAGCCCGCTTTTGATGTGGCTTCTGGGATGAGTTCTACGGGTTCTGCCTGGAGGAGACGGCGTATCCAGGGTTGCTGACATCCGCACTAGAAAGGGAGTTGTTCAACGCGCATTCAATACCATATGCCCTCTCCCGACTTCTAATGTTGAAGAGACTTCAACGGGGGGAGTATGTTAATGGCAATAACGCGGGTTCGTCCAATACCTATACACTATAGGTACATAAAAATATATATTTAGTCAGAAAGTGTTATAAAAGTGGGTTTGTTTAAAACCAGTTAAATAACAATTATCATTTAATATATTTTAGCAACAGGATTACGTTAAAAATCCAAATAACTTAATTATTACAGTATTCAAGTGGCATAGTAATAATAAGTAGCAAACAAAAAGATATAATACGACCAAATGAATGTTTCATTGTATTTCTGTATTGCATGGTAAAAAAGTGTCTTTTAAATTTGCAGTATTATAGTACGCTAGTCTCATTGTTTACGCTTTGATTGAATTGAATCTGAACAGATTATAATAATATTATCCATTTTAACCATTTTTTTGCGATAACTTGCGGATATGGGGCGCAGTAAAAATGTGAAAATCAGCAATGTTTATAAAGGAAGGTTTTATTAAAAATCGTCAATCACTTCCTGTCGCTAATACAATGGTGTCATGATGATATATCACTCAAAACCTTGGCAGATGCTCAAATCTCTGCACTTTGTTACTTTAGCTAATTACTAATATAATATCTTCATGCATCAAAATATTTAGAAATACAGTGATATATTAATTTAAATATAATTTGTTATACATACAATATTAAATTAAATTTTGTGTTTTTTTTTTAATCGCTCCATGCAAACAGGAATATCTGTTTAACACGGAGCGACCTGTGGAGTGTCGAGTCTCAAACTCCGTAGATTGTAAATTTTTGTTTCAATTCAATTCCTAATCAACATCATACATCTATAGAACATCCATCCATATATATCCATCTATCCTCACAACTTTCACATTTATAATATTAGTACTAGATTTTATTTCCAACTAAATTAATCTAATTAAATAAATTATTAAAATACAATAGAGAACCAAATAATAAACGAAGATAAATTAAAAATTAATACTGAAAAAAGAAGACTTATCTACAAATATATAATACGACTATTTCTAAAAATATCTATAAATAGAAAAACTTCCACAGGTCGCCCCCATCTGGCAGAGTACCTAGCAAACTGATAGCATTGCCTCGTTGGATAGCAATGGCTATCCGCTGTGCCAGCTAGTTCCCGGCTCTGGGGTTTCGGGTGGCTTCAGTAAGAGTATATTAGTTATATTATAAGTAAGTTATGAATATATTAGTTGTATAATATTAGTACATATTAATAATAATATGTAAACATGCAATTAATAAGGTAATGTGTAATAGTTATATGTGTAAGTATCGGTTATGAAATGAGTTTTATTTTTGAGATAATTTTCATATTCCTACTTTGTACGAAACCACTTGGTGGAAGATGAACTGAACTCGCTGTATTTTAACTAAAATTACCTATTTAATATCTGTTTAACATATATAACATATAAATCGCAATGAAACATTATATTATAGAATATATAATAATACTCCATTTTCATCATCAACATGGTGCTCTATGCAGTTAACAATAATTAACGAATTGCCCGTATTCGTTTGCCATATTTCTGTAGTGGATGTCTAAATACAGGTTGCGTGCTGTTGCAGTCACGCGACATCGCCTGCGCCGCTATCGACTTACACGCTGTACGATCTGGCCCAATATTTGTAAAGCCTATTCATTACCAGTTGATTTCATTGTTTACTCTTGTTATGCCTCTGATTTTAATTTCTTCCACTTATTTCGATAAGATTTTTTTATTATACCCTCGCAGAACCGTTGACCTGGATAATTATAAAGAAATTGTATGTTGTATGCGGCAAGTTGCTTGACAAATTGCTTCACCATTTTTGTTGGCAAAATTGTCTAGCAACCTTGCAGAATTGTCATTTAAACGGCCGATTTTCGCCGTGTTATCGCAATTCGCAGCTGTACATTAACTCCTACATATATAATATATAACTCCCCACACCGGTTTTCGGTGACGGTGGCCGGATTCATTGAAACCATGACAGTTACGCAGGAGTCATTTTATAGTGCCCAAGTGTGTGCGCAGTACACAAGAGCACTCTCTCTTCCTTACCTTTATATATTCTGTCTCGTAACCCAGTGAGACGGATAACCGACACGACTGGCGGGAGTTCAGGCGCAGGTCCGACTTTTTTTACATGCCCATCCGACGCATGGATCATATTTCTTGTCAGACAATCAGGTGATCAGCTTGCATTGTCCTAACCAAACTTGGAAACAACATTTTTTTTTTATTGATCCAATGCGGGAATCGAACCCACGACCGTGACGTCGAGAGCCAAGCTCTAACCACTAGACCACGGAGGCTGTATACCTACATATATTGTGTAGTTGTTTCTTACGCGACATATTGTGATGTCTTCATAAGCTTATGTGGTTGGTCGTCTCTGCTTGCAATGTAAGAAAGTCTTTAAACATACTTAGTTAATACTTAATTTTCAATTTATCATGTATTTTTCTTCCATTCATTCACTATTGATTTATATCTCGGAATTATTTTGCTAATCTATTCGTAATATAATAAAACATACTTCGCAAACAATTCTTAGTTGAAGCAGAATAAAATGTAGATAGGAAAGTGATTTCGAGTAGTGTTAATATAGACACGTCGCATCGACAGCGTCTGCTTCTTTTCAATTAGGTTGAGCTGGGATTGATGTCGACTGTCGAGGATCAGCGACTGCCGAGTGCCAGGGCGCTAGTCGAACGAATCGAGAAAATCTCATTTCGATCTAGATATTGCGCTCACATGTCGTACGAGAAGTTTTTTAATAATTTTGTGAAAAAAAAGAAACTATTTTAATAACGATTTTTTAAAATAAAAAGTCATGATATTTTCTGTCTATAATAATAAGAACAAAGTAGGAGATGGAAACGGATTTTTTAGTTCTACGAAAAACTTGCCCACATAATAAAATCCCATATCTAAACAATAGCTAGTACCGTTTAAGTGGTAGAGAAGGGTTTTTAATAACTATTTCTCTACTCAATCTTCTTAATTTTGAAGTCGGTACCAACAAATTTGAACGTGAGTTCTATAAAATATTATAGGATATTGCTGGTACCGACTTTAAAATTAAGAAGATTGAGTAGAGAAATAGTTAAAATTTTAGCCGAATTTAAAAGGTGAATTATTTAGAAAATATGTTTTATTTCATACTTTTTTGTGCATTTTTTTAAACAAAAAAATAATATTTTTTCTCTTTTTAGTTAAATTTATTATCTATATTATTATGAGCACATTTTAAGAAAGTTATAAATACAAAAAAGCCTTCGATATTCTCACTCTCTCGGCAAAACAAACTCGAGCGTTATTTCATGCCAGTTTTCTGAGAGGCCGTGGTATTTCCCCAAATAAGCATTGCCGATCTGCGGATTTATTAAACAATCACCAGTGATAATGATTAGATACTATATTATTAAATTATTATTATTATCTATTGTTATAGTCGGCGCCAAAAATGTAGCAGTAAGCATTATAATTGATATACTATAGTGATGATGATGATTACGAATATAATTTTGGAAATAGCAAAATTTCAAAGAATATCGGTGCACAAAATTCTAATGAGTAGTTAGTACCTATGTCATCATAATAATATGTTGGTGTTTCGTGTGAAGACGGTAGTGATGATGATGATGATTACTGTATGTGGTATGATGGCATATACTTGCAGTTCTGTAAGCAACGCCGGAATCCCCAAACATGTATCTATAAGGAGTCAGTAGTTCTGTTTAGTACTTTTGGATCCAGGGTATAATACCTTGGTGCAAAATCTTACTTTTAGGTAGCATATGTTTGGACTACTTCAGAAAAAGTAAAAATCACCATACGTGTCCATATAAATTTTGAGGAGTTCCCTCGATTCCTCATGGATCCCCATGATCAGGTCACCACTTTGATGTCAAAAGGAGCATTTTGGGATTATACTAAATAATTTCGAAAATCAGTCCACAGGGCAATCGCTCCGCCGAGTAATCGTTGAACATACAAAAATAATAATGAAAAAAAAAACAATTATATATACAGCCGAACGTATAACAGCCTCCTTTTTTGGAAGTCGGTTAAAAATTGCGCCAACAAAAAATTTATATCACGAATCCCACCAAGTAAAAGTGACTCACAAACATAATTGGAACACACTGGCTACGTCTGATTTCCGTAGCGAAACGTAGCGGAAAATTCGTAGCGCAGTCTCCAATTGTACATCTTTACGTGATTGGGGATCAATCAAGCCTACTGAATAACAGGAAGATCTAGCGAAAACGTCGGGAACAATATCGACGCAATGCCGATTAATGAAGGAAAATTCGAAGGAATATGTTAATGTAATGTATGGCGAATGTATACATAACCTGACACATTTTATTTTTTTACTTTTCCGAGTATCCAAGAGATTTCGATGTTTAAATAAATTACTAAATAGGAAGTATGTTGTACTTCTATTTGGCTCCTATAAGAACTTTAAAATATATGTTGAAGGTATTTTTCCTTTTTATGGTTCCGTAATAGTCACCCGTATTGTTTCGCTCTGTCCGTCCGTCTGTCGTCCGTCTGTCAGCCCTTCTAGCTTCTGTAATTATTAATATAAATGGATGAAATTATACATCTAAATTTAATGTCAAATATTCTCATATATACAATTATGAAGTATAATATGATATACATTTAATCAGTTATGATAACAAAATCAATTGTACTATAAAAGTAGGTAAGTACTAAAAAAATAATAACTACTCCAAAACTTAAAATGCTACAAAAAAAAGAAATCTCCCAGGTCATCCCCACCAGGCAGAGTACCTAGAAGGCTCAAAGAGTTTCCTCGCTGGATTGCGATACTTATTCTCTGGGCCAGGTAGGTGCCGGCTCTGGGGTCTCGGGTGGCCTCAATGAGTTTTTTGGAGATTTCTCCGAAAAGTTTGTGCGCACCCAGACCCCATGTACCTAAGGTTTCAACCCCAAACGGTTCAAATATGAGATCCCCACTAAGGTTCTCATATTTGCGCCGCTTGAGGTTTTCCGCCTGATTGGCGGCCGCACCTGCAGAACTCGAGGTGCCCTGGACATGGGACGGAGCAAGTGTATCGACGCAAGTAGCGTCCCATACAAGAGCCCGTCCCACTCTCCAAGGGACCAGGGTCATACCGTCTGGTCTCTTGCCATCGTCGCGCGCCAAACCAGAGGGTTCCAGCACAGCTGGCACTCCGGCGGTGACAAGAGCCCGACGGATGAGATCGTTTAGACAGTGATGTCGGGAGATGCGGCCGGCGCTTCGTTGACAGGACAGCCCGTGGTGTCCGAGGCTGTCCACATTTGCACCACAAACACAGCGATGGGGGACGACGTGGGGGGTGCCAAGACGCAGGGAAGTAGCTAACCGGAAAGCTGTTCGATCCAGCAATGTGCCCGTATTGGGTGACGGTAATGCTTGTAGCCAAAGGCCCGACTCCCACTTCTCCGCAGCTAAGAGGCGAGCCTGCTCCACAGGACTGGAGGACGTATTAAGAAGATTATTCCGTACCAGTCTGCAGAGTGGCTCGTCCCAGAGCCTTTGGGAAAAAGTATTGTCAGGCAATTCGCTACAAGCTCTAGTTACGCTCCAGGCGTCCTTGGCCTCGTCCAGAAAGGTAACTGTATTGGAGTAGGATGGGTGATGTAGTATTTTGGAGATAAGACTATGGTTCGCGTGGACTGAGGACAAGAAGGCCGGAAGCGATATGTCAGAAGGCTTTCGAACACCCAGGCCACCGAACCTAACTGGAAGCGTTGCCTGAGTCCATGCGCGGTCATCGAAATTTGTATTCAAAATAGTGGAGAGCGTTTGTCTTATGGTATCATCCAGCTGTTTGAGAAGTTGAGGGAACTTCCACAGTTGACAACACCGTAAGACATATGTCAATTTAGGTACGAAAATGCAAAAACGGATTAGGGTAAAGGCCATGTGACAGTTAATTTGGAGGAGGCGGTCTAAAGTTTCATTAAAATTTTGTAATTTGTTATCTAAGAAGTCCGGAAGAGATTCGTCTAAAATAGGTGAGCCCAAAAGGAAGAGCGAATCCTTGTCAATGACAGACAGTTGTGGAGCTATTTCTTTAAAGCTGGATATAATCGCGTTTCTATCCCCACAACGGTCTGGCACAAAAAGTTCGCACTTACCTAGGTTCAGCTGCAGACCTATTTTTTGGAACTCGCAGATCAGAGTGCGGAAGTCTGATAGTACAGTGGGTGCATCGCTTCCAAGGGTCCCATCATCCAAATACCAAACATTAAATTTTGAATCTAGAAGCTCGATGACCGGGTGTATAGCAAGGCTGAAGATTGCTGGACCTAGAGGGTCGCCCTGTTGGCAGCCCACTTCGGATGAGATGAGGTGGTCTTTGTAAATGAGTTTGGTGGGGTCGTTGTAACACTGGAGCATAAATGGTAAAATGGCAGGTGCTTTAGATTTAATTTGGGCCAACAAGGCGCCTCGGTCAACTGAGTTGAAAGCGTTTTTGATATCGACCTTCAGAAACACATCATCGCCTTGATTGTGGATAGCTGTCCTGAAAGAGTGAACGGCGGCCTCACAACCTCCTTTGCAGGCAAAACCGAGCTGTTTTGGCTGGAAGTATGACGCGAGGGAAGTTACCGATTTGCAAGCTAGTTTGGCTGTAAGGCGCCGGTATGTGGAGCCGACAGCAATCGGACGAATGCCACCATCTCTCTTCCTCAAGGCGCAGAGGTTAGCTCCATACAGAATGTCTACGATATCTGATGCGACCCCTCCACGTAGCATCAGGTTGCACAGATTCGTAAGTTCATGCAGGAGCTTCTCGCCGGCCTCCCCGCAGCAACCGCTGGTGAGGTCCTTCAGATGCTGAGGGGTGAGACCGTCGAGGCCGCCAGCTGAACCCGGAAGAAAGGACATGATGGCTCCGCGTACTTTTTCTTTCGACGTTTGTAGTGGTGGTAATGCGTCATCGGAAACTGTGAAAGGATTGGATTGTGATGGATGTTTGTTTTCCAGGGCGATGAGGGTTTCTGGGCAGTCGGGGGCGACCGTGTCATTGGAAAACAGGAGCCGCGCTGCACCCTTAATGTCTCCCTCACTTATTTTATTTTCCACAGTTTTCACGATGTTATGTTTGACCGTGGAATGTGGAGAAAAATTTGGGTTGAGGTTAATGTCCGAAACACAATTCTTTTTGATTCTTGAAGTGAGGGAGGCATTGTTGAGCGGATCTCTAGTGATATGCAGAAAACGGTAGGGAAAGGTGAGTAGATTTTCCCAGGCTTGCCTCGAGTTCTCCAGCACTGTGTGGCGTATCGTCTCGGCAAGCTTCTGGGCTACAGTCACTCTGGCACCCCTAGGGATCCGTCTTAGAACTGGTATAAAACGTTTAAATTTGGATATTTCTTGCCAGAAATTTGTTTCACAAATTGGGTTCGGAAGTGAATTGGTTATTGGGGGAATGACTGTTACAAGCTGTTTGTGGCATTTGCCTACGTGGATGTTCAAACCCCGCTGGCTTTTAAAATATCGGGAACAGTGGGAGCATTGCAACAGATTTCCAAGGACACGGTCGAAATATAAAGAGGTCCCTGCATCCTGGCTGCTTGACATAGGTTGGTAAAGATAAACTATAAAAGATAACTTATATAATAGAATAAACTATAGACAAAAAATTAAAAAACTGCTTAACTAATATTAAAAAAAACCTTGAACTATATTATGGTCATTTTCTGGGGGAATGTAGGCTTGAGCGTGGGACAGTTGGCTCACTTTTCGCAAAAAAATTAGCATACGGCTTCTCGGAGTTGCCTCGTTTCTTCCTCTGTTGCGGGCCTTGTTCCTTCCTCCGTTGCGGGTCTTGTCAGTTGTATGGGAGAATTGCTTGGGATATCTACTCACAGTTTGGCCCACTTGGGGCGCTGTAAATTATATTTGGTTCTACTGCAAATACTTAAACATGTATATTTATTTACTTTCGGCGTCACGTAAATTGGTTTTATCGATTTATTTTCAATATTTTGTTCAATTTATTTTAGGGTGACATGACAAATTGAAGAAATTATTAAACAAATTCAATTATTACTTTAAATATAGTGTACAGATTTCGGTTTTGGCATCATAAAATAATAATAATTTTATATCTTAGGGCTTATAAAATATTTTTCATCCCCATTTCACATGTATCCATACATGTGAAATGGGGATGAAAAATATTTTTTCATTCTACCCCATCATGTGGGGTATCGTTGAATAAGTATTTTAAAATAAATGCAAGGTTTCACACATGAGTTTTTTACAAAGTCAACCAATTTCGAGTATTCGGCCTACAAAGTGGTTTATAAGTTGGTCCCAACCCCTGGCATTTCTAAACTATGAGACTTAGTAACTTAGAAACAATTTTCCAAGCTGAAACTTTATGCTAAATACTCTTTAAGAAAATTATTTTAAACGAAATCGGACAGTAACTTTTGAAGTAATTTGAAAAAAAAAAAAAACAATTAAACGTTTATAGTTACGGAACCCTCCTTAAAAATGTCCTTATATGCTCTTGGTTAGGTTAGGTTCAAAAGCAATCATTTGATGCAAGTTTTACTTCTGCGACTTCGTGCAAGCAAAAATTTATCCCGGGGAACCGTAAATTATGCTGCGATAAAAGTAGCCTTTGTCCTTCCCCGTTGTCTTCTCTATATCTGTCCAAATTTCATCAGAATCGGTCGAGTAGTTTCGGAGCCTAATTTATGCAAACAAACATACATAAAAACAAATTTTTCCTCTTTATAATATTATATAGATGTAGGTATGGTGAAAGGTTAAGCCTCGTTTATATTTTGGTATGACGAAGATAAAAGACCATGATCCATGATTTAGCTACTCTATTTTAAGACCAAGGTCACATTTAACTCTTGTTTTCCTAATAACAAGCCCTATGTAAATCATTTTGAGGTTTCACCTGGAGCTTAACTTTATGAGGCGTTAAACAATATCTCATATAATCGCCCAATTATCGCTAATCGAAAATTGATGTGAGCGGCAATTTGCGAAATGTCACCGCCGATGAAATATCAACATTCGACATTTAAGGTTTTTATAGGTTTAAAATTGGATCAACTTAAGCGGGCCTAAAATGATTTTGATAAGGATTCTTAATCCTTGGCCATGGCGTTGTAATTAGGTATTTAAGATTATTTTTTATAGCAAACATGTTTGGTGTTTTTAACCGACTTCCAAAAAAAGGAGGCGGTTATTTGTATACAAAATATCTTTAATACGTTTAAAAAGTAACCTAAAACTTTCGCTAAGTTTTTCTCTACCTGTCTTTTTATACTATTTAGATTCTGGAATCCTAAGATGGCAGTGCCATAATTATAAAAATTATAACTAATCTATAACATAATTATAATATTATATTCATGATATGCGTTATGCAGTATAACAAAAACCGGTCAAGTACAAGTCGGCTTCGCGAACGGCGAGTTCCATACAAAACGGCAAAAAAATCACGTTGTTGTATCTTAGCCCCATTTAAATTAAATATTTTATTCTGTTTTTAGTATTTGTTGTTATAGCGGCAACAGAAATACACCATCTGTGAAAATTTCAACTGTCTAAGCTCAATATCGCGGTTCATGAGACACAGTCTTGTAACAGACAGATGGGCAGACAGATGGACAGACAGTGAAGTGTCAGCAATAGGGTCCCGTTTGGGTATGGAACTCTGAAAACATCTCTCAACATTTATTACATTCTGTTAACAAGAACATCCAATACAATGCAAAAACAAATGACAGTAACCGGAAAATCTTATGGCCGCACGATTTACCATATTTAGTATTTACCTTGTTTTCAACGTTCCTTCCTGTTCGTTTATAGGTAGGTAAATATTTTCCGAAGATTTACTTTTACGATTATGACGCTCGACTCAGCCGAAAGCTACTTGCATGTAAACTCATAACAATTTCGCAAATTTTTCAGTTTCATTCCATTTACATTGAGCAAATTACTTTGTTTTCCTGATATTGAACATTTAGCAAGAAAGGGTATACTTTGGGTAGTTAAAGTGAAATATGAATCACATTTTCACTCACAATAACTATAATATCGTGAAATGCAATATTCGCGTTAAACACCAGAAACTCTGCCATAAAAATCAATAAAGTATAAAACGGATTGTATTTTGTGAGGGTTTTCAATTTTACAGACGGCAATGAAAATTTTGGTAAATTTTATTGGGTCGTTCGGTCACGTTTCTCCAGAAGATCGTCTTCAAGTGTGAGATATTTCACGCGACTCGGCTCGGCGGATCGTTTTATGATGTCAGCGGAACAATATTTTTGGAGGACGATACATGTCACCACATGTTTTGTCCTGAAAGGATTTATAACTGCTATAGTTTTTAAATCTTATCAAAGTTGGGTGTTAGCATCGGTTATTATAAAATCAAATTAATTTTAATTCAATTTTCAATTCAATTTTTAATTCAATTCACACTGACGACCGAATACTTTAACGCTTTACGCTACTTAAAGACCCCTTTATAATACAGGATTTAAAACTTTATTATCATAACTAAGTAGATACAATATCAAAAACATTGACAGGACAAACTTAGTAGCCTTGTTCAGGCGCTTGCTTAAAATTACACAGTTACATTTTGTATACTTAATATATAACGTATACATTGTTCTGACCCGTCCTGCTCGATAGAATGAGGACAGCATGTGACTTGACTGCCTTTTAATATAAGTATATTTATAAGTATGTATTGTAGCGTTTGAATATCCAGCTATTATATTGATAAACACTTAGTTGTTATAAGTTAAGTCGATGTAGATCTTTTGAGGGGTTGCAGTTCCCATCATTTCCAATATTTTCTTCAATGAGACCAGTTTTTCAGATTTAATATTTACGTGATTTTGAAGTTATAAGTTTTAAAAAATTGACGATTCTTTATCCCTTTTTAATTTTTTCAAAATTTGTGCTTTTAATTTAACTGATTTTTATAAATTTTAGTAGCTTAAGAGCTGTTTTATTATTAATAATACCAGTGCCGCTAACTTCGAAAACTAAGTCGTAGTATAAGATTGAAAAATAAAAAATTCAATCTTCTTAATTTTTTGTACTTTTTTTTTGAGGCATACCTAAAAAAATAATATATGACAGGTACTCTATTCTATTAAGAATAATAAGATTTATTATAATTAATGAATAGCTAGACATAATCGAACAAGTTGCCGCTCGACCATGATGAAACTATGATGAAAATCGCATCGTGCGCACGCACAGAATATACTCACCTGTAAATACGTAGTTCAACCACATATTATGCAACACAATCGTTGCCGTCACTTCCTTTGAGTTTTAATATTTTGAGTAAAGTTGTAAATTAGTGCAATGGAAAATGTTTAGAAACTGTTCGAGCAGGAACTTTGTCGATATTACAGTGTTGTGTACCTATCCCTGAAGAAATTCCAATACTTTATACTGCACTGCCATACTTGTAGAGTTCAATGTAAACTTATCAAAGCCTAGACACGTAGATTAATAACACTAAATAAATAATTAAGTCGTTGGTATGTTATAATTTGTGACCAGCATAGTTTGTTATTTATATTCAGTATTCACTATTGATTTTCCAATTTTTATTTCGGTTTATAGTTACGCGTAACAAGTAACAGCCAGTGAAAATGACAGATCAAATAAAAACCTTTGTATTTCAACACCATATGTTTTTGTAGGCCAACTTTTGTTAAGGATTTTGAGAATATTAGAAAAATTCTGAAAAAAATTGGGTATCAACCATTTTCATTAGATTTCAAAACATAAAATATGTCTGCCGCAGTGTTTTCCAACGATAGATAGTGATTTACTTGGATCTGTGACTGAAATAGCGGATAGCTGAGGGCTGCGTAAGATATGAGAAGATGGCGTTTTTTGTAGGAGTTTTAAGTTTAGCAGTGAACGGCAACTGAAGGCGGATGATGATTAATTACTTAAGACGATGCATGTATTTAAAAAAAAGGTGTTGTTGATGCGTCTTATCATTTCAGTAAAAACTGCCGCCCATGCAGTGCAGTGTTTTTCGCTTAAAATAATACAAAAAAAAATGATAGTATTACTTTTATTGTATTATTTTAAAAGTAAAATAAAGTAATACAATAAAAATAGATACATAGTAAAAAAATACATGAAAAATAATTCAATTAATGTGTAATACAAAGTGAACGCAGCTAGTTTTCTTCATGAGTTATTTGGAATGTAGTGAATAGGGGTGCATGACAATAAAACTAAATCACTGTGGCTCTTTTGTGCCTCACCGGCGCCGGCGGAGAGCATATGTGAGGGGACAACTTGGTCCATCCGGAAACAAAACAAACTGGATATTATAATATCTGCGAATACTACATTCTGATTTTATCTTTAGTGACAAAAGTATAATAAAATCTTTTTTATATTCTTTTATTTGATATGAAAAACAAAATTTGGGCGGGGAGTAAATTTTGCCTTTGGTTAGGGGCCTATTTGTGTGAATATAGGTAGTAGTAGATTGCTACAGTTAGGTTCGTACAATTGTTTTTTTTTCTTTTTAATCTCATTGTGTGTACCATCCAAGACGTACAGTATCGACAAAGTTCCTGCTCGACCCGTTTCTGAATACTTTCCTTTGAACTAGGACACCTTAAATATATTTAAACACAAAGAAAGTGACCGCAACGACTGCAGACGTGGTTGAACTACGTCTGCGTGCGCACGATTCAACGGCGCTGTTAAGCGATTTCCATCTTATGCCTGGTCGTGCGGCAGCTTGTTCGATAGTACATAAAATATTAGGTTATTCATCCCTTTATCAACTTACCTAAATAACACAGCCTTCAAGTTACTTCAAGCCTCTAGGAAAATCGTAAAAATTTCTCGTATTTGTGACCGGAATATAGAAACAATCAATGGAGTTACGTCGCGGGCCAAGTAAATTGAATCGCCGGGCCCGGAACCGGACATGCTTCTCCTTCACCGCTCCTGAGTACAACACTACCTGCCTCGCTTATTTGGAAAATAGAAAATACTTTAAGTTCTTTCTATGATATACGTTCATCCGTTCAAGCGCTATATATCATTGCAGCAACATCATCTTCGTTTTTATGATCCAAATTTGAATTGTTTTATAATTCACAGTGATGGATAAGTGTTCGACCAGTACGTTCCGATTATTGTCGGAAATATTTCACAATGTCTCCTTCGTTTGCTTCGACAGTTCCAAATACTTAAGTAATTTCTGTGACTTAGTTGATAAAAGTTAACCTATTAAAATTGGGATCGTGAGGCACATAAGTACATCAATAACATTAGCATTTTCTGGGGCGCGCTAGGCTCTTTATTAATCAAATTTATCAGCGACGTTTTTCCAATATTCATAAAAATCGAGTGCTGTCAAACCTCTCCAAACGTTTATGGGAATATCAACATAGCATGAATCACTTTTTTTGAGGGCCATTAAATATAGTCTCCACCGTCAGTAGCTGACCCGTAATTGTGGCAGAAACGACTGTCTTTTATTTTAGACCCCGAGGACTGACATTTAAAGGGGTTTCTTTGTGATAAACAAAATTATCCTCGATTACACTTCCCTGATCCCTCGTTATTTTTACGAACCATGAATTGTTGGTATTAATAAAATTTACCTACAAGGAAAGTGCGTGATATTTTTGAATGTTACCCGGAGAAAAAACCTACGTACCTATTACCTAAACAATTCTCAAATGACTATAAGACAAGAGCAAGACGTGCCATTGTTATACGACAGTTTAAGGCTCGCAGGTAGCTTGGGAACTTCCGTAAGTGATTTATTTTATTTTTGTTTTAAAACGACTTCATCTTTCTTTACAAGTATTTCACAAAGTCAAACAAGATTATCAAGAGTACTTAATGCATGTAGTTTCAGGTACTTGTGAAAAATATTTACGTCTATTATGTATGCTGTAGAGTGTAGACTTGTACACAAGTTTTAGGCTTTAGGGATTCTGACATGGCATGTGGCATGACGTATAAAACGTAAATAAGATGACAACATACTAAATGTTATATTTTTATCTTATACTTTAAACGAGCTAATCTTGTATATATACCTAGTCTTGCCATAAATACTGAAACAAAGAAAAAAAAAATTTCTATTGCGAATAACATTTATTACTTTTACAGTCTGTTAGTTTCATACATAAATATAAAACAATTTAAAATATAAAAAGCTTTTTCGAAGTGGTCTCCATTGGCTGCAATACAGTCCTTGAAACGCTGAGGGCAGTTATCAATAGAAGCACGCACTCTTTCCATGGGAAAATTCTTCACTGCCAATCGTACGGATTGTTTTAGGGACTCCAATTTATAATGGCGATTAGAGCAAGCCGTACTCTCTAAAACTGAGCATAAATCATAATCCAGCGGATTAAGCCATCATCCAACGATACTATTCGCAGATGACACCACTCTCATCGTCAAATGTAATGACAAGGACACTTTTGAAGCTGAATTAAATTCTACTCTAGAAAAAATAATTAAATGGCTTGATAATAATAATCTCAAAATCAATATTAACAAAACACAGCTAATTCAATTTCAAACTTACAAAAGTAAAAAATATAACTTAAATATACAATTTGACAGAACAAATATTTTGGAAGTTGACTCAATTAAATTTTTAGGACTCATGCTTGATAAGAACTGCAACTGGAAGGCCCATATAGATTATGTGTGTAATAAGCTGGACCGGTTCGTTTATGCTTTACGTAGATTACGTCAGACGGTAGGTGCTGAGGCGGCACTAACCGCGTATCACGGCTATGTATCATCGGTCCTCTCTTACGGTCTGCTGTTGTGGGGTAATTCGGTAGAAATCGAAAAAGCATTACGTATCCAAAAAAAATGTGTGAGAGCTATTTGTGGTGCCTGGTATTTGGATAGCTACAGACCACTGTTTAAAAAATTACGTTTGTTACCACTAGCCTGTATGTATATTCGAGATCTCTGTATCTTTGTTAGGCTACATCCAGAATACTTTAAACAGAACTCAGAGGAGGGTAGGAAAAATGAAAGATATAAATTTAAACTGTACCGCCCTTGGTGTAACTTGAATTTATACAGAGATAATGCATACATACAAGCTATACAGATATTTAATAATTTACCTAATCAATTCAAGGAATTGCCTACAATTTATAAATTTAAAAGAAATCTGACATCTTGGCTTATAGAAAATAGTTTCTATGACATAAATGAATTTATACTACAGAACAAGAAATGACCTGTATCAATTAGTCAATATTATCAAAAATCTTAAATTCATTAGATTAAGTGCAAGCAATATTATTGATAAATAAAAATAAAGTTGACATTTATTTATATGGCTTTGAAGTGATTTTTAAATTATAATACATTTGACATTGAACTTATTTAATTATTTATCTTGTGACCTAAAATATTTTGTGACCTAATGCATTCTCAAATTAACATTTTAACTATTTTTATGATTTTTAACTTTATTATTTTAATATATATGTAATAAACTTTCTGTTAACATAATGGTCAACTATATTTTATAAGTAGACTCTGGAGATTGTATATTTTAATTTCACACACCATGCTATCATGGTAGAATGTATGTTTTTTCTTTAAACTTACCATCTGCATATGTAATACTATGTACTTACTACATTCAGTGAATAAATGATTTGATTTGATTTGATTTGATTGATAAGATCGGGACTAGACGACGGCCAGTCTTCAGCTCTGATGAAGTCCGAAACGTTCGTTTGCAACCAAGACTGCGTAGTCTGAGCTTTATGACCCGGCGCCGAGTCTTGCTGGAAGGACCATTCTTGGTTATTGAACATGGTGTTGTTAAGGGGCTTCACTACCTTCTCAAGAATGGTATTTTGATACACTTGTGCCGATGTTTTGATACCTTTTTCACAAAAGTATGGCTCAGTCACTCCTTCATAGCTAATCCCCACCAAACCATAACTGAAGTCGGATAGTGCCCATGTTGCACTCTGTCGACTAATTGGGAAGCTTCCTTAGAGCTTTGAGCATAAATACGGTCATTTTGTTTGTTAAAATGTTGCTCAATTGTAAAAAAATTCTCATCCGTAAACGTACCGCTTCAGTAGTTGTTTCGATTTGACCACCCTATTCTTTTTAAATTATCAGTTAAGAAATGACCAGTACGTCTCTTGTAGGCTGCAAGTCCTAGGTCATCTTTGAAAATACGCGACGTGGTTCTAGGTGCTATCTTCATCTACCGAGATAAAATCTTTTGCTTTCGGACAGGATTTCTTAGAATTATTTCCCTTACTGCTTTGACCACCTTTTTCATACGAACACTACGTGGACGGCCAGATCCTTTTCTGTCACAAACAGAGGAGGTCCCATTGTACCTATTAATAGCCCGGTAAACAAACATTTTACTAATACCAAGTGTATGGAGAGTTTTAAAAATTGCATTTGGCTCCATACCTACTTTGTGTAATGCAATCACAGCGATTCGGTTCTCTTTATCACCCCACTCCATTTTAATATCGCGAAATATTGTACAATGTATTGGCGCCAAAATGAGAAAATCCAATGAAAGTGACAGATTCCAAATTCAATGTAATATTTTGTTTATTTTCAATTGTAACAGTATTTATGGCCAGACTAAGTATATATAATCGTAATCTCGGAAATGGCTGCAAGTATTACCACGAAATTTAGTATGCAGGGAGTTTTGAGAGAGAAAATTCGATCTAGCTAGGTCGTTTCCCTGGGAAACTGCGCATTTTTAAGCTGTATATGTTTTTTCTTTCATCGTGCAACAATATATATAATATAATAATTTATAATATAATAATTTCGACTCTGTAATGTCAGTCGGTTTGGCAGTTTGATGAATAGCGTATGTATATAATTTTTGAATTTTCGAAAATTCGGAAATACCATAGAAACCCACACATTCAAACAATCATATTGTTTGAATGTGTGGGTTTTGGATTGTAATTGTATTATTGCAGGTTTTATTTAGCAGAATACTGCTAAATAAAACCTGCAATAATACAATTACAATCAAGTCTCGACACGCTAAAACTGTCTAACCGGTATTCTCGTAAACGTCAAAGCAGCATCCCCTTGTTGGTCCAAACGTCACAAAATCAGTTCATGACAACAAGCCGCTTCACTTATAATACAATCAAAGTAAATTAAAAGTCTACTTTAAATACGAGAATTGAGGTTTAGATCTCCGAGCTAAGCTCGGTTACCCAGGTACCTACTAATCCATTATATGTGAAGTCTGCCACGTTCAGTAAAAAACTACCTACACTAGTTGAGTGTGGTGACTGGTGGTTAACATTGACGAAACATTGAAGCTTTGAACACAACTTTTGTTGGATACTACAGAGTAGGGGCGTGATAACGTAAGTGATCGATGACGAGATGAGGATAATTTTGATCTACTGGTTGGTAACTACACACACCGGCATATTTAGCGGAACATAAAATAAAGGTTTGATATCAGTATCATATAAGGTTGCTGGCTGGCTTATACGTCATTTAATTTAAAAAGAAATATTTTCAAATTAAGAAAACAACTGAACTGCACATTTTATGCAATTGTTTTAATTTTATTCAAATACACCTTATCTGGAGCGAACTTCAAGTATTTCTTCCTTCTGAGTTTGATTTAAAATTTCATTGAAATACTGTTTTTTATTAGTTTTTTTTTAATCGCGTATTTTTTTGGAGTTGAGGACTGAATTATGCCTGACTTAGCCCCAACGGAGATTGCCAGGGCACTCGAAATGCGAAGAAATGGTCAAACCTACAGAGTGATATCCAGAGATCTTCGTCTATCAGTTTCAACGATCCATCGCAGTATCCAACGGTTCAGGGAGACCGGTACTTATGTGAGAAGAGCAGGAAAAGGCAGAAAAAGACGCACTTCGAGTAGGGATGATCGTTTCATTCGGCTTCGTGTACGTAGGAACCCCCGTTTGACCGTTGACGGCCGTCCAAGCCCGACATGAGTTAGAAGCAGTGCGTGGTGTAACCGTAAGTGAGCGTACGGTACGAAGAAGGTTCGAAGAAGCTGGTTTAGGTTCATTTGTGCCCGCCAAGGCTCCAAGGCTCGAGGTAAATCATCGTAGAAACAGGTTAACTTTTGCTCAGGAACATCGACTTTGGAACGCGGACCAATGGAGTAAGGTATTGTTTAGTGATGAGTGCTGAATTCTCTTAAATCAAATTGACGGCAGGCAAAGAATATACAGACGCAAAGGAGAACGATACATTCAGACAAATTTTGAAACTACAGTTGCATACGGTGGTGGATCAATAATGGTTTGGGCGGGCATTTGTTTGGGAGCTCGCACAGACTTGGTAGTGATTGACAGAGGGAGTCTGACTGCAGACCGTTATATCAGAGAAGTTTTAGAAGAAAATGTCGTACCGTTTGCCCCATATATCGGTGACGATTTTATGCAGGATAATGCTCGGCAGCATACCACTCGGGTAACTCAAGCTTATCTTAATGATATGAATATCACTGTTATGGAGTGGCCGGCGAGATCACCGGATATGAACCCAATAGAGCACGTTTGGGACTTGCTGAAAAGAAAAGTTAAGTCCAGAATTCCAGCTCCTGCCAACGTGGGTGAACTGCGAATCGCCGTAGTTGAGGAATGGCGGAGACTGTCCCAGGAGATCATCGATAACATCATTCTCAGTATGCCTAGACGGGTAGAAACTTTAATAAGAGCACGTGGAGGAAATACGCGATATTAATAACCATTTTTCTAATTTAATTAATTGTTATTTTAATATTAATTTTCACTTTTCCCGGTTACATGAAAAGTTCAAAAATGTACAATTTTTCACAAATAGCCTTTACTCGCAAAATCTGTTCTTAATGTGATCTCATTTTAAGTAAAACAAATGAAACTTTAAATAAAAAAAGAGGTGTAGTAAGTAGATTTTAAAATAAAACCATATTCTTTTAATTATGGACCTTTTTTTGTGTTCCGCTAAATATGCCGGTGTGTTTAGGTGAAAGTTTGTAAAGTGTAGACTTACGATTAAATATTACGTACTCATTCACAAGGTGAGGGTCAATTCACATCGAAACGTGACGCGACGCAACGCGGCGCTGCATTTATAAGATAGCACTTCAACATTGGATTTTATATACTACGCAATTAGATACACGTTTCAATGCAATTAGATATGAGTTCGAATTCCGAGCTGCACCGCGCTGCGCGGCTCGACGTTGTCTCGCTTCGTTATGAACTGACCCAAGGGACCCAATTGATCTTTATTTACTACATAAAAAGATACACGTTTCATATGACATCAGTCATACACTGCACATGCGTGCACACACACCTGACATGCGAACTCTTACGATGAAACGTGTCGACGGCGCCTACGTACCTTATTGTAACTGCAAAATGGCATTTTTTTAAATTACTGTTTTGGAGTCTATATACAGGTTTCTTTAGTATCACGTTCAAAAAATTAAAAAAACCCATTGTAAGTGCGTTTTTTCAGTCGTATTTTATTGTAACATATGAGTCTGTCCGACCAATACCAACGTCTGCACCTGAGTGTGCAACAAGGCCGTAACTGCCACTAACGTGAGTGTTCGCCGCAATATACGTGCGTCATTTATTTTTAATTTTTAATTGTTAGTTACTTAAATATGTTGTATCAATTATCATTCTTATTGTTTTTCTTGAATTAAAAATGTTACTCAGTCACAACTGAATAAAGTATTGAATCGGGCAGATCCGATTGCTAAAGATGGATTTTCATATTCCGAAAATAACGTATGTGGCAGTTCCGGCAGTTTATATGGCTTTTCTTTAACGTATTTGTATCGAATCTGACAATTACAATAATTAACGTGGTATTTAAAATTCTGATATTTATCGATAGTGCCACTTACGATTGTTTTGGAGGATTTTTTTACAGTTTTTATACAGATTCGAAAAAAGTACTTATGTAAAAATGTATTTTATGTTTAATTATAGCGACGAAATTTATTTTCTGTATGAAAGTAATATTCAGTTACATATTTATTTAATTTACCTTCTTTTTGGAATAATTTGAAGGAGTTGGTGGGTGATGAATAGAAGAATGATGGATAGAAGCTAAGCACAAGAGGTTTTCACAGTTTTAAAATTTCGTCAGCAAGTTTTAAAGTTTCAGGCAACAAAAGCCCCATCCCCGTTTTTTTTTAAATACTTAAACGACGAATTTGTTAATAAATCTTTGTCAGATACTTTTAAAAGATTACTTGACAGAAAATGTCTAGGTCAACTGACAGTTAAAGTATTTTATGAATGAGGAAGTTGAAAAACTTATGTCAGTCATTTTCTTACCTACTTATAATTAAAATGTAATATAATGAAATATAAGGGCAACTTATAATATATCACTTTGGAGGCCGATTACTCGAAAATGGTTGACTATGTAAAAAGTCATGTATCAAATCTTGAATTTATTTAAAAATACCTATTAAACAAACCCCACACGATGGGGTAGAATGAAAAAATATTTTTCGTCCCCCTCTTTACACGTATGGAGAGCCACCCCTAAAATATTAAAATATTATTTTTTTATGATGGCAAAACCGAAATCTATACACAATCTATAAGAATACCAAATTTCATCCATTTATATTATTCATAATTACAGAAGCTACAGGAGCGGTCAGACAGACATACAGACAGACGGATGGACTGAGCGAAACTATAATGTGTGCTTAGATCTTTAAAACTACGCAACGGATTTTGATGCGGGTTTTTTTATTAGATTCAAGCGGAATGTTTATATGTTTATATGTTTATAATATGCATAATATAGTAGAGAAATACTGATAATTTTAGAGGTTTCTAATGTCGTAAATAAACACATTTTTTGCTCTTACATTGTAAACGCTGGCTGAACCCTACTAGATAGATCAAAATAATGTACTACAGTATTGTACACTTTAAAAAGGTCTACAAAAAAGTTCGTGATGGTATATGTCTATCTCTTAGGGATAATCCACAATAACCATATTTTATCCTTTACTTTTTACGAGAAATAATGGCTTATTTACGAAGCGATTTTAAGCAATACAGCATTAATCCTTATCCAATTAAGTACCTTGAAAACATTGTGCATTTAATATAGATCAATATGGCCCGTTACAGTATGTAATTTAAATGAATATTTTCGAAGATATTAGGTACTTAATATATATATATCTGTAATAATCATAGCGGTTTACTTATTAAAACTAGCGGCCCGTGTCCAGTTCCTACATAAGTATGGTATTTTCAGAAGCTATTTAGACGGATACAGTATGATCCTTATCAAATTAAATACTTTACTCGCTTTAAGCATTTTTTAAACCCATTTTTTAACACATTATAGTAGTAGGTTTAAAAACCATACAGTTTAAATGAATATCTTATATTTAGAAGATATTATCGTTAAATTTATATTCAAGCGCGAAAAATATATATCAAGCGGTATCGCACGTCGCGTCGAGGTGATAGGGTCCCGTTTTTACTCTCTAAGAACACTTTCCACGCGGGTATATCCCTATATAAATATATGTGATATATGTGATATACTTGAAATAAATATATACTGCTGACCCGGCAAAACAACATTTGCCGGGCCGGGTAGTTAGTTAATAATGCCAAAAACAAAATCTATACGCTATCTGTAACGGTACCAAATATCATTCAATTATATTGATAATAATAAAAATTATAGAACTTAGAAGGGCGGACAGACAGACAGGCAGGCGGACGGACAAAACTAAACTGAAAGGGTTACTTGTAGTTACTTCGGAACCTTAAAAAACCTGTAGTCTCAAAAAGTTAAGTATACTTCGTAAATAATGGTGAAGATAAAACATAACGTCTCTCTTACATAATCTTTATTTGAATATTTGACTGTAGGTATGTTCAATATGCGGTTATAATAAAGTTTATTCTCGGTCGCTGGTGTCATTATGGGTGCTACAGTCGTAACCCCTTGATGGTGGCCATAACTTGTTTATGATTCCATAACGTTTACAATTAGAAAGCACAAGAAATGCATAAATTACATCGCAAAATTCCGACCAAGTAACTATATAAGGTTAAGTTAAGGTCCATGGTTATTACCCAACCTTTACAAGCAAGAAGTCTAGTATTATTATTATCATATTATGTATGGTTATCGATTCTGACTTCCCCGCTGCCGAGGCAAGGGTCTCTCACCGCGAGGAGGATACGGATGTGTTCCACTCGTAACTATTTCCTTCACATTTTGAGCGTCTGACGTATAGACCTATACAATAATATAGTCGAAGAATGTCGAGGAAAAAAGTGCCCATACTTGAACTGCCCCACTTTTGGGGTTGTTTAGGGCAGTTGAGATATGACATTTGTCATTTTGACATTTTGACATTTGCTTCCCCAGTTTATTCAGTGGCGCATCAGTGCGCATATATTTGACAAAATCTTCAGAAATCTAGATGGCTACTTTTTCTTGTATGAATACTTTTTCTGAAGTAGTTATCATTCATTATATTATTAGTAATATCATTATTCTGACGTACATTTCAAAAATCAGAAAAAAGCTTCATTGGCACCCGAACTCTTTGCACTACAAGTAATCTATCCCTAGGGTACAAATTAACGGCGCTGTATCTGAGTCAATTTCTTGGAAATAAATGAATCTACTATTCTCAAATAACAATAAAACTAGTTAGATTTTATAATTTGGCATAATTTCACTGTCGTGAACATAAGTCGTGGTGCCGGGATTTATGCCTCAATTACACGCGGTCTGTCCGCAGTCACACCTGGTCTTGCTACAGGATTATACTAACGAACAACTTTATGGCCAGGTATGATAAACTGTGATAGTTAGTACTTAGTAGCTATTGAAAATTGTTTGGTAAAAACTAATCCAGAGCTTCAACTGCAAAGTGAGAACCCACAGTTTAACAATTGCAATGTGTAAATAAAGTTAAGCGACAATGTGCATACCAAAACAAAATTAAAAATTTATGTGACTCCCGAAATTTCAAAGCGAGCGAGCTGATGCTAATCACTCTAGATCGTGACAGCTTTCAAAAACAAAAAAAAAAAACTAGATCAAAATTTGTTCATCCGTTTCGGAGATACGGTGCTACAGAAAAAACACACACACACTTACACACTCAGACTCGTCAAACGTACAACATGCTGGGACTGATTTGTGCTGTTATTGCTAAGAGCGTACCCAGGATTTCAGCTAGGGGGTATTTCAGCTCATACCTGTTTCGAGAAGATGGTCGGTCTGGTCGGTCAATATATATATTGAAAATTGGAAAATTGACGTTTATTTTATCTTCTGGGGGGGGGGAGCTTCCCCCCCACCTGGGTACGCCCATGGTTATTGCAATATTTCATAACTAATAAGATGTAGCTGAGTAGGTACTTTTTCATTTCAGTAAATTAACTTTCCAGTCACAACAAAAGTTAAAACAAGTTTGACAATTAAAAATGGCGCGAAACCGCGTGCGCTCGTGTGTGGCTACGGATTAAATACTTTTTAATAAACCCTCAAACTGTCTAGACAACGTCAACTCTCACGTGGATTTGGCAAAATAATGAAATATTTCACAATCTCTTAATAAGTGTTGGATAGATTAATCGGAAGTTTTGACGCTACTTACTTTACAACAAGCGACAGAGACAAAACATGCAAATAAGCTACCTGACATTTATTCAGTGGATTATACAACAGGTCCTAATTCTAATTAAATAAGTAAAGGCATTAATTACATTATAAAATAATATCGTTGTATAATCTGAGGCGATAATGTATATGTGTATAGACTATAGTATCAAAAAAGTATTTTAAGAAAAGATTATGAATTTGAATACTGAATTATCAGAAGTTATAAATCAAAATGTATGTTCTTCAGAGATTCTCGCTTCACAACTCACACAGTCAATTTGTCAAAGAAAGTCACGACAAAGTAAAAAGAGGAATTGGCTCCAAATCGTATGATTTAGGAAAAAATATTTAACATTTATGATTAAGTACGATCTAATTTGAATGTTAGAGAAACGTGTCTTGCCTGCTACTTCGTAAAAATTCAATAGCTTATCTGTTAGATTTTTTTTTATTATTTTTTTTTATTCATGTGTTGTGTAGTATTTATTAAAATAATTTATACAGTGCTTTATACGTACATACTTATAGTCTATTATTCTACACAAAACAAACATTCATTATTACTAAGTAATGAACTTGAACGCACAAATTTCGGAGATATTTACAAAAATGTTTTATCGTCGTGACGTCACAGTTTTACTAACTGTATGTAACGACTTTATTATGGAACGTTTTCCGAGACTTGCGAAATTTTGTTAACAAATCGCTGTGAAAATATTAATTTTTTAAATATCCTCTGGGAATATTCCTAATTTTTTTATTGCATAAATGAAGACTACTCTTAAATATGAATATATATTTAAAAGTAGTCTTCATTTATGCAATAAAAAAAATACTGTCTAGCTTATTATACTTAGTCTGGCCATAAATACTGTTACAATTAAAAATAAATAAAATATTACATTTGAATTTGGAATCCGTCATTTTTATATGATTGTTCATTGAATTTTCTCATTTTGACGTCAATACATTGTACAATATTTTGCGATATTAAAATGGAGTGGGGTGATAAAGAGAACCGAATCGCTGTGATTGCATTACACAAACTCAAAAACTCCATACTTAAGGAGCCAAATGCAATTTTAAAACTCTCCATATGCTTGGTATTAGTAAAATATTTGTATACCGGGCTATTAATAGGTACAATAAGACCTCCTCTGTTTGTGACAGAAAAAGATCTAGCCGTCCACGTAGTGTTCGTACGAAAAAGGTGGTCAAAGCAGTAAGGGAAAGAATTCGAAGAAATCCTATCCGAAAGCAAAAGATTTTATCTCGGGAGATGAAGATAGCACCTAGAACCACGTCGCGTATTTTCAAATATGACTTAGGACTTGCAGCCTATAAGAGACGTACTGGTCATTTCTTAACTGATAATTCTAAAAAGAATAGGGTGGTAAAATCGAAACAACTAGTGAAGCGGTACGCAAAGGGAGGTCACAGAAAAATTTTGTTTACGGATGAGAATTTTTTTACAATTGAGCAACATTTTAACAAACAAAATGACCGTATTTATGCTCAAAGCTCTAAGGGAGCTTCCCAATTAGACGACAGAGTGCAACGTGGGCACTATCCGACTTCAGTGATGGTTTGGTGGGGTATTAGCTATGAAGGAGTGACTGAGCCATACTTTTGCGATAAAGGTATCAAAACATCGGCACAAGTGTATCAAGATACCATTCTTGAGAAGGTAGTGAAGCCCCTTAACAACACCATATTCAATAACCAAGAATGGTCCTTCCAGCAAGACTAGGCGCCGGGTCATAAAGCTCGGTCTATGCAGTCTTGGTTGGAAACGAACGTTTCGGACTTCATCAGAGCTGAAGACTGGCCGTCGTCTAGTCCCGATCTTAATCCGCTGGATTATGATTTATGGTAAGTTTTAGAGAGTACAGCTTGCTCTAAACGCCATGATAATTTGGAGTCCCTAAAACAATTCGTACGATTGGCGGTGAAGAATTTTCTCATGGAAAGAGTGCGTGCTTCTATTGATAACTGGCCTCAACGTTTAAAAGACTGTATTTGCAGCCAATGGAGACTACTTCGAATAAGCTTTTTATATTTTTAATTGTTTTATATTTATGTATTAAACTAACACACTGTAAAAGTAATAAATGTTATTTGCAATTTGCAAAAATTTTGTTTTTTTTTTTTGCTTTGTTTCAGTATTTATGGCAAGACTATATGTAGGCGCGGTATAGGTATATGTAGGCGCTTCCTTTTTTCCGCAGCTCCGCCCGCGTAAATATGCGTCTCACGGGAACACTGTACTTTTTAAAAAGAAGCCAGTTTTAATCCAGAGCCTAAACTACTGTCATAGCAAATTTCATCGAAATTCGTTCCGTAGTTTTTGCGTGAAAGAGGAACAAACATCCATCCATCCATCCTCACAAACTTTTTACATTTATAATAGTAGTAGGACTAGGATTAGGCAAGTTGGGAAAAACATGTAGGAATTGTATGAGATTGCAAATGTTAGGAATGTATGGAATTTAAGAAGGAATCACAGTTTATTATGATTTTTGACTTAGGTTAAAAATATTATACCTATCCAAGAACAAAATCTTTTAAGGAGCAAATAATTCTTACACGCAAAGCTACTGGATAATGTATATTTAGATTTGAGAAAAACGTTATTCTGAAGATAATTAAAAGTTAATAATTAAAAATATGCTAGGTAGGAAGATTAATAGTAATAAGGAATGAATACCAAACATTTAGGTATTTAACAAGAAAATTATGAGAAATACGGATAAAAGTTTCGCCATACGATGGAGACGCCGATTAAAACTTTACGGCAGATTGTAAAAAATATGGCGTCCCATAACTATAATATAAAACATTATCGATATCGTAGTGGCCATAAAATTCCTTTAATTAAAGTTTTCGTTTGTTCGTTCCGTGAAAGTTCTTAGATATATTAATAATCCGAAACTTAAAGCGTTATAAGATTTAAGTGCAAAATATAAAAAAATATATTGGAGTAGAAAATATAAGTTCACGATCACGGCAAATGTGAAATGAATTATTATAAATTGAAATATCCTTTTTCTCTATTAGTCGTGAGTCTCTATAATAATAATAAGTACAATAATGATAAAGTTTACTGAACAAAAACAATACGATATATAATTCTCGTACTATGTAAAAGCCATAAATAATTACAATTGTCATTGGGAAATGTTTATTTAATATAAAATAATAACGTAATATAAGTTCTTCGGATACTTACCACGGGGCCAGATAGATATTATTTGCATGCATATCGATTGGCAAATGTTGATTAGTCGTACTGTTTATAACGCCTGTAAAACAATAAGTTAAAAATCTATAACCCAATTACGTAAAAAAGGGGTCTAAAAAGGCCGAAACAAGAAAATAATTCAGATAGAAATCCAGAAATGCATAGGTACAAAACTAGTCAAGCTTGAGCCGTGGTCGATACTGCGATTCAGAAATATGCAAGACCCGTATAGTGACGTCTATCGAACGTAGTAATAAAAGTCCTAATAATTTATTTCACCTGCATGTTTTAATTAAAAACGGATGAACCGATTAACCGATTTTAATCTAGTTTTCTTTGTTTGAAAGCTGACATAATGGAGACTGTTCTTTAAGCTATAATTCATCATCATCAGCTCATTAACTGCTTGACAATTCAAGGGTTATTTAATTTTTTTTATTTTCTTATGTATTGTCTATAATAAATTATATTTATAAAATAAAATATATTTTATGATGGTACAATTATATATATTATATATAAATTATATATTTATATTATATTATATTACGTAATGTTCGAAATTTGGACAATTGGGTTGTACGAATTGAACGACCGCATTTTAAACGTACTTATATTATGACTTAAACGATATGATTTAATATAATATATATACATATTTGTAATGTGCATGTCAAGGTCTTTTGATACCAACGTGATGCTTATCTCGGTTTATTTTTTGTAGGTGTTAGAATATTAGGTCTTATTTTCAAAAAAACAAAATTTTGAAAATAATTACATAGCCTATGTTACCGCAGCATCATTACAAATATATTGACACCTCATTTATTAAAATCGGACCGGTAGTTAAGACGCTTCGAAGAAACATACATACATACATACATACATAGACTGCCAAAATCATTAATTACCCTTACACACATATTTGAACAAATGGATAAAGAATGAACTTATTACAATTAGCAAGACAGGATTTCATAAAACCGTAGCGTATTCTTATCTAAGCAATAAAATGTAATAATATCAGTCTGTGGAGTGCAGCTTATACGGTATCGGATGACAGACCAACAATAACTAAGCATTATATTCGCGTCCGGATGCGATATCGCGATATTATAATACACTATCGCATGCATAAATCTAAATTCTATGACCCGGGTATTGCATTTGGTTATGATTTGCCGACTACGTCGATATAGGTGGCAACTGTTAAGGCCTAAGGGTACATTTCCAATGATCGAAGTAGGATAAAAATTGCAAAATAAGCAAGTGTTATGAATTGGGTAATTCTGTGCATATGACCATACATATTGTAGCAACTTACTAGCGCGTGACGTCACCTGCCAGTACGATTTTTGTATGGGGCGTTTCACAAGTGACAAGACTCACAAAAGTGCTTCAAACAATCTGCAGTTTCTTTGAAAATATAGATTTTTAGTATACTATTCCTTTTGTGAATAGTGATCTAAAAATCTTATTTTGCAGGGCACTCTTCATTTATGTTATAAAAAATTACAGACAAGTACCGTATTTAATGAATTTTCTCTACTATTTAGCACCATATCACCTCAAGTAGGTGGATACTTATTTGGGAGACTTTTATTAAGCTGCCATGAATGTTAAATTTAATTTAAAAAATATATGAACTCAAGATGACGCGGAACAAGGAACAACAAGGAACCATATAACGCGTGTCCAATGTCTCGGATATCGCGAGATAGTGCCAAGATATAATCTGTTATGGTGACATTATCAAGAAAACCTAACCCTGCCAAGTCCAAGTCCGGATCCGGCCAAAAACATAAGACGCCCCACTTTTAACTGCTCGTCGTAACCCTTTGTTCTAATTGAAATATCTCCGTCACTGTATTCGACTGCTGTTTTATTTTATGATCCTAATTTCTGCCAGCAAACTTTAAATTGAAATCGTCTACACAAAAAGAAATGGACGCGAATAAAACTTTTGTCATTTTCTTATTTCATGTTTGTTATTACATAGTTTAAGTCGATTGTATGTGAGATGATGCTTTTTTAACCGACTTACAAAAAAAGAATACGTTTTGTCTTTTTTTATTTTGGAAGTTGGTTTAATTTTTTGTGTATCTTGTTAATGTTTTTGTTAATTGATTTTATAGTTAATAGATGGTATATTTTTTCATATAATAAAATATACCATCTAGACCGGCAGAAGTATCTTTACGATTGATTACGGAAATTAACTCTGCCATTGTAATATGAGAAAACATTTCATCTTGGATATTATTCAAACTAAGCGGTAGTGAAGCAACACTGTCAGGGGGGTTAGATTTCTTACGAATTGTTGTGCCTCCTTCTCTGTTAAAGTGACTGATCTACTGGGATATTCTTATATCCATCGAAGTTTTCGCCATAATTCACGCTATCACAAAATTTTTGCCATGAATCAATTTGGCTTGCCGTATTAGTTTGCGAGCTGCAACTACCTTATCTTTAAAAGCCAAATAATTTTTGCGAATTGTCTTAAGAGCGAGCCTCCTTTCTGCTACTGCTCTCGATGAATTTTGATTCCACCAGGGTTTAGGTTTGAATTTAGACAAAGGACCTCTATTAATTCGTGTAAGGGGAATGAAATTATCTGCTGCGGTATTAATAAAATTCAAAAAGTTATCATAATTTTCCTGAACATTATTACCAAGTAAAAATGTGTTACATTTAGATTCAATATTTCATTTATACCCTTCCCAATCTACTTTTTTAACATTGCGTGTTGTATAATTTCCACATAACAAGTGATTTTTAATTTTTATCTCAGTAATTAAATGATCACTACCAAGATTTTCGTTAGTAACAGCCCACGAACACGAAAGCACCAAATTAGAAATGGCAAATGTTATATCGGGAGAAGAGAAAATTATCCTCTCTTGTAATTTTGAAATACGGGTTGGGCTAACATCGTTTAAAAAGGAAAAACTATGATCCGAGCAACTTTCCGCGATCAAGCGACCTCTGCCATCAGTAGTATAAGACCAGGAGATATGATGAGCATCGAAGTCACCTCCTATCAGAGTTTTGCTGCTAAAAAGGGAAAACAAATCATCAAAATCACGTTTACTTGTACGAATATAACTAGGCGAATAAATACCTAACAATATTTAAGTGAGGGTTGATTAAGTAATTCTATACACAAAATAATTATCTAATCTATTAAAAGGTAAATTAATATTTTTAGTCTAACCGGAAGTGATACATGAACTAAAATAATCAAACCACCAAATCCATCATTTCGATCTTTTCTGAAGTAGCAGTAGCCCGATATATTAAAAGTTCTATCTTCAGAAACCCATGTTTCGGAACAAATACAAATATGAACACTTTCCCTATTTAGAATCGTTTCTAATTCAACCTTCTTCGGTATAATACTGCGGCCGTTCCATTGAATAATTTTGAGTTCCATTATATTAATATATATTAAGTTTTTTGATCATACGAGCTATGCGATTTTTTACTTTTCTTGACGAAATTTCTATAATAAAAAAAAGAAGTAATACATACTTCTTTTAAAATTTTAACTAATTGGCCTATATCTTCTGTGTAGATGAGACTTATTTGTAGAATATTTTCTTTGCCGTAAGACTCATCTAGGAAGCTAATAAAATCTTTAATTGTCATTGGGTAATCACTACTCTCCAAAATCTTTTCAATCTCTTTTAATTCCGAGGGTTGCAATTCAAGTTAGGGAGCTGTTTTTTGTTTTTTGACCATTTTTTTAGCCGATCCAGAGTTGTCTACGGAAATTTCACTCGAGTCGAACTCACTAATAGCCTCGCCATTCGATATTTCAGCGGGAACGTGAACGCTTTGCGAGGAGTCGGTCGTAGTAGGCGGGTGCGGTCTTTTAAATGAAATTGGCGGACGAAAATCTGGTATTTCTATAATCTCACAGGCATTATCATACTTGGAATTCGCATTGAACTTCATATTAACAGGACACTTATTGGCCACGTGACCTTCTTTTTTGCATAGGAAGCAGGTCACTGAATCGGTAGAAACGTAAATCCAATTAGAAACACCATCAAATTCTATTTGTATTCGTTCGGGTAAATTATTGATTTCTTCTGGTGGTACGTAAGCTTGTCGACGAAAACTAAGAATATGACTAAATCCAGGCTCGGTTATACCGGCTCTAATAAAAGACACCGGCGAAACTAATTTAATCTTCAATTCTGCTAACTTCGTTTCTATTAGATTATGTGGTATTATCGGACACACGTTAGATAGAATAATACGTTTGTTTTTCGTTATAAGTGGTCGAATAGGTACTTTAATGTTGTTCAAAACAATACACTGATGAGCATCAGTCAACTCTTCAGCCACTTCTTTCGTTGACACAAATAAACACACTCGGTTGTTGGACATTCTGCTTAAAAACCTAATCTTTGAGGGGTCAATAATTTTATTATTGCATATATTAATTAATTTGCATATCATCCACCGCGTCTACAACGACTGCTTGATCTTTAGTGGGAAAAGAAAACGTTTGGGTAAACTTTGTTTTGGTTCCATCGTCCCCGTAGTCAGAAACGATGTTGAGCCGAGCGAGTAAACACTCGAACCGATAAGCGCGGGCGCCACGCGGCGCACTCGTAGGTATCACATCACACGCGTAATCGATACTGCAATCAATAGGCGCACGTGCAGTTTCAGCGACGCGCGACGTATCGAAAGCAGGTTAGCTATAGTTTGTAATCTTAAACTTTAAACGAGAGAATCTTGTATATTTATTCATATATGAAGTTGTTCAGAATTAATTACGGTATTTTTGGGCATATGATCTAGGTACTGCTTATTTGCATATGTTTGGGCAGAAAAATAAATTAAAAATTTCGAAAAAAAAACTAAATAAAATTACATTATGTACGCTCTTTACGGCGCTGTTAAAGTCATTGACCTCACACAACTGATTGTATTGATGTTATTTAGTCAAAGTCTTTGCTCCCTCTTTAAATCACCTGTTTCTGTGAGGGTTATGACCTCAGGCGCCCTAGTGAGCGCAATGTAATAAAGTTATTTAGCATATATGTACATATATTTTTTCGAAATTTTTATTCATTTTACTGTTTATGCAAATAAATAATTTATTTATGTTTGTCTTTACATATTAAGCAGTACATCATATTATGTCTAAAATATCCGTGAATGTTTTTCAACAACTTTATAGAAGCGGTTTCGCGAATGATTATTATTATACGTAGGAAATAACTAAAGTATGTAACCTACTAAATATATAGGCTATTGCATAGTCCGTCTCTGGAATACTCTAGAGTTTAGATGAACAGAGGGTTTCAAATAGTTAGTCTTATTAATTATTAAGGGTTATTAATTATAATCTAGGTAGGTGCGATAGAAACTACCAGGTATGTATTATACTATGTACTTTTATCGTTAAAATATTAATTAGAGTCTATAAATTCGGAATCACGTGAACACAATACTAGTGAAAATTCTTGTAGTACCAAGACATAAGTTGGAACTTGCAGGTCCTATTATTAAAAAAAACATTAGCGGGCTCAAGTCTATTGTGCGCTGGCTACGGCACGGCTATCCTGTGTGCGGCTGACAGGTCTGAAACGTCCTATGTTCGACCCCTGAACCGGTTAGACCACTTACAGCAATATTGCTGTACTGACTACAGGAAAATATTTTCAATATTGCGATAATATTCAATGTATTCAAAAATATTAAAGGTTGCTTTTAACCATAACAAATACTGTGTTGGTAATAATTTTTATTAATAACTAGCTTTTGCCTGCAGCTTCGCCCGCGTGAGAGTGTTAGTGGCAAAAAATTCTTAAGCAAATATACCTGCAATATAGTAATAGCACAGTGTAAAAATATATTCTTTATAATAAATTTTCACACGTACCTACTTTTTGTATTTTAAGATATCTCCTAGATATAATCTCCTTGATAAGGAGAATTAAATTGCATTCGTTTAAATAGCTTCTGAAAGTACCACATTATTTCTGATAATTTTTTTATTAAACTTAGAATGGGTATAGTAACCAATCCTTAAAAGATATATCTATGCCATCGCGGACTTTTTTGTAGACCTATAAAAGAGAAACAATCCTTACCATACATTGTTTTGTTATTTATCTCCAACGGGTTAGGTTAGGCAACGTTTTCGATAAAAGTTCCCAGACGGCTTGATTTTTTACCGACACCTTCAACAATTATCGTCATAAATTAAAGAATTTTCACAAAACCTTAACTGATTATTATCGACCTAAACCTTCCTCAGGAACCACTCTGTCGGTAAATGTACACGGCATGAAAATACTTTCAGTAGTTTTTGAGATTATCGCGAACATACAGACAGACAGACTACATTTAAGTATCCTATGTCCGTCTACTGGTTCTAAGCTACCTCCCCAGCAATTTTCAGCTAAATCGGTTCCGCCGTTCTTGAGTTATAAATAGTGTAACTAACACGACTTTCTTTTATATATATAGATAAGATAAGAATTTTTAAATGAGCCTAAGTAATATAAGCACTCTAACCTAAGATTATTTCAATAGTGACAAATATCGACCACGAGAAGAAGCATCAATATAAAGTCGAAACATAAAATTTCATTTGTTACTGACTTTCGTGGCGTTACATACGAAAATATAATATTTCCCAACGTGAATTTACAACTTGGCACCTTTTGTAAAACGCAAATCCATTTGCTAAAGCGCGTACGTACGACTACAATATAAATCTCACTCCGGCTTGCCTGAGCAGTGAGTACCTACACTGAAAATACTGTTGTGAAAATAAAAAAGGAGACATATATGTCTTTATACTGGCAGTAAGTTGACAGGATTTACCTTTCTTTTTATAACTTAATTGCTTACACTATAAGCCGTATATAAAGTCAATACTTAATAGTCTTCATAAAATTTTTGAATACTTTTAATTTGAGCGCTTATCATGTAAATATAATGCTTTGTTTTTTATACCAATATATTTCTAACCATTATGTACTTAAGAAGAATAAAAGTAACCGAAGATAATAAGTTCCGAAACAGTTTTATAGAGATCTGACGCTTCAAAGCTTTGGGTACTTCAGATCCCTGTCAGGATATTATCAGTAGTAAATATTTTAGCAATTAATACTTACTGAGTATGGTTAACCCCAGATAGATTGTCTCAAATTATCAATCTAATAAAAAGAACAAAAGTTTAAATATATTCGTTCGATGTTCAAAAATATGCTTCCACATAAAATATACAGGAATGAAAAGTTAGCGCATAACGCACTAGATTTAAAAGCAGAAGCAATAAAGCTGAAAGCTGCATTAGTCATCTCATATTGGATGCTAATTTTTCCGGGAACTATTTTCTCCACGTTCCCGTGACGTCTTTTCACCGTCCCGCCTTGGACAGGCCCCATTATTTAGCAACATCCTGATGTACCATATACACGTTAAGCTATTTCCATATGTGATATTATTCATAGCGCCTGAGACTTCCTTTATGATGCGTTACATGGGCTCGCATTACAAAAATGTTTTGTTTTTTTTTTTTTTTTTTTTTTTTCGAACGGGTCTATGCTAAGGGTCGGGTTAAGACCGCTGTAGCTAAGTCGGACTATAACTAGCCTGGTGGCTAGTTTGTTTGGTGGTAGACGATGGGAGGGTTTGACCCTCCCTAACATCACCCGGGTGATGTTCAAACCGGATATTGGGGACAGCTACGGATTAGAAGCTATTATTTTGACAGGGGAGACGCGGGTCTCTCCTGCTGAGGGGTCCGACCCCTTCCTCACTCGCTGATGAGTGAGGTTGCTCGCGCGCGGTAGCAGAGACTAGCGGCGTGCGAGTTATCGCGATAGAGGAGCTCTCGATTTGGTCGATATCGGTACTGAGAGGGCCGTCCCTCTCCCCTTCCGCGTACGGTCGGGATGACTCGCGCGCGTAAGTCCTAATGTCGATGAGGTTCGCGGTATTGGTAGAGCTCTCTATATCAATATCGCGGTCGCGGACACTATTTAGGAGTGTACCTAGACTACTGGGATGCGAACTCGAACTCGGGTTCGGGTCCGGTCCCGTGTTAGGGTCGGTCTGTACGTCTGTACGTGTTGTCGTGTCGGATGTGGGACCTCGGGGTAGGCGCCGGCGTCGACCCCGGTGCAATGCTAGCGACGCGGGTGCGTGTGATTTGTGTTTACGTAACTGTACACAGTACGTTACGTATTTTGTGATCGGGTCAACGGGATCGGCTAAGATATGCTTAGGCCGTTTGTGCGGGTGTCGGAAAGTCAGTGCGTCGTGGTTGTAGTCCAGTGCCTTTTTTATAAGGGGGTTTGGGTGGTTTTTGCCTTTATCAAAGAATCTCTCTACGAGTTCCTTGATATAGGCTTTAATGGTGACTAGTTCGCAGTCCCTATGCAAGTCGATGTTACGCATGTACCAGGGGGCGCCTGTTGCCATGCGTAGAAACCGGTTCTGGACTCTTTGCAAGCGGTCCATTTGAGACTCGCTTATCTGTGCGAAGGAGACGCACGCATAAGTGAGTATCGTTCTGATGCAAACCTTATACAATGTAAGCTTATGTCTTAAGGACATTTTGCTTCGCGAATTAAGTAGCGGATATAATTTGTAGAGTACAAATTTCGCTTTACGCAGTGTGTTACTGATGTGACTCGAAAACGTCATCGACTTGCCTAGTACTACGCCTAAATATTTGACCTGAGAGACCTCAGGGATAATGTTGCCGTGCAGGCTAATAGGGCTCATTACTTTACGGGGGCACTTACGCCCCGCTGATTTATTACCATTGAATTGAATGGCGTGACTTTTATCGGGATTGACTTCTATTCTCCACTTGGAGAACCAATTACCGAGAGCGGTAACTGACTCCTGGAGGACTTTAGACGCGGTACGGGCTCGTGTGTTTGAATAATAAAGGGCTGTGTCGTCCGCGAACATAGCTAATTGCACCTTAGCGTGTTTGGGGATGTCACTAGTGTACAGGTTATATAGGGAGGGCGAGAGGACCGAGCCCTGCGGTACTCCCGCCTCCATATATCTTGGCGACGACAGTGCGCCTTCTACGCGGAAATGAAATTTACGATTTTTTAAAAAGTTACTAATTAGTAAGACGAGATAATCGGGTATTTCCATTTGATAGAGTTTGTATAACAGTCCGTTATGCCAAATTTTATCAAAAGCTTTTGCAATGTCAAAGAATACGGCGCATGTCGTCTTCCTGTCGTTTTTGCTAGATAATATGTACTCCGTTAAGCGGTGTACTTGAGCGGGACAGCTGTGCATTTCGCGGAAGGCGAACTGCTCGTCTGGAAGGAGTTTTTTGTCGGTTATGACGTCATTAAGGCGCCTTTTAATAACTCTTTCGTAGACTTTACCTAGGGAGCTAATGAGACTTATTGGACGGTAGCTACCAGGCACCTTCCGGGGTTTCCCCGGTTTGTGGATACCTATGACAATAGCTACTTTCCAAATGTCTGGAAATGAACATCCTACTAAGAGGGCGTTAAAGATGTTCACTAGGAGTTGAATTAGCTCGGACGGTAACATTTTAAGTGTTTTGTTTGAAATACCGTCGAGGCCTGGGGCCTTTTTGGCATTCATACACTTAATAATGTCACTGACCTCCTCCGAGTCCACCATCCTCACCCTGTCTACGTCAGGTGGCCTCGAGAGTCGGCTGTTGACCTCGCTATTAACTAAGCTAAGGTGCACGGGATCAATCGGGAGAGTACTCGGCCGGCACTGTTGTTCGAAATTATCAGCTAGGCACTCGGCCTTGTCAATGTCTTCGAATGCAGGAGGACGGTTAGGTCTATCTAACGGAGGCATGTCGCTCTCCGTGTTGTTTTTGAGGGCCTTCGCGAGTGGCCAGTACGCGACGTGAGACGGTTCTAAATCACTGAGAAGTCGATCCCAACTCTCGGCTTTGTGCTGTTTGATTTTAAACTTAACTTCCCTCTCGTAGTGACGGAGGGCTTTCCTCCACTCTTCCGACGGGTAGCGATCATATGTGCGCTTAGCCGCATTTCGGAGTCTGATGGACTCCCTTATGTCCTCAGGGAGGGGCCAACGGCCCTTGGGGGTCGTTGGCACCTCTCTAGATGAGTTCTCTATGGTCGCTACCAGGTGATCGGTCAAGTGGGAGGCGGCCTCTATGGCTGTCTCTTTACTATCTATAATATCGGGGATTTTATCTAAGTGGCTAGAATGAAGGACTTTAATGTTTTCCGCTAGTGATTTATAATCTATTATCTTCCTAGTACTGGAATTATTGGGGTTAAGACTACCAAGTGTAATCATAACCGGTCTGTGGTCTGAGTTAAGCTCGTGGAGAGTCTCAATATTGATATTGAGAGAAACATTTTTAACTAAGGCTATGTCTATCGTACTAGGATCGCGTATGACACCGTTGATGTTTGATTTCATTGGTGTCATAGCGAGTGGGGTCGGTGGGGGCTAATAGTGCAAAATTTAAAGTGTCGGTTAAATTACAAAGGATGGTGCCGTTTCTATTGTTATGAACATTGCCCCACTCGGTGTGTTTGCAATTAAAGTCGCCGGCAATGATGACAGCGTTACCTAAATTGAATAGCGCCTGTAGGTCGCTTGAATGGAGTTCTTTGTTGCACGCTAAGTACGCGCTTACTATAACAATGGGTCCGTGACCGGACATACTAATATGGCAAACAGATGTTTCTAAAGTTAACAATGACGGTGGCTCTAGTGGAATACAATGTAGTGATTTTTTATAGTAAATAAGAGTACCTCCGAGTCGGGATCGAGTTCTATCGTTTCTGACTATTTTGTAGTTAGCTATTTTAGGGCTCCTCATGCTAGGTTTTAAGAAAGTCTCCTGCACTAGAAGAATATCGACATTTTGGCTGCTTACAAAATCGCGAATTTCGCTAATGTTATTCCTAATGCCGTTCGTATTGAACGACACTACGCGTAACGAGTGCGGCTTTGTCCTTCCCGAGGGCTCCATTAATTACCGTTTGTGGAGAGGGCCTTGATCTGACGGATCAAGACCTGATGGTCTGACAAAGCTTGGATGCGGTCTGTGGCCGAACCTTTTAGCTTTGTCGCTAAAATAGAAAGCTCCATCGGGTCAATAGGCCCGATGTTGCTTAAAAACTGCTGGACGAAAGAGAGGTCTGCAGTGAAGCTGGGAGTCGGAGGGGGCGTGGCCTTAGGCGCTACGGGCGCGGAGGGCATGGCCTTACTGGGGAGAGCGGGGAAAACCGCTAGCTCCGAACTACGTTTCTGCGCGGGCTTGAACCATGCAGATTGGGAGGGTAGGGGGGCAGCGACGAATCTCTGTTTGGGGGGGGCACTTTTAGTCTGCGGTGCACTACGCTTTTTTACTTTGGGTGCTTTTTTGCACCCTCTATAATTGGCGGGGTGTCCTTTAGACTTACAGAGAACACAGCTGGGGGGTTCGGACTCCTCAGCTGGGCTCTTACGGAGACAGTCAGAGGTGCCGTGGTCACCGAGGCACTTAACGCAACGCGGCCTAGCTTGGCAATTCCGTGCCGAGTGCCCGTAAAGTTGGCATCGGTGGCACTGGCCAGGGATGCCCCTTTCACGGGGGGGCTCGACGCGGATGCCCGTAATATGACAGACGGCTCGGATATTGAAGATATCCTTGCCCTCTGGTGTAAGAGGGAGGGTTACTAGTACCATATTGTACTCGTGTTTTTTAATTGGGTGGTACATGCGATGTACCTCTAAGGCGGGAAAACCTTGGGACTGGATGTCCATGAGTACCTCTTTTGTGGAGAGGCACTTATCGACTCCTGTAATGACGACGCGCAGAAGGCGCTCGTCTTCAAGGGCATAGGTATGGTAGCCTATGTTCTTTGCGCGTAAGAACGCGGTGAGGAGGCGGTGGTCCTCCGACGATTTTACCTGCACTTTGATCCCTATGGGGGTCGTGTGCGCAGAAGAGTATCGAAGCTTTTGCTCGTTTATTGCCGCAGAAATTATATTCCATTTGGCCTTCTCCTGTATGATTACAGGAGGAGGCATTTTTGGCGTACGGACGGCCTGAGGGGCCTGGGAGGCCTGAGGGGCCTGGGAGGCCTGAGGGGCCTGGGAGGCCTGAGGGGCCTGGGAGGCCTGAGGGGCCAGGGAGGCCTGAGATGCCGGAAGGGCCTGGGAGGCCAGCGGAGCCTGGGTGGCCAGAGGGGCCTGGGGGGCCAGAGGGGCCGTCGAGGTAACGGGGGTCGCGGAGCCATGAGCCTGCACGGTTTTCCTATTTTTTCGGACCGATTTGGTCGGGGAAGATAAGACTGGAGAGGAGGTGCCTTCTGGGCGCTTCCTCTTCTTCGTCTTCTTGTATCTGACGGTAGTGAACTCGCCTTGTTCACTACGGTCGGTTTCTTGCTCTGAGCAAGACATCTCTGAAGGAGATGATAAGGCCTCTGTTTCGGCCGGGATTAGCGGGGCGTCGCAATCGGGCGACGCCGGTGAGTCAGCGTCATGGGCGCTCGCGAAGCGTTCCCATTTCTTCGCGGCATCAGGGAATTCGTTCTGAAGGAACGTCAGGAACTTCCTGATTAAGGCGTCGGCCATAATTAGGAAGTTTAAAATGTTTTGTATTGTAAATCTATTTTAGTCAGTTTCTATCAGGGAAAACGAAGCGTGGTGCTAATGCATTAAGAAAGTGTAAAGTGTGATCTATACTTACATCTATCATAATATATCTATGCGTATAATGTACCTAAGTTCTATCTGGATAGCAGGTTGAACATTCTTGTAATGTGTTCGTATTCTAATCATGCTATATTTATTTACCTTTGGTATGTAATCGATATTCAAATATTGGGACTGTAGGCCGTTGTTTTTTTTTGTTCAACGATAATTCCGCCGTCCGTGGACCGATTTTCAAAATTCTTTTTTGATATAAAAGGGTATAATCCTAAGTTGGCCCCGATTTCACCAAAATCAGTGACCTGATGATGGGATCTATGAGGAATCGAGTGAACTCCTCAAAATTTTATGGACACATATGGTGATTTTGACTTTTCTGAAGTAGTCTAAGCATATACTAACAAAAAGTAAGATTTTGCACCAAAGTCCTGGATCCAAAAGTACTGAACAGAACTCCTGAGTCCTTATATATACATGTTTGGGGATTCCGGCGTCGTTTAAAGAACTGCAAGCATATGCCATCGTATCACTCACAGTTATCATCATCATTATCACCACCATCTTCACAAGTTACACCCACATATTATTATGATGACGTAGGTACTGACTACTCATCAGACTTTTGTGCACCGATATGTCTCTGAAATGTTCCTATTGCTAAAATTAAATTCGTGATTATCATCATCACTATAATAATATAATATATTTATTTAATGCTTACTGCTATATTTTTTCCGTCGACTACTACAATAGATAATAAAAATTAGTTAATAATATAGTATCTAATCAATACATCAATACATCACTGGTGATTGTTTAGTAGGTCCACAGATCGGTAATGCTTATTTGGGGAACTACCACGGCCTCTCAGAAAACTGGCATAACGCTTGAGTTTGTTTTGCCGACAGAGTAAGAATAGCGGAGGCTTGTTTGTATTTATATATTTCTTAAAATGTGGTAATAACTTCAAAATTATGAAGATTGAGTAGAGAAATAGTGAAAATTTTAGACGAATTTAAAAGAGGAATTATTTAGAAAATAAGTTTTATTTCATACTTTTTGTGTATTTTTACTTTGGAAGTCGGTTTTCATTTTTTGTTTATAGGATAAAAATATCTTCTAAATCCTACCGTAAAATCCCTTACATCTAAGATATGCTACTCTAACATTTTCTAAATGAATCAGCCAAGTTTTCATATTACAGAATGTATGAGATGTTACATAGTTGACGCTTACTAACCTGATCCCTCTAGTTGGCTTTATTATAAAAATGAGATAAAGTCTGTGTCAGGTGTGCGCTAGTGTAAGTACCGAGATAGCTCCGAGCCAGTTCATTTGATCTAATATTCTTGTCTCATTAATAACTTTAAAACTTTAGTAGGAGAAGATATTTCTTTATTACTTACCTAAGTTATAAGCTATATGTAGTATGAACATAATGAGCTAGTGAGTTTTAGTAATTTATGCTTATTAAAATATGTGACCAAGGTTTAGATGTTACCAACAGAGTAAGAGAATTAGTGCCAAGTTCCAAAAAACCACGCCTGTAAGTGTTAATCGTTTGTCAAAATATCCTGCCCTCTCTTTCATTAATACGAAGAACGAGAGCGATAACATGATATTTATTCAACGATTAACTCTAAAGGGTAGTGGTGAAATTAGCACTTACCTAACTAAATAAGAGTAAGCAGCGTAGCGTCTAATATTATAAATGTTAAAGTTTGTAAGGATGGATGGATGTTTGTTACTCGTTCACGCAAAAAGTACTGAACGGATTTCGATGAAATTTGGTATGGTAGTAGTTTAGGCTCTGGATTAAAATACAGGCTACTTTTTATCCCGGAAAGTGTTCCCGAGGGATACTATATTTACGCGGGCGGAGCCGCGAGCAACAGCTAGTTTATAATATAATAATATGGTATGATTTCAATGCATTGCATTACTTTCCTAGTTGCGTTTATGCACCAAAAACTACATACAAAGTTACTACATATACTTATGTGCACCTAATACATTACAACCACACTTTTAATGTATTCCGGGAATAGTAGTATTTCATATCGTATTTCATATTTCATACTCACGTCTATAATTCCCATACAAAAACTGATTTTAATCTTGCTCATAACTTCTATACCCGGCGTTTTTCCGGATTGCCCTTTTGGTGACATCTAATATGATTTAAGGAGCATTTACTGGCAAGCATTTCATTGCTGTCGACTCTGGATCAATTTTGTACCAACACCTTTATGCCGTGCGGCTTTCAAATGTCAGATTTGATAACTCGACACTAGACAGTTCTATTTTCAGCTCTATTGTATTAGTACAGAGTTCTGTTTAAACTACAGTGCTGTTTTTTCTATCGCGACCACTAAAAATATGTCGTGGAAACGTAGCTTTAGTCACTCATGTAAATCCCGCATTAGACTTCATCTCGCTTATAAATAAAAATATTTAACCACGGATACGCTAATCCAAGGCAGCAGCACATGGATTAGCGTATCTGGGATGTAAAATCTGTGATGTGAATATAGGTACCTAAACTGTCAAAGTCCAGTTTTATGGGACAACTTCACCACCTATTTATAATGCAAAAAATAATAAAACGATAGTTAACCGATGAAAAAACCCGAGAAGGTTCTCAAGTCGACGCGTATACATTTTTTTATGTACCACCCTACCCATAACTATTTATAGAGTAGTCCGATTCTGATAATTCTTTTTTATTGTAATAGGTTTACTTATAAATTGGTTCCCATTGTCACCAAATGGTAGACCTGGTAATGGATTCCTTGAGAAATCGAGAGAACTCCTCGATATACCTAATGGATGTTGACTTTTTTTGAAGTTATATATATGCTACCAAGAATAAAGAGTTTTGTGGTTTTTGGATCGAAAACCACTGAACAGAACTCCTGAGTCTATATAGAAACATGTTTGGGGATTTCAGCGTTGTTTAGAAAACGGCAAGCATATGCTACTATGCCAACTATAGTAATCATGATCATCATCACCACCACCATCACACTATACATCTCCATATTATGATGATATTGGCACTTCTAGTCGTCTTTTACACCGATATCAATATCTTCGAACATTTGCTATTTCTAAATTTATATTCATCATCATCATCATTCGCTCACAGGTTTTAAAGCTGTGTTGTTTATTACAACAACATTAAATTACAACAAAAAACCTCACGATGATTAAGCTTAAGCATGTGGTTAATAGTGATTAGTAGATTACAGACACAAATTTAATAACTTTTTAACAAAAAAATTAAACCGCCTAAAAACTGAGAAGCAAAAAATAACAATCATTTCTTATATCACCATAATAACTTTAGTTCTTAAACTATACATTAGTATACCTAGTATTAGTATACATAGTATACTTAAGTAGTTTCGAGTCAGTGCCAAACAAGCAAATTAAATAATAACGTAGTAAATTACGTTTATGTACCAATGAGTAAAGTACGTTTGGCGCCGACTTAAAATTACTTGAGTATAAATAAATAAAAACTAACTCCCCCACACCGATTTCGGTGACGGTGGCCGGTTTCATTGAAACCAGGCCAGTTAAGCAGGGGTAATTTTATAGTGCCCTAGTGTCTGCGCAGTACACAAGAGCACTCTCTGTTCCTTTACTCTCATAACCCAGTGGGACGGATAACCGACACGACTGGCGAGAGGCGCAGGTCCGACTTTTTACATGCCCATCCGACGCATGGATCATCTTTCTTGTCAGACAATCAGGTGATCAGCCTGCATTGTTCTAACCAAACTTGAAACCAACATTTTTGTTGTTCCAATGCGGGAATCGACTCACGACCTCCCAGTCGAGAGCCAAGCTCTAACCACTAGTTTGCTAGCTGTTTAAAAAAAATAGTACTTGAGTATACTTACATTAGTTTAAGAACTTAGTCATTATGGTGACATAAAAAAGGTTTGTTATTTTTTGGTTTTTAGTTTTTTCGGCGGTTTAATATTCGTTAAACAGTTATCTTATTATTATATTTTGCACCGTGGTAATCTTATAATTTTATTTTTAAAGATTAGGGTGGTACTATTAAAACAAAAAACAGTGAAATATAATTTCCCGAAGTCTGAAATCTAGGAAGCAATCATAAAGTTTATATTCTTGTTCCACAATAATTTACTCAAGTTGCCGACGTTGTTATCAAAATTTGCATTTACTATACAGCAGTTTCAGTCAATTGCGAATTATTTTGCTTTGTTGCTTCAAATTGAGACAAGTATAAATTATACATCTATGTAGCGTGTATGTAACAGCATCCATTTTAGTTATATTTAGGTTTCCTAGAGGCTTTCGGCAAATACAACAACAAAAACCGTTTTTACCCGTCAGGATTGCATTACATAAAATCCATTTAAAGTTCCCGGCGAGGTTGTGAAAGGTACCTTTGTGTAAATTTAAAATCTCTTCTTACTCTCGATCCTGACATTTCAGTGTTATTGCAGGTATGCAGTATGTATTGTCCATTATATTTTATGTATGTATTGTCTAGTATATTGCTGTCCGCCATTAATTGACATACTCAACTCCGAAGTCACGTGTTCACAGCAAAATATATTTAAATATAAGATTATCAACGCACCTTAAAAACCCAGTAAAAGCTTTTTGCTAACAGCGCTCGACTATCGTCATTTTTCTATAGAAATGACAGACGATGTGCCTATGAAAAATGTTGATTCCCAAAAGCTTTTGAGATCGTGATCGTACTGTACCTACCGCTAAAAATGGTAATGCTACTATTTCCTGAAGTTAAGCGACTGATGACGACGCGGACGCTGAGTGAGACCTTGTGATTATAATACGAACAAATTATGAAGAAGATCGTGCTGTTACTCTTTCAATTTCCTGTATAAACATTATTATGCGTAATAAGTTTGTACTAGAGGTGGTGGTCACCCATAATAATTCATATATTTTTTAAGTTTGAACTTTATAACTGTCTTATTGCCCCTGAGATAGAAAATAATGTAAATGTTTGATAGATTTACTAACGCCAACTTGTAACAAAATTGCATCTTTCAAACGCACGATAGTGTGTATTAATAATCTGAGGTAGTGTGTATTAATAATCTAAGGTAGTAAGTGTGTTGCTGTTATTTTTATTTTATGCATATTTCTGAGCATTGCTTAGAAAAAATATTAGCTTTCTGCAAACCTACCTTCACATAACTTTAAGGCTGGGACTATATTGTCCGGAATCCGTAAGGTCGGGGAAAATTCAGAGCACTTAAAATATAACTGCGCTAATACAGTATAACTGAAAATCGAACACACAAGTGTCGAGTCAAATGTCAATATCATGCATGACATTTCGTCATTCGACACTTCGATTTTCAACTCTATTATATTAGAGCAGATTTCTATTTTCAGTCGTCTGGCCTGTCGGATTCCGGATTATATAGCCTAACTGTACATTCGCTTAACATTAAATTCTCGTAAAACGAAAATATATAATTTATGATGATGATACTCTAGGGCTATATTATGTACACTTCATATTACGTTTTACAATACATGGAGCGCGTATTCAATTAGCACTTCTCTGCGGAAGCGACGTGCAGGGCGAACGGAAATTAAAAAATGTCTAAACTCCAACTCCCGGACGCACACATTATTATACTGGTATATAAAAACATCGGGGAAATAGAATTTCAATCCATGAATAACAATACACTGATGTGAATATATTAAAAAGATTTTTCATGGAAATCTATATTTTTCTGTCGTTTATATTTTTAACTAAGCCGAAAATGTGTTTTAATTTTATATGTTCGATTGATAAAAGTTAAAAATTATTTTGCGCTTACAAATATATGGCTTGCTGATAGTTCTATGCCGAGCATTAGGTAGTATTAATTTATATGGAGCACTGAATAATCGCCGCGACCCGCGTCGCGCAACCGGTGAGTGACGCCACCTAATCTGATTCGTCGGTTTGCTGGTCGCAGTCTCGCGTCGCGTTCGCATTCATCGGAAAGCTACGCTACCTACCTACCTACCACTAACAAGGGATCGTTTATAAAATAAGTGACACGTTTTCGTCGATTTTTTGACGTGATAACGTCTTATAATTCGATGGAGCTACACGCACGCACGGCTGCACGCACGAAAAAACATGACTCATGCGGCGTTACCTCGCTCTGAGGCGTTCCATTTAAGGCTTGAAGTGCAAGCGAGAGCGCGGAATCTGTCTCTCTCCTACTTGAGCGAGCGATCCATCAGTATTTTCTTATGACGTTGTCACGTTCAACTATCGTCAGTAAACCGACTTTACAGACAACCGATTTTTTATTGCTTCTATGCGCGACGTTCGTCTCAAAGTCATAATTTTGGAAATATGGTTTTGTAAATATCATGTTATTTTCTTATTCGAGTACATAGATAATCACTATTGTAAGTAATGATCAAACGCTTAAAGTTCTTAATTAGTTCGACACGCGCTTAGTGGTCGAGATAACAAACTTAATTATTTAGTTCTGCAAAGTTAGGCCCAGTAACAATACGCTGAGAGTAATTACACACTTTAATAATTATGGATTAGTGAAAAGGTCTGAGCTCAGTCAAACTTTACTAATCATTACGCTCGCCTAACCTCCGAATCAACAATGTAAAAAATAGTACGCGCAGGTGTTTCAATGTCGTTTATTTGCAACACCATGCTTCGGCACGAACGGTGGCTACCTACCGGAGAACTCGCAGAAGCCGGCGCGAACATTAATTAATAAATCACAGAATGATGTAATTTTGCTCGTCCATTGCAGCAAACAGCCAAAGTTTTGTTGCTGCACTTTAATAACGTTTTAAAGTGTCATTGCAAAGAATTATGTTTACTTCAGGTTTAAGTTAGTCTGAACCAAGTCTTATTATTTCTGTAGCTGTATCTTATACATAACATTTTACATTTGTCACAGAACTCCTCCGAAACGACTTGACCGATTTTTATTAAATTTTGCAGGTGTATTTGCAGGTACGTATAATTATAGATTGCGTTATTAGCTTAAATCTATTTTCATACCCCTGAATAATAAGGGTCACGTCAATTTTCTTTTGTAATTTTTTAAATTAATATTATTTTACGATTTGGCATTAAAAGTACATATTGTACCTCTCAATTTACACTATTAATGCCATTATTTAATGCCTACTGCGGCAACTTATCACGTCACGTTTACATCCATAATGTTCTCGCTTAAATAAAATAAAAGCAGAATAAATTGATTGTACAATTTTTTTACCTACCCGTTTTGTTATTTCCCCCTAAATCTCTTTGCAGGAGGAAAAATAAGTTTTGTAATAAACAAGCGTATTTGTTCATAATAAAATAAATATAATATAAGCCCCATCCGCAGAGGGGCGCATCACAATCACTTTGTTTTGCCCCGGTCGCTGCTGACACCGCTCAAGGATTAAGCCTCGTGTTCCCATATACAATAACTATGTGAGTATTGTCAGTCTCAGCTCTCGCCGCTTCCTCCTACTACCTGTGCTGTACGTGCTTTATATTCAATCAATATTTTGTCATTAAAATATATCTAATACGTGGGGACCCGACAGACGTTGTCCTGCCGGGCTGATTTGTGAATCTAAACCATCCATGGCGCTACCCAAACGCATACAATAAAATTCATTCAAATAGGTCCAGCCGTTTAGGAGGAGTTCAGTGACATACACACGTACAGTAGAATTATATATATAAAGATAATACAAATACTTAAATATTTTTGTGGATGCTAAAATAAAATGGAGGTTAATAAGCTTCAGTTCGGCTTGAACACTAATAGATTTGTTTAACAAACTATATCGTACGGTTTGCATAACAATACAATGTTTCCACCTATTGTTGAAAATAAATATTTCATAGTTTATGGTATGCAAATGTAAAAACGAGCTACCAATTCAATATCCCCAATTTGCATAATAATGCAGCCAAAAGCGGCGTTACTTGATTCCTCGTATGAATTTGCATTTGTGACTAAACTAGGTTCAAGCTGCCTGCGGCGAGGCAGGTACGTCACCGAGTCCTGAACGTTTCATCTACGTCGCGTAGGCGTCGCGTCGCGTCAGTAGACAGGTAGGTACCTAATGAATGTCGGTAGTAACCTATATAATAACCCCACACCGACTTCGGTGACGGTGGCTGGTTTCATTGAAACCCTTCCAGTTACGCAGGAGTAATTTTATAGTGCCCAAGTGTGTGCACAGTACACAAGAGCCTCTCTCTCTCTCTTTCTTTATTCTCATTACCCAATGTGACGGATAACCGAGACGACTGGCAAGAGATCAGGCGCAGGTCCGACTTTTTACATGCCCATCCGACGATGGATCATCTTTATTGTCAGACAATCAGACGATCAGCCTGCATTGTCCTAATCAACTTGGAAACAACATTTTTTGTTGTTCCAATGCGAGAATCGAACCCACGACCTCCGAGTCGAGAGCCAAGCTTTAACCACTAGACCACGGAGGCTGTTGACTACCTATATACCGAGTGACGAACGATGGATATTGGCAGCTCAGATTAAAATTGGCAGTATATTTTTAAGTTTTAAGTTTAGCTAAAAAAGTTTAGGTAGGCTTGCCTTAAAACATACTGGTAGAATATTATTATCATATATATTATGGATTCTTTGAAAATATTATCCTAAAAAGAAGATCTTTGAAAACATGTTCTACCTGTATGTTTTAACACAAGGCTTTTAAACTTTTTTTAGCACGACATAGTATATTTGAAGCCCTGAGTATAGTTTCACGTAAAGATAAATTCAATTTGCACTAAGACCTAAGTGCTATAGGTTACAGAGAGATTAAGAGGCTTTTAAGCGACGTATAAAACGTGTTATAAAGTACAAGAAGCCTTCAAAAGAGTAGAGGTTTTATACACCGAGTCATCATCATGAACCACGATTTGCGCTAGTTTTTTAAAGGCACAAGCAACCTTTATAGTTTTGGTCTGTTCGTCCGTTCGTCTGTCCTCCCTTGATAACTAAAGGTAATTTTGTATAGTTACAGATGGCAAATAGACTTTATTTTTTCAATCATAGTATAATGATTATAATTTTTAATTTTAGGGTAAATATCACATGTAAAGTGGGGGATGATTTTTTTTTCATTCCATCCCATCATGTAGGGTATCGTCTTTTATTTAATAGATCTTTTTGAATAAAAGGAAGGTTTCATGACTTTTTTATTATGTACACCGTTTTCGAGTAATCGACCTCTAAAATTGTTTCTATTTCATTTCACAATTGACTTTTGAAGATGAAACGTTGTCGTTTGGTTAGTTCTGCTATTTTGTTTTTAGATTATATTGTTATTGTACCTACTTATGAAACATGTTTAACACGAATTAAAAGAGTAATGTAAAATATGTGACGTCACATTAGGTATCAAAGACGTAACCAGCTGTGGCAAGGACAGGGCCTAACAGCTTTTAATTTTTGACCCCTAGGTCAAAAATCATGAAATTAGTGTGACATAATTTATGGATGGCCCCTAATAGACATGTCCTGACATGCTCTTGATTATCTGGAAACTAAAATAAACTACATTATAATATGCTAACATTTTATGAACATCCATATTTTTTCTTCTACTTTATTCTTTAATTAACACAAACAAAAATCAAGCCGTCGCCGCACAAAATGGCATATGTACAACATCAAAAATATTAGGTCCTTATATTATATGAAATTGGCGTTTTGTCGTACTGGCCACTTTGATCTCAAATATATTTTCTTTGGTTAGGAATTCCAATTTCAAATTTATACCGCTATTTACTCATTTGTGTTACGAAAACCGTAATTCATTTGTTTTTTCCTCTTTTGGTTTTTTCTTTGCGTCACTCTGTTTACAAAATGGAAAACTTGAAATATCGTATTATTTTCGAGTACGAGTTCCACCGTGGCACCAGTGCTGCAGAAACGGCTCGAAGGATTAATGAAGTATATGGCGGCGGTGTCGCAAAAAAACACAGTGCGTTTTTGGTTCCAACGTTTTCGTTCTGGAAATTTCGACCTGCAGAACAAGCCCCATGGACGGCCGGAGACCAAAGTTGATAATAAAGAATTTAAGGCTATTGTGGAAGCGGATCCATCGCAAACTACGTTCGAGTTAGCTGCAGGCTGCAGTGTTAGTGATAAAACTGTTTTAATCTACTTGAAACAAATGGGGAAGGTGAAAAAGCTTGAAAGGTGGGTACCTCATGAATTGAGTGCAGCAAACCGACAAACACGCGTCGACTGCTGTGTTACATTACTCAACCGGCACAATAATAAAGGGATTTTAAATTGAATCATTACCTGTCATGAAAAGTGGATCCTGTGCGATAATCGGAAACGCTCATCACAATGGCTGGACCCTGGCGAACCTGCCAAAGCCTGCCCCAAGCCAAAATTGACTCAAAAAAAGTTACTTGTGAGCGTTTGGTGGACTAGTGCCAGTGTCGTTCACTACAGCTTTCTTAAATCTGGCCAGACGATTACGGCAGATGTCTATTGCCAGCAACTGCAAATCATGATGGAAAAGCTAGCTGCTAAACAACCGAGGTCGGTGATTCGCTCTAGGCCACTGCTGCTTCAGGACAACGCTAGACCACACACTGCACAACAGACGGCTATCAAATTAGAAGAGCTTCAATTGGAATATCTAAGACATCCACCGTACTCCCCGGACCTTGCTCCTACAGATTACAATTTTTTTCGAAATTTGGATAACTTCTTGCAAGGTAAAAAATTCAACTCCGATAGGGCAGTCCAAAGCGCCTTCAAAGATTTTATTGATTCCTGTCCGAATGTTTTTTTAATAAAGGAATCAATGAACTACCTAAGAGATGGCAAAAGTGCATAGTTAGCAATGGTATACTTTGATTAAATAAATATATTATGTTTAAAAAAAAATTACTTTATGTTCCTCCTTTACATAACGCCAATTTCATATGTAATGACCTAATATATAAACACGTGGCGACGTGACACTATGCTACATTGCAGCAACAGTTACGGTCTGACTTCAAATGAAATCATTCTGACCTAATTATAAAATACTTTACGTGCTTTGTAATCAAAGAAGTTGCAATTTAGTTCCTCACCGATACTTCCGTAGTAACTATTTATTTATTAATGTGTGCTGTGCCGATACTGAATAGTGAATTACCTTCAGATAAGTCTTACATTGTACAGAGTAGCGGAGTTCTAATCTCGATCCGAGACAAAGCTAGCGGGCGTGACGATACACGAGCCAAATGCAAAGCTTTATTTAGTTTAAGGCGCCATTACACGGGTCATATAAACTGTCAAAGTTCGAGTACGCGGGGCGACGTGGTGCCGGCGCGCGACGTCTATACAGCGGGCTAATACGTGAAATAGAGTTTAGTATCTATCAGAAACAATTTTTTCCCTTGCCTTGTATTTAGAGGCGCGGTGGCTGACTAGAGCTTTTTAATCGACCGATAGTTTAGTCACAATCTTACTTCGATAGTTTGGATGTTCGATTATTATTAATCATGTAATGCGTGCACTGCCATCAATATAACTCCGTACCTACTGACTACCGGAACGATCATACTATCGGCCGATTAAAAATCGCGAGTTCACGTTTTATTTAAGATAAATATTTCAGATACACAGCTGTGATTTTACATTTGGTTTTTGATCAAGTCAGAAATTTTAACTAAATGATAAATTCAAACTCAGACAACTTGTGTCTGGTATAACTTCAAACAACAGATTAGGTACTTATAAGGTAGGTACAGACTACATGCATTTAAATAATGTATTAAAGAAATTATGCAAGTACTGTACTTGAGTACAGACTCCAGAGTCGCTAATAAGTAAAGGACACTGGCGAATCCTGCCTGAATTTCCATCAAGAGGCCAAGTTTCGAACATATGTGTTTTTATAGTACTTAAAAAGTTATTATATATATAGTATTAAACAAAATAAATATATTATATTTTTAGGACTTGGGAATAAAAAGTTATGAATCTCCGAATATCATATTCATGTACAAAATGTGTACTTATCTGTGGTAATCGTTGTCATCATATCTGTTTAATCTATGGCTATCATGCTGTAAATTGTCAATTTGAGGCGTAGAGCTCCATCTAGTGGCTATAGATAGATTTATTTTTAATTGGCGTATAAAGTTATTTTCTTTTTCTATAGTTCTGCAGTTTATTCCTAGTTTTATGAAAAACAAAATTTACTTGGGGTGTGAAATAGATCCATCTATACTATATTTATATTAATTTTATACTATGAAAAATAATTATTATGTTTTTGGTTTTTGTAACGTGAAAGCGATATCTATCATTTATCTGTTAGCATATTGCGTTTCCAAACAAACTGGTTATTAATTTTATTATGTAATTAACATCACCAATTCACCACTAATAGATGTTATTTTTTGCAAAAAGCCACTATTACCTTAGGGTTTTTTGAAAACCCTAAATTTTTTTTAGGGTTTTTTATTTTTTTTATATTTTTTATTGAAAATTTATTGAAAAATAGGTTAGTTTATATTTAATTTATTATCTTTATCCCCCAAATTTGATGTACTTATAATATTATTACTTTTTTCTTACTATGTTCATAAAATACAACATACAATAAATACTTTTTGTAGCCATGTATTTTAATTACCAGGCAGTAAATATATGGCGGCCGGTCTCCTCTATGAAAAATATATCGAAGATTAAGCGTCTACTATTCTATGTAATAGATCTATCGGTCTCGACTCAACGGAGTTGAATGCTATACTTTTCCCCAATTTTATGACAGGACTTTATGTTTTTCGTTTAATTTCAATTTTATAGGAATTGGAAATCGAGAAAGTCGTGAGATATGTAATCACCCGACTAGGTATTAGAATGAGCACAAAGTTCAAACAGAAAGTTACATTTTCTTAAACTTGGTTTGTATACAACCTTAATCATAAAATATGTATAACAATGAAGGTTTATTAAGAATTAACATTTAAACATCTCAATGAAAGGCTTAGCGGCAAAATCTAAATTATTACGTTAAGTAGGTACATAGGTACAATATGTATTTATTCACATTTTAAATGTTCTAAATAGTTAGATTATTTAGAGAAAATAGGTAGGTATTTGTTTAAAAATGAATTTCGAATTTATAAAAATAGGGAAGATGCAGGTACGTATCTGGTACAAAATCGTAACCGTTGCATACATGAATTTTATATTTATATTACAATAATTTTTCGCTATAAAACGACGACCAGGATTTTCCTACATTTATCGCAAACTGTTCTTCTTTTTATTATTACCAAATTTTATTTTATGTGACATTCTTATGAATCGTTTTGCGACTGAATGAATAAATCAAAGGTCTTGTAAGTTATACGTGAAGCCAGATTCTCAGTCGCGCGAATGTGCAAACAGCCCTCCCTTGATTTTGCCCTGTTTGCCTTTCTTCTGTTTCTTAACAAATTTATGAAACAGTTACTTAAACGAAAGTTTTTATTAACTTTTTACATAAAATATTACACTTACCTATTCTAAAGTTGTAGACACTTTTTTTATTTTTTATCTAAGACTGCATTTACAAACGTACTTATTGCTACTAATAACTCCAATTAATCTGGTTAATGGACAGGTTTTTATAATTTTGTAATTTTAAAGCTTTTTTTACAGATGAAAAGTGAGTGAACTGCGAAACGTTATAATTTTCAAATTTGATTGTGTCAACCCTTTCCGACCCCCGTCACCTCCCTTTCATTTTCAGAATTTTGATCAGTGACACGAAAAATTTAATAATGCGATGAAGATATATATAGCGGGAAGTGAAGACATAAACAATTTCTCGGCTACAAATCTCGGATGACATAATATATATTTCATAGGTATCCCCGATATTTCTGTTTCGCTGTAACAAATATTTTCCTCTTTCGTTTTCATTTCACCTATTGCCGGGATCAATTGTTTTTATCGACGTTCTGTTGTTTGTCATTGCTCATTAGTTAACTCATATATCAGTCGACGGGGGAATGATCTTAAACTTTCGTGTTTGTTTGTTTGTTTCAGGCCATTTTGATTCTATTTTCGTGAAACAAAAATATATTTCATATTCATTTGTAGTTTGAAAATTGCAAAGCACAAATAGGTGTAGGTATGCCTCGAAAATTTTCGAAATTAAAAGATAATGAAAGCGGTCTCGAGGAAGCGGCTGCTTGTGTTAGCAACAGTCATAGTATTCTGGTTAAGTCAAAGGCGCAGTGTAGTTGCCAGTCGTCACAGTGGGGTGAATAACAATAAGACCCTTTAGTTCCAGTTCGCTTCAAATGAATTCAATCTGTACAATATGAAGACGTTGTATCAACTTGATGGTACAAGTTTTATAGACAATCCTTTTCAAAGTAGAACAATGTCAGAACTTTCTAGATACTTTTCTCCGTCGACTTTTTCTCTATTCGGCTCCTTGTCTTTAGATACACTACATACGTCTTTAAAATCGCCGAGAGAATAAAGCTACCGGAGCCCAGGGGGGTTGGGGATTTTAAAGACCAGGCAAGGCACACAAGTGCGCAGCACCAGATGAGTAACGTGTTAACGTAAGTGAGACGTGTTACGAGTGTCCATGGGCGGCGGTAATCGCTTACCATCAGAATTCTCGTAATTAACTTACACTTTCATTTCACTTTTATTGAATTATAAATGAATCGTCTGTCTTGATATCATAACCTGATTTTTGGAGTTTGGACCAATCAAAACGAATTTGATGTTGGTTTGACGTTTATATGAGAATACCATTTTGCAATTTTAACTTATCGGGATTGGAATGAACTGTATTATTGCCAGATTTAATTAGCAGAATCGAGCTTCTGGTGATCTGTCTGCTTGTTTCATGGTCCATTTCATTAAAAAAAATTTAAAAGGCTAACACGAAAAAAACTGCGGTTTAAATCAGTCGTCAACTTATACAGGTCATACAAATATTTTATAAGGCAGCCTTTACCTGTAGGCTCTAATTTAAAATAAAGCAAACCCTATAAAACGATACTAAGTGCAGTTAATACTATATGAATCACAAGAGATAGTAATTAACAGGCTGGTGGATACCGCAAGCATCCATTTTGAAATGATTGGCGTCAGCCGGGGGTGATCCAAACGGGCGGCTTAAACACTCATTTGATATTCACATTTGCTCCAAGGTCCGCTTCGATACGAGGCGACGCAAATTACTATACTCATTCGTTCATATTCAGTGGACAGATCTATCGATCGCTTAACCTATACAAATATGTATTTTAAATTAGCCAATAAAGCCAGCATTCTCGTAGTTATCAACTTATCATATTTTAGGGTCTGTTTCACATTAAGTGTCAGATAGCTTATTGGCAAGTTTTGTCTTTGTCGCTCAGTATAAAGTAAGCAGCGACAACTCTTCCGGATGAGCTATTCGATACATACTAGGCGATTGTGACACTTACTAACAGACGCTTACTCACCTAACCCGCTGAAACGAAACGTAAGGATAATATTATGGTAATATACTGAATTTTTTTTTCATTAATTGCATTAATGAATAGTGCTCTGAAAAATAAGACAGTTTACACAAGGAATAGTCTACTAAAAATCAATATTTTCAAAGATATTGCGGATTGTTTGAAGCACTTTAGTGAGTTTCGTGAAAACGCCCCATATAGTAGACAAGTAAGTGACGTCACACGCTACCAATGTTGCTAACGAAGTGTATGGCCATATGCACAAAATTTCTGATATCTCCAAAGTTTGCGCGTTTATGTTCATACATACCGTAATAAATTTTTATATATTTGATGTAAGTAAACTACTTATGTAGGTTTTTTACACTAATGTTGTAAAAAAATATTTCAACTTTTTTGTGACTTCGAAATGCATATTTAAGTACAAAACTACAACAAAATCCTAATTATTTTTACTGTTATCAAGTTGCGATGCTAACCTGATTATTTCTTAATTTATTTAGGGCTGATTTTTTAATCGTCAGATAACTTTAACCTGAGGAATAAATCTGTGATTTTGAATACAAAATCTGTCAGTCTCATAATTATTCCTCAGTTAAAAGTTATGTGACGGGTGAAAAATCAGCCCTTAAAAAACATAATTTTTACATGTAGGAATATACCCATTTATTAATAATTCTAAAGCCTTTATGTTAGCTTTTCTATCATTCATATACCTCGAAGTATAGTTATAATTTAAATTCACATATTATTTGGTAATTTTAACATATCTGAGTTTATCAAGAAAAACATATATAATTCAAGACTCGTAATATTTTCGCTATAACATAAGTCATTTTACAAAATTATTTATTCCTTTGATCCGGTAGAAGGCAACTTCAAGGACCTAAAGGCAAACAATTTGGATTTTATTAATGAAACGTTAGACGGAAGCGAAGATTTGCTTTTGCACAACCTCTTAAAACTAAGTAAGAAGGAACGTAATTATAAATTAAATAATATTTTTTTTTATTAAAATTTTAAATTAATTTGTCAAATTAAAACTATCTTGAAAGAACGTCCAATTTTGTTGCTAAAAATACATAAAATGAATTAAAAGTTGACATGGAAGCCGCCATTGTATTACCTGTGTATATTGTTATTGTTTATCTCTTTTCTTTTATATTTTTTTATGTTATGTGTAAAGAATGTAATAAAGAATATTTCATTCATTCATTCAAGTTCTGAAGATAGAACTTGTAGTCGCGGTTGTCTTGAGCTAGGCCATGAACAGAATAGGGCTAGTTAAGAATAAGTTAGTATTATTCGGAAATGGAATGAGCTGATTGTTATACTGCCTTTACTTTAAAACAATTATGTAATCCGAAATAATTTTAATTAGTATAATGCTTTATTATAATACAATGTTATCATATTAGGATGGAAATAATGTAAACAAAATACGTACTCGTTTACCCTTATTACAGCAACAAAAGTTAACTCGTTGTCAACTTGCAAAAGCGCGAAATCACTAAAAGAACAAAATCCCAGTGGCTAATTGTGTCATACAAGCCTGTGCAGTGTGCTCCAACCTTTACATACAGTGTAAGGCAAATAATTATGAAAAATGCTCGAAAGCTAATATCGCGGAGGTATTGTTTTAGGTCGCGTGGTTTTTTTTGTCGCGGAAATGTGGCTGCATCTGTAACCGCGCTCGGCTTGAGCACCTCTGACCTATATATTTTTTATTCATTTTAACGTATGCACATAATCGTATAATAGCTCTTTTAAAGACCTATATGCATGAGTACCGTGCTTATAAAGATCAATTAGCTGAATTGCTACTTTTATTTTTAAAATGGTACAAGGTGACGTTTATTTAAAGACGAGTGCTCATTTTAATCATATTAAGTTTTACTAAAATACGAAAGATTTTATAAACTGTATCTAAATTGTGGGGTGCGTGTTACGCAAACAAATGATTATAAAACGTCAAAGTGTACCTTATCTGTAATCATAAAATAATACCACCACAAATACATGAAAGGTACTCTAAAGAAATCAATGGAAAGTGTCAAACAACAAATTATGAAGCCTTAATTAAAACTCATTAGAATCTTAATTTCGACAGAGTCGAGTTAGTTAAGAAGATTCATGATCCAAAAGATGCTATTATCTACACAATGTTGATACTTTACAAATTATGAACACCGAGCGAGGGAGGCGGCAATAAAGGGAATAAGAAAAATTACGCCAAAAGTAATGTGACAAATATTTAGTTTTAAAAGGCTTTAATTATTTAATTTTTGTTCGCGACATCTCATCAAATCTATTTTTTACCGAGAAGATACTTTACCGAGATAAAAGGTGATCGGTGTGTTAGGCCGAGATTTTAACTATCTGTGTGTAAAACAAATTATGAATTAGCGGGTGCTTTTGCATGTAATCGTGAAACTTGCTATGAAATCCAAATTAAATTTTTCTTTTGCATAAATTAGTAAAAATTAGTAACATTACACAGAATTCTAGAATGTTCGCCGTCGAACAATATGCGCTATAAGAAAAGTCCGTGTTGAAGAATATGCCAATATCTGCAGCGTTCTGCGCTACCCTAGTCTTGTATTCCTAATTACCCCCATGTCACAGACACACGGCTGATTGATCGTGCCTCTAATATCACTCCCCGTTCTCCTCGATATAGTGTATTGTTAGAATATTTTTGCAATACAGATATAGCTTTACAATAATGAGTAATGACATTATGCGGAGATTAGCTCAAGTACTTATTTGTAGTAAATTTTATTGAACTTGCTATAAAAAATAGTGGTGAAAAGAAAAATGAAAAAGCCAACTCACCTACATTTTGTATATTACAGTGGGATTATCAGGAACAATTGACAACTATGTATTCGTAACTTCATCGAAAGAGAATTGTATGAATATTGTGACAGCGCCCATACAATTGACATTCGATAACATTATAAATACGTGATTGTCAATTGTTCCTGCTTATAATACTGTAGCCTGATAGCCCAAGCAGAAACAATTTATCACTAATAATAGACATTCAATAACGGTACTACTGTAGGTACTGTAGTAGTGTTCATAATGTTATCGAATGTCAATTGTCTAGGCGCTGTCATGATTTTCATTTTTCATTCAATTCTCTTTCGTTACGAATACGTAGCTACCAATTGTTCCTGCTAATCCCAATAAAGTCAGAAACACGCACAGTAAAGCAGAAATAGTTAAGAATAAAAACAATCTTAGGAGCTGAAAACAATAGACGACGTACAAATGCCACAGATATGCTTTTAAACAAATTGCTGCTCGTATTATGAGAAGGATGTAATTGCTTCATCATTATTGCGCTGGGATTGGATCCATGAGATAATCTTGTACAGTTGTAAGCGGTGTTTCATTAATTTCTCCTTGCCTACGGGACTTACAGGTAACTTAATCGGATTTTCTGTACAACTTGAGGCACTTTGAGCGAGGGCGTGAATTCCTTGTACGGTTTTCATCTCTCGTAAATAGAGTTGCCATATTTCTTACGCAGGGTGTAGATATATCTACACAACTAGGTACAATTTTAACAACCCCCGGTTGCTGAAAGGCTAATCAACGCTAAAATTAACTAATCAACGGTCAAATCTCTTGTCGAGTGTAAATTGAGTTGCATAAAGCCTGATCAATCGTTTGATTTGCTCAACGTGTTAGTTAACATTACTTATGTCAAAACACGTGTCAAAGGCTGTTTTCAGTTTCTGGAAAGCTATTTAGGGCGTATATGTGTCACGTCAATTTGATCAATGATTAGTAATTTTTTCCCTAATTATCGTTTTAGAAACGTAAATTTATTTAACAATATAGTTCAAGTACGTTAGTTCATCAACTATTTGATTAGCCTTTCAGAAACCGGGTATTAGTGTGTTTTAAGGTGATTAAGTTCTTTATAAATACATTACATGCAGGCATTTAGTAAATATACTCAACCTAAGTAAATATACCTAACCTATAATCAAATATAACTCTTTTCGGAACTATCCCAATACACCATACCTTCTTGGAATTACTATTATTATTTAGGTATAAGTTCTATGTATGATTTGTCTATGCTATGATATCGATGTAAAACATGTTTAATAACGACATACCTTTAGTAAGGTACGTTTACGTAAAGTCGTCACAAAGATTATTATTATCGATTACTACCGTGTTTCAATTTTATTACAATCAAACATAATATTATTTAATATTTCTTCTCCCTTCGTTCGCTTACAGAAATCGAATAAAGTTTGCCAGACATGGCCGGGAAGAAATAATATACGATTATATGATTTTATTTTCCTTAATATGTTGTGATATATACGTATCTTTCAATATTCGGAAAACAAGCTTTCACATGAAATAAAACAGTAAGATTTGATTTGATCATAAGCGTAAATGCGTAAAAACGGTTACGTCCTAAACCATCAGGTTACATGGTTTCATAATTTTCTATACCTACATAAGTAATGCAAAACGCTAAAATTATAAGACTTCTCGAGCATCTTTACAATGGTCTTGCCATTGTCAGACCAATTCATTATTCTTTTCAACAAACGCTATCTAGATCTTTGTCCTGATATCCATTTTTAGGGTTCCGTAATACTCAAGGAACCCTTATAGTTTCGCTTTGTCCGTCCGTCTGTCTGTCTGTCCGCACTTCTAGGGTCGGTAACTATGAATATAAATGGATGAAATTTGGTATAGTCATAGATTGTGTATAGATGTCGGATTTGGCATCATAGAATAATAATAATTTTATATTTTAGGGGTGGCTCTCCATACATGTGAAGTGGGGATGAACAATTTTTTTTCATTCCTCCCCATCGTATGGGGTATCTTTGGAAAGCACTTTTTAAATAAAGGCAAAGTTTCATTCACGACTTTTTTACAAAGTTAAAATTTTGGAATACCTAGTCGGTCTCCACAGTGCCTTATAAGTTGGTCCCCCCCCCGGCGTTTCTAATCTATAGATAGATATACTATATATATATAGATAGAACCTTTAAGTTTCCATGCATGCAGATAATTCATGCTAAAAACTCTTTAGGAAAATTATTATTTTGAGCGAAATCGGACTATAACTTTTGAAGTTATTCAAAGAAAACCTATTGCGCGTTGATAGTTACGGAACCCTCCTTAGAAATGTCCTGACATGCTGTTAGTTAGGTTTTTTATTAAGACATCATATAATATATGTGCGGTCGCCAACAGATTTGGTGAACCACTTTTAGACCTTATTGCGATGTAATAAGATCGAAATGTTGGACACCTGGTATGTCGGCGACTGTACGAATAAGGAGGATAAATTTTGACTTTCTTAAGTTGGAATTATTAATGTCGTCGGGGAAATCCCGCAGTCAGGATGTTTGTGGTTTTTCCTCAAACCTTTTTTAAATATTATATTATGGCTCTTAGAGGATTAAGTAAGGTAGCAAATAATTTCAGTTAAAATATCCGGAGTCGTGTCCAGCGTTATCAGCGTGGCGTCACAGAATGAAAATAATTTATATTAATTATTTGGGAAACACTAGAAATAAGGGCTAATATTTTAATTTGTATGTAATTATAGACTGGAAATATCATATCTTATTATGGCTGATTGTGGTTTAGTATAATGATATTATATTATAATAATAATTATTATTATATCCAGTCATGATCACCCTGAAATCTGGATGGCTTCTTGTTCATCAGACACAGAGGGCCATTCTAGCTTTGGAGGACATATTTTGTTGGATTCGCTAATCCGAACTTCATTATCATGGTGCTGCAGGGTATTCCAGTCTCTTTTGATACTTCGTGGATGTATCGCCACTCCGAACTTTTTTATCACATTTTCTAATGTATCAACTGCAGTCTTAAAAGCTTTCGTAGTGGTGCGTTTCATTTGAAACGAACATTTCACACTGAAAAAATCATTTTTTAAAATTAAATACCAGCATTACATTATTTTTAATGTTAAAGTACATTGTTTTTAAAACACCAAAAATAAAGTCTGTATGCCTTTTAAATAAATGAAATTTTGTGCTATTTTGTATCTTATAGATTTATAAGAATACAAAATGTCGTCTATTTTTATTCTTTCATAATAAAATCTGAGGATGGAGGACGGACGGACAGAGCGAAACTACAAGGACTCCTTTTAGTTACTACGGAACCCTAAAAACAGGCATTAGTTTTTATTGTACAAAACTCTGTCTTCACTTTTTTATTTGGTCTCAGTATATAAGATGGTCGCATAAGGCAAAAGCTCAATACCTAGAAAAAGCCAACATGCCAAGGTACAACTGGCTCTAAGGTACTACAGCTCAGAGTAAATAATATAATAGGTATACTTCCTCTATATTCTGTGTTAATAGCACCATTTGTAGATTTTATAAAATGTAATAATGTGTAACAGTTAAATCGTGTAGTAAATTAACAAATTAACATCAATATCATTCATTTTAGTTATTTTCCAAACGTATTTTCCAAACGTAGTCAATATGTTACTGCAAATCTATATAATATCCGAATACGGAAATTAATTTAGGTAGATAAGAAACATCATCAAACTAAGTACCTATTACAAAACCGTTCGTGGAAAAACATAACATGTAAAAGCAATATACATATTTCCGATTTAAAACTAAATAAAGTAGTGTTCAAATAAAATAAAACGTTTAAATGTTCTGTTTTAGTTAAAACTATCTAATTTATACAAAATAATACTCGTTTTTAGGAAACATAAAAATCATAATAAATGAGGAGACATTGAAAAAGTTACACTATTTCTTAATAGTTTCAAAGTTTAAATTACAATATCACTTTTCTTGTAGCAAAGATTTCCAGCTATTCCTAAGCCAAAGGCTATTAAAGGACAAAAGAGAATGTAGCAGCAACCTGTGCGAAATTTACTCGGCGTCTGCAGCTCGGAGCTGGCTGGTAATATAATTGAACTAATAAATCTGGCCGTGTAACGCTCTCCACTCGCTTAGGATCAAGGAACCATTAAACCATCTAAAACTTGTACCTACTGCACGTACACTCCACCTACACTACACCTACTGCAGTATGCACCGAAAGCTAAAATGTGTAATTTGCACTTTTGTTTTGGATTGTCTTCTTAAACTTATTAACCGATAATTTTTGTAAGTCTTTTGGAATTTTTTTATAATTTTTTTGTAAATTACATTGCCCTTTAAAAGAAACATTGACCTTATGGAGTCTAAAAGTGGGCAAAGCGAAATTATTGACCTGTAGTCGTTAATTATGAATTGTTTAATACTCATTAAACAATCGTTCTAAAACTTCCGCACCTATATCTGCAGCATACTGTATGCACCAAAAACTTATTGTACTCAGGCAGTTACTAATCACGAAGGGATACCCCTTTATACTTATATATAAGGATACTCCGGCTGTATTGAATACACGTAGATACATACGCTGTTGCAAGAAGTTTAAGTTATATTAGGAGCGTTTTCAAAATGTGTCGAAAAATTATCCTAGTCACGACCTATTTTTGTAAATTTTGGGTGAAGAGGTTCTCGAAATTGTTTGTGCTGTACTAAAAGTCATTATAATTATAAGTAGCTTTGCTAGGAGTTCTGATAAATAAATAAAAAAAAAAGAATCACAAAAATGTTTATCTGATCGGGATTCGAACCCACTACATTCCAAATTTTCGAATAAAGCAAAAATTATACATCCAAATACCAAACTGCCAATCGGACTGACACAATAGAGTCGAAATTATTAATATATTGTTGCACGACGAAAGAAAAAACATATATACCTTAAAATGCGCTGCTTCCCAGGGAAAGACCTATCTATGTAGCTAGATCGATTTTCCTCCCCCAAAACTCCCTGTATATTAAATTTCATGGTAATACTAGCCGTTTTCGAGAAGATTGTCTCGTTTATATTTTAAGACATTTTTTAAACCAATATCAGATAGTAAGACTATATGACAATTGTTAGTTAGTCGGACTTGGTTTTATTTGGTCGCAAAACTGCCTATTTTGTAAACGCGCCCTTAAAAGTTTTTTAAAAGCCCTTTGTCATATAAGAGAAAGAAGAAAGAGGAAATTCCGTTAGTCTCTACGTAGAGAAAAGTAGTTTGGCAGTTAGTACAAGAAAAGACACATACACATACCATGACCTTGATGAAAAATTCATTAAATTGATCCACTTATTTATCATTTGCTTATAAAAGGTAATCTAAAGTCCCCTACACCTATATAATACATATTAAACGTTACTTAGGCCCCTCGTACCAAACTTAATGGCTGTAAAGTTCAAATAGGTTCTTGTATTCGTTTTATTATAACAAATTTTGTTCCAAATACGTTCTCATTGGCACTCGTTCAACGGCGTGAAGCGAAAGGCACTCCCGGGGACGACTCCATCTGCTCTAAGTACCATCTATCAGGGCACTACGGATTTTACTAAACGTTACCATTTTAAACTCAACTCTCGGGAATAATTTTAGCCCAAATTACTATTGAAAATTTGTGAACAAAATTTTTCTTGTTTATGAGTCAAGTCTCTTGATAATGAGATACTCGTAAGATTACATTTTAAAGGTAGGTATCGAAAATTATTTTAACTTTTCATTCATTTCAGGAAGTAAGTATATTAAAAAAATATTCGTGAAATATAAATTATCAAATTATAGAAAAATTTAAGTAACTGTTTAAATTACTAGATTTGTAAAATATTGTTTATATAATATAAAACTACTGAATTATAAGAAAATCAAACAACAAGCGTAGCTTGCTTGATTTCAATCAATTCATTTCAAATGAAATCACCCAGACGATTTATATTTACTTTGTAAGTTATTAGCTGTTTGTCTTTGAATATTGATAAAAACTCCCATTTATAGGTTTCATTCTAATATTTAATATTTTGTAAGAAAATTACATTGTAGTCCAACAAGTAGATATAATTTTGGATCTATTTAAGACATAATATGAAGGGTTATGATGTTCCCGTTAGTAAGTATTATACGAAATTACTATTGTTAAATATTACAAATAGCTAACTAATACACAAAGGTTTTACCGATGAAACAATTTCTGCTAATAATGTCAACCGTTGGTTTAATTTAATCTGAACTGCTGTTTTGGCAGTGTCATCTCGCAAAACATTACACGCACAAGTTCGCCCACAAATTTTTTTACACCATTCAGATAGATATTGTGTAAATACTTTACCAACTTCATCCATTAACCGAACTCTCCAAGAGCCTATTAGCATAATAAAGACTGTATCTTATTTTTAATCTGATGGGTTTTTTTTTGATATTAATGTTTTTTATTTGATGCGAAAACAAACGTAAAATATGTTTTCAAAATGTCAATGAACTCTGAACTAATAGTGAAAATAAGATCAAAGTTTTAAACATAAATTTTCATAACGCAAGGAACTTTCGAAATCGCGACCGCAGCAATGATTCATGAAGATATCCGAATTGAAAAGAACAAGACCATAAGTAATAATCGGGCGTCTGGCTGTGTGCCGATGTAATAAGTTAAATCCCATTCATGCGAACCGATTCGAAAAACATAAAACGAGAGATGCTGGAAACTCAGACATTTGAAAATAGAAACTAAAAAGTCCACTTTTAATTAATGGTATTTCATGCGAGCAAATTCATGAATATGGTGGCAATATCTTTTTAGAGCGAACTGCTTTTCCATGCTAATTAATTGGCAAAAAATGGCTACAACTACTACCTAATTTCATTTTAAAAGAAATTCCTAATTTTGATTTTTTGAGACCATAGTTTGGTATAATAATTACCTACTGAGATAATTAAAGACGACCACGATATATATGTATGTTCTCGATAAAATCTTCAAACGTAATTTGTATTAAGTACTAACGAATAAAAAGGAGGTAAGCTACGTAATGTTTAAAACGTTCAACTCACAATGCCTTATGCACTAATATTCTGGAATGCCAGTTAAATCAGAATCGTAAGTATGTTTTTGGTTTATGAAAGTTATAATTGACCTGTTGGACATTATATAATCCAATCAGATTTCCCAATGGGCCATCGGCTGCCGGAAATAAACCCATCCGACAAATGAGTGAGCATCACTTGTGCGTGAGGGCTGCTCATTGAGTTAGCTTCCACTAATTCGCACTTTCCAAATATCAATATTTCCATTTCATAGCGCACTTAGATTTTTTGGATTTTCCTTTAAAAACCAAACCTTTAAAATAATAATATCGTTTCAACTTGCTCTGCTAATGTTTTATATTCAAAATAAAATAAGAATAACCGTACATTTTTAATTTTGAGAGCCATGCGAGTCAACGGGCCGGCTCGACCGTCCGAAAACATTCATGAAATGACGCTTGAGTCAATTACTAACGTAAAGAACCGTCATTCGATAGTCTTACACGATTAACAGCTTGCAGCTTTATGTGCGTGGCTAGACGTATGGCGGGGTTGCTCGCGGCAAGCGGGGCGTGAGTTTTTTCCTGCCAGGACTTTCGTTCACGGGGCTGGGCGCTGGTCATTTCGTGTTTTGACATAATAATTTCATAATATGTATGATAGATTTGTCAGACGCCACGTTTAAAATTTATTTCGGTGACAACCTTAGGCTTACGTCAACATGACTGACATTCGCCGGTGCTCGAGCTGTCATTTGTAGAGAGTGTCAGTGTTAGAGAGTGCTTGAGTCGTGTTTCGTCGAGTGATTTAGGGTAGACTGACATCACACTTGTTTAGGTACCACCTCTAGCGTTGCGCGTGACCATGGGCGGCGCGGCGGTGCTGGCTTATCATCAGGCAATCTGTCTGATCAATCACTCATTCTATTTAAAACTTGTTCATTGAGTAAGAGACAGTCGTTTTTCGTGCACATGCACTTTAAAAATCCGTTCATTTCCTATTAACATGTCAAAGATTTTTTGTCCAAATTTTGGTCCAGAGTCAATTAGAAGTGAATGCAAGCGGTAGAAATAAAGCTTTTTCGGATGTTTGCCCTGGCCTACTTACTAAGTAAAATAATAGGTGTATTTTATTTATAAATATCATTATGCTTTTCGAAAAATATCTTACATCACACATCTTTGTGCGTACATCTACGACATTTATGCTATTAATAAAATTTTAAAGCGGTTAATTCCATTATTATCTAATAACTGATTAATTATTATTATTATTATTATTATTATTTTGGTTATTAAATCTCTTAGGTAAACTGTAAAATTAATTTATTGATAAAAATTTCCTAACGATTCGACACGTATTTAGAATGACTGCTTTTTGCAGGGTTATGTATGTGGGTGGGTGAATGTCGAGTGTTTTGAAGCTAGTGTGGAGTGTTTTAAGAATGATGCCAGTACTGGAGATGATGATGGGTATGATTATGACTGTGTTAACTTTCCATTGTCATTTTAATTCTTTTTTTTTTCTTTTTTTTTTTTTTTTTTTATTAAATAAGGGGGCAAGCGAGCAAACGGGTTACCTGATGGTAAGCAACTACCGTCGCCCATGGACACTCGCAACATCAGAAGAGCTGCAGGTGCGTTGCCGGCCTTTTAAGAGGCCGGAATACGCTCTCTTCTTATTGTCGATTGTTGATAATTCGATTGTCAGGTCTGGTATTTAGTCAATTTATCAGTATGAGTGGAAGTGATGTTGTGTGAATTGGGTATGGCGATGTCTATGAGGTAAACTGTTCTATTTCGTTTGTCGTGAAGGGTTATGTCAGGTCTGTTATGGTGTACGGTCTTGTCTGTCAAAATTGTCCTGTCCCACTATAGTTTGTAGTCAGGTGAGTCAAGTATGATTTGTGGTGTGTATTTGTAATATGGTGTTTTGTCTTTGATGACTTTGTGTTTGTGTGCGAGTGTCTGGTGTATGATTGCTGCTACTTGATCGTGTCTGTGTTTGTAGTCTGTTTGTGTGATGGATGAACAAGCACCTGTTATGTGTTGGATTGTTTCGGGTTGTTTGTGGCAATGTCGCTGCCTGCACCAGAAGTACGAATGATATGTTTCCTGTAGTTTTTTATGTCCATAACCTCGTCGTAGATCGCTATCATGAACCCTTCTGTTTCGATGAGTAGGTGAGTATGGGTACTGCTAAACTATTAATAGCTTTTATTGTGTTTCTTGAATTGAGGTGTGTGTATAATATTCAATGTAATCTTGTTTTAAATTTTTCTTGAAGAAGTTTTTTAATCTGTTTGTGATGAATTCTTTGAGATTGATTGTATCCTAAATATTTATACCCTTCTACTGGGTCTACTGCATCTATGATTTAATGATTTGCCAATTCATATGTAGCGTGTTCTAATCTTCCTTTATTGACAGCTTGTATTTTACACTTATCTATTCCAAATTGCATGCAAATATCGTTAGAAAATATATTATTATTACATACTTCCAAATATTGCGTAAGTAATAAATTACTATAAAATGTAATCTAATTTTTAGGGTAGGTGCAAAAAAAGTGTAAACACATAGCTCGTGATTAATTATATTAAATAATTAGTTTTTCCAAAAGTATTTACAATATTATATAAAAATTGAGTACAATACTTACAGTATTTTGGAAGTGTATAATTTATATAATTCTATGTAAAGCACTTATACACATTTGGGAAGCCACCTGCCAGCTGACTTACTTGGTATTTGAATAACACTTAATAATGTCACAATTGTTGGAAATTCAGAAGGCACAACAGAGTCTTGAGGAATTAGTAACTAGAAAGATGGAAGAACTTCAATCCCAACTACAATGCGGCTCTGCTAAAGACACGGTTGCAAAGGTCGCTGAGGAATTCCGTACTTTCCGTGACTTAACCTTCTCTATACTTAATCTCCTTCGAAAGCAAATTACTGAATGTTCAAGGGCTGTAGATGTTATGGAGTCAAGGTCGCGCAGGAAGACTCTTATATTTTCTGGGATTCCCGAACAGAGTGGTGAAAACTGTACAGCCATTCTCCTGAACACAATACACCACAAACTGGGCTTGCAGGACATAACTAGAGGGTCAATTAAGGCTTGTCATCGGCTGGGAAGCACTGAACTAAACAAAACTCGTCCAATTCTTGTCAAGTTTGCCGTAAGGCTGCTGTTTGGAGGGCAAAAACCAAACTTAAAAGGCACTTCAACCTCAGTGAAAGAGTTCCTGACTAGGACTCGCCAGGCTGTGTTCAACATGGCGCGGATGCACTTTGGTGTGAAGGCTTGCTGGACGCAGGATGGTGTTGTTTCCCTTAAGACTTCGGATGGGAAGCGGCATAAGGTGTTGACAATAGAAGAACTCCAGTCCCTTATGTCGAATTACCCAAAGGCTTCCTCAGGGACATCTTCCTCGGCGTAACTTTAAGTAGGTACATGTTTTCCTTGTGGTGTAGGCTGTATAGTTATAAATGTGACTTGGCATATTGTGATTGTTCATCTTTCCTTGTCATATTCTAAAATCGCTTGTATGTTTCATCACTAGTTTATAGTTTGTGGTTTTTGTTAATTTGTTTGTTTCTTTGTGCCTCACATTTATTACAATTTAAGGGTAATTTTGCAAGTTTTTAAGTTTTTAAGTTTGTAAGGTTTTAAATTGTCACCACTGAGTCAGCTGTCTATTTGACAAATGACAACTGACATCTCATTTTTTTTTTCCTTTTGGCATGTAATCACAGTAAATATCGGCCTTAAGTCACTTCACATTAAAAACAATTAAATTATTGAAGACATTAGTTTGGAGGTAGTTACATAATAGTTTATTCATATTGTTTGTTTGTCTCCGATTTTATTTCATTTTGTAAAAGTATTTTTGTATTCTGTTTTCTATTTAGTAATAGTCGGTTGGCGGGTGGTGCAGAGCAACAAAATATATTTTTTGGTATCTCTGCTTTAAAACATAAATACTGTAATAGTTCAATAATATTTAATATTCTTATAATATATTTATTATATTATTATATTTTAAGTAGGTATGTCTTTATCTGATAATGATTCTTTTTATTCTGCCAATAATTGTACTGGGATTTGTTCAGACGATAGCTTTGATTCTGTGGGTAAAACTTTGGGTGAAACTTTAGGTCAATATTTAAACTCTCAAAGTAGCGGACTTTTAAACGTATGTCACATAAACGCGCAAAGCATCCCATGTCATTTCAGTGACATTCTGGAAACGTTTTCTGGAAATAACATTCACGCCATTCTGATTTCCGAGAGCTGGCTTAAACCTCACCTTCTGTCTACTACCTTCCCGATACCTGGATACGTTTTAATACGCAATGACCGTATTGATAGACGTGGTGGTGGGGTAGCAATATATCTTCGCTGTGATTTTACTTATAAAATAATAGCGTCCTCTCCTGGTTATCAATCTTCTACGGCCGAATATATTTTTCTCGAGGTTTTAGTTAGAGGAACTAAATTGGCCCTTTGAGTAGTATATTGCCCTCCTACTGCTGACTACTTTTCTGACATTGAGTCGGTCCTAGATTCATTGAGTTCTGAATATACGCACCACATCATCATGGGGGATTTTAATACAGATCTATGCAACCACTCCTCTCCTCGCCCGACTAAGCTTAATAACTTAATTAGATCAGCCGGTCTTCACAATCTATCTCTTCAACCTACTCATCATAACTATGATAGTGATGACACTTGGCTCGATCTAATGCTCACTCCGACCCTTCCCTCGTCCACACCCATGGTCAACTCCCTGCCCCAGGTTTTTCCCATCACGACCTCATCTTTCTCTCATACATGTTAAAACCTCCCAGACCAACTCCTAGGTTCATATACAGACGTTGCTTTGCTCGAGTAGACAGTAAAAAATTATGCACGGACGCAGGAAAAATAGATTGGAATTCACTGTACGATGCCGTCTCTATTGACGAAAAGGTTAGGATTTTTAATGAAAATGTTATTGGACTTTTTACATGCGCCCATTAAGAAAATAAAGTTAAAGCATCCGCCTGCGCCTTGGCTGACGGCCGATATCCGTGCTGCGATGAAACGTAGGGATCGCACTTTTCGAAAATTTAAGAAAAATCGTACTGAACCCAATTGGGCGAACTTTAAAATAGCTAGAAATCGCTGCAACCAAATGATACGGAACGCTAAACGCCGCCATATTCTCGAAAATTTGCCTTCCTCTCCCAATGTTTGGAAATTCCTAGAATCCCTTGGTATAGGCAAGTCGCATCACGCAGATCTTCCTACGACAATTATTAGTCTAGATGACATTAATTTACACTTCTCCACAACTCTCAAGCTTGATGTTGACACTAAACGTCAGACTATTTGTTATCTAAATAATTTACCACGACATATTAATATACCTTCTTTTCAATTTACACCAATCGATTCCGACGAGATCAATAAGACTATCATTTCCATAACATCCAAGGCTACAGGATGTGATGAGATTAGCCGTCAAATGATCACTGCCATCAAAGATAAAATTTTGCCCGTTATAACCCATATTATAAATTTTTCCCTTAAAACGTCCGAATTTCCTAATCAATGGCGTAAAGCTTACGTTCGTCCCCTACCAAAAACTACCAATCCCACTAACGCCTCACATTTTCGTCCCATTTCCATCCTTCCCTACCTATCTAAGGTGCTCGAGGCCTGTGTATTTAAGCAGCTGTCCAGGTTTGTTCACCTAAACGATATTTTGTCTCCACTACAATCGGGTTTCAGACCTGGTCATAGCACCACCTCTGCACTATTAAAGGTTCTTAATGATGTGAGAGTAGGCATTGAGAACTCTAAAATAACAGTCCTTGTTTTGATAGATTTCTCGAATGCTTTCAATAATGTCAATCATGACATTTTGTTAACAATACTTTCTAGACTTCCGCTCTCACCTGAGGCTTTAAATTGGATCTCTTCGTATCTTCGAGGGCGTCAACAGTCGGTACGCACGGATCAGTCCTCCTCTTCGTGGTGTAATCTAGACACTGGCGTCCCTCAAGGCGGTATTCTTTCTCCTTTGCTCTTCTCATTATTCATTAATTATGTTACTCTCAGACTTCGCTGTATGTATCATTTGTTTGCGGACGACTTTCAGCTCTATAGCCAAGCAGGAGTGGATAGTATGTCAAGTGCTATCGATGAGATTAACTGTGATCTTAATTTCATAAAGGACTGGTGTAAAAACTTCGGTTTGACAATTAACCCAAGTAAGTGTCAGGCTATTTTGTTGGGCAGTCCTCGTATTATGGCCAAGGTTGATGTAGGGTCGCTTTCACCAGTTATCTTCGACGGCTCTATAATTAACTACAGCTCCTGTGTGAAAGATCTCGGTTTACACATCGACTGTACTCTCAATTGGCAAACACAGACAGCTACCGTATGTCAAAGAGTTACCGGCACGTTGCGTTCCCTTTATCGACATAAAAACTTTTTACCGACACATATCAAAACCTTGTTGGTACAGTCTCTCATATTCCCTATCATCGATTATGGTGATGTGTGCTATTTTGACCTCAATGCAGACAAGCTCGACAAATATGACCGACTACTTAACAACTGTATTAGATTTATTTACAATCTCCGGAAATACGACCACGTATCCCCCTTTCGCTCCAAGCTGCACTGGTTGCCTGTGCGCCAACGTCGCTCGTGCGAGCCCTGTGTATGCTCTACTCTTTCCTTAACTCACCCAATTCTCCTGCTTACTTAAAGTCCCACTTCCAATATCTTTCTAGTAGTCATGATAAATCCCTCCGCTCCTCAAATAATGCACTTCTCCTTTGCCCCCAACATAGTTCTAGTCTAGTCCATTCCTCCTTCCACATCCAATCTATTCTTCTCTGGAACGCTCTTCCTACGGAAATCAGAATGTCCACAACCAGAGATACGTTTAAGCGCAGAGTCCGACAGTTGTATTTGAAGTATTTGGCAGAATCATGAACATTTTATTATAATTATTGGTTGGTTAGTATCGTGTAATTATGCAGTATGGTATATGTATAATGTATATTATGTTTAATAAATCATTTATGTACTTGTATATTATAGTATAGTATGTAGGTATAATTAGTTTGATATGTATTATGTTTATTTTAGTAAAATTTATCTAGTTTGCTACAAATACTATTGTATTTATTTTTATCATTAGTTTTACACGACCTTTCGTATAGTTAAATTTTTGTATTTTTCTAGATGGAAAGCACCTTGGTATTTTGACTCTGTCACCACCCTATGGTTGACTGGTACAAAATGCCCTATGGCATTAAGTCCGCCATTGTACATTGTGCAGAAAGTGTATAAATAAATAAATAAAAATAAATTTTTATTCCTCATTACGTACGAAATAAAATGTTATTATATTCCTATACTATGCAATAACACCTAACATAAACACGTAGTGTAAAAATATGATTCTCAGCAATTGCATTACAAAATTTCGCATAGATTTGAGTGCAGCTACTAGCTAGATTAGCTCAAAAACTTGCGATATTTGTCCGGTGCATTAGCGGAATTAGCAATCTCATATCCGGGGCTAATATTTCTGGTGTTCGCTATTCGCCCACTACACGGGAATTAATCAGTTTACCCGGATGCCCGCCAAATGAACTTCTGCTGAACACACTCCCAGGTTAATTACAATTCACTTTTTTATGGAAACTTCTAAGGGTATTTATATCGTGAATTTCAATATAATTCTATTGTTTGGAGATCATTTATTAAAGCATCAATAGATTAATTATATTTAACGCCACCAAAACAACAACTTGAAACATTTACGAAATCTTGTAACCAAATACAGAATGTATTCAAAACAAAAATAGATAATATACAAGGAGCGTGATTAGATTAAAAGTATTCGATTCTCGTTCCAAAAATGTATAACATATTGTGACCTTGAATTTTGACCAGATTATACAATAAAATATTAATTAACGTTGATTCATAACCACGCGGCCGCGTAACCGTCAAAGCCGGCGCGGCGTACGGCAGTTCCGAATTGTAAATTTTTAGAGTTATCAGAAAATCATGTTAACTCATGTTATTAATCTCAAAATTACGAACAATTTTAGTTATGCATACTGTCATTACTTACCAAATTGTTTTATATATATATATATATATATATATATATATATATATATACCTATCATTCGGATAAAATATTTATATATTGTTCTATTCAAAGTTTTGCATAATTTGAAACAGTTTTCCATGACACAAAAATCTTTATTTGCCTTTACCGGCTTATTAAAATAATATGAAATAAATTTTATATCATCATATCGAAATAGGTTAACAACTTATTTAATACGATAGCGATGATAAATTAGCAAATGAAGGCATTAACAAGAGCTATATTTCGTTACAGTATACGCTCAAAAATGATATCGCGTTATTATAATGAAGCTTAATCTCCAGCGTAAACAAAGTTATTGATCATGACTCATAACTGAATTACTCTCTCTCGATAGCTTCGAGTTCGAAACATTATTTCGATTCATGATTCATTCGACTTTATTTTCTCTATCACAAAATATCGAAACTTTAGGTAGTAAATGGTAATACAGATATCTCACAATCAGATTGAATCGAGTCGAAATAGAGCTCGAAACGGTCAGTGGTAATCCTATGATCTGATATTCCGACGCGACACATCGAACACTAAATCATGAACTCATTTATACCCATTCAGTTAACGGACAATGTGCAATGATGCGCCCGGCGAGTGGCGACCGATTGCTGCTAGTCATGAAGTCACGTGATTCTCGTTTCGGCATTAATGTTTTGTGATAACGAGTCGATTTAGATTTCACCATTAGCACTTTGGTTCGGTAATTTTGTTAAGAGTTAAAAGGGAAATGGGTGAACAAGTACAATACAAATGAGAGGACATTTAAAATTACGAGTAAATATACTGTAGTAATTTAGAGGCTATTTTAATGCTATTTCCACTATTTATTTATAATTTAAGCTATTTTAAAAATGTTAAGTCCTTCCTTTAGATCTATGCTTAAGAAACATAAAAATAATAAATAATATTATTTCACAGCATCTTAATATGAAGATCATCAAATTTAGTAGAGACGTGTGTACACATCCTTAACCACCTCAGTCCTGGAGGCTGGACATGATAAATATATCAAATTAGACTTAAGTCTGGGCTAATCTTCCAAGTTTCCAATTATTATTGTCGAGGGCCGTAATTAAGCAGTTTAAAGTGGACGGCGGCGGTAATCCGACCACTTTTGTGATATTCAAACGAGTTTCATTACGCTTCGGTTATAAAAGCGGCGTCATTACGAGAAATGGACTGGAAACATCGCTCGACTCCGAATGACCGTAATTGTCGCTCAAAATAAATATGGCTGACACAGAGCGCTTGAGCGCAAGATTTTTACATGTTGAACTTTCGCAAAACTCTAATTTTGTTTTTAACTATTTGTAGACCTCGATCGGAACCAAAAATCAAACCACGGACACCGTGAATTTCCCAGTAAAACTACGTAATACACGAAACATTGATGTACCTCTATGTCAATTTTTAACGTAGGTATATCATCAGTAGACTTAGATACAATTTTGCCATCCAAACACGTTGAAATACCGAACTAAGTTACGAACAATTAAAACAATATAAATATTGAGAGATGGATTTTTTTTCGGTATTACTATAAATATCTTATATTAGATCATTACATATGAAATTGGCCTTTTCTAGAGGAGGAAGAACATACAGTCAAAGCATTTTTTTTAAACATAATATATTTATTTAATCAAAGTATATACCATTGCTATCTATGCAATTTTGCCATCTCATAGGTAGTTCGTTGATTCCTTTACTAAAAAAACCATTCGGACAGGAATCAATAAAATCTTTGAAGGAGCTTTGGACTGCCCCATCGGAGTTGAATTTTTTCCCTTGCAAGAAGTTATCCAAATTTCGAAAAAATGGTAATCAATTGGTGCAAGGTCCGGGGAGTACGGTGGATGTCTCAGACATTCCAATTGAAGCTCCACTAATTTGTTAGCCCTCTGTTGTGCAGTGTGTGGTCTAGCGTTGTCCTGAAGCAGCAGTGGCCTAGAGCGAATGTCCAACCTCGGTTGTTTAGCAGCTAGCTTTTCCAATATGATTTGCAGTTGCTGGCAATAGACATCTGCCGTAATCGTCTGGCCAGATTTAAGAAAGCCGTAGTGAACGACACCGGCACTAGTCCAGCAAACGCTCACAAGTAACCTTTTTTGAGTCAATTTTCGCTTGGGGCAGGCTTTGGCTGGTTCGCCAGGGTTCAGCCATTGCGATGAGCGTTTCCGATTATCGTACAGGATCCACTTTTCATCACAGGTAATAATCAATTTAAAACCCCTTCATTATTGTGCCGGTTGAGTAATTGTAACGCAGACGTCGCGCGTCGACGCGCGTTTGTCGGTTTACTGCACTCAATTCATGAGGTACCCACCTTTCAAGCTTTTTCATTTTTCCAATCTGCTTCAAGTGAATTAAAACAGTTTTATCATTAACACCGCAGCCTGCGGCTAACTCGGACGTGGTTTGCGATGGATCCGCTGCCATAATAGCCTTCAATTCTTCATTATCAACTTTGGTCTCCGGCCGTCCACGGCAACAAGCCTGTTCTGCAGGTCGAAATTTCCAGAACGAAAACGTTGGAACCAAAAACGCACTGTGTTTTCTTTAGCGACACCGCCCCCATATACATCATTAATCCTTCGAGCCGTTTCTGCAGCACTGGTGCCACGGTGGAACTCGTACTCGAAAATAGTACGATATTTCAAGTGGTCCATTTTGTAAACAGAGTGACGCAAAGAAAAAACTAAAAGAGGAAAAAACAAATGAATTACGGTTTTCCAAACACAAATGCATAAGTAAATAGCGGTATAAATTTGAAATTGCAATTGTTCGCGCCAACACTAGCGCGACGTTTAGAATAAACACAAAGGACATCACTACGTGATGTATGGCCGACCGAAAGGGGCGCTGTCAGAGAGTGACGAACACTTGCATTTAGATCCCCTTCCGCGCCGGATGCATTTTCAGCTCATCCCGAAACCTAGTGAACGCGAACGCGTGTGCGCATATTTATTTGTGCTCGTTAATATAATACCAAATTCGCCGGCGAACCGCGATAAATCTATCGATAATCCGCTCAACAGCTGTGTAGTGTAGTGAGAAGAAACCTCCGCCCAGATACAGAACCACCAGCTCAACAATAAGGTCAGTCCCAGATTTCTCCAGCCCTCACATTAACCTATATACCTACTTCCCTCAGCTCAAAGTCGCATGTGTAAGTCCTAGCTTACACATTTCTTGGTCCATCGAGCCTTCGTGAAGCCTTTCTCCCTATTACCGGCGTTGGGCCTCATTAGAACCAGCACCTACAGTTCCACTCCGCCCGAATCTGCACATAAAATCAGCTCGATTATTTATATTTTGTCCAATTAATTCTGGCCAGGCCGCCCCGCCATTTTAAAACCAAGTTACAGTCCATTCCCATTATCAATTCGGCACATTTAACATTAAACCCCTATTCTGTACTTTGATATTAACCTATATGTTAATTATTTAAATTATTTTGTGCATATTTCGGCCCATAAATTCATAGGAAAAACCCAAAAAAAAAAAAAAAAAAAAAATAGTGGGTAGGTTGTCGGCTTATTGTCGAACAAAGAACTCGAACATTCCAGAACTTCCCTAACGTACCTAATACATAATTTGTGCCAATAATATCTCATATAATTTTCTCAGCTCTTAATTACTTACAAAATATTTTAATGTTTGATTCGCATATAAAATAAGTAATAACTAGTGCGTATTGTGAATTACGTTCGGCTCATAACAGAATTGTAAATCGTCGTTGCATTACTAAGTTTGAATTATTTTATCTATATATAACGTTTATATCTTCATATTCTCAAGTTTTAAAACACAATATTAATTAACTTAGCATTATTTTAATAGTTACGGGTTGCATAACATCTCAAGTGCCCATACAAACATCGTCGGCTCGCTTCGATACAGAAAACTTGATTTGTGTGCATTCTGTAGGTAATAGGTACAGGCTACACGGCGCCCGTGCGAACAACAGCTGTTACATTCATTCTCAATTAGATATTCTTCATAGAATAAATAGTGACCTTCACATTGAATTCATATCTATCTACGTTCTGTATCTATACAAAAATATTATTAGGTGTTACGTTACAGCTGTTTTAAATAAGAATTCTTATCGATGTTCTGTATTTATACAAATATATTATAGGTGTTACGTTACAGCTGTTTTGAATAAGTCGGCACACTATTGAGATTGAAACTGCTCATACCTACTTGCATTGTTTTCATTACGTTATTTTGTTTCTAACGCGCCCGCTAAGATTTGTTTATATTCAAACTTCAGGACATTAATATAATATTACAGACGACTTGTAACGCATTAATCTCCGCTCATCAAACATACACTAATACTATATTAGCATCAGGCGATCGGTCAGCTCATTTGTTAATTAACTCGTACACATTTTATGATAAAATTGTATACATTGTCGGCACATTATTAAAATCTATTTTCTGCGTTTTAATTAATTGCGCGCGTATTTTCCGCTCATTACTTTTAAATATTTAACTTAGTTACACGCATATATTTTTAAACATGCCTACAAAATCGCAAGCGGCCATATTTAGGCAAACTATAAAATCTATTAGTCGGCTCAGAGAGATCGCATTGGCATTACACAAAGGTGACTCAAAGTCTAACAAAACGGAGTTTAATGCGCGTTTTAAAGACCTACAAAATTTGAAACAAAAATTAGAAAATTTATACTGCGAAATTTTAGACGACGGCAGTCTTACAGAAGAAATTGAAAAGTTTTATACAGCCGATTACGAGAACGCGCTATCCGAATATTATGATATTTTAACTGCAGCGGAAAATATAAGTTCCACTTCAGAGTCAAGTCAGCTCACTTCTGCCGTTCTGCCCAAAATTGAACTGCCAAAATTCAGCTCACGCGTTGAGGACTGGCCATCGTTTATTACGATTTTTAAGGAGTCTTACAGACGACATGACGTCACTTACAGATGCAGTTAAGCTGCACTATCTTTTGTCTTGCCTATCGGGGGAGGCGCTCAGCATGATTGCGCATTTAAAAATCACAAATGATAATTACAGCGTCGCGCTCGATATACTCACACGTAGGTATGAAAACCGCCGTGTTCAGATAGATGGGTTTGTTGATATAATACTCGGCCTACCTAATATTCATATTCGATCAAGCATACGCGCGACGTTTTTAACTCTGCTCATTTCCGCACAAAGCGCATTAAATAATCTGCGTTTACCTATGGATAGTAATTACGTATTTGTGTCTATTGTAGTTAGAAAATTACGAGGCGAGCTCCTCACCCTGTTCGAAAGAAGATACGGCATCTCGGACACTCTGCCCACCTTAGGTGATTTGATTTCTTTTTTAGAGGAGTACGCGCGCTGTATCGAAACCGAATATTCTAATGCAACGCGCGGTGTTACCTACTCACCACAAACTGGGCCCTCTCGTCAACACACACCCCCCGCAAACTCTCCGCGCAGTCCACGCTTTAGACCAATTAGTCCCGCGTATCCTCGTAATACTCAGCGCTCGCCATCGGCTCACACTTTAAGTAGCTATCACGTCAGCCCAGTTCCTCATTACCCTCAACGCTACTGGCCCCCCTCCCCCCGAACAGAGCGGCGCGAGTACTCAGCCCGGAATACAGATAAACGCAAGCGATTCTACTGCCCCTATTGTAGGAATACAGAACACAAACTTATCGCGTGTCCGAAATATAATCATCAGCCCACTCAAGGTCGTTGGGATTTCATAGAAGCCAACGACAGATGTCGTAAATGTATAGGTCCGCATTTTGAAAATGAATGTCGTTCGACAAACTCATGCAAAGAGTGTGGAAGTGCAAATCACCACACCTCGCTTCATCGTCACGGAACTCCAAATTCTCCGGTGTCGTCAGCGCATTTGCTTCCTCCTCATTTACGTGCACAGCCCCGCCGGCGTGCTCAAGACAAGCCACATACCTACACGGCCTACACACAACATACGCGTGCACATCAATCATCATCATCAGACCCCAACCAATCGTCTGATCATGCACCGTCTACAACTCATCAATCTCAAAACAAAAAACAATGACTACCTACAATCACGGAGCACATAGAATTAGAAGATCAACCCAATAATTTAAAATGTCATTCAGCTCATAGTACACCTGCATCACATTCAGCTCATAAAATATCTAAATCTAGTTCAGCCCAATATTCTGTAGAATCAGCCCAAGTAAATTCAACTCAGCACATAGAAAACCCATTAAAAACTCCAGTGTTACTTCCCACAGTCGTTTTAAATATATCTGATAAATGCGGAGAATATCACAAAACTCGGGCTTTATTGGACTGTGGTAGCATGATAACGCTCATAACTCAGCGCATGACTAGAAATCTTAATTTGCAACCAAAACAATGTTCATTAAAAATTACAGGTGTAGGTGATCAGCACATACAAAATTCTAAAGGTTGGGTCACAATAACATTTAGGCCCACACACCGTGACACGCCATCTATTACTACTACCGCTCATATTCTCAAAGACGTTACAGGTTATTTACCTTTGCAAAAAATACCAGATGTTGTACAAGACTCAGCTCATCAGCTCATTCCATTGGCGGATCAAGCTTATCATACTCCTGCGCCCATTGATCTCATTTTAGGCTCAGACGTTTTGGGTCACGTTTTGGATGGTACTAAGATTGCTTTGGGCCCGGGGAAGCCCATAGCCTTCGGCACGATTTTTGATTTTGCACTCATAGGACTCGTTGAGCACTCATGCGATTCACCTGTAGCTCAAGTTGGCTCTGCTCATGTTACTCATACTCATTATACTCAGTCGGCTCACTCTACACATTCTGCTCATTCTACTCATGATATTTGCAAAAGCCTGGAAAGATTCTGGGAGTCGGAAGAACCCCAGCCTCGTTCTGCTCATTCAAACCCGCTACACGAGCAATGTGAACACATATTCAGCTCAACCACCATTCGTGACGATTCAGGCCGTTACATGGTGACTCTTCCCTTCTTATCAGATGCACCCGTATTAGGTAGTACTCATGCTATTGCTCTACGTAGATTTCTCAATCTAGAAAAACGGTTGCAATCCGATCACACACTGCGACAAAAATATATAGAATTCATGAACGAATACATAAACTTAGGACACATGACACCGTGTCATCCGTCTACATTTACTCATAAACCTCATTATTATATTCCTCATCATGGCGTGTTCAAATCAGGTACTGACAAACTCCGCACAGTATTTGATGGCAGTTGTAAGTCATCCAATGGAGTCAGTTTAAACGATTGCCTGCACACAGGTCCAGCACTTCAACGAGACATTGTAGATATTATTATATCATTCCGCGCACATCGTATAGTATTCAGCACTGACATAAAAATGATGTTTAGAAATATTCTCTTAAGACCAGACCAAAGACACTATCAGCTCATACTCTGGCGATCGTCTCCAGATCGACCTCTGCTCACATATGCACTCAACACTGTTACATACGGATTGCGCTCAAGTCCATATCTTGCTATCCGCACATTATTACAATTAGCTGAAGATGAAGGTCATCGCTATCCTCAGGCTGCCGAAATTTTGCGTAAATTTGTTTTCGTGGATGATGTACTTTGCGGCCATGACACCATAGAAGAAGCATCAGCACTCCAAACTCAGCTCATTGATTTGTTATCACTCGGTGGATTTAAACTTAGTAAATGGACATCAAACACACCTCAGCTCTTGCAAAGATTTCCAGACGATCAATGCGAAATGCCTAAAGACTTTGAATCAGCGCAGAGTCTCCATCAATTAAGGTTTTGGGTATTAGATGGATTCCCCAGTCTGATGAATTTATATATCACATCTCATTACCACCAGTTACCCACATTACAAAACGTTCAATTCTTAGCACAGTAGCTTCTCTCTATGACCCAAACGGTTGGGTTACACCCGTCATATTCCGCGCAAAAATACTTCTTCAAAGGTTATGGTTAACTAAATTGGACTGGGACGATCCCACTCCAAATAATATTACAGATGATTGGCAGCGCATCTATCATGATCTTCCGCACATCTCAGATATACATTTTCCCAGACATATCGCTCCACACAAATTCAAATCAACATACTCACTTCACGGATTCGCAGATGCTTCGGAAATTGGTTTTGCTGCAGTGATATATTTACAAGAATCAGCTCACAACGGATCTGTTAACGTTCACCTCATGATTGCTAAATCTAAAGTCGCACCGATTAAAAATAAACTCACAATCCCCAAATTAGAGTTGTCTGCTGCAACTCTATTATCTCAGCTCATGTTGCGTGTCTCCCAACAATTGTCTGCTCATCTCACAATTACACATCACGTTTGTTGGTCAGATAGTACCATAGTGCTTGCATGGATAAAAACTCCGCCCCATCGTTTACAAACATTTGAATCAAATAGAGTAACAAAAATTAACTCAAATTCACTCACACTTAAGTGGCGTCATGTACCTTCCCAATTAAATCCTGCTGACTGTGCAAGCAGAGGATTATCAGCTCAAGCTCTCTCCGCTCATGATTTATGGTGGTCTCCTCCTTGGCTCAAATTGCCAGAGGATACCTGGCCCAAGATGCCTTCAGCTCATACTCGACAAGACTTGCCAGGGCTCAAACCAAAATACGTACCATGCAATTTCTCGATACCCGGTGTCGATAGTGATCTGCTCACTCGCTTCAGCTCTTTAGAAAAAACTAACTGGTGTCACTGCCTACATGAGGCGATTCATTCGTAACTGTAAACTAAATTCAAACTCGCGACAACTAGGCCCTCTAACTGTAAGTGAACGTAGAGAAGCATTACTCTTCTGGATCCGCTCTGTACAGCAGAATGCATTCGCAGAAGATATTCACCGCCTGCAAACCGATAGAATCTGCACAGTACGACTACAACGTCTGTCGCCTTTTACGCAGGACGGTCTCCTCAGAGTAGGAGGTAGACTCACTCGTTCGGAACTCACATACGATGCTCAACACCCATACATTTTGCCTAGTTCTAGTCCGCTCGTAGACCTCATAATAGATGACTATCATCGCATAAACTGCCACCCTGGCACGGACACGCTACATGCTATTTTACGTCAGCAATTTTGGATATTATCTACCCGCCGCATTATAAGGCACAGAACGTTTAAATGCATAAGATGTTTCCGTTGCCGCGCTCAGCCCGAAGTACCTATCATGGCTGACCTGCCAGCTGATAGAGTCATACCTCAGCCCGTATTTAGTCACGTATCAACAGATTTCGCCGGACCGTTTCTGCTCAAATCAAGTCAATTACGTAATGCTAAGTTAATTAAGGGATATTTTTGCATATTTGTTTGCCTCACTACAAAGGCGGTTCACTTAGAACCAGTCTCATCGCTCACTGCCGAAGCGTTTATTGCAACATTACAAAGGTTCTGCTCACGTCGCGGACTTCCGGTATTGATACGTTCGGATTGTGGCACAAATTATGTAGGAGCTAGGAATCATCTACTAGAGGTACAACAATTTCTCAATGACAATAACGACGCCATTTCTCATAAACTCTCAACTCAAAATATAACTTGGTTACTCAATCCGCCTAAAGCCCCATGGATGGGAGGTATCCATGAGATTAATGTTAAATCCACAAAGCAACTTCTATACCGTGTTATCGGTGAGCAACACCTCACTTTCGAGGAATTCTTAACTCTGCTCACTAGAATCGAAGCTGTGTTAAACTCTCGGCCCATCAGTCCACTTTCGTCCGATCCCACGGACTATCAGCCCCTTACTGCTGGCCACTTTCTCATTGGCCGTCCGCTCACAGCTCTCCCCGAGCTGACTCTAGATGAAAGAGTAATATCTCCGCTCAAATGCTTTCAGCTCATTCAATCACTCTCTCAGCGCTTTTGGAACCTTTGGACCAAGTCCTACCTCCATACCCTTCAAATCCGCTCCAAATGGCTTTCCTCTTCCTCTCCACCCAAAATTGGAGAACTGGTTCTGCTCAAGGAGGACAATTTGCCTCCTCTACAATGGAAGATGGGAAGAATCTCACGTCTGCTACCTGGGAAGGATGGAGTCATCAGAGTTGTGGACTTGGACACGACTCAAGGCCAGCTGCGGAGGCCTGTCGGCAAGATTGCCCGGCTCCCACTGGATTCTGCTCAGGATGGGGCTCAGCTCGCCGCCTGTGCGGGCCCCCCAGGATGTTCGCGCCAACACTAGCGCGACGTTTAGAATAAACACAAAGGACATCACTACGTGATGTATGGCCGACCGAAAGGGGCGCTGTCAGAGAGTGACGAACACTTGCATTTAGATCCCCTTCCGCGCCGGATGCATTTTCAGCTCATCCCGAAACCTAGTGAACGCGAACGCGTGTGCGCATATTTATTTGTGCTCGTTAATATAATACCAAATTCGCCGGCGAACCGCGATAAATCTATCGATAATCCGCTCAACAGCTGTGTAGTGTAGTGAGAAGAAACCTCCGCCCAGATACAGAACCACCAGCTCAACAATAAGGTCAGTCCCAGATTTCTCCAGCCCTCACATTAACCTATATACCTACTTCCCTCAGCTCAAAGTCGCATGTGTAAGTCCTAGCTTACACAGCAATTCTTAACCAAAGAAGATATATTTGAGATCAAAGTGGCCAGTACGACAAAACGCCAATTTCATACGTAAGGACCTCCTAATACTTTAAACATGCAATTCTTATATATATTATCAGAATCGCCGAAACGGCTGCAGGTATTTCCATGAAATTTAATATGCATGGGGGGGTTATTGAGGAGAAAACTCGTTCTAGCTAAGTATTATCCCTGGAAACCAAGCATTTTTTAATTAATATAAGTTTTTTCTTTCGTAGTGAGACAATAGGTACAGTATTTAAATATTTTTTACTCTAGTAATGTCAGTCTGAATGGCAGTTTGGTTAAGGCGTTGTTGGTGTCTCAGGTTCGAATCCCGGTCAGCCAAATACTTTTGTGATTCATTGAATGTTTTAAATCTACTAGAACTCTGAAAAAAGATCGGTTACTCATGTACTTTTAATTTATTTTGCAATATTCATTTATTAATTCTAATATATGCTATGAAAAAATGTACTACCTACTCTTTGTAATTAGTTTTGACCACATATTGTATAAAAACGGGCAACGATGGCAATTATACAAAAACAGGCGTGCTATTAGGATCCTAATTCGAACATTTAGGGTTATATTTCGTGTAACGCGTGCAGTTCGAAGTACCTCCAGCCCCTCGCGGTCTCACTGAAGCATTAGCTCCAACAATAAACATAAATATTTTTGCGTCGTTATGCCCCCGCTCGACCAGTAATTAAATTCCATGTAATCGTACAAATCTTAGCTCTGTACCGTATACACCATAACTCTATTCATTCTATACACTTATAACAAGCACACCTTTTATATTAATTTGGCAAATTTCTAAATTAGCATCGCACAGTCGGTATCCTCTCATAATTATTGTTTTTTAACCGACATCCAAAAAATGAGGCGGTTAATGTTTTTTTTGTATGTTCAACGATTACTCCGCCGTGTACCTATTGGACCTATTTTAAAAATTGTTTTTTTTGATGTATAGAGTATAATTCCAAATTGGTCCTTTTGACATCAAAGTGGTGATCTAATGATGGGTTCCATGAGAAATCGAGAGAACTTCTCCAAATTTATATGGACACATTATGGTGATTTTGACTTCTTCTGAAGTAGTCCAAGCATATGCTAACAAAAAGTAAGTTTTTGCTCCAAGGTATACCCTGGATCCAAAAGTACTGAACAGAACTCCTGACTCCTTACAGATACATGTTTGGGGATTTCGGCGTTGTTTAAAGAACTGCAAGAATATGCCCTTATGTGAATTAGAGTAATCATCATCATCACCACCATCATCACACCATACATCATCACATTATGATGATATAAAGGTACTTCTCATAGTATTTTACACCGACACGGATATCTTTGAACATTACTCTGTCGTTTACGGACCTATTTGAAAAATTCTTTTGTTATTGTAAAGGGTATAATTCGAAATTGGTCCTTTAGTCACTAAAGTGGAAACCTGATGATCCATGAGGAATCAAGGGAACTCCTCGAAATTTATATGGACACATATAGTGATTTTGACTTTTTCTGAAGTAACACAAGCATATGCTACCAAAAATAAGATTTTGCACCAAGGTATATCCTGGATCCAAAAGTACTGAACAGAACTTCTGACTCCTTATAGATACATGTTTGGGGATTTCGGCGTTGTTTAAAGAACTGCAAGAATATGCCCTTATGTGAATTAGAGTAATCATCATCATCACCACCATCATCACACCATACATCATCACATTATGATGATATAAAAGGTACTTCTCATAGTATTTTACACCGACACGGATATCTTTGAACATTACTCTGTCGTTTACGGACCTATTTGAAAAATTCTTTTGTTGTTGTAAAGAGTATAATTCGAAATTGGTCCTTTAGTCACTAAAGTGGAAACCTGATGATCCATGAGGAATCAAGGGAACTCCTCGAAATTTATATGGACACATATAGTGATTTTGACTTTTTCTGAAGTAACACAAGCATATGCTACCAAAAATAAGATTTTGCACCAAGGTATATCCTGGATCCAAAAGCACTGAACAGAACTCCTCAAGCTTTAAAGATACGCGTTTCTAAATTTCAGCATTGTTTTTTTCAGCATTCAGAACTGCAAGCATATGAGCATATATATAACCACTATGTAACTTGCAGTAATCATTATCATCATCATCTTATTTATAATTTATAATACCTAATGGAAGCTTGGCGCGTATTCAATTACACTATCGATCGTTTATTTTAAACGTTCTTAAAATGTATTAATAATTATTTAACAAATATCACTAAAAAGGGAAAAATTATTATTTTTAAACAATAAATTAAAACCGACGAACAAAGTAAAAATGCACAAAAAGTATGAAATAAAACTTATTTTCTAAATTCACCTTTTAATTTAAAAGATTAGAGAAATAGTTACAATTTTAGCCGAATTTAAAAGGGGAATTATTAAGAAAATGAGTTTTATTTCATACTGTTTTGTGCATTTTTATTTTAACAATTGACAAATAATTTTTCCATTATTAATTCCGTTTCCAATTTACTACATCAAAACTTTTTGTACTTGTTAAGGTTATGTTTTTTATTATTAATATTATGTTACTATCTACTATTTTCAAGAACACATTGTTTTTAACGAATGCAAAGTTGAATTTCCGTATACAATAGGCACTTCAATTTAATTATCTCTACAAAACTCATACGATCATAGATATATTAAATTAAAAAGAGGCGTACGATATTAGCTACAATAACAAAATACTGGCACAATAAAAAAGAGATCCAATAATATGGAAAGACAGACGTTCGTTTTTTAAAGTTATCGTCCCCGCTCGTTAGCGGGACCTTCCTTATTATTTTCTCAGCGACTGCAATCTGGCCTTTCAGCTACTTCAAACGACTTGTTCTTTTTCTTATGTGTAATTGAAATATATTGCCGCAATATCCGACGGACCGGAACTCCACCTCTCAAGTACATCAGCTCGAGTTTTCATTACTTCGCCAGTGATTTTTTTCATGAGACAGAATAATTATTCATTTTCATACCCCGCTACTGAAGAGTCTCCAAAAGTTTTAGAAGTAATAAGACTGCGGGGTGGTTTGTAATTATTTTTATAGCTTTCTCGTGTACCCAATTTATGTTTATTATTCTGTTGATACAAGTTGTAAACATGTACCTTAAAAATCCTATTCTCAATAGTTTTAAAATTTCACAATTTGTGATAAGATGGAAAAATTTTGTCATTATTAGACAGATCCGACTGCCATTTTCGATGCTCAGATTAGGTAGGTGGTTAGACTCACGAGTAGAATGTTGTTAAAATTTGATCTATCATTTTTGTAATTTACCACCAGAAGGAGGTGTAATAAATCGCAAAAAATTCACTTGTGTACTTCAGCAGAACTACGGTTTTAGAATTTACTCCGATACGTAAGTGTTTTATTTACAAAAACATTTTGGTCGATTAACAAAAAAATGTTTTCAAACCTTATAAACCTTTAAAATAACTTTAAATTATTTTCCTCAATAAAAAGGTACTGGAAAGCGTAAATGGTAGAATCTACAGTATCGAGTACTAACACTTAATGGCAGAGTTTTACATAGTAACAGCTGGATGTTGGCAGTTATCCAGCACGTAATACAGCACGTAACCTTGATGCCCGCCTGCAGCCTTAAGCGTACATCATATCAAAGTTTGTTCCGAAATACTCATCCACTTATGATGGAAAATATCGCTCTTATATTTATTACAGTACCTACTGTTTATAGACCAGATCATTTTTAAGTATACGTTTTTACCTGATTAATATTCCAATAACAGTTTTTGCATACGAAGGGAAGTGAAGTTTTCTCCTTTTGGTGTTTTATTTTATTGCCTCGCTCTGCCTATATCGGTGTAACCTTGCTATCTTCGAGTCTGATTTGACCCGGCGGTGATAAAACCTCTGGAAAATTACCGTCCCATACAGTAATGCGCGGTTATCATTTGGAGACATACTAAAAGACAAGCACGATAAAACGACGCAATTTAAATTCCTAGTAAGTAGTAACTAGAGTTTAACGGTGTAATACCCAATGTCTATAGGTATCCAAAGTCTAGGAGCGCTTGCTAGCGTATATGGCCTCTTGTCATAATAATATTCCTATATCATTCTCCGTACTGAATTTATATTATTATGAGTGAGCAAACATATAAAGTACAAATATTGAAAATCAGTTATACAATATATAGATTTATAGATCATGATACAATTATTTATATTTATTATAATTATTAAATTATATTATTATTATAATTATTAAATATTAATTAATTAATCTTTTAAATATGTATTTATCTCACTTTGTGTGAATGGCTTATAAACTAATTTTAGTCTGCAATATAGTAATAACATAATATAATTTAAAATAATATTTATTTATCGTAAGTCCAGCTGGAGACAAGTAACAAGTGAAAAAGACTTTTTGGTAAAAAATATTAATTTTACAATAGGTTACAAAATACGATATCGGCGATCGTAGTGTACTCCCTGCAGTGCGGGCGCGGGACAGATCAGGCAAGGGTTGATGGATGAGTTAGAGCTGACGCCCAAACTTGTGACACGTATCCTTAATACTGACGTTAACATATAGTTTTTGGTCGCAGCAGCCGAACCGATACATTACACTCGTGTGTCCTTAACTTATTAGACGAGTTGAGTTGTAATAATAAATTTAACTCGCATGTATGTGATTTTAGCTTAAAAAAAATTACTTCATAATAACTAATATGTGAACTTGGTCTTGATTTGCCACGTAATTTCAGTCTACGCTACGAAAAGCTACGCGGCAACGATTACGCTGCCAAAGTATTATATATCTCAAAATGGCCATTTTGGCGCTCCAGTAATTTTGCCTTCCAGCGACGATATGACGCCGCACTATCTTATTCAGATTCAATTAAATCTCTTTGTAAGCAATAAGACAAACTACGCTATAATTACGCGCTACGCTATGCTACCAATTTAAATATCACTTATCTACCGTGAAATAAAGAAAAACAATGACAAAGTAATTTAGTAGAATTTAATATTTTTGTTTCCAAAACCTTAAATTATATCTGAACAGAGTATACGTATGTAGCTCGTTTTCTTTGGTCATTCATTCAGTGAAACAAGCTTTAGGCCTACGTTAGGGGGAGAACTTCGCTTGTCCTTGTAGTTCGCAAAGGGATGCAAGAGATTAATAGGGAGCATGCATTTGTTTTAAATCAGCAAAATTCTTATATTTTCCAAAAGGTAACATAAAAATGGACCGAAAAACGCAGTAATCTGTTGCTTAATTAAAAAGTTATAGAGGCTTTAAAGGACTTAAAAAACCAACGATTGTTTGCTATGATTGAAAAACGAAAATTACTGTTCAAATCCTTATATGTTATTTGTGACGTTTTTTGTTAAATAATGATATACGTAAACGCAGTATTTAAGTTACTAAAATCATTGTTGTCTTCATACATTTTCAAGTGCTGTGTCATGTAATTGTGTGTTTTTAATGCTCTCGAACGATTTCACTTTTGTGATGATTGTATTTCCTCAATGGTTGATCGTAGATATGTTATTGCAAAGACAATATTTCCTGACTTGTTATTTACTATTCGAAAAGCCCATTAAAAATAACCTAACCAAGAGCAGTCAGGACGTGTCTAAGGAGGGTTCCGTAACTATCAACGCGTAATAAGTTTTTTTCAAATTACTTCAAAAGTTACTGTCCGATTTCCTTCAAAATAATTTCCCTAAAGAGTATTTAGCATGATCTATCAGCATGAAAAATTGCAAATTTCTACCAAAGCCGAGATCTATACACAGTCTTTAATTATACGAAATTTCATCCATTTATATTTATATTTACAGACCCTAGAGACGCGGACAGACGTAGCTCCTAAACGAATGAACCGATATTGATCAACATTTTTTTGGAAGCTGACATGATCAAGTGTGTTCTTAGCTATAATTTATCATCATCAGCTCGCTCACTACTTGCCAATTCGAGGGTTACTTAAAAAAATTAAGTTTATTTATAATAAAAATATTTAATGTTCATAACATATGTTTTTAACAACAATAGATGTAGAGCGCAAAACAATCATTGAGCATCGAGTAAACTAGTTTTATTTACCTTATTTTTGACGGTTACAGATATTTATTTAGATGAGGAAGCACGATATGATAGTAATCTGAAATAGATTAGTCTTTTCTCATTGCGCTCAGTTGAAAATCGGATAAGGATTTTTGGAGGTTTAATTTCGCACGAACTGCTAACTCTTCTGGTAAAGAACGAAGAACAATGGCTATGTATTTCCCATAAACATCAAATTCATCCTCTTGCTTCTCTACTCGTGAATTTGATCCCCTGGTGATACGATTAGCAATTTTATCGATTTTGGCAATAGCTTTATTTATATCCTCATCGTTTTTGCTAATCTGTTCTTTATATTTTGACAGTTTCTTGTGTGGGACAGCGAATCGAGAGGAACAAGCCTCTGGCATTTCATCAACATGATTATTTTCAGCAATACTGTAATCTTCGATCTCTTCATCTGATGGATTTGAATTTTCCTCTACTTTAATATTTTCTACAGATTGGGTATTGTATGTTTCTGAGTCATTATCAGAAGTCTTTGAATTGTCATCGATCTGAAAGAAAAAATGTTTTTAATACAGGTACCAAACACAATATCAGAAATGAAGGGAATTAGAAGGGAATCAAACAGAGACGGAGGGTTGCCGCTTTGCTAAGCGCGGTCGGCGCGGGCGCCTGGAGTTCGTCAATCGTCAGTTGACGTTTTGCTGTTGCGCAGGGTATACGTTTAATTCGTCCAAACTATAGTTAGTACCAAAGTATAGTCACACAAAAAATATCTTTCGATGATTTTTAATAGAAATAGTTGTTTTACTTTATGTGAATCATTTTAATTTGGTCTTGCAGGTAAACAAACTCATTTAAATATAAATACTACATAGTAATACTTAGTTGAGTTTATTTTAATAATAAATGTATCGCGCAGATATATTATAATAATATCACCAGTTAATCCTACTCTCACTTCACTGACCAGCCGAATCTTTATTTACCTGTTGTTTTATGAGTGAGTGCGAGTTTTTGTCACTGCTCGCCGTTTGTATGGCATCGAAACAACACCCCTAGTGGCAAACAATGGTAACTAATTCGATGCCATCCAAATTGTAGTTGGCTTCTTCACGGCGAGTAGTGATTAGTGACAATAACTCGCACTCAGCAGACGAATCAAAAAGTATAATAAATGCACCTTTCTTTCTTTACTTACATTTAAAGTTTCCTGTTTATTTTTAATAGCACTTAAAAGCTCATCGACGATCGCAAACCATGAAACCTTCGGTGTGTATACAGAGTACTGATCGGCATATTCAGACTGAATGCTTTTATCGATTTTTTTCAATTCTTGATAATAAGACGACCTTAGGTTTTTAATTTTTTTCGGTATGTCTCTAGCCGAGACGCCAGGAATATTTAATTTGTCCGAAATTTCCTGGTATGCACGTTCGCGGGCTGGTCGATTTTTATATAAAGCATTGTTTACATTCCACAAACATTCGTAGTCACGGTATATCTCAGCGAGCTGTAACATTTGCGAATCATTGAAACGGTCCATTTTGTAACGCGCGTTTCGCGAGTGTTTAACCGCGCCGAAACTCGTGACTGAATAGAACATTCCACCCGCATGTCCCCGCGGCCCGCACCCCTCGAACGAAGCGTCTATTTCATTGGTCGATGTACGGCATGCGGGCGATGCGGGAGCTCCCCGCAGGTGACGCAACGACCCGACCGTATCACCGCTCTTCGGTCACTAACCCGTCTGCGGGAAGCGGGGAGCGTCTGTTGTTTTATGTCATACTTACAAGGCCACAAGTACGTAAGTAAGTATATAATATTTTTACTCTGTGGCCACAAAGCTCATGTTATTGCAAGTTCTCACAAAAGGTCGCAATTAATATTATTTTATTCTTCAGAGATTCAAAGACCAGATAGCAACCAAGTATAATATAATACAACTTAGTAGTTATAAAGAGATGTAAAAAATGAAAATAATTTTTCGAAATATTTTATTTTTTTTAAATAAAAAAAAAACTTAAATTATTAATAACATTTATAAAAGTGTTTAGTGTAGAATTTGAACCTGAGTTTCCGAACATTCACTGCGCTCGCGTTGGTTTAATGCTCTATAATCTATAAGGAACTCGCCATTATCATTCTAGCTAAAGTTGTGAATATTTCATTATTCAGAATTAGAACTAAATTCAAAGCACATATTGTATTTTTTTTAATTATTAATTAAGTAAATAGTTACGTGGCTCTTCAATTTTACCAATTGTAGTAATAATTTTAATAATACTGAAAACACATTAATATGTTATTAATTACAATAATATTAATACATACATATATATATATATATATATATATATATATATATAATTTAAATTTAAATTATATATATATATATAATTTAATATATATTTTTAAAGTTTGATGTTGCTAGACGAAAACATGGCGCTAGCGCACTGGCGCGAATATTTAACTCGCGGGTGTTTTTACCCGCCTACGGCGAATCCAAAAGGAAGGGTAATGATTTTGGCAGTCTATGTAAATTTAATCAAGATAATTATCACATGTTTGGTATCAAAAGAAAGGTCTTGGCAAGCACACTACAAATATTTACATAATTTGTATATATATATTATATTATATCATATTGTTCAAGTCAAAATATACGTTTAAAATACAATTCGTACAATATTTGTCAAATTTTCTAACATTGCGTATAATAAGACTATAAATATATAATTTATATATTATGTTCCTTCATAACATTATGTTTTATTTTATAAATATAATTTGTTACAGGTAATACATAACAAATAAAAAAAAAAAATAACACCTATATTATCAAGCAGTGAACGAGCTGATGATGATGAATTATAGCTAAGACCACTCTTAATTATGTCAGCTTTCAAACAAACAAAACTAGATCAAAATCGGTTAATTGGTTCATCCGATTTTAATAAGAAAATGAAGATTAAATCTATTACTAGCACTTTTATCACTCACTCGTTCGATAGATGTCACTATACGAGTCTTAAATTTTTCTGAATCGCGGTATCGTTGTGTTTAGAAGTTTATGATAATATTATATTCCACTACAATTATTGTATAAGATCAAAATACGATTAAAAGTGAATAAGTGATATAATTGCTGTGGTGCAAAAAAATTTACCCGCTTGTAGATAATTTGCAAAAAAAACAATTAGATTGGGAAACGGAAAAATATTAAATAAAAACATAAGTTTAAAAAACTATAACCCGACTACGTAAAAAAAGGGGTCTAAAAAGGCCGAAACAAGAAAATAATTCAAATAGAAATGCATAGTTACAAAAACGGTCAAGGTAGAGCCGTGGTCGCACCTACTGTTCGGAACAGTCGATGAAAAAAGGCAGCCGTCTGTAACTATCTTGGGGTATGCATGTGTACATGACGATATACGCAGTTTCAGTTTATACCTAGACGTAACGCATCTCGGTGTGAACTGACGATGATTGACGACGATTAGATGACGCCATTAGTGTGTGCGACCACGGCTCTACCTTGACCATTTTTGTAACTATGCATTTCTGGATTTCTATTTGAATTATTTTCTTGTTTCGGCCTTTTAGACCCCTTTTTTTTACGTAGTCGTGTTATAGTTTTTTAAACTTTTTTTTTTTTGAAAGAATACTAGACGTCGCTGTGTTATTGTATTTAAATCATGAATCGCGGTGACCTCTTCCTCTGTGATTTGTATAAGTATCTGGTTGTATTTTATACATTAAGTGAAGTGGAATTTCCAAGGTCAATATAGCGCTAATAATAATAATAATCTCAACTGACTGAACTCTCATAAATATTGACGATAAGTTTTGAAGTAATTTAAGTAAAACCTATTTCGCATTTATACTTTGTAGTTACGGAACCCTCCTTAGACATGTTCTGACATGCTCTTGGTTAGGTTATTTGTGGATTGGTTTTATTATAGGTATTTTTAAAGAGTTAGAAAAATTGGCCTCTAGAAAGCTGGTTCGCGATGTTTGTTAAGTATATGGTCAGATTTCTAAAAAAATAAGAAAACATTCTAAAGAAGAACAAGAAAAAGTTAACAATAGTCTGTAAAATTTAAGTAATTTAAGTTTTGATATACAAAAAAAAATCAAATCCCTAAAAACGACTTAGGCTCAACTCACACTGGCACAGAGTCGAAGCGAAGCGACGCGTCATGTTTTGCACGGCGACGCGCGTGTTCGCGCGGCGACGTGCGTCTGCGCGCGACGATGCTCGTATTAGCGCGTTCGGATCACAGTGCTGGACTAGTGACTTTCGAACATTCGTGAATGGTGCTCGCTCGGCAGTATACGATGGTTGATATCGATCTTATCATGATTGCGCTAATATCAGAAGTTGAAGAGGAAGAAAGTAAAATTATATCAGAAGCTGAGAATAGGAAAATAAAACGAAAATTTTGGGTTCACGAGTTATGGAAGAAAAGACATATTCTTGGCGAATTCAAAACACTTTGTAGTAACGATTTAAGCCAGGACCCAAGATATTTTTATGATTATTATAAAATGGGCTTAGATAAATTTGAAAATTTGGTAAATATTTTGAGGCCTCACATCCAAAAGCAAGAAACAAATTTAAGAATACCAATTTCCGTTGAAGAGCGGATATCAATATGCTTGAGGTATGTACGTAAATTTTTAAGAGCTATTATTGTTATTTTTGATCGACTATGACTCGGAAAACTGTGTTCGAATTCAGCGCAAGCATAGTAATACTGGACTTGATGAACGAGCGGTACCCCTTGTGTGAGTTTGATCGAGTACGAAACGTTACTATCGCGTCTGCGTCACAGCCGAATTAGTATGGGAAATCGAACAGCGCCCCTAGCGGACGTAAGGGGAAGTTTTGATTCCGACAGACGCGATAGTAACGTTTCGTACTCGATCAAACTCACACTAGCCCCTCGGATGTGTGTGCATTTGTTATTTCAATTTGCTTTTAAATGATAGGCGGTGGTAGTACCGTAACGTACCTAGTAGTTCTGTAATTTTGCGTGAGAAGACCTTTATAACATCAGTGGATTTTTCTCGAGCGTCGTCAGAACACCCTGCCTTAGTTTCGTTACAATATGATCGACAGTTTGAGAACACAAATAGGACAAAAATAAAAGCATTTGTTTTTATTTATATAGATTTATTTATCTTGAATCATAATTTTTACGCATTATTATACAAGGTGTAAGGAACAGTTCTCCAGAAACTGATAGCATGCATATATCACATCATTTTAAGCTAAAAACTACATGACATTATTTCCGGAAAGTATAGGTAGGTATGACAAAAAATAAGTATTTATAATTTTTTGGAGAACCGTCCCACCCTGTTTACTTAGTTTAATAATTAATAAATCAGGGCATTCATCAGCCATACATAACGTCATTCACTGTAGTCATTATCGCCTTCCCTCCGTTGCCGCGTCGTCATCCCAATCGGCAATGGTATGTACGGTGAAGGTGGCAGCTCGAGATTTTCTATACGATAGCTCGAAGAAGTGCTATTTCCGAACTGATTAATGGTTGTGCAGTTGGTACTGGTTGACGTATTTGTAGAAGGAGTATAAGTGGTTGGTAGCTGTATTGTATAATAGCCGGTATTTGGCTGCATTGTATATGTGTTAACATTATAGTTAGTGGAATTAGATTGCAGCTGAAGACTTTCTGATTCGGTTCGTAGTTCTGTTGTATAGCCACTGGATGAAGAAGTATTTGCTTGCCTTGGGTTGATATTAGTTGTTTCAGGTTGAAAGGAAGCATTGGAAGCAACTTTTATTTCCGCGTCAGTTACTAAAAGTAATATCTGTCGTTTCAGTTGCGCTTGCATTTGTATTGGCATCTGTTTAACGGTTTTAGACATAGAGAGAAAAAATGTGTCTGTTGGATCTTCTTCTTTTTTCTTATTTTCCAGATATTGCGCGAATAACATTTGTGATAGTGGTTGGGACTTCTTTCGTGTAGTATCGGAATGGTTGGATAATTGTGATTCGGGTCGAGATGGCAACGCAGCGGACAAGTTGGTGTCGGTATCAGTGTTTAGGTCAGTTTCTTCGGAGCTATCTAAGTTACACGTCTGTGGTTTGTTCTGCAAGTATGGTTTTAAAAACTCCAATTCTTTTTCAAATCTTATTGGCTTATCATTTGATCTAGCAGAACCACTCTTAAATTGCCTTAATCTAATGGCCTTTTTGTAGCAATCTCGAATTCTTTTCCACCGCTTTTGACACTCCGCCTCTGAAAAAGGAACACAAAATTGTAACTTTTATTTTAATCTAATAAAATGTATTATTTACGTGTATTTTTTAAATTGTTACAGATTTCTGACTACGGCGATAAGCTTTCAAGCCTTAGGTCAAAGTTATCGAGTAGGATACAGCACTGTTTTAACAATTGTACATGAAGTTTGCGCAGCAATATGGAAATATTTACAGCCACTTGTTATGCCGAAGCCTACACAAGAATTATGGACTAAAATAGAGGAGGAATTCAGAACCATATGGAATTTCCCTAATTGTATAGGGGCAATTGACGGTAAACACGTCAATATAAGGGCTCCCTGGAATAGTGGCAGTCTCTACTTTAATTACAAAAAATATTTCAGTACTGTCTTGTTAGCCGTTGTTGACGCAAAGTACAAATTCATTATTGTTGACATTGGAGCATATGGACGTAACAGTGATAGCGGCATATTAAACAGCTCTAAATTTGGACAAAGATTACAAAATAATACGATTGATATACCGTCTAATAAAAGGTTGCCAGGTATGATAGAAGAAATGCCACATGTTTTTGTAGGAGACGAAGCATTTCCCTTGTCCGAACACATTATGAGACCATATCCTGGAAATCAGGTGTCTGACAATCATGAAAAGAAAATTTTTAATTATCGCTTAAGTCGAGCAAGGCGCCTAGTAGAAAGTGCTTTCGGAATCCTGTCACAAAAATTTGAGGTTTTTCAAAAAAAAATAAAAATGCAACCGATGCATCTTGATTCTATGGTTCTTGCATGCACATGTTTGCATAATTACATAAGAGAAAATGACGAACTCGAAAACTTGCAATTGCCAAGTAATAGTATATTACAAAATATGCGGTCAGTCGATAACCAAACTACGTCAAATGCCATGGTGATCAGAGATAAATTCAAATCTTATTTTATATCCGAGCATGGGGCAGTACCATGGCAAAACGAAATGATCACACGATGTTAAAAAAGTGGTCATAATGTTACATTATTAAACACAACTGAATACTTCATTGGATTTACATCGCGTGTACATAAAATAAAGGGTGTAAAAAAATTACCCCCAGAACCGAAAGTGGGGAAAACTACTCGTCAATACAAACATTTTTTCCCAAGAAACCATACCTGGGAAATCAAGGGTTTCCAGGATAATCGGTTTCAAAGTATATACTTGAATTGATGATATTTCATACAATTCGTGTTATTTACCCTGTTACCGATTTCGTTAGCGATTTTAAATGCTGGTAGCATGATACAAAACACGAATATGTTAATATAACAACCAAATGAGTACAAACTACGCACCTAATTATCCCTGAAAAACTTGATTTCCCAGGTATAGTTTCTTGAGGGAAAATGTTCGCATTGATAAGTAGTGTTCCCCACTTTCGGTTCTGGGTTTAATTTTTTTACACCCTTTATAACTATTGTGTATGTTATGTAAATGTAATAATAAACAGTTAGAACTTACCAGAAATTTGCATTTCACCGCTTACTTTTTGCCAGGCATTTTTCCTACAATTTTTATCACTGTAGGTTTTCGCCTTGACGTTAAACAGACATTCATATTTCTGTACTAAAAAAATTAATTTTTCATCTTCGTCCATTGTCGTATAGTTCAGCACTGTCGTCCGTCCGTAGTGGTCGGCGTCTGACGCGTCACTGCGGCCGAGTAACGCGCGGCGACTCGCGAATCCGCTCGACTCCAGCCGAGCGTCGAAGCGCGAATGCGCGCGTCAACGCGCGTCGACGTGCGCTTCCATATTTACATAGCACAAATTTGTACTTAAATAATGGAACAATAGAGATGAATATGCTATAGGCTGAAAAATATAACGCGTCGCGTCGCTTCGACTCTGTGCCAGTGTGAGTTGAGCCTTATTTTTGGCTACCGGATAATCTTCAGCTATACAATTTATTTACAACTTAAAACCCTTGAAAAGCCCATTTGACTTGTAAAATACGTCTTCATTACACGAAACAAAACAAAGTTAGTCAAAAATAAAGGGCCGCTAAGTTTTGTATTCTCGTAGTTCGGAAGTGAATTACTCGAACAAATTGTCTCGACGCTCAGCCTGAGCTTATTGTATCCGCAGAGGTCTTTATTGGGGGAGCTCTCGATGAGGCAGAGTGATGTAAGCTGCTGACATTTTCCTTCGACGAAAATTAATCTCTAATTAGTGCGCTTTGCGAAATTGTCGAGTATTTTACTGTAAATATTTTTGGATTATCAATGACACATGTGTATATTTTTAAAACAATTTAGCGGCCTTTGTTGAGTGTTCGTGATAAGCGATATGTAATCCTGGATAATTCCAGCCACAGTTGATTAAATATATAAACAAGAACAATATTTTCACCTAAGCTAAACATATTTTCTTTGCCTTTTAAAAATCCTATTTTATTATTCTCAAAGTAATCAACCGCACCTAAGACACGCATACGGTATCCAAAACTACGAGTATTACTTGTAAGTTGTACCCGAAGGAGCCTGGTTTTTACTAAGTCTTCAGAGCGAAGCTATTAAAAGCTTGAAAATCGTTTTTAGGGTTCCGTAGTTCACGTCTCAGAACCCTTATAGTTTCGTCGTGTTTGTCCGTCCTTACGTCTTCGGCTTACCGTCTAAACGGTAAGTGCTAGAAAGATGATACTTTACTGTTTAATATCTAATCTAATTATTTTATTTGTATTTAGCATTTAATATCTAATCTAACCATTGAATTTAATCTATATACTATAAAAGAAAGTCGTGTTAGTTACACTATTTATAACTCAAGAACGGCTGAACCGATTTGGCTGAAAATTGGTGGGGAGGTAGCTTAGAACTAGGTGACCGATATAGTATTAAGTATACTATATAGATATATATAGTATATTATTTATATATGTAGTGATAGTATATATATAGTGCCCCGCCGAGTCTGTCTGTCTGTATGTTCGCGATAATCACATAAACTACTGAAAGGATTTTCATGCCGTTTACATTTACCGACCGAGTGGTTCCTAAGGATGGTTTAGGTCGATAATCATTTGTTAAGGTTTTGTGAAAATAGTTTGATTTATGACGATAATTGTTGAAGGTGTCGGGAAAAATCAAGCCGTTCATGAGCTTTTATCGAAAACGCTGCCTAACTTAACCCTTTGGAGATAAATAACAAAACAATGTATGGTGGGATTGTATCTCTTTAATGTTTTTTGCCACGAACACTCTCCAACGCGTGCGAAGCTGCGGGCAAAAGCTAGTATAGTAAATAAATATAAAATCACGAAAAATATTTTTTTGGGGTAAGTCCCGTGTAGGGGGATGTTTTTATTTCTCGCGTCTACCCCATAGTATAGGGTAGTATAGATAGATACATATTATTAGATAGATATTTGAAAACATAGAGATGTTGCTAAGTTGATTTTTGGATTTTGGTTTCCGTTTGCGAGATATTCAACTTTAAAGCGCATTTTTTGTCAAAATAATTGAGGGAGTCCCCCCTCCCTATAAAAGCTAAACGGCTGGCTCGAAAGAATTATAAAAAATTCATGATGGTAGTTGGTAGTATATGTGATGAACTTTGTAGGAAAACTATAGCGGCTTACAGAATTTTGTTAGTTAAGGAGTTATAGAGACCTAACTTGTAAAATGCGCTTACTTGGAAAACTTCCTACAAAAGTAACTAAATATCTAATAAACAAACAAGTAAAATATCGGTATAATGTTACGAAACTCCTCGAGCGCAAGTCCGATTCGCGCTTCTTAATTTGCTTATATCTCCAAAGCTGAAAAAGTTGAAGCTTAAAATGCGCTATTATTAAATCGAGCTATAGGTCTAATAGCTTTACACGATGAACGGAGTTTGGCAGGCGCCTGAGCCTCAAAGTTATCGCCAGTTCGGCCGCAGAAACCGCCGACCATAGGATATCCAACCGCCACGACTCTGCGAGACATATTTCACAACACTGAGATTTTAAAGACGAGGATTTTTATTTAATTATTTTTTTTATTTAAATGTCAAGAATTCGCATACAAAACTATTTTACCTTATGAAAAACTTGAATGATTAAGTAATTATCTACTCGTGAATATCTGATTAATACCTACGTCTTATTTACCTACCTATTTATTACTTTATAGCAAAATCTTAAAAAAACCCTTATACTTACTAGCTCCTCGCTGCATAAGCCATAACACTTTTCTGTTTCACTTCCAACTGAAATCTAAATAAATGTAAATAGACACTGAATAATACGCTATATCACCTATGTATACATAAATATTGTCGATAAATCCCAATTATAGGCCTCAATTGTAATCTATGTTAATAACAAAATGCAAATGGGGCGATGTTTAATCTCGACTTACCGCTAAACCGATCATAGTGAATAATCCAACTTATGAATGCGAACGCGGAATCGGGTTAACTAATCTATTAACATCATTATTTTAATACACGTGCCTTCATATTTTTAACCGATTTTCAAAACGGCGGTTATAATAATACGTTTGGCTTTGAATATTTTTTTTTAGTTGTGTACGGACAACACGTAGGTAAGTGATTTCTGATAATAACCTCTTCTTGATAATAAACATGTAATTATTCTATATATACATCCGAACCGTACATTTTGACGCGATGAGTACATATTATGTCATTCCAGGTCTAATCTATTAAATGCAAACAAACAAATCTTTCCTTTTTATAATATTAGAATAGAGATACAAACAGTTTTCTTAGTTATTAAAGTACCGACCAAGTAAGTTTTATTTGTATCAGGTTACATTAATATAGTCAAGGATATCAGTAGACGATAACACTTTTAATCTTATTATATTTTATTCTTTGAGGATAACTTTTAGACTTAATTGAATTTACGCCAGAAGAATCTCAATTTATATAAAAATTACTGAAACAACGATTCGTTTCACTAATGAAGCAATCATTCAGCCATATTTTTAACCGTTATCATGTATATGTGGGTAATTTAATTTAATTAAACATTGCACGTTATGTTATTAATGCAAATCATTTAAATTTATTAAAATTAATAATATGTAGGTTATACAGTATACGCAATGAAAATTCCTCATTATAGTAATGAAATTATTTCAATGTATTGCAAAAACACTGTTTACAAACCCACCTAGTACCTCAATTTTCAACAATAATTTTATTACGTTTTAAAATTAGAAGAAAACAAGCTAAAATTTTATATTGTTTATATGAATTTATGTTGCACAGTTGTACGTGTTAAAGAGCACAATGTAAAATATTGTTATACGAGCGAGCGAGAGGTCGTATTGTTTCTACCTATCCACTACAGCAATATATTATTATGTTGTCAGAAGGGACAAGACGGTATATGGGTAAACATAGCCAGTAGCCAGTACGATGTAAAAAGTATGTTCTTCTTGACCTACAAAGAAATATAATGTATGCCCCTCTTGCCTTACCTCCTTATGTATAATGTTGTTTACCTCTCGAACAGTAAACAAACACGCGTTATCAGGAAGGTATTAGACGGTTTTCGAACCAACAGCTGCAATATTGTGATCGATCATCGGCTTCAAGTTTCTTATATTTGAGCGATTTGCACCCTAATAGCCCGAGCGTTTGTGGCGTCGATTTTATCACAGTAGGTTAGTTTACTTATTATCCCTTACGTTCGTATTTAGTAATCTGTGCTGCAGCTCCCGCAGCGCCACTGCTCCAGGATTTGTATGGATTTTATACCGCAGCGACTGCGGTGAAACGCCGCAGCTCTTGCGGCCGCGGTGGCTGCGGCAGAAAAATCCTGTAACGCAAGTTCTTTAGATACGTAGCCCGAGCCCAGATTTACGTGACGTGAAGAGTCTATATACATATATATATACATATATATATATATATATATATATATATATATATATATATATATATATATATATATATATATATATATATATATATATATATATATAGGTAATAATATATATATATATATATATTATTACCTACATTTAAATTTAGATAGAAACAAAAAAATATGTTATTGATTTTTGATCAAAGGAAAAAAAATAACAGAATTGTTTAAAATTTTGAATGGAAAACAGGTTTTGCAAGTATCACGTCATATTAAGTAGGTAAATAGGTCGTAAGTTACAATCGATTAATCGATTAATCGATCGTTAAAAGATACAATCTTACGTTTCACCTTATCAATTTCTATACAAGCTCACCATCAAAATAAATGTTATATATTTTCTTATGTTAAAAACCGACTACGAAAGTAGTTTTTATAATGACATTAAACAATTTGCATGAGACAGTGGAATTACTTACTTGAAATGATATGAGTTTTGAAATTTCATAACAAAACTTTGAAATGAGTTAAAGTTATCGCAGAATTTATGGTAATGTCATATTTTGTTAGTGCAGCCTACAAATCAAACAGTTTTCTTTGTTTCAAGAAATTCATGCCAGTTATATAAAATGATTAAAGGCGAAAAATTGGAAAGTTATAAAAAATTGTTTTAGTCAACATGAATACCTTATTGCCTATTAGGTATTCCCTAAATCGTTTGACTTCTGTCGGCAAAGTAAAGTTTTTCATAACACAAAAGCAAATACACCGCTTGCTTATAAACCTCTATATAGCATTACATACATCACACATGCCTTTCAGATAGCGTAGATTGTGATTGTAACAAATTAAGTTATCTAGAATATCTACGAATTATAATAGATGAAAAATTAGATTCTAGAATTAGAAGAAACTTATCTACATTTGCAAAAACTCGCGTGGGTACCTGCCTCATTAAATTTAAACTGTATATATAATTTGCCAGTCAGTAATATATTATTTTTCAATCCGGAGAGCAGCTACCACAAACATGATAGTTTTGGAGAGAGCTCAGCTTTCAGTTCTTAAAATATTACCGACGAAACCCATATCAAGTAGGTACATGCTAAATCCACACAAAAACATTGAGGTTCTTGCAGTACGTGGAGCCTCCACGCTTCACGTTGAAATAGAAACCAACAGTTACCAGAAATCTCATAATTATATGACACTTTACATAAAAAATAATTTTATAAAATAACCCCCGTTAAAGAAGTAAAAAATATTGTGGCAAACTGGCTTCAAATTCTAGACTACGCAGAAATTGAACATAAGAGAGATTAGTTAAATACACACACACGCACAGACAGACAGACACACCCAAAAATGTAAAAAACTCCAATATTATGATTCTGTTAAATACAAAAAGTAGGTAGCAAATTTTCTCTGCCATTTTATCAGGTCATTGGCCATCGTTGGGCGTGCCTTTTTGCCCATTTGCTTTATTTTTGGTAATATACTATATCCGTTCAATAACAGAATTGTAAACCACTGCACCAATCAAAAGGCCTTATTAGGTCAGTAATTAATAACAAAATGAGGTTGAGTCTGCAGTGAAAATCTATTAATTTGGTCGTAAAGCTCGCCATAACCGGCGACTCGCCAATTATTCCGTCGGTAATTAAATTCTATGATGTTCGCCAATCTAAGACAGACGCCGTAAACGATACTATCGCCGCTTCATTGCCTGGAAAGTTACGAGCTTACAAGTGCGAGGGTTTTATATTTAAATGGTAATGTAAATGGGAAAATGCGATTAAAAAAACAATTATCTATTGAGTAATATATAATTGTTTTTTTAGTACTCAGTATCGTCCCTGCAACTTGCCATAAAAATCCACATATTGCCATCATTAGATACCTACCATATGTAGTGGTGGAAGTAAAGTTTTCTACCTATTCCCCGACATACTAAATATACCCAAAAGTACTTATAGATAACAATCGCCCAAGCCTTTTCGGAGGAGTTCTATAACGAACACTGTGAATATAACAATTTTTTTCATATTCTTGAATATAATTTTTTTACATAAGTATACATAAATGGGCAGACCGCATTAGATATTAGAATCCGTGTCGGCGGGCTGTAATTCGGCACGAAGTGCCCGGCTCCCTAGGAGAAATACTATGGTCACAAAACTTGTTGCGACTGTACAGTGTAAGGGCGTGTTTATATGACCACCAGAATTACAACAACACAACGCGTCTAACAGGGCCCTACATGCACACATTAATTCTTTACCAGCAGGCGATCCGTCTGATTGTTTTCAGGTCATTTTCATTAAAAATGAGTTTAGTGCTTTTAATGACCACAAATAAGCAAGAAACCAATACGAATAAGAACTACATGCGGTAGAGTCAACTGTGTTATCGATTGTGAATGAGGGTAGAACGCAAAATCACAAATAAGTTCTAAAATAATTTATTTTATACTCTTTTATAAAACAATAGCTTATACCTTAGCATTTGTACAATAAATATAATATCTACTATAGACGCGGTCTACTAAACAAAATGTATGTACATTTATTGTAGTAGTAATATACTTACAACCAACTAAACATTTCATTATTGACAATATTTTTTATTAACATTTATAGTTTTTTTTTTATTTCTACAGTCACGAGGAAATATTATTATCTTTTATCCATAAGCAAATAATTTTATGGTATAACGTAGAGTCCACTTTTCTATACTTCCTTTTGCATATATTTTAAAGCTACCGCATAATACGTTAATGGTAAACTTATGGAAATTTTCGCCTTCTCTCCAGATCTATCTAGATTTGTCCGATAAAAAAATAATAAAATGCTCGTGACTGTTTAAAAAAAGCATTTCAGAGATACTTCTTACTATATACTTACTGTAGATTCATATTAATTTATTTTAAAAATAAAATATAGAGCGAATTATACATTTTATTTTGCATAAAGTAGGAATATATCGACAGGATTTAAACTTTAGCGGTTTAATTACACAATAAAATATGCTAACCTTTCTTTTATTTTATGTTTATAATACTGTTTTTAATAGTGTTCTTATTTTATACTATGTGAGCCTTAAAATCTGAATCTATACATGCTGCAGAAAAATACTCAATAATATCCAAGCATGCTTCACAAGGCACTATACTAGCGAGATTATCTAATATTTTATGTTTTAACAGAAACGTCGAGAACAACTTCTATTAATTCGGTTTTAACCCCGAAATGAGCCTTCAATTATATTCCAAGGCGATAAATCAATAACGTCAAAGTTGGAAAACAAACGCTATATCGAAACGAAAATATAACGTGAACAACTTTCGAAGCCTAAGACTTGATTTAATAACCTTATGCTACTGTCAAACTTCAAGCGCATTCGTCTGTTCAATAGCTTTATAGAGTTTACCTTATACTTATATTGGCATTTACACTGCTTCGGCTACGTAATCAAATATCTTCACAACTATAGGAACATATTATTAAGAAACACTAAAGCGCGTGTTCCACCTCACTAGATTCAAACGTCCTAAATGATTCAGTAACTAAATTCAGTCAAGTGAATTTAGGAAGTTAGTATCCTAATTAGCATTCTAAATCGGAAGAAGTGTGGCTTCTGACTAACTAAATTCTAATTAGGTTTCTTTTTAGGATGCTAGTTAGGACGTCTGAATTTAGTGAGGTTGGAATACGCGCATAACAGAATAATTCTTGTTGGTCCAAAAATAAATACAAGTGACACATTTTGATGCGAAGTATGTACACGGACGCCGATCAATAAATAAATGATTTAAAAATGGGCGTTCGCTTCTTTAACTACTCTTCATCATGTAATAAAGGAAACCATTCACAAATGATAGGTATTTTTAATAGCGTCGGTAATAAATACAGTATCGATAAATGTTTACATAAATTCCATAATAATTTCATGGTAGAGGCATTATTAATTAAAACAATTATAATACTTACGAAACAACACAACTATCCAAATATTTAAATCACAATAACTCCTTTCATCGAAAATGTTAATTATGCGTGTCAATTAAATAACTGATGAAATATCAATTTCATGTTTCGTTCTAAGTTAGGAAAATCATCGAATTCAGAGCATTAACGCAAACTGATATCACAGCATTTTGTATATTCCAATACTACATAATACATTCAGATTCTCGATATATTATTTACAACTTGCATCGCGAGACACTGAATCCACAACGGCAATCAGTTTGAGCCCACGGAAGATAGCCAGCGAGCTGGTGGCAATTTAGGTATATGATTTCATCGTCGTTGGTATCAACGACGATGAAACGTCATAGTATTATGACGTAATGTAGTCTGCAATTATGTGAACTAGAGAGAAAAAGTCGCGAGCTCAGGTAGCTCTGATTTTTTTAATTAAATAAATTCGAAATTTTAGGTGAAAAAAACTGTCAAAAATTATATAATATTATACCTAATGTCTGCCATCAATCATATCTTATTAAATACATTTCAAAACAAAATAATATACCTAAATTGCCACCTTCGTAGCTAAGAGAGGGAATTGTCGCCGCGACATTTCCTCTAGCATACAGAGTGCTAAGTATTCTTTTCGCATTCGATCGTGAGCGCGTTTGGCGTTTACTAGGAATTTGTATGTGATTTGACCTAGTTATCGCGTTTACAACTAGGTGGCGCTGTACAAATCACATACAAATTTATAGGTTTTAAGTTTTAAGACATTTATTTCTCACAAGAACTTACAATTCACTTTACATGAGAAAACATATACAATAAGTTACACAATACAAAGACTCAGTACGTACAGTGACGTGTCATAGATCAAATTCACTTCACAAATAATAGTCAGTCTTAACATTCAGTATCAAACACAATGAGGGTAGTTAGTAAAAACATAGTCCGTAAACACAGAATAATATCGTAGATATACTCGTATCACATAACTGGATGTGGCTGACTCGCTTTTGGGTTTTGTAATATTTAGAGATAAATTTTATTGAATATAATAAGTTGATATTTTGTTTACGGAAATGTATAATTTACATTAATTTTATGAGTTACGAAATAGTACCGAGTTAATCTTATTTTGATATAAATATAATATAAAGTGTTATTTTATTTATTAGAATAAGACTAAGTAAAGATATTATATAGACTTGTAGAGGCCTGTAGGGGAGTTGTACGTTATGTAGTAATAATATGAAGTTTATAACCTGACATTTTTAAATAATATTATCATCATCAGCGCGATTCTTGTTTTTATATAATTTTAATTAAGTTTTAAATTGTACATTTAAAAACGAATGTATAGTAAACGCCAAACGCGCTCACGATCGAAAGCGAAAAGAAAAACTCATACTTAGCACTCAGATCATATTTCTCCAATAGACTGTATAAGGACGACAAGACTGAGTTGTTTTGAGGCTGTTAAACAAAACAAACTATTGTCTCCCGCGGGCAATGCCTTAGACTCGCAAAATAAAAGAAAAACTTAATTTATAGTACTCAGTCCCTTTTAACATTATTAGATTCAATTATTATCAACGCTTACATACTATACATACCGACAGCTACGTGTGCTTCGGATAAATTAAACGATTAGAATAATTGTAATCTTTCATTCAAAACCATCAGTGTATTTTGAACCTTTCATCATGGTGTAGATATATATTAAATTCCCTTTGAACATAATATTATGACACAAATAACATCCAGTTATCCAAAATCACTTACCAAAAAATTATGAAATACTTTAATTACAATCAATAGTAATGGAAAACACATGAGAAACGTTTTTCGGAGTTCTTCTTGGCCTCGACAAGAAATTTTTAAAATTATGGTCTAGTCTAGTCAGGAGTATACCTTGATGGTTATTTTCTTCTGAAGAGTAGAAAATAACCATAGATGCCTATTAGTAAGCGAAGGGAAGTTTCTCGTTTAGCAGGCCTCCTGAGCGTTTTCATATTTTTCATAAAAGCGTACGTGGAAAACCCGTTGAGGATCGCGATGATATAATATCGTGATTTTATTTGTGATAGGTAAGTCGTTAGAATCAACGACTTACAGGCGACGAGGCGATTGATAGTGGTCTTTCCATAACAATGGTCCAAGTGTAACAGGGCCACATAGTTGTGTTGTGTACACGATATGAGCACTTTTCGTGTTTGTGTTTGAGTGATGTTAAGTGACTCCGGCTTTATCTGACTCGCGTTTCACAAACAAACTTCAAAGACAAATAAATCGAGTCAAGAGAACCGTTCATGTTAGAATTGAATCCACCTCTCTGTTTATAGTACATTCGACTCTTTGTCGGGAAACAAAAGGACTACGCAGAATAATCGATTGTTGGTATTTGTCAATTGTGATTCTGAATACAATGGAACTAAATAACATTAATAATATTGAACCTTTTTTTTCATTATGCAGGTAATAAAACTAGAATCAGTTTCATTCATGTCTAAATTAATAAAAAAATATATACAAAGTTTAATAGAGTTTTGTGCGACGCCCCTTAAAAATAACCTTTTATATAACTATTTAATATAATATCTAGCTTCGTACCTCTCAGATTTTGTCTACGGTACATGCTATAGTCTCATAACTTAACAATAACACTATACTCCAAACTCTAACAAAATTATTCCGGAAATTATATACGCAACAGGGAATCTGTATTTCATTAAATAACATTATCATCTATTATTCGGAACCGACAAGTCCATCCAGCGCGGTCAAATAAACATCGATCAAAGGAGTCTGACTGCGTAATGGCTGACAAATGAATTCCCGCAGATCATTCCTTTACCGAATTATATTTCCCCACGGCAAACATAAGCTCGCAAGCAACAGTCATGACGTAATCATTAATATCGATGTCAAATCTCTACGAAATCATTATTTCGTTTCTAACGATTGTCGGAACTTTCACTCGTACATTAGCCAGAGTTTCAATTAAGAAAAAAATAGTACCACCATAGCTATTTATGATGATTAACTACTAAGCTAGAGTCTTATAGTACTCGCAGGGTACATATGACGACAAACAATATTTGTTCTCGTATATTTTTTTTATATTGTTTAACAATAAATGCTATACTATAATTTTAATACTATTATCAATTATATCAAATTGGTATTTAATTAATAACATAAACAGACTGTTTGAAAATAAAATTATTATTTGATAGCAGTGTATTTTATCCAAATAATCATCGCGCTACGCGAACACCTTCGACGCTACGAATAACTCTACGAGAAATATAGTAGCGTGGTATTTATTAGAGATTTAAAAACTTATTTCCCCGTCACATACGAACTCACAAGTCGTAACTTTAGAAGTTATAATAGCAGTAGCAGTGAGTTACAGTTATATGTTGTTATAGTTTCCTTTTACCACTGGATAGCCCGTTGAAGTGAAAAATATAAATACTTACTTAACGAAGGTTGCAGTGTTTAATTTTTAGGGTTCCGTACTCCAAAAAGAAAAAAAGAAAACGCTCATAAGATCATTTTGTTGTCCGTTTGTTCGTCTGTCCATCCAACACCCTTAATTCGGGAACACAGAGGTATCAAGTTAAAATTAAAACCGTATACAGACCTGTGTACGGTCCCATGAAACTGTGAAAAAATTAAATTTCAAATTTAACTTAAAAAAAAAAGAAACGACGAAGTCCTATAGCATCAAAATTTGCGGAAGTTTTATACAAACTTCCATCCCCTAGGTACATCAGTACCTAAACAGTAGGTTGGAACATAGTTCCAAGTTTACAATTTTTATGTTGTTTGTGTACCTATTAATAGTAGCTTAGATGCCAAATTTCAGCTTTCTGAAAAATTCTGAAGTTTCCTTTAGGTTCTGATGATCATCAGTGAGTCAAGGACGAAATCAGGACTACTGGGAACATATTCCGTAAATTTCTTTCATCTGGTATAATCCAAACCCAAATTATGAGGGTTAAAAAAATCGACGAAGCGCTTCGAGAAAAGGTGGTTAGGTAAGTGCCCTTGCGCTTCGCTTGGCTCGTCTTGGTGGGGGCATTAATAAGAAAAAAAAACGTCCAAGTGGTGGCCGTCCATCTCACCTGGTGACAGACAGACAGATGGACGGACGGACAACGAGTCTTAGTAATAGGATCCCGTTTTTACCCTTCGGGTCCGAAACCCTAAACACTTACATAAATAACATATTGTAATAAGCTATGTTTCAGTATTTCTGTAGAAGGGAATTTCTTACAAACGGAACGCCGCGAGCTTTGTACATCACCGGGTTCATTCAGTCAGTAGACAAGGTAAAGGATACATCGCCGGGTAGATTCAGTCAGTAGACAAGGTGAAGGATACATCGCCGGGTAGATTCAGTCAGTAGATCAGATGGAGGGTACATCGCCGGGTAGATTCAGACAGTAGACAAGGTAGAGGATACATCGCCGGGTAGATTCAGTCAGTAGACATGGTGAAGGATACATCGCTGGGTAGATTCAAACAGTAGTGATCTATCACCGCAGAGTCGCCGCAATCTCGTTACTCAGGCTGTTCTGGTGGCTCGCGCTCATGTTAGAGCATTGCTGAAACAGTACAATGTGTTTAATACCAGCACACGGGCATAAAACATCATCAATAAAATTATTCAAAGGGCAAGGGAACGAAGGTGACCAGCGACCTTGATTTTTAACCGACTTCCAAAAAAAGGAGGCGTTATACGTTCGGTCGTATATTTTTTTTGTATGGTCAACGATTACTCTGCCGTCTGTGGACCGATTTTCAAAATCCTTTTTTTGATGTATAGAGTATAATTCCAAATTGGTTCTTTTGACATCAAAGTGGTGACCTGATGATGGGATCCATGAGGAATCGACGGAACTCCTCGAAATTTATATGGACACATATAGTGATTTTGACTTTTTCTAAATTAGTTCAAGCATATGCTACGAAAAAGTAAGATTTTGCTCCAAGGTATACCCTGAATCCAAAAGTACTGAACAGAACTCCTGACTCGGATTTCGGCGTTATTTAAAGAACTGTAAGCATATGCCACTATGTCAATTAGAGTAATCATCATCATCACACCATACAACATCACATTATGATGATATAAAAGGTACTTCTCATAGTATTTTACACCGACACGGATATCTTTGCACATTACTCTGCCGTTTATGGACCTATTAGCAAAATTATTTTGTTGTTGTAAAGGGTATAAATCGAAATTAGTCCTTTTGGTCACTAAAGTGGCAACCTGATGATCCATGAGGAATCGAGTGAACTCCTCGAAATTTATATGGACACATATAGTGATTTTGACTTTTTCTGAAGTAACCCAAGCATATGCTACCAAAAAATAAGATTTTGTACCAAGGTATACCCTGGATCCAAAAGCACTGAACTCCTCAGTCTTTAAAGATACGCGTTTGGAAATTTCGGCATTGTTTCAAGAACTGCAAGCATATACCACTATGTAACTTACAGTAATCATCATCATTATCTTATTTGCAATACCTAATGGCTTGGCGCGTATTCAATTATACATATGATCGTTTATTTAAAATTTTCTTAAAATGTTTTAATAATAATTTAACAAATATCACTAAAAGGGGAAAAAGTGTTATTTTTAAACAACAAATTAAACCGATTTCCAAAGTAAAAATGCACAAAAAAGTATGAAATAAAACCTATTTTCTAAATAATTCCTCTTTTAAATTTGGCTAAAATTGTAACTATTTCTCTACTCAACCTTCATAACTTGAACCTGAGTTCTTGAACGTGAGTTCTATTTTAAATATCGTTTTATCAGAATGTTGTTCGGGCTGGTACAGACTTCAAAATTATGTAGATTGAGTAGAGAAGTAGTTAAAATTTTAGCCAAATTTAAAAGATGAATTATTTAGAAAATAAGTTTTATTTCATACTTTTTTGTGCATTTTTACTTTGAAAATCGGTTTAATTTGTTGTTTAAAGACGACTACTTTTAGTTTCACTTATAGTTTACCAAAACCGTGATGGCCTTCTTGAACAATTATACAATATATAATATATATTGTATAATTGCTCCACAAATACAATTATATATAAAATAATTGTAGGAAACTTTTTAATAATAATTGTAATATTTGGCTAAAAAGGTTATGGAAATTGAGCCTGTAGTTTATTTTTATTAAATAATAAAAAATACCAGCACACTTTCCAGCAATCAAATATTGTAATATGACCAAACACCTATTTAGTAGACTTCAAATTATTACAACTATTATAAACTTATTCTTGCAACATCCCTGTGCCGAATAAAATATATTTGTCCGAGACAAACATTTATGTAATAATTTATTTAAAAGTATAATAGTTTATTTTGATATACTACCTAATCCCCTAAAAACCATTTAAAATTATATAGTTACAAACACTAGGGCCCGTATTAATAAGCCGTTCTCAAACTCGTTCTCAAGACCTTTCTTGGCTGAGACAGTCTCAAGTAACGATTAGCTTCTCAAGATGGTATTTAATTCATAGTATGATCTCAAGACTGTCTCAGTTGATAACGTTATTGAGATCACTTACTCAACTTTTAAGCGTCATCTACACGACAAAGAACGAATAAAATAACGTTTCGTTTACACTTCTACAAATAACGGATTTATTGATTATACATTCCTTCAATATTTCGTTTTAAAAATGTAATATTTAATAATATAAATAGCAAAAAAAGTTTTGATTTTCATTAATTTTTACGTAGATATTAATATTTATTATTGTCTAGCATAATAATATCCATATTTTTTTGAAAACTACGTAACACAGTCATTGCCATTCGAAAAAAGTTCTTCTTCTTCTTGTTCTTTAAAGTGGCTCCTTAGTGATTCACCAATGTGTCGTGTTGACGAAAACTCTGCCTTATGAGTGGGTTTTATGAATAAATAAGGGCACGGTGTACATATGAGGAAGTCTGTTGAATAATCTAAAACCTAGAACAGACACAAACATTTAGGGCCAGTACCACAGTATGTACATAACGTTTCAGTAAAAGGAGTATTTACAAAACACAGAACAGATTTAAGGTTGATAGGGCGAGGAATTGTAGGAGGGAGGGATCATATAATGAGGATTCTTTTTTGGGCAGCGATAAAAAGTTCTGCTGTCAAGTTTCAAATCAAGTCAATTAATAAAAATCAAATAGGTAATTCGTTTAATATAAATATATAAATAAAATCGAAAATATTTCTACAAATACTCGACACTGTCAGAATGGTGCAAAACCTTTGCAACCGCGATTACCAAAAAAAAAGAAGAATGAGTATCAATAAGCGTCTTTTTTTATAACTTTATTTTGTGTTGATTATGTAGTGTAAATTCTGAGTTTGTTTAATCATAAGTATTTAGATTTTAATTTACATAATTGTAACACACCCAAAAACACCACATATAATAATGTACTATATCCCAATTTCCAAGCAAGCCGTTCTCAAGTCAAGGTTTGACGGTACCCACGAAACCGCGTCTTAAGTAACAGTTTGACAGCAATGACAGCGTACTTGAGTAACGAGTCTCGTTAATTAATACGTTTGCACTTACTTGATACGCCGTACCTACAGCTGTACTTAAGTACGGTCTATTAATTAAAACAACATCTTATACTTTATTGAGAATTGTCTTAGAGATAAGAACGCTTTATTAATACGGGCCTAGGTTTGGTCAGTAAATCCACTTGGTATATTCAAAGTACGTCATCTTCGAAATATTCAAAGAAAATAATATTAAAATAGACACAAATTAGAAACTGTTTCCAAGTATCATTTAGTCGCTACGTATTTAATTATCTCAACCTAAATTAATGTTTTAATTATTTATTCATGATAATTGTAAGCTGATTAGGGAAATTATGTTAATTGACGGTCAAAAGTAAAATATACATTATGATTATTATCATACCATTTGCCGCGACTCCCAGGCTTTCATCGCGTTCTTGTACTTCTCGAACTCGTGGCACCAGTCTGAGTACACTTGTCTGTAATCTTGAGACTTGCTGGGCTGTGTGCACCTGGACACAAAATAGCTGTCAAGTGTCAACCAAAAGTGAATGCGTGAAAAACGATTTACTCTGCCAACTAGCTTAAAATACATATTTTTACGCGATTACGGTGAAGCCGGCTGTCTATGTGTGTATGTTTGTTCCACCGGAGCGCCTAAGCTACTGAACCGATTTTATTAAATTAGGTGTCAATAGATTTTTAATAATTGCCCGGGTAACATGCACAACACACATTATAATTTACATAGTTGGTTTTAATTTTTTTATAAAAAAATATACTTACTTATTTGTACCGTAGCATCAATGCTGTAAAATATTAATATTATGGTGCTATTGACGATTTCAGATCTTTAAAAATTTAAATAAAATCGCATCCCCGATACAATGGTACGGATGAGTGTGTGTAGTGTACGATTTCTTTGGCTTACACTGATTTATACTTTTTAAAGAAAATACTGTAATTAGGCCCACTTGCGCAGATCTGATTTATAGGGTTAAAATATCATGCCTCCTCTTTCACAAATACAAAGAACGAGAGAGATAACATGATATTTAACCCAGTGATAACTTTAACCCAGATCTTAGTAAAATATAGTACCTGTAATTATCTATATCCAAGTTGTATGAAGCGATAAGCGTGGGTCCGAAGTAGCACTCGTAGCGGCCGCGGTCCGCCTCGTTCACGGACAGGAGCACCAGGCCTCGCTCCGAGGTCTGCAGGACTCGGTCCCAGCTGTTGTGTAATAACATTTTTAATCAAACGTTATTTAATGTTGGACAACGCGTCTACACATATCAGCGATGCTTGAGGGATCCAGGATTATGCTCGACTAGCAACGCCGAAAGCCAAACCACCAGCGTCCAACGGGCCAGCTGGTAATGCGTTGTATAATAAATACCTATTGTGAATTGTGATAATATATTCGCTACACGGCATAACAATATAAAAATAACCTCTATTATTTCTCTTTTACCAACAGATTTGAAAAGGTAGTGAAAAAATAATTTAATTGAAAATAAAATGTATGAAAAATGAACATGTTGAATATTATCATTTATTTTCTGATGGGGCTAATGGAAAACTTTATTACTTTTTCAATGAAGTAACCCATATTTTTGATTATTCACATCAATTTGATATTTTTAATTAAACGTGAAGTACAAATCCGCTAAAAATAATATTTGGATAGATGAGATAAAGTAAAAATGATTTTTGATTAATTAGGTAGATGCTAGCAGGAGCTCAGAAAATCTCACGAGGGGGATAATGAAACGTATTACAGTCTACGATATTATCAGAAGATAAATAGCTGCTGCGATAATATACTGCGCTAAACGGCGAAAATCTTTTTTCGATTGTGCCGGGATGAAATCAAAGTACTTAAGCTTGACGACCTCAGTGACTCAGTGGTTAGTGCGTCGAGCTCAAGCAGAAGGTCGCGGTTCTAATCTCACAAGAAAACAAAAACAATCTGTGTTACTAGGTCATAGATGTGTATTTTATAAAAAATAAGTTCTTTTTACGTGTATACTGTATAGTATAATAAAATAATTAAATATATATTTCCCTTGTCTGGTATCCGCAATATAAGCTCCTTGAACACGGGATCATATTGATGTGGTGTGAAAGCGTCCTTTATATTGTTATTAATTAGTATTACATATATTATTATTATTATTAACAGCCTTTAACAGCCTCCGTGGTCTAGTGATTTAGAGCTTGGCTCTCGACTCGGAGGTCGTGGGTTCGATTCCCGCATTGGAATAACAAAAAATCTTGTTTCCCAGTTTGGTTAGGACAATGCAGGCTGATCACCTGATTGTCTGACAAGAAAGATGATCCATGCGTCGGATGGGCATGTAAAAAGTCGGACCTGCGCCTGATATCTCACCGGTCGTGTCGGTTATTCGTCCCACTGGGTTACGAGAGTAAAGGAAGAGAGAGTGCTCTTGTGTACTGCGCACACACTTGGGCACTATAAAATAACTCCTGCGTAGCTGGCCTGGTTTCAATTAAACCGGCCACCGTCACTGAAATCAGTGTGGGGAGCTAATATTATTATTATTAAAATATGGTCAGCTAGATTGTTATAATCACTATCTAAAAATATATCGTAATAAAATTGGTTATGAGGTTCAAAAGGAAAATACTTAAGATATATTATATTAGCGACAGGTTGATTTTCTAATCAATGCTTTAAATCTGTATTATTTTAGTTCGTAAATGGATAAAAGGATTATTTAAGTAAATAAAGTCTCAGAAACTTTAAATTATATTAAGTGAAATTCGATTATACCAAAAGAGTTCTGATGGAATATGTATTTCAGAGAATAAGAAAGTTATTTCATTATAAATTACATTGTACATTACAAGAAAGTTATTTAATGTTTCGAGTTGAGCGCTCGACATGAACTGAATTAATACAGTGATTGATTCTTTGACACGAGGATAATAATTATTAATTATTATATTATATTACAACATTTAGCACACGTCCAGTATGCAAATGATATTAATAATCATCATATTTAAAAAATATCACCTGTTTAGGAGACAGAAGAGCCTGTTAAAAAAAGCAGTTCTTATTTTTTAACAGATCGTGATTTAATATCTCGTCTTCTTATGTTCGCAGTTCGTTTAGATAATGTTAAAATGGTGACCGTTTCAATGTAGCAGTTAAAATCATTTTTATTAAAATAACTAGGTTGTTATATCAAAGTTACCAAGCTGTTAAACTGAATAACCATTTCGCTATTTGCCGTGTGACATATTTCTGTAGCAGAAAACGCAACATTCGGTTCCATTAGCGACATTAATCATCAGCACAAAGTTTAATCTATCGCGCAACTACACAAAAACTTATTAAGAATCTTACTTGTAATTAATCTTATAGCGCCCCTTCTCGCGGGAGTGGTGGAACCAGACTACGTTCTGGTCTTTCAGGGCCTCTGGCGTTCTGCCAAAGGCTGCCAGGTGTACGCTCTGGCCGTACCCGGCGCGGACCGTCCGCAGCGGAGCGCTGGCCTCGCAGATGGAGGGAGTGGAGTTGGTCGCGTCGTGGAGCAGGCCTGGACTGTAGGCACGGCAGACACCGCCTTCCTTGTCCCAGCCGCAGTACGGATCTAGCACGCAGCGCACGCAACTGTCATACCTGTCACATACTCAGAAATTAAGGGTCATTTCTAACCGCGATGAGACGCGACGCGGCGCTGCATTACACTCCACAAGAACGTACACGTTTCATGGCAATTCATCTAAAACGTGTATTTTTTTGTAGTGAATAAAGTTCAATTTTAAATATATATCTTGAAAATGTAGCGCCGCGTCGCGTATCTGTTTGAGTTGAAACCGAAACGTAAATTTACCCTAAGGATCACAACGACGATACGCGGCGCTGCATTTTTAAGACAGCTATTTTATTATATTTCTATTTGAATGTGTTCCATGCATGGTATGATTTGTTGTTTCAGACCGATGAATAGTTAGCGATCGGTCGCACGTATAAGTATATGGCGTTTAGCATACACAGTGTACATTGTACAGCATATATTCTTGGTATGGACACAAGGGAATATATTTCTTTGTACATACAATTACATGTTAGGTAAAGATATTAATATTCTCAACTATCAAATACACAAAGGTACTCTTCAATGTTCGATCGCGGAGTCACATAGAATAGGTTTATTAAATAATCTTAGGTTTGTATATAGGTTAGGTTAGGTAATATTTTGATAATTCTTGATATCATTATCATCGTTTATGTAAGTTCTTAATGCCATTTTTAGTAGAGATAATATAGAATAATAGAGATATTTTAAATTTCTAAATAGAGTAAAATGTATGGACTGGTAGCGCCATCTAGGAGCGTCGAACGCCACTATGAATGGCATCTCATAATATCTATAAAGCAGTATTCCTCCCTCCCCGCTCCTCTCCGACGTATACCGAAGAAATGCGAAGATACGCGGAAGAGTACATTGCAACGAGGCGTCGAGAGTGCGTGTGTGCGACCAGTTTTTAGACTTTTCCGCTACTAATTCCCGCCCACGAAAGTGAGGTATATTCCTATAGAACGCGATATGAATTCTGAAAAGTTTAAAGTGTTGTGAACAGAAGGAAGTGACGAAAACTCCAGCTGCAGACGCCATTCGCCGAAGCGGTAATCCCGGTAAGCGCCTTCCTTTATACCTCTCCATTTCCATCTAATTATCACTGCATATTAACCTGGCGACGCCAGATACCTCCTGAAATACAGTCCTCAAAAATATCGAAGAGAAATTATTCGATAATCGCCAGGCAAGGTGGCCCGCGCGGCCATGGACATTGAAATATTCATAAATGTTTAATATCAATACTTAAATAAAAACCATTTTTCGCGACTTTATTATAATATAAATACACATTTAATTTATTTTACGTGATCTCGATACCTTATCTTAACAATGTACAATAACTATAACTTTTATTTTATCTCTTCGGTGAAATAGAGAAAATATGGGTCTATTTTAACGTATAAGTACCGAAGACATATTTTATATTTGAATATGCTAATATTATTTACTCAATGGCCGAGAAAAATTTCCTTACGAAAACTCTTCGCTCATATAAACTCCTAAGTATTTGTAAATCGGAAAAAAGACATTACGAAAACTTTTATTTCCTCATAGGATTCCAGGATTTATATGTGAATGGCAAATCGTATTCTGGTTGAGACAACTTTTTATTAAAGTCAGATTTACTATGTATAAATATAATATTATTTTGATAGACGGCCTCTGTGGCTCAGTGGTTAGCGCGTCGGCTTTCTAGCCGGTGGTCACGGGTTCTAATCCCACCGATGAAACAAAAAGTTGTGAAACTTAATATCTATAATAAAAACCTCAAACATTATGTATAGAATAAAGTATTAAATATCCTTCCCGTTGTCTGGTAACACAAGATCTTCGATAACTTAGCACGGAACCAGATTGACGTGCTGTGCAGCGTCCGTAGACTCCAAAGATATTATTATTATTATTTTCAGTTGAGATAAACCTATAACCTACCTATTTCAATTAAGTATTAATAATACTTGTCACATATTTAATGAAATTATATTATGTTAATCCAAAAAATTATATCACATACAGGCTACAAAAGAGTAGATAACACAGTTATATTTATTGAAATTCGTTGTTGCTGAAAGTATGTCATATAAATCAAGCGGTCATTAGACGGTACTACGAACCTATGCGCGCACGCATGCAGCGGCAGCTGGCGCAGGCGGTAGTCGGTGGCGAGGTAGAGCGCGCGGCGAGACAGCGCGAGCGCGCGCACGGGCTCGTCCCCGGCCGCGCGCCACACGTCAGCGACCCGCGAGCGACCGCCCGCCCATTGGACTATCTTGTACACATCACCCGCGCCTAATATAAATAGTGCTGTTATTAGGCAATTATATTAGGCCCACTTGCGCTGATCTAGGTTAAAGTTAACCCTGGGTTGAAATGTCATGTCTTCTCTTGCATAAATACAAAGAACGAGAGAGATAACATGATATTTAACCCAGGGTTAACTTTAACCTGGATCTGCGCAATTGGGCCTTGGAAATTAATTCGAGCCACAACTTCTTCACTTTACACCATTGTATACCACACACATAATCATTCGATTCTGGAAACACTCGATTATTTATGCATTTTATATCGATAAGTTTGATGCTGATGATAAATCTGATACAATTCGATCTTTGAAGCAACTTCTTCGAACGGTATTCACGATTCGTCAAATTGTTAATAATTAACTATTTCGTAAATTTTACGTTCAACAAATCGTATATTTACGAACAAATGGAATTAAATGGTCTAGAGATTGTAATACAGTTTTAAAATGGTCCGCTATTTTATAATAATTAATCTATATTTCTATACCGACTTCTACTGGGCGATATTTTATTCCGTTTCGAGAGAAACAGTGTATAATTATAGGTACATGAAATAGAGTACTATGGCATACTTAGTTTACTTTATATCCGACTGCCAAGAAGACTGCTTAACTGGGTTTTTTTACAGTCGGTTTTTTTAATTGTTTTTTTTATTGTGAACTTCCTTTGTTCTGATTGCAACCCTTTTAGACTTTGGAGCTGTTTATCAACTTACTAGTACCAGCGTAGAACACGGTGTATATGATGTCGTCTCCCAGCATATCCACGAACTGTCTGTCAACCACTAGGGTTGTGAGGACCAGGTCTCGCTTGTAGAACGCGGGGGCATCGCCTTCGTGCCTCACAGCAGAATCCATGAGTGGATGTGACCTATAGAAATTGTAAAGTGTTAAAAGACTGAGTTAACTCTGAAATTATCTGGATTATATATGTTTAATTTTATAAATATGTATAATTATGAAAAATTATTGTGGATATTTTTTGCGGTGAACCACTTCAGAACCTTATAGTCATAGTATTATATAAGATAGAAATATGTACCACTTACAAATGTCCGAAACATTACATGACTAGATGTTTCCCGGGACTTCGTACGCGCAAAAAGAAATCTCGCGGCAAGCGAAAAAATTTTGGCTACGATAATAAATAGCCTATTTTTTAAACTTAAAAAAAAAATCCTATAAGTATCTGAACAAACATCAGAAATTCCAATCCTGTTATAGTTGCTATTCATGTTTTGATATGACGCATTGATGGAAGGAACCGGAGGGGTATGCAGGGGTTGTGTATATTTTTTCATAGAAAATCGTTCTCGAAATGGAAAGAGCGTTTGCGCCATAACAGTTTTTTCTGCGTACATTTTTGAAAATTAAATAATTTCCGAATCTCGGTAAAGTGGGAATCTCTGTTTTTATAGAGGACTTTTTCATAATTTTGCGTTATAAGCGTTGTACAATTGTGTTATCTTGCATCTAAAGTCTAAGAGGTCATAAATTATTTTCTTAGCTTTGGTAAGAAAACTAAGTATCCCCGCAACCAAAATCTCTCATGTGTCCTCTTTAAATCTCGAGTGTTAACCCACTTATCTGGTGCTATTGCTAAATAAACAAAAAAAATAACGGTCGAAAACTCTTTTCCATTTTAGAACCTCCAAGAAAGACCTCCAAAAATAGGGTTCAAGCACAATAGACACAAATATGTCTACACTCTACTGTGGCTCTAGGTACCCTTTGGCTTTAATAATTTCAAAATCATTTTCAATTCTTATTATCAAACTCCTCTTGTAAGGTTTTAATTAGATTAGACTAGGCAGTGAACATTTCTATAACTCACAAACGCTGAAAAATTAAAGCGATTAAAAACATTTAAGAAAATGGATACAATTTATTGAAGTCAACGACTTTTAATAAACTTATTGAATGAAATTAAATTTTGTACTAGCTTCTTTAACCATAATTAAAATATTTATAGTGTAAGTGGTAGTAAAAAAATTAAAATACTGAGCACTTTCTACTGTTTTTGATACAAGTTGAAAGGTGTCGTTTATGTGTTTATAGAAATTTGAGTGTTGTGGTTATTACAATTACTTAGGGCTTTTAACCATCTTGAGGTAACCAAGTGATCAGAAGTATAACGTAACAATACTAATAATAAATTGCACCAATTTCGCCACGCTATGGGGAGTCTGTGGCCCAATTTAGAGGCACGTCGCGCAACTAATGTTACACGTAACCTTGCACAGATTACTCCTCTGTAGGGTTTCCAAGTATCCAGAAAAAGTGTGACTGTGTTATGCCTCAAGCAGATGATGCAAGACATAAGCTTCTTGGTTCCGCGTCTAGTAAAGTTTTAGTCTCTACATAAGGACTCATTTAGTCTTAAGTTAGTCTCTATGTTTTCATAGCTCCTCTGGATTCACGGATTTTATGCAGATTTTATTTATTATGTGTCCGTTCGCGCTTCGTTCGCATCGATATCGTGTGTCGTTAACTAGATACTGCAAAATGTCTAGTTTTACGGTCCATCTAACATCGAGTCTCGTAGGCAAGTGGCAACCCTAGTCACACGTAACCTTGCACAGATTAGTCCTCGGGGAGAGACGATTTGTTCTGGATTCCATTAACCTCATCCCGTTTAATCTGATTTTATGAATCTGTATCGTACGCGCTTATGAATTTCTAAGATCTAGAACGTCTGCATTAGTAAATATCAGTCATCCAATTTGGTTTTACTTGATACGTTTTCTGAAACTTCATTGATGAAGATCTCTCATGAAGGTCTGAATAAAAGGTTTTCTTTTAAAGCATAGATTTAACGAATCGAAATAAGCGCAATAATTTGCATAATGTGTCGATCATGCTTCAATGGGGAACGAGCCATGTTTTCTATATGATTGAAGAGAATTGAAAGTTTTTCCAGCTTATTGAAAAAAGCGCGGTCCTCAATTTATTTCTCTATTCATCTGTATATTTTTTATTAAACATTTTAATTCCCAGAACTGTTGATCCGCTTTATAAATTATTTTGCATCGTATCAAAGAGCCGGTGAAACTAATTGCACTTTTCGTTTTGCCACATATTATGAATAGGTATATTTATGTCTAAAGCAGATAGTTTTATAGAGGATTTTATCATTTTTATAAAAAAAGGACAACATTCATGAAGTCAAACTAATTATCATATTATTACAAAGTCTAATTATGACGGTTCATGTTTTATTTAAATTTTTATTGCAATAGGTGTTTTTATTGCTAATGCTTATCAATACCTAGATTATTATTACTTGACGAAGGACGGTTCGTTCAAAATTCCACAGGTTGATCCCTTATAACTTTATTAGGTTTATACAAACTTACCTATGAAGTTGAGGACATTATCTGGCAAAGCTCTGTGTTGTTGACACACGTGCCAGGCCGCGGTTCTGGCACCCTCCGCTCGCAGCACTGGCAGCCAAGCCGAGCTTGATGTTGCCTAAAAAAATTAGGTCATGACTCAAAGATTCAAAGACTTTATTAGCAACCAAGTATTGTTCATAAGAGTATTCTCTTAGTGCCTTGTGCAGGCGTTTGCTTAAATTAAAACTTATGAATTAAGTAGTACCTACAGCAATATTTTTTAACATTTTTAAGTATATTTAAGTATGTAATTAAAAGTAATATGTAATTTTGTGTCTTAATGTGTTTCTGACTTTTTTTTTTACTTTTCTGTTTTTATAAAATTTTCGGTCTACTCGTTTAATTAAGACTTATTAAGTTTTATTAAGAAAACTTAAGAGAACTGTCTCAAGGTATAAAATATTTTAGTGAGCCTCGAGAGTGCTAATCTAGATCGTTATTAAAATTCATTGAGTGCAAAAATAGATTGATAGACAATCTTCACACTGATTACTATCTGCACTATGAGCTCGGCTGTCTGCAAAATGATTTACTGGAAGATTAACAGCCGATCCATATGATTTATTGAAGCAAAAACTGTGAAATAATGATGATAAAGTTATGTTCCTCAGTACACTATAGAATATTTTGGACGCACGTGGTATTTGTCTGGTTTAAAATACTAATACCACACGCGTCCAAGTGGTAATTTAAACACTATCCAAGAAATAGTTTAACCAAGTTTATTCACCATCAACATGTGGATTACTCCACTCCTAGCTATACCTAATTTATCACAGAACCGGCGATATAAAGCGAATCGATCTCCTTTGAACTGCTGATCCGTGTCAATCCGAAACGTGCACCGGGTCAGATGTCTGAAACGAATTCTCGTGCTATTTGTACTGACCTGCTCTTTAAACCGGCCAGCGAAGGCTTCCTGTATATCGTCCATAGTGTACGTGCAAATCGCCGAACCGATTAGCCCATCGCTGGCCCCCGTAGTAAACGCGGCGTAAAATTTACTCGGGTCTCCCGGCATCTGGTATACGCTCTCTGTGAAAAATGGATAAACACACCTTTATGAGTACCATAAATTAGTAATAGTTGCGTAACTCTGTTCCACTTTGCAGAACTTCAGAATATAAAAAATTTAGACTGTGGACTTTTCCAGTCGTGCGAAATATCGTTTTGTGTGTAATACACTTTTTGTGTGTGAATTTTAAAAATAAATTCTTTATTAGATTTCTGTTTGTACTAAAATAAATAATATTAATGTTAGTACTACTATATTTTATTTTGAGTTTTAGTGTTCTACTTTTTACCCGACTACGGCGAAGCCAAAAGGAAGGGTAATGATTTTGGCAGTCTATGTATGTATGTATGTATGTATGTTTGTTCCCTCGTAGCGTCTAAACTACTGGTCCGATTTTAAAAAATGAGGTGTCAATAGATTTGTAATGATGCCGCGGGTAACATAGGCTATATAATTTTTTTCAAAATTATGTACTTCGAAAATTAAACCTCAGATTCTAACATCTAAAAAAATTTAATCGAGATAATTATCACATGTTTGGTATCAAAAGAAAGGTCTTGGCAAGCACACTACAAATATTTACATCATTTGTACATATATTATATTATATCATATTGTTTAAGTCAAAATATACGTTTAAAATACACTTCGTACAATATTTGTCCAATTTTCTAACATTACGTATAATAAGACTATAAATATATAATTTATATATTATGTTCCTTCATAACATTATATTTTATTTTATAAATATAATTTTTTACAGGCAATACATAACAAATTAAAAAAATTAAATAATACCTAGATTGTCAAGCAGTGAACGAGCTGATGATGATGAATTATAGCTAAGACCACTCTTAATTGTGTCAGCTTTCAAAAAAAACTAGATCAAAATCGGTTAATTGGTTCATCCGATTTTAATAAGAAAATGAAGATGAAATCAATTACTAGCACTTTTATTACTCACTCGTTCGATAGATGTCACTATACGAGTTTTAAAATTTTCTGAATCGCGGTATCGTTGTGTTTAGAAGTTTATTATATATTCCACGACAATTATTGTATAAGATCAAAAGTTTTGTCGTGATAACGTCTTATAAATCGATGGAGCCGGCTGCACGCACGAAAAAACATGACTCATGCGTTACCTGTTACCCGTTATCGTTACCAAGTACCAGCGTTACCTCGCATTGCCTTTACCTCATTATTATTATTATTGTTGTTGTTGTTGTTATTATTGTGGTTGTTGTTGTTATTATTGTGGTTGTTGTTGTTGTTGACATTGTCACGTTCAACTATCGTCAGTAAACCGACTTTACAGACAACCGGTATTTTTTTTGGTATAGTTATTGTCAGTCTTTTGTCACAAAAAATAAGTAAAAAAATTTGCCCGCTTGTGGATAATTTGTAAAAAAATAGATTGGGAAACGGAAAAATATTAAATAAAATAATAAGTTTAAAAAACTATAACCCGACTACGTAAAAAAGGGGCCAAAAATGGCCGAAACAAGAAAATAATTCAAATAGAAACTCAGAAATGCATAGTTACAAAAATGGTCAAGGTAGAGCCGTGGTCGCACCTACTGTTCGAAACATTCGATGTCAAAACGCAGCCGTCTGTTACTATCTTGGGGTATGCATGTGTACAATATGACGATATACGCAGTTTCGGTTTATACCTAGACGTAACGCATCTCGGTGTGAACTGACGCTTAGATGACGTCATTAGTGGTGCGACCACGGCTCTACCTTGACCATTTTTGTAACTATGCATTTCTGAGTTTCTATTTGAATTATTTTCTTGTTTCGGCCTTTTTAGACCCCTTTTTTACGTAGTCGGGTTATAGTTTTTTAAACTTATTTTTTTTATAGAACGATATCATACTAGCCAGTATTCTACAATAATATCAAATATAGCCTAAAGCGTTTGATCCTAAGTGATTGTTAGTAAGAACCCACATCTTAAGCAGATACACCCGCTTAACTCAGTGGTTAACATAAAAGCGGTCAATATTTGAAATTTAAATCGAACCCCAATCACAACCGACCCAACTCAATCTTAACACAACTTCCAAAATACATTAGATGTTTAGTCGGAGTAGGTATACTCACCGCTTGAGTTAACTGCGACAGCGGCTTGACTATACTCCGTTCCGATTCAAAGTAATCTAAAATGTTAACAAAAAAATGAAATACGACCAAATTAATATGTCATTGACCGTTGCATTTCTTTATTGCGCGGTGAATATAGACATTTAAATTGGAAGCATTATAGCCGCTTATTGAGCTTTGTTTACATTGAATCGGAACTGAATATAATATTAAATATATTTCGTTGCGATTTAGGTCACTAAAACCACTCTTCAATATATTAACTATAAACTACTCAAGCTGTGTGCTATTGCTACGAGTATAATATTATATTATACGATGGTATCTAACATTTTGGAAATTTAAACATTAACACATTAAACAACAAATATGAAATCTCCTCATCCTCAACCCATACTACAAAAATCACAACAGAATTGAGCACCTTCACCTATTTAAAGTGCGTTGAAAATAGGTTAAACATAAATTTTTCTATGCCGTACGAATGTGCTCGAAAGCATAATTATGAAAAGCACTTAACGTGCCTTTTAAAATATGCTTCAGTGCAATTATCACGATTGCTTTTAATTATTTCCATAATGGAATCGCATTAATTTAATACACGATAATTGATAATACTCACGTATTTCGTCGAAATAGAAGGGAAACTCCCCTGGTATGCTGCAATTCAGTCTTGCCTTTAAATAAGTTGCCCAGTTTTGCCCGAGTATGTTTTTGCCTCCCGTGTCGTTTTTGCACACTCTGGCGACTCGGGAGTAAACGGCTTTCCCACAGTTCATGAACTCCACTGCGGTCTCCCGAAAAAAAAATAACACATACTCCCCCACGTCGAATGATCCGACAAAATGTGTTTCTGCAAAAAGACAACACTATTTAAGAATTTTAATTTTAAAAAGCATTATTAAAGGAATAATGGCTACTGTTTTTTAATATTTTTATAGCAATCTTAAATTAATTATTTATTTAAAATATAAGAACGCCCACAATAGAGACATGTTAAAGAAGCTTGTATTAATAAAATGTAGTGTTTTATGATGGTTTTAATACAGAAAAATGTTCTATTTGTAAGGTTATTGACATGTTCTCTCATTTATAGTAGATATGCGGGTTTTTTATCCATAATCTCTATCGTTAGTATCCTTATTGTGATTAAATTGTCTACACCTGCCCGACATAATTGTATTTACATATCCAAGATATCATAATATTCTCATAAAATATGTAAATTGCTTAATGATGCTACTTACTGTCCAACCATTTGGAGTCGTACTTCAGCGTGCGTTTAAAATTGAACCTCTTTTGCCCCGTTCGGAAGTCAAAGAGGTCGTTGCGGAATATGACCGGGTCGGCTTTGGTGAATTCCGCGTTTGTCCCCGCGTAGAGAGCAGGCAGGCCGCCCGGGTTGCCCCGCGTCACCCACACGGCCGTGCTGTTGTCCGCAGGGTCGTACGGGCACTTCGCGACCCCGAGCCCCACTCCCGGCACGTATTCGTGCCGCGGGAGGTGAGTGAGGTTCAACTGCGGAACGTTACTCATATTATTGCTATGCTGGATAATTGTGATTTAAGTACTTTACCCGACTACGGCGAAGCCAAAAGGAAGGGTAATGATTTTGGCAGTCTATGTATGTTTGTTCCACCGTAGCGCCTAAACTACTGATCTGATTTAAATAAATTAGGTGTCAATGGATTTGTAATAACAACCCAGGTAACACAGGCTATATAATTTACGTAGTCGGATTATAGCTTTTTATAAAATTTTTAGTTATGAAAGTAAGTATAATAATAATTAGAAAGGTCACGTAAAACGCGAATGAAATGAGTTTGATTGTGACAAAAGTTAATTAATAAAGATGGGAATCTTCCCAACACAAAAAGGATTAGGCTGCCACATGTCAAGTTTACCAGTCACCACGCTATGACGGCGTGTGGGCAAAATGTATTGACTAATTAATAATTATCTACATTTACGGTGTCTACGTAACTGAAACTGCGCCTCATTTTTTTCGGAAGTACTAAGATTGCAATAGCCCTAATTTTAACCTTTACAATGTTTCGTCGGACTTGCTGTGAGTAAGCCTAAGGGGGAGATATCCAAATGGTAGGAATAGATAGCTACTGCGTTAAATACCCTTAAAACGGTTATAATAATATCTAAGGATGATTCCACACCACGTAAATCTGGTCCTGTGCTAAGTTCTCAAAGAACTTGTGATATAGGTTACAACGGCAATATATTTAATAACTAGCTTTTGCCCGCAGCTTCGCCAGCGTGGGAGAGTGTTCGTGGCAAAAAACATCTAAAGCAAATATACCTGCAATATAGTAATAGCACAGAGTAGAATATATATCGCCTAGATATAATCTCCTAGATAAGGATTAATGTTGTATCCGTCTAAATAGCTTCTGAAAATACCACATTATTTGTGTTTTGTTTTTAAAACTTAGAATAGGTATAGTAACCTATCCTTAAAAGAAGAGAAACAATCCCATCATACATTGTTTTGTTATCTCCAACGGGTTAGGTTAGGTTAGGTTAGGTTAGGTTAGGCAGCGTTTTCGGTAAAAGCTCCCAGATGGCTTGATTTTTTTCGACACCTTCACCAATTATCGTCATAAATCAAACAATTTCCACAAAACCTTAACAAAATTTTATCGACCTAACACTTCCTAAGGAACGACACTTTCGGTAAATGTAAAACTGCATGAAAGTCCTTTCAGTAATTTCTGAAATTATCGCGAACATACCGACAGACAGCCTCAGTGGGGGACTTAAATCATACTAATATTATAAATGTGAAAGTTTCTGAAGATGGATGGATGGATGGATGGATGTATGGATGGATGTTTGTTACTCTTTCACGCAAAAATTACTGAACGGATTTTGATGAAATTTGGTATGGTAGTAGTTAAGGCTCTTGATTAAATCATAGGCTACTTTTCATCCCGGACAATTACAGTATTCCCACGGGTTAGCCGATAGTATATTTACGCGAGCGGAGCCGCGGGAAATAACTACTTTATAATAAATTTTAGAGAAAAGTGGAAAGTGAGCGTATTGACCCGCTCACGCTAGTTAACACCTACCTACCGTAGGCTGGGATTATATTGTCCGGAATCCGGTAGGCCGGGAAAAATTCAGAGCATTGAAAACAGAACTCTGCGCTAATAAGCTGAAAATCAAAGTGTGAGTGTCAAACTGTCACAATATATGATATTGACATTTGACTCGATACTTGTGAGGTTTTTTTCAGCTCTATTGTATTAACGAAGAGTACTATTTTAAGCGGTCTGAATTTTCTCCGGCCTTCCGGATTCCGGATCATATAGTCCCAGCCTATATGACCATATCTGGCATACGTATGGCATATTTCTCATTTGACGAAAGCATCCATCAAGGAAGGATTTTTCAAAATTCAACCCCCGAGGTGGTGAAATATTTAATATTTATTTTTATTTATATATAAATAGTTTGTATAATTTTTTTATTCCTTGGACATATTCGCATGAAATATCGTATGAAATATACTGAGAAATATACGTATAAATATAATATCGTATGAAATATACGGAAAAATAATGAGTCACGTATTTTAGCGTTTTTCAATATTCAACCAAGTCAAGTTTAAAAAGTAAAATCCCCTATTTTTAATTTTATGTAAAAGTTTTAAATTATTATAAAGATATCGTAATATAACCCAATTTCACGCGGTAGGAGCCGCGGGCAAATGCTATTTATATTTATTGCAGGCACTATCAAACTCTAAAACTATTATCTAGAACTCTATTGAGTTCATTTCTCATCTCTCATCGTTTCTCAAAAACGATTTCGTTCGCTCCTTTTTTTTCGATTAATTTTGCAAATCCGACTACCACGGGTTAATATATAGCATTATGATACACAAATAATGTGACTTTCTATTGGTAAAATAATTTTAAAATAGGTTGAAGGAGATCCAGAGATTACCTCTTACAATCTCAGTAAGTCACAAACTCACAAAGAAACAAACTTTACCTCTTTATAATATTAGTATAGTTCGGATGTTAGCCGCGACTTCGTACGCGAAAAAGAGATCCTGGGAGAACCGTACTTTTTCCTGCGATACAATATATGCCGATGTGTTAATCTAACTAAACTTAGTAATTTAGTTAGTACCATATCGAATTTCATTAAAATATCCTTTCAGCTATTATTACGTGAAACAGTAACGAACATTCATACATCCATACATTAAACTTTCGCGTTTATATTAAGTAAGGATATGTTCGTCGTCATGTTGTAATGATTTCGAAAATCTCTTGAATAAGAAAACGTTAGTAGGTATTAGGCGAATAGACTTTGATCTTAAAAATATTTGAGATTGTGGTCACCCATCCTAGTTGAACCTATGACCGCGGTTGCTTAACATGAGTTAAGTATCAATATACATAAATGATTAGATAATACCCACGTAAAGTTTCAACCAGTTCAACTAATCAATATTCTATAGCATTTTATATGTTATATTCTTTAGACTGACATAACCTTTTTTTTTATTTATATATGGCATCGGCTATTATATAACCATTTGCCAGTGTGAAGTTAAAAAGGCGGGTAATAGAACTTTCGTTTCAATTTTCAACACCGTATTCCTAAATCGTCAAGTCTAAAGTCTAGTCAAAGTCCAAATAAATAGTCAGTGCAGTCAATGAGTCAATTCAGTCGATTTAGTAAAGTGGTAGAAGCTTTACTGAAAGTTTCTTGGGAGTTTTGAAGGGAACACAAAATAGCACGTTTTTTGAAGTTGTAGAACTTGCCCACACTTGTGCACGTTAACGAATATTTAATGGTTAATATTCTACCAATATTACACATTAAGAACCGAAATAACACAAATTTATGAAAGAAATACAAAATCCACAACGTCACCCATTGAATTACCCGGCAAAACTCCGACATAACTTTTATATTTATGAACCGATTGAAAAGAAACAACACTTAATTTTTAGTAGAGCAAACCAAAATGCATTATTTCCGCAAACCGCATTGAAATCGGTGAAGCCGTTGACTACGTACGTGCAAAAACAAATATCGCGGAAACCGTACATTTTTCCGCAATAAAAAGTAGCCTATGTGTTAATCCAGAGTCTAAACTACTACCGTACCATCAAAATCCATAATTTAATATTTTCAGTAGATTCAGAGATTAGCGCGTACAAACGTATAGACAAACAGACAAAAGTTTTAAAAATCATTGTTTTGGGTTCTATACCGTTCGTAAAGTCCTCCTGTAATAGTTTTTGTTATTTATCTCCCATATACAGACAGCGACCAGATTTTATACTATACACATTACACATATTTAAGTTTTTTATTGTATTATACACATATTTAACACACATCGACGACCTACGAACACAGAGAAACTTTGTTTGTTCCTTCGGCGGGATTCGAACCCACGACCTCCGGATTGAGCACTGACGCGCTCAACCACTGAGCTACAGAGGTTGTCAGAGTTATTGGAACTTACATAGACCACCCAGTCTTTAGGGCTGTGTGCGTTGGTCCCGCACACGTAGAGCCTGTCCCCGTCTCCCAGAGGTTGCAGCACTCTGATGTGGTTGCGGCACTCGTACGGCTCCGACTTGCCCTTGCTCACACACTGCGCCACATTGCTCGCCTCCAGAAACAATACGTCTCGCTGCATGGAACAAATTTCGCATTGTTATTGAAATTATCTACATGTACCTTTGAATAGGCAGTTATGTGGTAATGTAAATTACATCTCGAGCAATGTACGGATGTGGTTATGTAATTAGGCTTACCAAATATTTAACATAACAAGATAAGGATAGATTTGTGGCGATAATAACATAAGAATAGTAATACATAGTAAAATTCTGTAAACAAACAATAAAAATGATTACTAATAAGCCTAAAGGGCATACTGGTTACTGACCATCCAGCCTGCAAATCCAGCGCCAATACATAAGGACGTCATTAGTGTCAACAATGTCAATCATTTTTATTTTTTGTCCACTAGTCCCCTCCAATTAAGCAGGCTGCTGGATTTGTAGGCTGGATGTCCTTTAACCTTATTGAGATAACCGGAAACTATGTTAATCATTCAACTATTGACAGTATTGAGGCAAAATTTATTTTATTTAATTTTCTGCAAAAAAAGGTCTACGAAACTATTTATCTTAATTTGATAAAGCTGTGAAATCAAGTTAAATTCAAATATCACGGAGCATTAGACTGGAGTACTTACTAAAAACACTTTACTCATCAGTCATCATCTATTCAAATACTTCTTATTAGATTTCACAAATCTGTCTAATACTTTAACTTTTTTTTACATAGTATGACTTGTATGTTTGTATGTAATTGCACGAACTTAGATCATTTAAGCACACGTTTCCGTGAGATAAACTGACATGAATAGTGAGCACTCATCACGGAGCGGCGGTAACCTTTGTTTTGAGTTGTTGACCTTAGTCCAAGCAAGTGTTTAAGCTTCCAATATATTTCTCTACATACGTTATATCATGCTCGTTTCCTTAATACCTTGTTCCCACTTGGATAGCATTTTAGTCTAGTAACGAGTAACTTTTTACTCAAAATACTCGCCACTGCAAAAATTGTTTTCCCACAGTTCTAGTATAACAGTTCCCAGGCATAAAAATCAATATGTAAGAACCTTCGTCAGAACCAGACTACTAGAATTTGCCTACGCGCTACAAGATTAAATTACTTACTAGCCAAGTGCGATCCTCACATGAAACTACTTACTAATTGCATTTAATTTAAATTGACGTTTGGAAAAAGTGTTTTTATTATTACCTATTACCCATTAGGGACTCCGCCAACGTCCCAAATTTTATGACAATAATGGAGCATGCATATTGCAATATTAACGACACATCTATGAAATGGGTGCGTTATATCCTGAATTACAAAACGGCGACATAGAAAATATTTTAACGTAGGAGTTGTTCAACATTGGTGTGTATTGTTAATCATATTTTTATAGCTTTTGCATTTCGGATTCAATAGTTAAGACGAGTCACTGATTGACAAATGAGTACCTAATCAAGTAATTAATCAAAGATTGAAAGTTGACAGTCGTCGTATAGTTCTTGATTACAAAAAAATTACGAGTTTTCGTTTTTCTTTTGTTTAAAAAATTTGTTTCTAATATTTTAAACATAAATAAGAAATGTTATAAGATTGTGCACATTAATATAATACACAGAACTTCTTGCACTTTTCCACTTAATAGGTATTTTATATTAATTTATTATGTAAAATACATAATAAAGTGGAATCATTTTTTAACAAAAAATTAAACTGACTTCCAAAGTAAAAATGCACAAAAAAGTATGAAATAAAACTTATTTTCTAAATAATTCCCCTTTTAAATTTGGCTAAAATTTTAACTATTTCTCTACTCAATCTTCATAATTTTGAAGTCGGTACCAGCCAGAACAACATCCTGATAAAACAATATTTAAAATAGAACTCACGTTCAAGTAGGCTGGTACCGACTTCAAAACTGAAGATTGAGTAGAGATGTATAGTTAAAATTTTAGCCAAATTTAAAAGGGGAATTATTTAGAAAATAAGTTTTATTTCATACTTTTTTTGTGCATTTTTACTTTGAAAGTCGGTTTGATTTTTTGTTTAAAAATAATATCTATTTTTTCGCTTCTTAGTGATGTTTGTTAAATTATTATTAATACATTTTAAGACAGATTAAATTAAACGATCAAATGTATAATTGAATACGCGCCAAGCTTCCATTTGGTATTGTAAATAATATGATGATGATGATTATTACTATAAGTTACATAGTGGGATATACTTGCAGTTCATTAAAAAATGCCGAAATTTAAAGTCTAAGGATTTCTGTTCAGAGCTTTTGAATCTAGTGAATACCTTGGTGCGAAAGCTTATTTTTGGTATATAGCATATGCTTGTGTTACTTTAGAAAAAGCCAAAATTACTATATGTGTCCATATAAATTACGAGGAGTTCCCTCGATTTCTCATGGATCCCATCATCAGGTTTCCACTTTTATAATAACGGGACCAACTACGGAGTATATATATACCCTTTACATAAAAAAAGAATTTTGAAAATCGGTCAACAAGCGGCGGAGTTATCGTTGAATATACAAATATATATATATATATATATATATATATATATATATATATATATATACACAGCCGAACGTATAACCACCTCCTTTTTTGGATGTCAGTTGAAAAGTGCAAGAAGTTCCATGTGTTATTACTGTGTAACATGAGTTTCCACCAAGAATCTACAGTACAATCATATATTAAGACATTATTTAAATTAATTAAATAACAGCGACATCTTGCAGTCGTATATTTGAACTATTCTACCACCAGTGTTGTAGTGGTCACAAGAAGTTTGGTTAAACTTTGATCAAAACATATTATGAACTTCTCTGTCGGCTTCGTCCTATAACAAACTGATGACTAGAGTTTATTTTTGTACCAAATGATAGGTTAGGTATATCTACAATTGTTCAATTTATACTAACAGCTGTTGACGTAAGATATTAATTATACAGTAGATATATTATTAAACGAGGAATATATTAAGTAATTTTTAGTATGTATTATAAAATATAAGTATATTTCCTGAAAGACCCGGCAACCTATGTTACAGAACTTTTGGGCACTACAGGTAGGAGTTACAGCGCGGCGCTTTATCCGTAGTAGATCATAATATAGTTATAATATATATATATATATATATATATATATTATCATTCTATATATGAACATACATAATAATTCGCAGTCGCAGTCGAATATAGGTAACCTAACCTAACCTAACCTAACCTAACCTCCTCCTTTTTTGAAGTCTGTTAAAAGTAAGATCGCAGTGGCAATAATATAATACTATCCAAATGCCTCGTAATTCGTTCCATATATGTACGAATAGTACGTATGCAGCACAAAAAGACATTGGTTTTTTTACCCGCTTATTAAAAAGGTCGCGACCATAAATCAAATTACTGTTATATTGTACAACTGTCATTTACATTACATTTTCCGTAATTAGTTTAACTCAGATCCATGGAAAAGTAGAGACAATCTATAAATTGTTAATCATATTCTACATCAATATTCGTTGAATCATGGTTCGAATATCACACCCCACCTCCTGCTGATACTCGTATGCGACCTATTCCGTTGTTATCTAGATGCAATCACGCTTACATCTAACTTAATTTTATCTTTGGTCGCCGTGGGTTCCAAAGTAAAATTTCCAGTGTCCTTTATGCATTTAGGAAGCTAGGAATAGGCTAACAAAACAACGAGACCCAAGCCGTGATTCGGTAGTAAGTCGATGGCAGTTTGACCGTACGTTTGCCTTATTCGTCGATCAGCATCTTAAGGCTTTCTTAAGTCAGTGAGTCATGACTCATGAACTCTGTAATCTCTATACAGTTAGCTAACCCGAGCAGTACAAACAGTGAATCATACTGACCTCACAGTGCGACTGGCTGATGTCGGTCATGTTCAATTTAAATATTCGGTCCCTGAAACAAAAAATACATTCAAATGATGTTCATGATGATGATATCTATTATTTTGATAAAAATTGTAGGTACTTATTTGAATAGCGAGGGTAGATAAAAGAATAATTAGCAAACGATAAAAGTAATTCTCATAATTTCAAATTAACTTTTAAATTGAAATATTTAATATCTTGCATTAAGTTATAACTTTATTAATTCTAGAAATGAAAATTTTACGCTTAGAAAATGCTGCATACGAAACTTTTTCGTCGCTCTAATTTAGCAACAATTTAAAATTTGTAACTGAGACTTGGCTTCTCAAATATACAAAATACTGCCGTGAAAACATTCAAAATATTCAGGCTTTTAATGTAAATTATTTTATACCAGTTCCTTCTTTTGGAAGTTAATTAGTAACATTAACACGAAACATAAAACTAACACGATAAGTTTCCAATTTAACAAGAAAACATTACAAGATTGTTATTTGCATAGCATTGTGTACCTATAAAGCTTTTTTATAATATGTCAAATAAAATAATTACTCGTAATACTGTACCTACATCACAACTCACAAGAAATTTAAGGACACTAAATTGAATAAAATTTCATACTCTTTCGTTTGCATAATTTTCGGAAAAATCTAGTTGATTATGTGTCTAGATTTATTTAAAATTATTTGCCGCTTCTTGCACTGTGTCATGTCCATATCTTTCAGCTCTATTCAACTCTTCTAAAAGAGTATCTGGACAACCTATTAGAAAGTTCTGAACCCTCACATAGAATTTGTTTTCACCGTACAATTGCAAATAGTGTTTCCCCAAAAACAACAAATGTTTGACTAAGGAAAGAAAAGAAAAAGACGCACAATATTACCCGGGTTAATTAACCCAAAACTACTAATATTATTAGCTTCATACTTCCGCCCCTTTTAAAAACTGATCACTGGCTATAATTTAAAAATCAATAGTAGACAAATGTCGTGGATAATTGACGTGACTGAGTCCCATTTTAATCCCAGTCCCATAATGAATACCATCGCTCGCCCATACGAGTAACTGTACAATTAATGAATATTATTGCTAAGTAATAATGCAAACAAAAAGTTAATGGTACATACAATAAAGTTTAATTGCTGTTTTTGTGTTGCAAAGTCACCAATTGTGGCCAGTCATTGTTAAAGTATCAAAACTATTTGGTTGCGTTATTATCGTTGTACAATCGATCATTTATATATTTAATATTCTATTAAAGGATACAACTCGATTTATTACAGGTTGTTACAAAAGTTACGCTTTTTTATTTTATTGTCGAACCAATCGTTACCACGCTTTGTCTTCCTAAAGCCTTTTTCCGTACAAACTTTGATGCCCATTTTATCTCTTAAGTGATACATTTTAGAAAATCATAGCTAAGTCTGACATAATTACCTATTCAGTAACGATATATATATATTAACGTGATAATAATTTCTATTACCCAGATGCTATTTACTAGCTAATCAGGTACAACAATTAGCTGGATAATGTAATCCTGTTTATGATATATCTGGTGCTTAATTAATCACGTTCGGTAATATCAGCAGCTCGCCACTTAACATTTACTAACCAAATAATTAATTATGTGTTACAGTTAGGGGTTACGGTTAGCTAGCTAGCTAACTTAATACTTACAGAATGGCCTTGGACAGCTCGTTTTCTCTACTGTAGCGGAAATTCGCAGAACTAACCCCAACCATATGTTCGTTCAGTTCATGAGCAACATAGGACTGGGGTACTATAACGCGAAGGAGTCACAATAGATCCACTCGAGTCGCAGTGACGTCAACCTGCCTTCAGTATATGGGTAGTAAATTTGTAAAATAAATTATCTAAATTTTATTTTATTTTTCCTGTGCCTTTCATACTACAAATGTAGATTAAAGTAATATAGTGGTTCCTAAAGATAACGTTTTTTTTTAAATACAGGGTTTGCTTAAAAATCTTCGAGTGAGGAAAAGAAAAAAAAATAATGATAACTGTAGTGAGGGAATAATTTTGATAAAATATCAATGAATATTTCTTGTTATTTTAAGAGAATCACGTTAATTCTCGGCATTATATTGAAAATTACAAACTATTATTGCAATCTTCAAACGAAATTATTAACTTAAGTATGAACTGAATGAGTTCAGTTGTCATTTCCTCACTATAAACTTCTGTAATCTGGCCATTTTCGCATACGCCATACAGTATGGGAAATATGGGAGGGAGTGACGGTGAGGGATTGATACAATGAAACTTAAAATATCTGGCAATATAAGGTCAATTCATATTATGCAAATTTTTGTAGAAAAATTTAGTACGAACTTCTAGGTTTGACTAAAAATACTTCAGTGAAAAGCTGAAATTAGAATTAATTTCTGGGTTTGCTTTGGCCAAACCTACGAAAACGAAAGTAGTAATTCCGGAAAGAGACTGAATATCGACCTTTGACTGTGACATTTTTAAAAAACTTGTAGAATATGCCGTAAATAAGTAGCTACTTATTTATTTTAAATAATTACTAGTACATACCTACTTTAATTAAGCGGTTGTTGCGTGAAAGAGTAACAAACATCTACACATCCTTATTTGCTTACAGTACGATCAAGTTCATAATGGCTTTCAGCCTTCGGGTATCATAGTTTTTCCTACAATATCATCGCCATAGAAATATGCCGAGAGGGCCATTAAGAAATTAGTTTTACTGTACTTACTGACCTATAATGTCGGTTAACAGTAGTCTAGTCTAGTGTCAAGGTACTTATTTTACGAAAAAAATATCAAGAGTAGACCGCATATAAAATTATAAATATTAAATTGATATTAAAGTATAATTTTCACTTACATAGCACCGACGTAAAGCGTATTTCTTTCTTCATTTACATACAAAGTGCGGTAAAATAAATTTCCACACGTAAATTCCCGAATATGATCTGAAACAAAAGAAAATATTCATGTAGAGCGTCTTCATCAAGTTAATATATAATACGCCTTATTATAGAATAGGCCTTTTTGATTTACCTTTAGCAACACCATAGTAATTATTATTATAATTATTATTATAATTAATTACTTAAGTACAGTACGATCAATTTACGATTAAAATTCTAAGCATGGGCTCATCCCAGCTTCTATAGAGTTTATTATATCGATATTATTAACTAACCTAGATACTAGATAGGTTAGGTCAATTCCAAATCTAGGCAGTATTTGAAATATGTATGCTTATGTTTAGGCGTAAAAATATAAAAAAAAAAACAAAACAAAAATTATACTGAATAAAATTATATTTCCCTCTTTACGGCGCTGTTAAGGTCATTGACCTCACACAGCTGATAGTAATGATATTATTTAGGTAAAGTCTTTTAATCACCAGTCTCTGTGAGGTTATCATCAACTTCAGCGCCTTAGAGAGCGCAATGTAATAATTTAATTTATAAATTTTTTTTCGAAATTTTTAATTATTTTTCTGCCTAAGCATCTTGAGCAGTAGGTAAGTAGATCATATGCCCAAAATATCCGTAATGGATTTTGAACAACCTTGTATACGAAGGTTGTGACTTGTGAGATTCTTAACTAGACGAGGCGATAGTTAATACCATAATAATTAATTATCAACTACCGCTGGATCGATAACCGGATTATAGGGAGTTTATTAAATTCAATAATCTACTGGTAATAAGGCTTATCACTGATATATAATATCATATGTACTCAGTGGCGTAGCGAGCTTTATAGGTGCCCCGTATAAAAAAAAGTGAAGAGAAAAAATTTTCACAAGAGGAAAAAAATGCCCGAACTAAATTCAAACTGAAAAAAAAATACTAATTGGAGATTAGTATTTTTTTGTATCCGTTTGAAACTAAAATATAATATAGATTTTAGTACATAATATGTCATTAATAGCAAGCGAGCTGATTTTTTTTGCATCATTTTTGTTTCTCAAAGAACGACAACTTTGAAAAAAAATAGTCATAAATATAATTGATACGGCTGATACAGCGGTAGCTACGCCCCTGTATGTACTATATATCACTACATAGTATAAAACGAAGTCGATTTCTCTGTCCCTATATCCCTATGTATGCTTTAATCTTTAAAACTACGCAACGGATTTTGATGCGGTTTTTTTTTATAGATAGAGTGATTGAAGAGGAAGGTTTATATGTATAATAACATTCATTAAATAGTGGAGAAATACTGTTATTTTTGAGGTTTCTAATGTGATGTCGTAAATAATTACATTTTTTCCGCTTACATTGCAAACGGTGGCTGAACCCTATGAGATAGATCAAAATAATGTACTACAGTTTTGTTCATCATAAAAAAGTCTACAAAAAAGTCCGCGATAGCATATATCTATCTCTTACGGGACCCACAATAACCATTTTTTTATCATTTACTTTGATTTTAATTTAATAGCTTATTTACGAAGCGATTTTAAGCAATACAGCATTAATCCTTATCCAATTTAGTACCTTAAATACATTGTGCATTTAATATAGATCAATATGGCCCTTTATAGCATGTAATTTAAATGAATATTTTCGAAGATATTACAGATTTAAAATGCAGGGACATGTCTCGGCGGCACTCGCGAGTCGCGACTCGGTGCTCGCTCAACGAATATTCTGTACTGCAGTTCTTATGGAATATCCATAGAGGTAGTTGGCCAGTTTTGTTGGAATGTCAAATTATATTTGAATGGCAAATTAAATGATTATTCACTACGTAGTATAAAACAAGTCGCTTTATCTGTCTGTCCCTATGTACCTATATTGTATGCTTAAATCTTTAAATCTACGCAACGGATTTTGATGCGGTTTTTTTAAATAGTCTTTTTATACTCGAACGCGATAGATATAATAATATAATGTATATCAAGCGGTCGCGCATGTCGCGTCGAGGTGATAGGGTCCCATTTTTAACCATTTGCATTGGGTAAACCTATAAACATTTTCAATATTGTATCAGAAGTAGGTATATTGCTGTAAATAGAGAGTTATTCGCCGAAGTAGTTTTTTCTCCAAGAACACTATACTACGCGGGCGAAGCCGCGGGCAAAAGCTAGTACCTTATACAATAGGTTAGAGTTCAGACGACTACATGTAAACTCGGACAAAATAAAATAGTGAAGACAAAGCTTTGTCAAAATAAAACTGAGGCTGGTTTTTTAGGGTTCCGTAATACTCAAGGAACCCTTATAGTTTCGCTTTGTCCGTCTGTCTGTCTGACTGCTTGTCTGTCTGTCTGTCTGTCCGCGCTTCTACCTTCTGTAATTATGGATATAAATGCATGAAATTTGGTATAGTTAAAGACTGTATATAGATCTCGGTTTTTGCATCATAAACTAATAATATTTTACATTTTAGGTTTCGCTCTTCATACGAGGGGCGGCTGAAAAGTTTTGAGCCTAAGTACCTTTAAGTACAAATAATTACTCGCGCATCATACCACTAATTGCGGGTATCCTTAGAAACATAAATGTCAAATTTCATGTCATTTCCATCATTACGCTTTTAGTAATTGAATCGTAAACGTCACAATGTCTGAGTCTTCCGCACTTTGCACGAAATTGGAGTACAGAGCTGTGATAAAATTCTTAACAAAGAAGAATAAAACACCGACGGAAATATTTGAAGAGATGACAGCTGTTTATGGGGAGTCTGCACCTTCATTTGCTACCGTCAAACGTTGGAACCGACAGTTTAAACTTGGCAGGGAGTCACTCGAAGATGACCCCAGGTCAGGACGCCCAAACACCGCTGTTACCGAAGAAAACATTGAAAAAGTAAAAAAACTTGTTCTGGAAGATCGGCGAATCAAGTTGTGGCAGATAGCTGAAGCCATGGGCATTAGCAAGGAATGAATCGGAAATATTTTGCATGATCACCTGCACATGAAAAAGGTCTGCGCGCGATGGGTGCCGAAAATGCTGACGCCGCTGGACAAGCAACGTCGAGTCACAACTTCACAGGAGTTTTTGGACATCTGTGGCGATAATCCAGACGACGTTTTTTCTCGCCTTATTACTGTTGATGAAACCTGGATTCGACAGTACGATCCGGAGTCAAAACAGGAGTCAATGCAGTGGATAGAAAAGGGAGAAAAGCCGCCACGGAAGTTCAAAGTGGAAAGATCGGCGTCCAAGCTCATGGCCACTGTTTTTTGGGATTGTGAAGGTATTTTGTTTATTGATTACCTTCCGAAAAATACTACAATGAACGGAGACTACTATGCCGCATTGCTGACCAAGTTACGTCAAGTGGTTGTTGAGAAACGGAGAGGCAAACTGACAAAAGACCTGTTTTTGCAAGACAACGCGCCCGTCCACACTGCGCGAGTTGCAAGGCGTGCCCTCGCCGAGACAGGATTTGAGGAAATCAACCACCCACCCTACAGTCCTGACCTGGCTCCTAGTGACTATTATCTTTTTTCAAATTTGAAAAAAGACCTACGGGGACGGAGATTTTCCAATGACGAAGAAATGAAGATGGCCGTAGATGAACATTTTGAAGACAAAAAACGGCGAATATTTTTTCATTGGGCTAAAAGCTCTTTACAATAAATGTAAGAAGTGCATTGAAATACAGGGAGACTATATTGAAAAATAAATTTTTGTACATTTTTATCAGCATTTTTAATACCTTAGGCTCAAAACTTTTCAGTCGCCCCTCGTACATGCTAAGTGGCGATGAAAAATATTTTTTCATTCTACCCCATCGTATTGAGTACCTACCGTCGAATAGCTATTTTCAAACTTTTTTACAAAGTCAACCATTTTTTAATAATCGGCCTCCAAAGTGGTTTAAAAGTTTATATATATATAAACTTATAAACCAAGTATAGCTTTATATATTGTTAGCTTTCAAACAAAAAATAACTACTTAGATCAAAATCGGTTCATCCGTTTGGGATGCTACGACTCCACAGACAGACAGACAGACACGTGAAACTTATAACACCCCACTTTTTGCATCGGTGGTTAAAACATACATATACAAGTTAAGGCGCAGTTTCGTTACAGTTGTGTGCGTGACATTGTGTAACTATACGGCGAGGCAGAGTTTAGACCGGCCTCAGCGTGTGGTTGGCAGAACTGTTTTTACTATTTTTCGTTGGCCTGAGCGTGTAAAATATTTAGTTTAATTTATATATTTAGAAATATTGAAGTTTAATATTTTATATGTCGTTTAGTAATTAAAAACATTTTAAAATTACAAAAAAGATTCGTTATGTTTTTTAAAAATTGAATCTACATCATTAGTTTACTTACATCATATAAAAAATCCTACTAATATTATAAATGTGAAAGTGTGTGAGAATGGATGGATGTTTGTTACTCTTTCACGCAAAAACTACTGAACGGATTTCGATGAAATTTGGTAGGGTAGTAGTTTATGATCTGGATTAAAACATAAGCTGGATTAACAAAACATAGGCTATTTTTTATCCCGAAAAAGTACAGTGTTCCCGAGGGATACTGTATTTACGCGGGCGGAGTCGCGGGCAACAGCTAGTATTTAATGAAGTAAGTATGAACTTAAACGTACAAAATTTAAAGATATTTGCAATGATGTTCCTGCGATCCATATATTTCATACACCTTTATCTAAGCGTGACGTCACAGTTAATGCGACTTTTATTCGGAGCGTTTTCACGAGTAATCGAATCGTTGTACCTACGAAAATATTGATTTGTATTATATACTATTTCTTCTGAGTAGTCACTCATATTTAAGATTGAGTTAACTTCTTTCAGCATTTTTCGCTATGTCTTATAATCTCGGATTTCGCCAACTGTGCCGTGTAAAAATTCACCATGTATATGTGTAGGTACAACACAAAAACATTCAAATAAAAAAGCGAAATCTACGAAAAATGTTCTCATTTTGAAATTTGGTATGGTACGTAGTAGTCTTGGCTTTGGATTAACACATAGGCATTTTATCCCGAAATGGTAGCTTACTCCTTTGTGGTACTGTATTTACGCGGGTGGAGGCGCGAGCAAAAGCTAGTTACATCATAATTTCAAAAAAAGTATATATAATATTCATAATATAACGATGTTTGCGAGCCCTATAAAATAGTCTGCGAATTTGATTCTCGCCGGCCGGGCGTCGCGCGGGCCGAGCTGTAACCCTGTAAAATATTGACGAGCATAACTAAATTATAAGGGTTCCCATTTGCCAAGGTAACTCTAAAACGTACGATTGAATTTGCAATATTTTATACAATTTTTGTGATAGGCAATATTAATAGATTTTATCGATTCTCTGCGTACCTTGTATGAGGCCAGACTTTAATACAAAAGCTTTATTGGGGCAGAAATAAAGGATAGGTACCATCGACAATAAAAGAAGAACGTCTAGACACAGAAAACCCGTAACTCTAGATTAAACTATCGTCGAAATCGTTAGTCGTTCATGAGATTGTCGTGGCTGCTATCATATTACCTACTGCGTACTCAAGTAGCGTCATAGGTACTTGACACTATATTTACAGAAAACTATTTCTCTAATAATGAAAAGTTAAAAACTATAAACCGACTACGCAAATTATATAGCCTACGTTACCCGGGCCGTCATTACTAAGCTATTGACACCTCATTAATTAAAATCGGATCAGTAGTTTAGGCGCTACGATAGATCTAACATACATACATTCATACATACATACCCATCCTTTTGGGATTGCCTTAGTCGGGTAAAAAGCTAGGCGTCAACTTTTTCATTATTTAACTAAATTTCATATTACATTACATACCTAGTTATTATTTCCATTACGTAATTCAATTTTTTACTGAAAATACGAAATTAAAAGCATGATCAAAAACTTACTGTTGAAATTTTTAAGCCAGGATGTTAAATGTCATGGCGTGCAAAGCTGTGCCGGAGACAGTCAAGATAACACCAGGAAGTCGGAGAAGCTTAACTTAATTTAAACACTAGTTTAAATATTCCTCTTTGAATAAGCTTTAGTGAAATTTAAAAATCGTCTATACAAGAAAATATTGTTCAAAAGTTTAATTGTAGATTTTGTATTGTAGCACTTTGGAGTAAATCATATAAAACATTAACCCGCTTACTAATAAATATATTTACACAATGGATAAGCTATACAGTGTTTTGACCTTCTCTGTCTAACGACTTTTCCAACGTGATATACACAAAACATTGTATAGCTTATCCATTGCGTAAATATTTTTATTAGTGAGAGGTGTAAGAGATTAAAATCTTTTAATTTATTATATTTTAATTTTAGCAGAGAGTTCATGGGAAGGACTTGAGGACTAGAAGAGGTTGTTAGTTGATACTAACAAGCTACTCGTAATTAAATACCTGTACATTTCACGGGCAGTAAGCAAAACAAATCTTAAAATAAACCAACAATTTGGCTCTTATCGTGAATAATTTGTTGGAAAACAACCGGAATGTATCGCAGTTTCAATGGTCGGTACTCGGTAATGACCACAATAGGCGCTGATTATTATTATCGTCAGAACACGCGACGTGTCGTGTACCGTATTGTCCTCTGTCAATGCGCGCGTTACTTTGTATCACATAACAAAATGTGGCTTCTATTCTCAGTGCCTCACTTGTAAGTTATTGTTGTCTTTGACGTAGGTTTAGCGTCCGTTTATACTAGAGCAGAATCAAAGCGCATCGAAGCGTCGATCTAAAAATTAATATAGCGAATTCATCTTTAGGTACTATCTACTGTTAATTTTCAGATTGACCCTACGATGCGCTTCGAATATGTGTGACAATAACAATTATTACCCTCAAAAAAGACATAAAAGCAACATTTTTAAATTTTCACTTCCATATCGAGGGCGACGTGTTTTATTTGAAATTAATTTATTGAATAAGTATCCTTTTTGACGTGATAACGTCTTATAAATCGATGGAGCCGGCTGCACGCACGATAAAACATGACTCATGCGTTATCTGTTACCCGTTATCGTTACCAAGTACCGTTACCAAGTACCAGCGTAACCTCGCATTGCCTTTACCTCATTACTATTATTATTGTTGTTGTTGTTGTTGACGTTGTCACGTACAACTATCGTCAGTAAACCGACTTTACAGACAACCGGTATTTTTTTTTTATTTTTAATTGGCCAATCATAATCTAATGGCGATACGATTATGAAATTATAGTTATTTGCCGTTAATTCACAATTAATATTGCTTGTGGCAGTTTTGTTTGGCAGAGGTGTCGAACGCTAATGAACGTTTGTTTGGTCTAACGAACTGTGCCGAACGAACCGACTGCCGACATATAACTAGCGTCCCGGTAATCGATAGGTATGTTATTAACAGCCTATTTTTAGATTAATATTAATTAGTATTACCTGCTATATTCATTTGCTTTTATTTTGCGGTGGCAATTTAATTTATAATTGTTTTAAGCTTTTGCTTATTAGCGAATTAGAGAGTTCATCAATAAGTAGCATGGAGTTCACACCGTGTCGATACGCGACGCTACGCGGCTCTGCATTTTTAAGATTGCGAGAGCTATTCAGCATTGAAATGTATTTTCACTGTACAAAAAGATACGTTTCAAATGACATCAGTAGGTAATAACTCATAAATCATACTCTGCACATGCGCTGTGCAGCGCGGTGCACCGTGTAACATGACATTCGAACTCTTACAATGAAACGTGTATTTTATTGTGTATTTACTACTAATTTCAATGTGAATTTACCCTAAGGGAGTAGTACTATAAGTAGCTCATGGTCATGATAGAAGAATAAAATAAATAAAAAGTTACTGAATGATTAGTCAACAAAAAAATATGTGTCAATCTTAAAGCGGCTTTCAGACTACGCTATAATATAATATCATATAGTATATAGCTCATAGCACAACAATATCTCGCACCATACATTGTTACGGACACGTTCACACTGTACTGTACTATATATTAATATTGGCTTACTATACGATGAGTTCATGCTGAACTCCTCTCTCCTCTCTCTACTCCTCTCTCACCCCCGGCCGTCCCGCAAGCGAAACGAGCGACACAACCATACTGAGCTTGCTATATACTATAAATGCTTGCTATAATATCGCGTAATTTGAAAGCCATGTATATCATCAGGTCCTTCTTTGCTATACTATATAGCAAAATAGTATAGCGTAGTTTGAAATGAGCTTTAATCATTAAAATATATCATCCAACACAAAATAATATCCAACTTCAATAAATCGATGCTAAAACTGGGAAACGTCACTAATGTTGAAGCGTTTTTAACATAATCGATATCCGATTGCCCCATAAATTAATTTAAAGCAAACAAGCGTATAAATAACAGTTTAAATGTAAATTCATAATGAGTCTCGGCCTCATTGTGAGATAACATCGTCGGTTAAACACCGCAACAAGTAAACTGCGAATGACTGTTATTTATTAAATCGTTATTAGCTATTGAAAAAAATTTGGCAAGCTTCTCGTATGACGCTACAAGCGGTATGAGTTATTGTCTGTGGATATGGCTTTGTAAAAGTACCAAATATAAAGACTAGATAGGCTTTAAGTTGTAGAAAATTTTAGCTTAACCTATTAATTAATTCTTAAAGCGGATAGGTACCTGGTATAATATCGACAAAGTTTCTGCTCGACCAGTTTCTAAACAATTTTCACTGCACTAGAACGCCTCAAAACGTTTAAACACATAGGAAGTGACCGCAACGACTGCAGACGTGGTTAAACTACATATTTACACGTGAGCATGTGTGCGTACGCACGATTCAACGGCGTTGTTAAGCGATTTTCATCTTGTGCCTGGTCGAGCGGCAACTTTTTCGATAGTTCGATACTGTCCCGCACACGCAAAAAAATACACGTACACTTACTTTTCATGACAAATTCAGTCATTTAGGTAATTTTACGTCGTAATTTTTAGACAATGTATTGAAAAACTGGCCGCTCGTGTTATTTATAATAATATGTCAAGCAGTAGCTGCATATCAAACTCTGGTATACCAGCGTCCAGGTGTATCCCCTGACATCGTTTAATACATTTCCTAATTCAGCAAATGTATAGTTTTCCTAGCAAACTACATTAGTATAACAATATGTTCATAGGTAAGTGCGTTTCATATTGCATATTTGAATTGCTCACATTTCCTAGTATTTCTATACAATATGTACATGTACCCCAACATAACATACAATCGGTATTCATGTCCAATTATTAAAAATCCAATCAATGATATACAGGACTTATTGTCCTTCAAGTCTCAACTATCAGTGGCCGTTTCTCGTTAGTCAAAAGAACGACAGAGTTGATCCATAATTAACGATACGGAATAATATATTTTTTTATACAAATTAAACAGAACACTTAGAGCATCGTTTCATATGTATAATATATTATTTATATAAATAAATTCACCTAATAACCAAATATTTAACAAACAATAATAATTAACTCATATAATAAACCATTCAGTGTTATTATTTTAAAGTATTTCATAATATAACCTAGTAAGCTTACAGTACGAAGGCATAAAAAATAATATTTAAATTCGGTTCACGAATAGCGAAGTAATCGTTTAACACCTGTTAATCTCCGTCTTTATGAAGTTCCATTAAAAATAATGTTTGTCTCAAGATTTACTCTTTATAATTCAAACTATTTTTATAGGAACAATTGCATATAAAACGATGTTACATTTAAATTCGGTCTCCGCAAACAATATTTCACTTGATTGTGGAGTCTGAATATTTTCAATGGTCACTTAACGACGCAGCGAATTCCAGTTTAACAGAAGTAACGAACATTGCAAAAAGAACATACTGTGTTAGTCAACATGCACATGCCACAGCGGGTTTAAAAATAATCCTCCCGAGTCTCGTATCCAGTAAGTAGTTGCTTAAATCTGTATTTTAATTGAATTGTTTTCTCTACAATGTAAAATGTTCTCGTTTTATAATCCCAATGTGTTTTAACAGTCATTTAATCGCATATTAGATACTCGTACTTTTTAAAGCAAATAAACTTCAAGTTTAAAAGTAATGTGAATTCTCACAGAGAGTTATCTATATGGATTTTAAGTACGATTTGGTTTAGGTATATTTAATTGGCCAGCGTAATAAAAGGTTACTTATGTAACCTTTGATTTGATTTAATACCTACAAGCGACGTGTTTTCACCGTGACATTTTCAGACTATCTATGAATTAAGGTCATCTATTTTATTTTTAAAACTTTAAAGAAAGGAGGAAAATTTTCTAAAGAGTTTACTGTTTATAACTTGACCTACGAAGATAGAGCTGCAAAAACCTCTTCCACTAAATCAATACATAAAGATTTTGATTGCATCAATAAAGGATAATGGAAAAACATTATAAAAGTGATTTAAAAAATATTTAAACTTTTGCTTTCGAGGTAAGAGTGAAACTAAATAGTATTCGCAAACAAACTCAGAACGCTGGTATCTTCCGGTGGAGGTTTTCTTTGCTCTCAAAAGAACAATGTCGGCCAAACATTGGGATTACATTTTCCGCAGATGATTTTAAAGCATCCATTTTCATATCTTTCGTATCACGGAAATATTTAAGAGGTCTTGAAATCTCTGGAGATTCTGAAATACTTGGCTCTACATAAAATACTTTGTGTTTGTATTTCGCTTAATTGTTTATGCTATGAAACTGTTAGATTAAGAAAGCATTTTTGGTTTCCGTAGTACTTACTAGTTTCACTTTATCCGTTCGTCTGTCTGTCTGTACGCCCTTCTAAGCTCTGTAATTATGAAAGTGGTTTATAAGTTGCTCTGTATGGTTAATAAGTGGCTTTTCTAAGCTATAACATATGAAAACTTGTAAGTTTCCATGCTGATATATCATGCTAAAACTCTTTTGAAAAATTATTTTGAGTGAAATCGGACAATATCTTTTGAAGTAATTGAAAGACATGTCGACATCCTTTGTACCAGGTTGTTGGTTAAATGCTCTAAAAATAGGTTAGGTCATTTCTAAATATACTCGTATAACGTATTTTAAATTTAATAGCTACTGAAATAAGAGTGAAAACAGTGCTCTGGAAGACACAGGAAAGAAATAATACAAAAATAAATATTAATTTTAATTAAAAAGTTTGTACAAAACACGTTTCCGCACGAACTATGTGTAGTTTTAGTACTCATGTAAGGTATACGAGGGCTGATTGATAAGTTTTAGAAACGACTTCAAAAATCCATTTAAAATAAATTTATTTCTCAACGTACTTTCCTTCTACCTCGATGCATTTAGTCCAGCGCTTCTCCAATGCCGTTACATCAGTTTGATAAAATGTTTTCTCCAACCCCTCAAAATACTCGTCCACGGCAACAATGACTTCTTCATTTGATGAAAATCTCTGGCCACCTAACCATTTCTTCAGGTTTGGGAATAAGTGGAAGTCGCACGGGGCCAGATCCGGGGAATAGGGTTGATGCGGTAGCAATTCGAACCGCAATTCATGGAGTTTGGCGACTGCAACCATTGACGTGTGTACAGGTGCGTTGTCATGGTGGAACAAATTTTTTTTCTTGGCCAAATGTGGTCGTTTCTTCTGGATTTCTTCACTTAATTTTTGCAGCAAGCTTGCGTAGTACTCTCCATTTATTGTTTTTCCGTTTTGCAGACAAACCACTAAAATAATCCCTCGAGCATCCCAAAAAACAGTCGCCATCACTTTGCCGGCCGACAAAACCGTTTTTGCTTTCTTCGGCGCAGGTTTTCCGCTCTCAGTCCACTGCTTAGATTGTTCTTTTGTCTCGGGAGTATAATGATGTATCCAGGTTTCATCGACTGTTACATAATGCCGCAAAAACTCATTAGGATCTCGGTTAAACAGCGCCAAACACTCCGATGAATCGTCCACTCGACGTTGCTTTTGGTCTACAGTGAGCAAACGCGGACCCATCGCGCGCAAAGCTTTTTCATTCCCAAATGTTGGTGCAAAATATTAAAAACGCGTTCAGATGAAATGCTCACCATCTCTGCTATCTCTGGCAACTTTAAGCGCCGATCATTCAATACAATTTTGTGAATTTTTTTGATCATGTCCGGATTCGTGACTTCATTTGGACGGCCAGACCTGTGGGCGTCTTCGCAGCTCTGTCTTCCACGTTTAAAATCAGTTACCCCGGTGTGAATTGTACTCAATGCAGGAGCATAATTACCTAAAACACAGTCTAGCTTGAATGAATGAATGAATGAATGAATGAATGGATGAATGAATGAAAGCTTGGTTTTAATCTGGGTTCCTGTTTTCTCTTTTAAAATGTAAAACTTTATCACCGCACGAATTTCGTTTCTTTCCATTGTTAAGAAAATTTACGACAGAGAAAGTTCTACGTCCTCTTAAACAAATTCCATCAGTTCGATTAAATTCAAATTTTGAATTCTATTTTCAAAAAGATGACAGAATATAATGTAATATTCCTTTTTTGCGTATCATTTTTTTAAGTTCGTCGTTTCGGCTAGTTACCAATTAGCCCAGGTATTGTATGTGAATTTATTGAAAAAAGTATGCTCTTATTTTGATGTTACTGGCCTATAAGCCTTCCTAAATAAATGAGATATAGAAATATTTTTTTTTTACCCGACTACGGCGAAGCCAAAAGGAAGGGTAATGATTTTGGCAGTCTATGTATTTATGTTTGTTCCACCGTAGCGCCTAAACCGATCCGAGTCCGATTTTAATAAATGAGTTGCCAATAGATTCAAAGGTCCGGGTAACATAGGCTATATAATTTACGTAAATAAAACAAAACTCGACTACTTAGTCTTACTACTTAGGGTTATAGTTTTTTATAAAAATTGTAATTATTAATTCAAATTAAAGCTTCAGAAAGAAACGCGTACAACCAAACAATATCTTTAGATAAATAATAGCTACTCGTTTAGATATGAAGAATAATTTTCTGTAATTTGGTATATTATGAATAAAATTATGATAACACAATAAGAATGAACGTATTGTCATCTATTCTGTCTCTGTTTTATCTTTATTATGTACCTACACATAATTTACATGAATAAATTATATAATAGTCGATTCTTTCGGCACATTGTCTTGCAAATGTAAGGGAAGAAGTGTACCCTGGCGAGATTCGAACCCGTCACCTCCAGCTTGAGCGCTAATGCGCTAACCACTGAGCTACAGAGGTCGTCAACTATCTGAAACCTATGTCTAGTAGTAATTAATCTTGTTCTCACCACTGCCTCTAAGTTTTCATATCCCGACCGTGTTTGTTTCGCCGGTTCTTCTCGGCTGGACAATTCCCAGAAAAACTTGTTAAGTTTCACTTGAAAATAAAAATAAAATCATTTTCACAATTTAAATGTTTATGTGTAACATATATAATTTAAAATATAATTATAAAATTAGCTTTTAATTGCGGCTTCGCTCACATTAACTTCTTTTTCCCGTAAAAGATTTTTTCACCATTTTTATTTGCTTAGCGGGTTATATTTTGAAGCAAACGCTTATTTTGTATGTATTAACTAAAACCTAACCTCTTTGTTAGGTTAGATTTTAGTTAATACTCTAAACTCGCTCTTGCATGCCAGAACACGTCTTTTAAAAGGGTTCCGCAATCCGTACATACATATCGACGCGCAGTAGGTTTTCAAAAGTTGTCCGATTTCTCTGAAAATACTTTTCCTCAAGAGTATTTAACATGGGGCATTAGCATGGAAAGTTACAAGTTTCTAATGCAAGGATGTTTGGGATGTTTGAAAATGCCAAATGTTGGGTCCAACTTGTAAACCACTGGAGGTCGATTACTCGAAAACGTCTTGATAATTTTTGAAGAAAGTCCCGTATGAAAGCATGTCTATAATAATTATTAATAACCTTTTCGACGATGGGTCATAGGATGGAGTGAAAAACTATTCTTAGTCTTCACTTCAAATGCATAGCTATAACCACTTAATTACTGGTTTAATAAGGGTTCCTTGTAGTTACTACGGAACCCTAAAAACGTGCTAAATCTGCAACCCATTCGTAAGTTTGAACTGTGTTGATAGGTCAGTCGATAAGAAGCATTTTATATACAGACGAAGATGATGGTGTGTGTATAACATTTCATCCATTATAATATCTCTTATTCGAGTAAAATTGTTAGTAGTTGAATTTATTAAGCGCTTTTACGTTTCATATAAAATTTTAAACTTGTGTCATTATTTTAATCATTAACCTACTTTCCATTACTGAAACAAAAGAAATAGGTAATGAAAACACAAAGCCAACAATGAAAATTGAAATAAATATAATTATTATCTTATTCAAGAGCAAAATGAGTAAGTAATTTATATAAATAAAATATAAAAGGGTCGTTTCGGTTAATTTACTTCAAAATATTATTGTGGAATTATCACCATATCTAACTGCTATACTCAATCAATGTATGGATGCTGGCGTATTTCCCCATCTGCGACTGAAGCAGTCTAGAATCGTATGATTCATCCTTGTTTAAAAAAGGTTCAAAAAGTGATCCTGGTAATTTTAAACCTATCTCTATTTTTCCGGCAGTAAGTAAAATATTCGAAAAAGCGATACTAATTCAGTTGCAGAGTCACTTCGGTATTAATAAATTATAGCACAATCATCAATACGGGTTCACTAAGGGTGTCTCAACTACCAACGCGGGTGTAACTTTAATTAGATTTATTTTTAAAGCTTGGGAGGATTCTCACGATGCTATTGGTGTATTTTGTGATATTTCCAAAGCATTCGACTGCGTTATCATAGTACACTTTTACAAAAACTTCATTACTATGGCATTAAAGATACTGCTCTCAATCTAATTAAAGATTATTTGATGGACAGATTACAATTTGTTGATATTGATGGTCATAAATCGGCGGGATTTCTAATAAAAATGGGAGTAACTCAGGGTTCCATCTTGGGACCTTTTCTATTTCTAATATATTTAAATGATTTACCTTTTTTATAGAATACTTTTGTGATATTGTGTTATTTGCAGATGATACATCCCTTCTGTTTAGGATGAACCGTAAAATCCCGATGTTGACAGTATAAATAGAACACTTACACTAATATTGGAATAGTTCACATCTAATAATCTTGTACTCAATGCCAAGAAAACGAAGTGTGTCAAATTCACAATGTAAAATCTACAAGCACAATTAATATAAAATTGGTAATGAGAATTAAAATTTTGTTGATTCCACAATGTTTTTAGGTCTTACACTTGACTATAAGCTTTAATGGGGTATTCACATTTCTAGCATAGCAAATAATCTTAGTTCGGCAGTCTTTGCGGTTGGAAAAGTAAGACAATTGATAAACGATGAAACAGCCCGTCTAGTTTACTTTAGCTATTTCCATAGCATACTATCTTAATATGGCTTATTATCCTTATGGGGAAGTGCTGCTGATATTCAAACAATATTTTTATTGCTAAAAATGAGCAGTACGTGCTATATATAGGTAAGGACCCAGATATTCTTTAAGAGAAAAATTTTAAAGAAAATAAATATTTTGACAGTAGCATCACAGTTTATTTTTGACAATGTCATATATATCATGAAAAATATTCACTATTATGACAGAAAAACCGATACCCACTCTTTTAATACGAGGAATAAGAACAAGTTAGCTACTAAGTATTCACGGCTTCATAAGGTTCAAAACACATTTGTGGGACTCGGTATACGCCTTTATTATAGGTTGCCTGTTGATATCCTAATCAACTTTTTCACAAATCAACAATTACCCTTTAACAAATTTAAGGAATGCGTCAAAAATCATTTAATGAAATAGGGCTTCTACACAATTAATTATTATTTTAATGACATTCAACCATGGAAATAATAATAGTAATAACATTCTGTAAATTAAAATTGACAATTTTGCATGTTTAAAGTATGATAATAAATTGTATAAAACTGAGAAACTACACTAAATGTATAAGACGATAATAATTCAACTATTAAAGTATTTTAATAAGAAAATAAAATATTTAAAGAATATAATTTTAACATAATTCGAACTGTTAAATTGTTTTGTAATAATATCTATATTTGTTTTGTAATATCGATGTAATATAATATTTTGTTAATTGTATTGAATTGTGGTTCAGCGCGTTGGTGCTCAAGCCGGAGGTCGCGGGTTCGAATCCTGCCGAAGGAACAAAAAGTTTTTCCGTATTCCTGGGTCATGGATATGTATTATATTTGTATAATATAATAAAAATTTTAATTATATGTATAGTATAAAAGTATTAAATATACTTCCCGTTTTCTGGTACCTGTAACACAAGTTCTTCTGATACTTAGCACGGGGCCAGATTGACGTGGTGTGAAGCGTCCATAGATATTATTATTAATACTATTGTACCTACAGCTTTACCACATACTTAATAATGTAATTTTAGATTTAGTTGAACCTTTGTTAGTATTGCGTATAAGTAAAATATAGTATAATTTCATAATTTGCAGGTATTGGATCCAATTTCAAGGGCGCGCAATAATATTGACAACATGAACATATTTTAAGAATTCTCATTCGATAACGTTGCGTTACGTGGTTACGCCGCAGTCAAATGTTCCGGGTAGGCCCACAGAAGTGTACCTATTTTGCACCACCGGATAACCGCTGAAGATAATCAGGCTATGCCGTATGTAATAACCTGAAATATTTTGGTTACAAACCTTTAGCCCTCGGTACCCACGAGAGTTTTTTTATGGTCGCGACTCGTGACAGAAAAAACTGCACTGTAAATAGAACCTTGCAGCTAACCTACAATGGATCTGAAAATCGAATGTCAAATGTAAAATGTCAGATTTGACAGCGTGGAGTTACATTATACTCTATCTATTTCTCTATTTATAGTGCAGTTTTTTTCTGTCGCAACTACATAAAAACGCTTGTGGGAACGTTGCCTAACTTTTGTATCTTTTTAAAATGCAATAAATTCGATCGAATTATAGTTGTTTTGATGTTTTATTTACCTTTTTAACCTAATAATTTGGTCTTAAAATAAAAAAAATCGATAATAATAACTAACATACTTATAGTTTATTTATTTTATTTTTTTCATTTTAGGCTTGAATCTTTTGCACTTATTAATACGTAAAAAAGCTAAGGTAAACCTTCAAAATTCGAAATTAATTTCTAACACTTTTGTTGCATATTGACAAAAGTAAGTGACAAAAGTAAGTCAAAAATGACATTGACAGATGTCATGAAGTAAAGCCTATCGAGTTAGTTTATTTTAGTTGGCCAAAAGGCTATAAATAGTGTAGACGTATATTATTGTGTTAGGCATATCTCATATGTATTACGTATCAGTGTTAAGCACCAATAAAGGAGAATATAAGAATTGTTGCTGTATTATTATCATCACCACTCAAGCACAAGAAGGACATACAAATCAAGAGGTCGTAGCCCGCTACAACTTTATTTTTATTCGGAATACCACCACTTAATACGTATTATAGTTACATTATCTTTGCTATTAGCTATGTAATGTATGTATAGTAGTTAGAATTAGCTATTGTAAATTATAGACCATGTCGTAAGTATTTTTTTTACTAGTAAATAGTTTTGGACAAGCACAAGGCTCATTTTGGGCCAAGATGTCAAATAGCCGGCCTAAGAAAAAAAATGTTATAACTTTATAGAGCAAGTTAAATTGAATATTAAAAAAAAACTTAATATATTTTTTTATTTAAATTTAATATAATAAAAAAGTGATATATTAGCCTGTGACGTCACGATGTGCTACCGCCATACATTTGTCATTAAACAATGTATGGCGGTAATAAATTGTGACGTCACAAGTCGTGTTGCGAGAAAGAGATGGGCAACATTTTGATTTCTTTATAATTTTTATTCGCGTCAACCTGAATAACTTTTTATTTTAGATTTTAGTATCTCTATTAAAGCATTTTAAAATTTAATTTGTAAAAATGTGATTTTCGACATTAGGCAACATCTCTATTGTTGCCATAGCAAAAAATATTCAGTTTGACTTCCTCTACACAGTTATTACTTTTCGTTAGCCGGCTACTTGACATCGTGGCCCAAACTTGTATAGAGCGTGAGCCTTGTCAGACATCATCATCATTCATTCGTTATTATATTAATACAGACGTCAAAACTTTCACTACCGTTTTATGAGAATTGTGCATCAGTGTATGAAATTTTACCAGTACATTAGAGTTTATGTAGGGGCATGTGCAGAAAGCTGTCATTTTTTATTAAATAATGCTTAGAAATACATAAAATTAATGAACTTAACAACACACACTTCCTTGCGTTTGATAGATACAATTTTGTTACACATTGACGTTTGTCAATCTGTCACAAGTCACATTTTCATTTTTTCTATCTAAGAGACAAAAGAATCCTTTATATGAATATGGGCGAATTTTGACCACAGGGCGGCTTCTGGTAATAATTATTAGTATGCAATAATATGATGCATGCATGTTTAATGTAGTAGGTACATCTTAAATAATACACAAACCAAGAAAAAATAAACCAAGAGCATGACAGGCCATGTCTAAGGGGGGTTCCGTAACTATCAACGCGCAATAGATAACCTATTGCGCGTTGATAGTTACTTTAAGAACCTACCTTTACCTCTGAATTACTTTAAGAGTTATTGTCAGATTGCGTTCAAAATAATTTTCCAAATGAGTTTTTAGCATGATCTATCAGCATGGAAACTTACAAGTTTCTATCTCCTACAGTTTAGAAATGTCAGGAGGAGGCCAACTTTAAAACCACTTTGGAGGCCGATTAATCGAAAATTGTTGATTTTGTAAAATAGTCATGCACAAAACTCTGCCTTTATTTCAAAAGAGCTATTCAACGATACAATGGGGTAGGATGAAAAAAAAAAATCATCCCCACTTCACATCTATGGAGAGCCACCCCTAAAATATAAAATTATTATTATTTTATGATGCTAAGTCCGAGATCTATACACAATCTATGACTATACCAAATTTTATCCATTTATATTCATAATTACCGACGCTAGAAGTGCGGACAGACAGACATACCGACGGACAGACGGACGGACAGAGCGAAACTATAAGGGTACCTTGAGTATTACGGAACCCTAAAAACGTGATACTCGTACGTTTAACCCTAGGCTAATGTAAACAAGAACATAAATCTATCCATAAAATAAAGCTATAAAAATGTTTGTGTATTTTACATGGATGAAATATGAACACAAAATTTTAGGTGCCTATTCATAATATTTTACCTTGCAGCGCTAGAAAATATTAATACATAGGGCTAGATTAGTATCTCCGCTAGATGATACTCATTTCATTTGCGCTACAAGATCAATCTACAAAAGGCTTTATAATCCTCCACAAAAAATGATTTAACGACACCACTCCACTTAACGTGGATCACCAAAGGTACGTGCGCTTTATCTATTAAGAAGATATCTGCCTTTTAACTAATAGAATTTTTAATCAAGTCGGTTGCGGCGCCCCGCCACGGCACGAGTGCGCCAGATTAATGTAATTGGACGACGCCGTCACAAAGGCAAATTGTAATCCCCCTCTTTCATTATATATGTCCGTAACACGGCATCCAGACAATGTGTCGTATTTTTCCTGTGTTCCGCGCTCCCCGAGTAGGGTTACGGCAGCGCTAACGAATTCGAACGTAATAAATCTGTTTTATGAATATTTTTTCAGCGCGGCTACGATTGACTCGCCGTAATGGATCCAGCTAAAAGGCACTTGAAAGCGGTCGCTGTCAGTTTACAGAGTCCCCCTTAAATCGGCCGATTGCGGCACAGTCGTTAGGAGAGCTCGAAGTGTCGAGACAATTAAGTTGAAGCGATTGTGAGCGCTGCCAAACGGATGTAGGTCAGTGTGCGGAGTGGACCGTGAGGTGCCGCGGTCCGGGACCGGAGCGCCGGCCCCTGCCCTGCCGCACTTGGCACCGTGCTCGCTCATAATCGAATGTAAATACCCATGATAAATAGGTCGTCTTAACAATTGCGAAGGCTGGCACGATCGTCCGATTAAATTTAATAGCAACACTGAATAATTTCGTCGTGCTGATTGTCAATATTTTAATGCCGCTGCAGGCCTAAGACGATGAAATTTTACTATAAAATAATTTTGAAATTTGGCAGCAGAACTGTCGGAAATCTGTCCAAATTTTAAGTTTGTTACTGGGATAACTTGAATTCTTCGCTCGTATGCGCCCTGAATTTCCAAAGCGGAAATATCTATAGGTCGAACTTTAGATAAACTTTTAGGATACCTTGACTGGCATCAGTCTTCTGAGTCGGTGGAAGATAAATTAGAATATTACTTAACCTCCACTTAGCTAACTGATAGTGCCCGTATGCCGAAACATACTCCGGGTTCTACCTACTCGATTGATGTTCAAATTTAAACCTTGCCACTATACGGAACAGAGTAGTTTATTATTTAAGATAATTTAAATCGACAACGATTAAAGGTTTGCTTTATGGTAAGTTCACCATATTAAGTTGTCGATTATTTAAAGATATTAGCTTATAGTATAAACGTTTTAAGTTGTAGCAGTATGGAATCATATGATTAAACTATTTTTTCCTGTATTTCAATACTACGTAGGTACTATAGTTATATTAGTACCTGCTCTTCGCATATCATAGGTACAGACAGTACACGAAAGCTAACCACTTTTTATTAGAGGCATATTTCGGTCCCCTTAGAGGTTCGGGGTGAAGCACTGGTGGACAAGCAGCATTTACAATATTATATTATTTTACTTACATTTAAATATTATTTTGTCTCAAGGATGTCTTTTCTTCATGAGTGTATCTACGTATGGTGGATGGCGTTTGTCGTTATCTTTCCACCGAAATTTTCTCCTGAGCAATTTAATGACAGTTCTAAGACGAAACGAAATACACAAACCATGAAGGTGGTTCTTGATAACATAGGTGTGCTTCTTAATAACATAGGTCCACGTAGAAAGGGGAGCAAAAGCTGCTTTATATACTATAATTATAGTCATGTATAATTTTGTAGCAAACAATTGACGGAACGCGTGTGAGAAGCCAAACAATTTCCCTCGCATGCCGCTAATCACTCGCCGGTAGAGATAAAAACAATTATTTCTCCAAAAACAACGCGGCGATGAACAACTTTTATGAAACGATCCCCATTCTTTGTTCCCTCGCATGCATGCATAATGAGTAACTTGGTGTTAGGCAATGGTTAAGTACCTAAATTGCGCTCTAACACCTCGCAATAAAGGTATTTGAGTCAGGTAAGTTTAAGGGCATTTTGGCGAGTGTACTCTGCTGACAGCGGCTGCTACGAAATGAGCTTTTGGCTTCCCGTCAGTTTAGACTGGGTGCATTCATCTTGCGGTATCTTGTTCTCGCTTCTCATAACCTCTTTATTGTTGTAATCTGAAGGTCGATTCTTCTAATTAAATCCTGCAATAAGACAGTTACGAATTACGATCCAGTCCCGATTTGTTAAAACTGAAAAACGGTATTCTCATAATTATTTACGAGAATATCTGCAAGTTATAAGTTAAGAAACTATCTTCCTCCAAGAATGTACCACGATAAACAATGTGACGTTGGTATTATAATAATGTAATGTATTGTAGGCAAAGATTTCAAAAATAAGGATAGGATAGTACATTTGAAATTACAAATCTTTTTTTTTTTAATTTATATATGGCATCGGCTTATAACCATTTGCCAGTGTCAAGTTAAAAAGGCGGAAAATAGAACTTTCGTTTCAATTTTTAACACCGTATTCCAAAATCGTCTTAAGTCTAGTCAATGTCCAAATAAATAGTCAGTGCAGTCCATGAGTCATGTCAGTCGATTCAGTAAAGTGGTAGAGTAAAGTAAGAGCTTTACTGAAAGTTCCTAGGGAGTTTTGGAGGGTAAACAAAATAGCACGTTTTTAGAAGTTGCACCACTTGCCCACACTTGTGCACGTTAACGAATTTTTAATGGTTAATATTCTACCAATATTACACATTAAGAACCGAAATAACACAAATTTATGAAGTTTTACAAAATCCACAACGTCACCCATTGAACTCCCCGGCAAAACTCCTTACGTCATCTTAATTTTACCATACCTCAAATGTCAGTCATCTTGATTTCATCATAGCTCAAATGTCAAAATTCTACCAAAAACTCCAAAAGTAAATTTTAAATTTAAATGGTAACAGTCTTAAAAGTTTATCGTAACTTATACGTATTATCGTCTAAATGTGCAAAAGATTCAAGCCTAAAGTTAAAAAAAAAAACAAAATTAAAAAAAAAACTATACGTATGTTATTATTATCGTGTGGCTCATAGTTTGTAACTAATGCCTTAAATAAATAATAAAATTATTATTATCGATGTAAACCTGACATAAAGTATCAGGGGATACTTTATGTCAGGTTTAAATCCCGAATAGGTATTTTATTTTATTTTAGTTATAATCGAAAAAAATGCCAAGTTGCGTAGTGAAACTATGTAAATTTAATACAACAAAAAATAAGAAGGACACTGGGATCACATATCATCAGTAAGTATCGTATGATTACGAAATTTCAACATAAAATTACATGAACTCAAAACGCCATTCTGTGTTGCCACGTATGCAAGAATCAAATTTCCAGTAGTTGATATTCTTATGATGTGAATTTATTGTCATTGTACTTAATATACAAAATATTATATTATGTCATAGTGTTCGGGGACACACTCCTCCGAAACGGCTTGACCAATTCTTATGAATTTCTTTTGCATATTATTCGGTAGGTCTGATAATTGGTCGTAATCTATTTTTTCAACCCTTAAATGATAAAAATATTATACCTATATAGCAAAACAACGTTTGCCGGGTCAGCTAGTTTTATTATATTACAATACAATGTCAATAATTTATATTCTATTTAATTTATCTAACCTTATCTTATACCTTATTTATATTTTATTGATATATGAAAAAAAAGTTTACGTTGTCATGTCACCCTAAATGAATTGAACAAAATATTGAAAATAAATCGATAAAACTAATTTACGTGACGCCGAAAGTAAATAAATAATATATACAAGTTTAAGTATTTGCAGTAGAACCAAATATAATTTATAGCGCCCCAAGTGGGCCAAGCTGTGAGTAGATATCCCAAGCAATTCTCCCATACAACTGACAAGGCCCGCGACGGAGGAAGGAACAAGGCCCGCAACAGAGGAAGGAACGAGGCAACTCCGAGAAGCCGTATACTAATTTTTTGGCGAAAAGTGAGCCCAGGAACTGTCTCACGCTCAAGCCTACATTCCCCCAGAAAATGAGCATAATAAGTTCAAGGTTTTTTTTATATTAGTTAAGCAGTTTTTTTAATTTTTTGTCTATAGTTTATTCTATTATATAAGTTATCTTTTATAGTTTATCTTTACCAACCTATGACAAGCAGCCAGGATGCACGGACCTCCACTAATATTTCGACCGTGTCCTTGGAAAATCTGCTGCAATGCTCCCACTGTTCCCGATATTTTAAAAGCCAGCGGGGTTTGAACATCCATGTAGGCAAATGCCACAAACAGCTTCCAACCCTCATTCCCCCAATAACCAATTCACTTCCGAACCCAATCTATCAAACAAATTTCTGGCAAGAAATATCCATATTTAAACGTTTTGTAGCAGTTCTAAGACGGATCCCTAGGGGTGCCAGAGTGACTGTCGCCCAGAAACTTGCCGAGACAATACGCCACACAGTGCTGGAGAACTCGAGGCAAGCCTGGGAAAATCTACTCACCTTTCCCTACCGATTTCTACATATCACTAGAGATCCGATCAACAATGCCTCCCTCACTTCAAGAATCAAAAAGAATTGTGTTTCGGACATTAACCTCAACCCAAATTTTTCTTCACATTCCTCGGTCAAACATAACATCGTGAAAACTATGGAAAATAAAATAAGTGAGGGAGACATTAAGGGTGCAGCGCGGCTCCTGTTTTCTAATGACACGGTCGCTCCCGACTGCCCAGAAACCCTCATCGCCCTGGAAAACAAACATCCATCACAATCCAATCCTTTCACAGTTTCCGATGACGCATTACCACCACTACAAACTTCGACAGACAAAGTACGCGGAGCCATCATGTCCTTTCTTCCGTGTTCAGCTGGCGGCCTTGATGGTCTCACCCCTCAGCATCTGAAGGACCTCACCAGCGGTTGCTGCGGGGAGACCGGCGAGAAGCTCCTGCATGAACTTACGAATCTGTGTAACCTGATACTACGTGGAGGGGTTGCATCAGATATCGTGGACATTCTGTATGGAGCTAACCTCTGCGCCTTAAAGAAGAGAGATGGTGGCATTCGTCCGATTGCTGTCGGCTCCACATACCGGCGCCTTACAGCCAAACTAGCTTGCAAATCGGTCACTTCCCTCGCGTCATACTTCCAGCCAAAACAGCTCGGTTTTGCCTGCAAAGGGGGTTGTGAGGCCGCCGTTCACTCTTTCAGGACAGCTATCCACGATCAAGACGATGATGTGTTTCTGAAGGTCGATGTCAAAAACGCTTTCAACTCAGTTGACCGAGGCGCCATGTTGGCCCAAATTAAATCTAAAGCACCTGCCATTTTACCATTTTTGCTCCAGTGTTACAACGACCCCACCAAACTCATTTACAAAGACCACCTCATCTCATCCGAAGTGGGCTGCCAACAGGGCGACCCTCTAGGTCCAGCAATCTTCAGCCTTGCTATACACCCGGTCATCGAGCTTCTAAATTCAAAATTTAATGTTTGGTATTTGGATGATGGGACCCTTGGAAGCGATGTCCCCACTGTAATATCAGACTTCCGCACTCTGATCCGCGAGTTCCAAAAAATAGGTCTGCAGCTGAACCTAGGTAAGTGCGAACTTTTTGTGCCAGACATTTAAGGGGATAGAAACGTGATTATATCCAGCTTTAAAGAAATAGCTCCACAATTGTCTGTCATTTACAAGGATTCGCTCTTCCTTTTGGTCTCACCTATTTTAGACGAATCTCTCCCGGACTTCATAGATAACAAATTACAAAATTTTAATGAAACTTTAGACCGCCTCCTCCAAATTAACTGTCACATGGCCTTTACCCTAATCCGTTTTTGCATTTTCGTACCTAAATTGACATGTGACACCGTAACAGGTGTTGTTAACTGTGGAAGTTCCCTCAACTTCTCAAACAGTTGGATGATACCATAAGACTAACGCTCTCCAATATTTTGAACACAAATTTCAATGAGCGCGCATGGACTTAGGCAACGCTTCCAGTTAGGTTCGGTGGCTTGGGTGTTCGAAATCCCTCTGACATATCGCTTCCGTCTTTCTTGTCCTCAGTCCACGCGAACAATAGTCTTATCTCCAAAATACTACATCACCCATCCTACTCCAATACAGTTCCCTTTCTGGACGAGGCCAAGGACGCCTGAAGCGCAACTAGTGCTTGTAGCGAATTGCCTGATAATACTTTTTCACAAAGGCTCTGGGACGAGCCACTCTGCAGACTGGTACGGAATAATCTTCTTAATACGTCCTCCAGTCCTGTGGAGCAGGCTAGCCTGTTAGCTGCGGAGAAGTGGGAGTCGGGCCTTTGGCTACAAGCATTACCGTCACCCAATACGGGGACATTGCTGGATCGAAGAGCTTTCCGGTTAGCCACTTCCCTGCGTCTTGGCACCCCCCACGTCGTCCCCCATCGCTGTGTTTGTGGCGCAAACGTGGACAGCCTCGGACACCACGGGCTGTCCTGTCAACGAAGCGCCGGCCGCATCTCCCGATATCACTGCCTGAACGATCTCATCCATCGGTCTATTGTCACCGCCGGAGTGCCAGCTGTGCTGGAACCCTCTGGTTTGGCGCGCGACGATGGCAAGAGACCAGACGGTATGACCCTGGTCCCTTGGAGAGTGGGACGGGCTCTTGTATGGGACGCTACTTGCGTCGATACACTTGCTCCGTCCCATGTCCAGGGCATCTCGAGTTCTGCAGGTGCGGCCGCCAATCAGGCGGAAACCCTCAAGCGGCGCAAATATGAGTGATACCTTAGTGGGGATCTCATATTTGAACCGTTTGGGTTTGAAACACTAGGTACATGGGGTCTGGGTGCGCACAAACTTTTCAGAGAAATCTCCAAAAAACTCATTGAGGCCACCCGAGACCCCAGAGAATAAGTAGATAAACAAAGTTTGGTTGTTAGTCTGCTTATGTGATTCGTCCATGGTAGATGCGTTATCGTTTTGCTTTCTGTTGTCTGTTCGACTTGGCTGTGTTTCTGGACTGTTTCTTCCGATTTGTGACTATTGTGCTTGTTTATTGGACTCTGATTTTGCTTGTGATACGGAACTGTTGACGATGACGACCTACACGAACCAGGAATATGCATATATGCTTGTTTGCTACGGATACTGCAATTGTGTGTCCGCGCAAGCTCGTAACGAGTACATAAGACGCTATCCCGGCCGTCGAGTACCGGATGTGAGAGTTTTTTAAGGCTTGGAGAAACTGGCTCCGTATCGAGACGACGGACAGATTTAGGAAGGCCACGTGTTATTGATGATGACGAAGAACAGGACAACGAAATAGTGCAACGATTTCGATTGAATCCAACCACCTCTACAAATATTGTTGCCGCTCAACTGGGAGTCTCGCAATGGAAAGTGTGGTATAACGTTCACACTGCGGGCCTATACCCATACCACTACACGCCTGTACAGGATATTGAACAAGATGATCCCGTAAGACAATTGGGTTTCTGCCGATTCATGTTGAATGCAGATGTAGAAGACCCGATTTTTTTTTTAAATCTTGTGGACGGATGAGTCAAAGTTTGACAAAGACGGAATCACAAACTACCATAACGTCCATTATTGGGCCCCGAAAGAACAGGGAAATCCAAACACGAAGAGGGTTAAGGGATCACAACGCCGATTCAGCTTGAACGTGTGGATGGGTATCATTTCCAATCATTTGATTGGCCCATATTTTCTCCCTGATAATTTAAATGAGGAATTTTATGAAAATTTCCTGAGAGGAGACCTCAATGATTTACTAAAAGATTTGCCACTCACTCTGCGCCGAGACATGTGGATCCAACATGATGGCTGCCCTGCGCATTACAGGAGAGGTGTCAGAGAATGGTTGGATAGAAATTACCAGAACAAATAGATTGGGCGAGGTGGGCCTATACCCTGGCCATCGAGAAGTCCGGTGGAAGAAGCCCAACCAGATATCATCTGTACAAGAATTGAGAACTAGAATAATTAACGCGGCGAATGAAATAAGAGGCAATTTTACAACTGGCGTAGTGAAAAGTGGACTGAGAAAAAGACCGCGAAAATGTGTGCAAAACAGGGGTGGTCATATTGAACATGAAATTTAAACACGTGTTATTAAGTAATAAATGTTATTGTGTACTCATTTATTGTTTTATTTTGTTTTCTGGGGTCAAGGGTTAAATTAAACGTAATCAAGTAATGTAATTTTTTACCTCTTTAGTTGCCGTTGAAGCTAAGTTTTTTGCACCAATTCTAATAAAATCTTTGATTGTTATACCTTGTTGGATAGCTGATGAAAAGTAGATATTTCAAAGTAGATCTGCAGAACATCTTCCATAATATATTTTTTGGATATCCTTTAAAGAAAAATAAACTTAATAAATAAATATTACTTTTTTTAACTTTCAATGTCTTAGTACGACCTGTTAAGTTAATTTACTTACAATTTTGGTTATTGAAGTCATAAGGCATCTTGTCCTAGTTGTAAAAAGCAAAAAAATAATGCGATTTTGACAACTAAATTTCATAGTATACAATCAAATATCTAAAAATTTGGCAAATTTATGAAAAAAAATTAAAGTCGAATATCTCGAAAACGGTTAGGTTTAGGATAGGGTGTTTCATAGCCAAATCAGTTAGAAACGATGCTAACTACACGCCCTTAACGGATCTACGTCGACTTTTCCTGTATATATAAATATATATATTTGTGTGTGTCTTTCGGACACCTTAAAAATTAAGATTGATAAATTTAATTTAGGTTCTCTATGTAGGTTTGTAACATACACGTCTATACTATCGTTATAAACTATAGCTAACCCGTTATATAAAGATCAGTGTCGCCCATTAATTTCCTGAGGGTAAACACTTGGAAGTAGTGTATGTGGGTGCTGCGCAACCGACCGTGAAGACGATACCCCGGTGTCACCGCGCCTACCTGGTACCCGCTACCCGCTCAGCCGTGTTTGTTTACGTGCTCGAACTGATCGTTTTATTGGAAATTAGTTTACATTTTGCTCTAAGAGGCTTAGTTTGTCGGTATTTTGACGCTAAGTACCGTAGCGCATAAAAGTTTTATAGATGCTCATTTTCTTTGTTGTTTCAAGGCATAGTGTAGAGTGAAAACTATGTTAATAATGATACATACCTAGTTAATAGAGTATCGACGTATAATAAGATTGTATCAGTATTCGGTTCTAAGTTTAAGTTGGTTTATAATAAACATAACAAGAAAATTGCAGTGATCCTGTCGCTAAGTCACCGTCGCGTCGTCGCCACCGCGTCACGCCTACTCTACACATTATATAGGTGGGCGCAACTCGATCAGTTAGTTCATATTATATCCTATAGAGCACGGATTCCCAAAGTGGGATCCGCGGAACCTAGGCGATCCATATCCAACGGCCAAAGTTAATGATTAATTATTAGCTGATAAGTTATACCTACCACGGTTAAAAATATTATTTTAAAATAGCGCTTTTTAAGATGAACTCGATATCAAATCATTAGAAATTAAATTAGCTTTTGCCCGCGGCTCCGCGCGTGTAAATAGTCACCCACGAAAACACTCTACTTTTTCGGGATAAAATGTACCATTTACGTTAATCCAGAGCCTAAACTACTACCATACCAAATTTAATCTATATCCGTTCAGCAGCTTTTGTTCCTCCTCACAAACTTTCACATTTATATTAGTAGTAGGATTTGTAATGAATTCATATGAGTTTCCATAAAATAAAAGGCAAGTACCTTTTATTTTTGTTCCGTTATTTTAAAATTTAGGTACCTCTGCTATAGAGTATAGACTATTATACCAAAAATATTGATTGACTAACATAATTATACTTACTTAATATTATAGAGACAGAAAGTAAATCATGTGTCAATTTTAGTCTTCGGAAGAAGCTTAATCGAAAGAAGTCTTATATTTTTTTGATAGTATGTTGTATGAACTATGAACATAAATATCACGCTAATAATAATAAACAAAAGTTAAAAACTATAACCCGACTACTTAAATTATATTATAGTGTATGTTACCCGGGACATTATTACGAATATATTGACACCTCATTCATTAAAATCAGATCAATATTTTAGACGCTACAGTGGAACAAATATATGTACATATACATAGACTGCCAAAATTTTCTTTAGGCTTCGTCCTAGTCGGGTAAAAACATAGTCATAGAGCAAAGATTTACGCGAGAGAGAGAAAAGTTACGTGTAGTATAAAATTAGACTCTCGATCAAAATCTCTATATACAAATGAATAACATTGAAGTGTCTGCTTGTAATTTAAAATTAACAGCTTTTCACCGAATGCATATGAAAGTATATACGGTACTTAAAAAAATATCAATTTCTATAATTTTTGTGTGTCTGTTAGTTCCAGCTAATCTCTGAAACGGCTGGACCTATTTTCACGGGACTTTCACTGGCAGATAGCTGATGTTATAAGGTCTAACATAGACTACTTTCCGTTTAGGTTTCCGTTTAAAAAAATAGGGTTCCGTTTCCGTTAGTTACCTATATGCAAAGAAAGTTGCGGGTACCAGCTAGTATGTTGTATAAATTACCGATAAACCATTGTAAAATTTTGTTTTGAGCAATACTTTCGTACAAATAATTGGGTGCTTAATACTTTGGTAAAATATTGAAAAAGTTTCACCGACCGCAACGGGCCAATTTATTCTGTAGGCGCTCTTGTCTATAAGAAGGCGGTTGACAAATTCTCTTGAGGGTCGCCTTAATAACTTACGAACTTACAAAAAGGTAAACAAACATTCTCAATTTTCGGACGAGGCATTTTAAAATATACGGTAGCTCATTTAAGCAACATTACTTATTCCAAAAAAGTTACCGGCTCAGGGATTAAGTTTCAAAGTCTTCGAAATTTTTGAGACAACTTTGCTTTTCAAGTGTAAGAAATAAAAATTAAAAAGAATATTTTTTTATTATTTTTTAATCACCTAATTTTTGAAGTTAAACGACTATTGATCTCTATCAAGAAGAAGCGTATGTTGCGTAGAAGTTCACTCTTTATATCTCCATTAGATATTCATTCCCCTTGCAACATAAAGCATAAAGCATAAAGCATAATAAGTAAAAATGTATATATGAAGATTAAATTTTAAGCGAGGTGCGTAGCGATAAAACAGTTTAATAAGTCCACGCGATGTAGAGGCAAGCTCAGATGCTACTGAATACAAAATTCACATGTACCTACTCCAATTATAGGAAAACGATTTGGTACGAATATTCTTGGCAGACTTGCAAATTTCGCCTCGAATCAGCGAAATATTTATTTTGTTAGGAGTTAGTCCGCGATGCGTCCGTGACTCTTTTTGCCCGAATCGAGTGCCCGCAGCAAAGTTTCAATTTCAATAAATCTTGGTGAACTTTTATTCAAAACATAGAATGTGGATATTTTAATATAGAAAAGCTGCCAGTGTCTATTGGCCAGTAATTGCTACTTACTAACGCAATTATTTTAATATGTCAAATATCATAATCAACACATAATTGCAGACGCTGTTTTCGTTCTATTCCTTACATTGTAGCTCTCTAGGATATTTTATTTAGTTGGATAACAACTCAGATATAGCTCTGCTAAAAATATAACACAATATTATATGCAAAGCAACCCCAACAGGCTGAATAGGTATATTCTTTGCGTCGTATAAATGAAGATCCGCTGTCTTTTCGCATGGGGACTGGGGTATATCATCTGAATTCCAAATCTAAAATTATTATAATAACTTACCTCTCAATTGTATATACACCAAACGGACTGTTTTTAAATCGAAACACGCATCTCTCGACTTTAATAGAATTAATTTTACTGCATTCAACTTGATGTACTCCGAATCATCATCGTTAAAACATAACATTCAGTAAAATATTTTTGTAATACTTAACCATAGAGTGAAAATGATTACTACGCAAACCTTACGCATTTATTAGTAGCAAGCATCTTATTATTATTTGGTGAATATACGGATATATTATGTTGGTTGTCACGTGCTACAAATTTGCCCGAATTACGAAAACGGCTCACCCATCTGGCCAAAAATGAGTTTAATTTAAATTAAAATGCCATAACTTTTTACCCACAACAAAATTTGACTCACGATGTGTACGCTACAGACATTTCTACACCAGAAATTATTTCAGTGTGTTTAAATTTCATCAGGACAAAGGAATATTTCGAATGTCGGTCAAAAAGCAAAAATAGTCTCATACTTCAATAATTACATTTTACACATCACGACAGCTCCACAGAACGGTTCAAACAATCTCGTCACTCGTGTATTCAGTGTTATTTAAAAATTCGGATGCACTGCATAAGTTTTTCATTTCATTGAATTTTTTTAGATTCACTATCTATATTTTTTTCATGAAATTTTATAAGCTTAAACTATAACAGATTGTTATAATTACTTATTTTATTATAAGATACTATTTTAAATCTACACATCTTGAAATATTTTTATATATGCTGTATATATATTTTTATACGGCTCTATATTCAACCATAATTCCGCCGTCTGTAGACCGATTTTCAAAATTCTTTTTTTGATGTAAAGGGTATAACCCCACGTTGGTCCCGTTTTCACCAAAGTGTGATAACCTGATCCATGAGAAAGAAATTTATATGGACACATATGATGATTTTGACTTTTCTGAAGTAGTCTAAGCATATGCTACCAAAAAGTAAGATTTTGCACCAAGGTATATCCTGGATCCAAAAGTACTGAACAGAACTCCTGACTCCTTATAGATACATGTTTGGGGATTTCGGCGTTGTTTAAAGAACTGCAAGCGTATGCTACCATGTCAATTGCGGTAATCATCATCATCAACACCATCGTCACACCATACATCATCACATTATGATGATATAATAGGTACTTCTCATAGGATTTTACACCGACACGGATATCTTTGAACATTACTCTGCCGTTTATGGGACGATTTTCAAAATTATTTTTTTGATGTATTGGGTATAATCCGATATTGGTCTCGCTGTCTCCAAAGCGGTGACCTGATGTATACTACATCGACACTGGGGTATCTTTGAACATTAGTCATTACTTTCCCGTATGTGAACCTATTTGCAAATTGATTTGTTTTTGTCAAGGTTATAATTCGAAATTCGTCCCTTAGCCACCAAACTGATGAGGGAATCCATGATAAATCGAGGGAGCTCTTCGAAATCTATATGGACACATATACTGATTTCGATTTTTTCTGAAGTATTCCAAGCATTATGTTACCGAAGCTTTTGTACCAAGGTATATCCTGGATCCAAAAGTACTGAACAGTACTCCTGAGTCCTTATAGATACATTTTTGGCGATTCCGGCCATTTTCACAATAAACACCGACATATTATTATGATAACATAGGTACTCACTACTCATCATAGTTTTGTGCACCGATATCAATGAGTTCATAATAATATAGATGATCTAAACTAAAAAGAGAAAAAATATTATTATTTAAACAAAAAATTAAAACCTACTTCCAAAGTAAAAATGCACAAAAAAGTATGAAGTAAAACTTATTTTCTAAATAATTGCTCTTTTAAATATCGGTTAAAATTTTAACTATTCCTCTACTCAATCTTCCTAATTTAGATGTCGGTCCCAGCAATTTGAACGTGAGTTCTATAAAATATTGTAGGATATTGTTTGGCAGGTGCCGACTTCAAAATTAGGAGGAAATTCACACTTTTTTGCGGATTTTTACTTTGGAAGAATTTTTGGAACGAAGTTCCTTATCGCGCGTTGCGAAAGGGGGCTAGAAGGAAAAAATTGAGACTAAAAGTTGTAACGACACTTTTTGCTATAGTTGTAAGCTGTGCGGCGTGCGCGTGTTTCTCTGTCTGTCTCTCTCTCTCTCTCAATTATTACTAAAATTGAGCCTACTGATTAAGTTTATATTACATTATATTCGTTAATAATAAAAAAAATATTATTATAACTTAAAAAAAAAAAAAATTATTACAATTCCTTCACTAATTAATCGAAAGGAACTTCGTTCCATCCGGGTGTCCCTTGATACCTCTCAAGTTTTTGTTTAAAAATAATAATTATTTAATTAGTTTATTGATTTTATATTAATTATTAATAAACTTATTAATTATTATATTATTTCATTAAGTATTTGGTACAATATACAAAGAAAAGTGTTTAGTATAATATTGAGGCTAAATGGAGTGGGAGTAAATTCGTGGGTAACGTTGGCAAATTGGTGATTAATTATTAAGCTTAATCTAAGGTGAGGTTTGTGTTTGAAAACTAGATTATCTCAAAGGACAAAACCCGCTTGCTTGTCTAATATAGAGTACCATACTCTATTCAGCTTGTATTCCCATGGTATCCCTACACACAACGTTAATTAGATAATGTATGTCTAATAATATTAATATTTGATTTAAATTAAATATTAAAAAAGTCAATATTTATTACAAATATGATATCATTAACATCTGCATAACAAATTTCATTATGATGATGGTTTTTATTCGAAAGTAGTCACTGAAAAATGGACTCTACATTTAAAATGCACGTTTGAAAACAAAAGCAAACCAAATATGGCCACTAATATAAGGCACAGAAAGAAAATTCAGTTTTGTAAGTAAGCCTTATAAGGTCGTGACGCGAGGTGAGTGCATTGCGAGGCGAGGCACGTCCGAAATCCGACACTTGGCACAGTTCACGTCGGGTGCCCGCCGCTGCGCTTCAACCATAATACAACTTTTAAGTTTTAATTACGTCTCTTCAAACTTTACAATGTAATCGCACGTAACGACCTCCCAAAGTGATTATTAGCCTTTATATTCTACCGCAATTTGCCGACTATTAAGGTTTTAAATAAACTATATTTTACTTTTTAAATGATGAAGAGTAGAAAATAAATCATTTAAATTACCAGACATTAAATATTTTAAATCATCAATCAATTTGCCTCGTAAAATTAATTATGATACCTACTGGGCTTGTTAGTGACACATGAGTGCACCGCACCCTCAGTTCGTTTCAAAAATAATATATACTTACTAACTTTTTTTATGATGCAGGGGCTTATTAAATAAGGGTATTTATTATGTCTAAAACATTTTGAACAAAACAAATAATTTACATTACTTACGTTATAACAAGTAAAAAGAAAAACCTCTAAATGATCAAAAGGCTTAAACTCTTTGAATTCTCAATTAAACATTTCTACGGTTAATTTTAAAAAGAAAATTTCGACATATTTTTGACTAAGCCGCCCTCGGGCGTAAGTATATCGCTATAAAATCGAGCGATGCGAAGAGTTTAAACATTAAAGAAGCGTTTTTAATAAAGAAACCTCGTAAATAAGAGGTAAATGAGACAAAAAACGTCGAGAGAATTTGCAAACTAAACAAGAATAAAAGGGATAATGTATCTTTAATGAAAGAGGTAAAGAAATTGTCGACATTGGCGCCGACTGGCAAGGCGACCTTTTGACCACACAATAAGAGCGTGTGCTCGTCACTTTGTTTTATTTCAGCTTCTTTAAATGTAAGTCTGACAGAGAGTGCACGACGCACGTTCAGTATGTAATAATGGGTTTATTCTCAAGTCGACAGCTTCACTCGTTTAATTTGCTTGGTTAAGGCTACTCCTTTTTACTTTTGTTTTGAGTTTGATTAAAATTGATAATATCATTAAAACTTGGTTTTAACGTTCGATTATTGAAGAAAATTTGTTTCTATTGTAGTACTGTCATTTAATAGTATTATTATACATGACACTATTATGGCTCAAACGTTCAATACCCCTATGAACCATTAATACCATTGAAACCGTAAAACGTAGTTAATGGCTCAAAGGAGCCATTAACTACGTGTTACGTAATTTATGTTTAATAATATGCATGTATTTTGTCATCACCATCTTAACTCGTATCATTACAATGTTGACTGTTTTTAAATATTGAGTAAGCTATAGTTAAACCGTGACATTTAGTAATAATAACTTACTAAACATAATAAGATATGTTATTCAATGTTAGACAGTAACAGCTAAAAACATTGCTCAAGTAATGTAACTAAGGTATAATGGAATATGGATGCACCACGACGAATAAGTTGATTTTTAGACAATATGCAAAGAGTTGTTATTTTAGACAATGTCGAAAGTTCCAATGAACACAGTCGCATTAGCAGTGTCATGTTATCCATGGCAGGAGCCATTTGTTATTAATTGTAATCTGATATTTATCTCGCTCCGTCCAACGGCAATCACGGATTATTTGGGGAAAATTTATCCTTTCATTACTTTATCGTACATTTTATTGAATATACATGTAACTAATCTAATAATGTTGCATGAAACGATGTGGAATAAAAATAAATAATCTTAGCTCTGTGGTAGGTACGGATTTATTTATTTTAAAGTAACTTATTGTATACTTTTTTTTCTTTATATAAAGAAATAATAAATATATAAGTACTTTAAACAAGCAATTTTGCACAGCAAGTGTTTAGAATTTTTCTTTACTATAATATTGAAATAATAAAAAACTGACAGCAAGTAAGACAGAAAATAATGGACGAAAAGAAAAAAAAAAGTGTTTTTTATGAGTCCATTTGAATATACAAGTGATTTTAATGCTGAGTAGGTACAATAATCAAATATAATATAATAAGTATCAGTTCTTCTATCTATTTAATTTTATTAATATTTAGTTTGGTTTATTTAAGTTATCCAGTAGGTTCGTAATGAATACTTCAACAATGAACTAACGCCCGAATACTGAAACGCTAATCAAAATTAAGAGCCCTCCTGACTGGCTGTCGCTGTCTCTGCTAGCCGAAACGACAAGGACAGCATGTAACTTGAGCGGTACTTATTTAACTATCATTTCAGTATTTGGCCGTATGTGTAATACAATCTGAAGTAAGTATCAATAATTTTATAAATCAACTGGACACGAAAGAAAGTCCGGTCCTGATACTTATAGTCACAAAAAATCTTGTAACTGAATGGTCTGTAGTCGGTAAATAGACTAGAACAAGTCAAAAGGAGCAATAAGATTAAAGTACGTGCAGCGGCGTTAAGCGCGACATGTATTTATTGCGATCACGTCTACGGGAGTGTTTTTGTGGGAGACGCATGTCGTGTGTCGAAGGTAGGGTTGCAAACAACCGAAAAGCCTGACCAGCTAGATTAGTCGAGAATTAAGGTAAAAAACACCATACAAGTTAAGGCGGACGAGGCAGAAACACGCGAGATAAACCAATTATTTTTTACCCCTGAGTCCCGACATTGTCAATCTATAAGTGAGCTGAATATATTAAATTATAGCCAAGAACCATCCCGATTACAGGTAAAAAAAAACAAATCGATTTCTGTATATTTGTTTAGAAACTACGACGTCATAGACAGATACACAGACACGTCCAACTTATAACACTTTTTGCGTCGGATGTTAAAAACTGACTAAAAAAGTCACAAAACCCAGACTAACTGTCGGTAACCCTAGCCGTGTGTCGAGGTGGGATTTATGGCGGCCATCGAGTCGGACGATCGGCATGCGAGGGCTCCGGCCGGATGCTCGGGAAACTTCTGACAATCCTCCAGAGCTTGCTCAGGGGGATCCTGACATTTCCGCGGCATCTGCGTATGTTATTGTTCGTTCAATTGAACTTTTCTATTGCGTTCCTTTGCTTATTTGTGATCTCGATTTTACTTTTTATCGGTAACAAATCTAGTTGCTGACCTAGAAGTATACTTGGAATAGGCATACACTAGGTGTGTACTTTACCCTGACCGTTCTATTAAAAATATTAATTGATCGTCAATTATTATTACAATTTATGACGTAGGTTAGTCCTAGTAAAAAGTTTGGCAGTTAGGCACGTAACTGTATACGTGCCTAACTGCCAAACATTTTTATTCCAGTTAAAATTGTAAAATATTTGTACGTTTTGTCCTTGGTTTACTTTTCACGGACAATTGCAACAGGAAGTTACTATTGCTAACTCGTTACAAACATCCACTCTGTCAATAACAATACGGCCCACCCTCGCCCACCTACTGTTGAAGTTAGACGAACTATGACAGTCAAAAGTTGTTAGCCGCTCAAGTTATATATATATACACTTTGCTGTATAACACAAACTAATATTATTTCAATCCGCAAAAAGCGCAGCGCTACTACAGCTGAATGCGGGGAAAGTTTAGAAGGTTCTCAGTGAAACTGGCCGTTTAGCGAACTTTAAGTAGGAACTACTGAAGCCGTAAACGCTCTATTCGAGCACTGCATGTTTAATCCATACAAATCAACAAACATTTCGCCTGAAAATTTTCAACGAATGAATGGGTTTTGAAAAGGTCTTTGCTAAGGTTTAGTCTCGGTTGGGCTTGTTTGGAAAAAACGGGTAAGCGCGTGTAGGTACGCACACACAGTAGGGTTCAGTAATGTACTTTTACTTCCTTCGTTTCTACTTTATCTTTTACGAAAAACGAGCAACTGTTTAGTAAGAAGTGAGTTTAACAAAATTTATGTCGAATTAATGACAAATGGTAAGAGTTTACCACTCTAACCAAACCAACAAGTTGGTAAGAGTTAGGTTGGGTTATATTCTAGTTAATGCGCGATTAGATAAGCTTGAGATGAGATTGAGACGAAATTGACACTAGATTGAGATAAGGTTGAGACATGATTGAGATGAGATTGAGATTAAGGTGAGGCTGAAGTGAGATTGATATGAAACTGTGATGAGATTGAGATGATATTGCAACGCGATTGAGTTGAGATTGAGACGGCATTGAAATGAGACTGCGATGAAATTGAGGTGAAATTGAGATAATAATATACAGATGACATTGAGATGAGATGTAGGTGAGACTGAAATGAGATCGCGATGATATTGAGATGGCATTAAGGCATTGAGATGATATTAAGAGGACAAATAATATTGAGATGACATAGAGGACATTGGGATTGTCATCCTGTAGTGTAAGTGACAATAGACGTCAGTTAGTCATTATATTGTAGCCTTTGTACTGGCAGGCGCGTGGCGAAGTGTTGGCGAGCCAATATTATTAACACGTACGATTAGCTACTTTAATACATATCATGAGAGTTAGATTTTTTTTTCCAGTCGACAATCATTAAAGCAGCGATCTGTGTGCTACGGCGCGGGCAAGCGAGCACGAGTTGCTGTGAACGATGCACGGTAATTCACGAATACTTGAGTTTTTCGGCCCGACCCCAAGTTCGTCCATTTTTGGCCGAAACTAGAATTTTTATCCGAAACTTTTTTGGCTCTAGGTTCGGCCATTTTAACAGTTTACAGCATATTACGGATTTTTCGCTGACTTTACAAAATATATTTATTATATTAGGTATCTATTTTTTTTTTAATTACTATTACCAAACTGTTACTATTATATTTTAATAGCAATAGCTTTGTTCGGATAGGATTCACATCATTTTCCCATCATCGATCAAAACGTAATTGACCTCAGGTATTAACTGATCGTGACAGGTTGTTACAGTCTGGTATATTATCTAGCTAAGAGATATCTAGTTCTAGCAGTTTGCAACTGACGGGAACATAATTAACTAAATGTAATTTGACAAAATATTCAGTAAACTACACAGATATAATATCAGGTAAAGTCATTTTAATAATCTAGTATCTATCAGGGGCGTGCGCTCCTTGTAGGCAGAAATGCAGTGCTTTACTTGTCATTCACAGATATTTTAATAAAACGTTCGTACGTTTTAGATGACTTTAATTAATAGTAAATAAATAAATTTAAAAAATATAATAACTTAAAAACGCTAATATTTTATAAATAGCAACTCATCTCATGCCGTTGCGTTCTGCAGGACATATCATCGCATGTATGTGTAATTCTCATACTTCGCAAACGCACACACCCATGAATATCGACATGATTATATAGCGGCAAGTCCCGCGGCAGGCTCTCCGATCTCGGCTATCCGATCGCTTCCGAAAACCGCCGAACTGGCTTGTCGGAAATTATTCGTTGCCTATAATCCGAGTAAAAATAATAGACGGAAATCTAATAAAGCACGTATGCACATTATGCATTTTTGTTCAGTAAGGTTTTATTTGTTTAAATAGAAGAAACGTTTTGTGTTCGCGGGGGCCATATTGCATATTTCATGTGATAAGCATTGTTTACAATTTAATCGCTCCAGTTTATTTATAGTTTTCTTAAAAGATTTTTCATTTTAACATTTGAAAGTGTGTACATTTAACAGTTTATTACTGAGTTTCTATAATAATTGTAGTGATTTGCTTTTACTAGTGCGTTTGTTGATTTTTTTAAAATGTTATTTGATTGTGAGGTTTGTGTTGAAAATGTGTGTTTATTGAAAATTGAAAATAACAAGTTCTCACAATTGTCATTCAGTGAAATGATTCAAATTCTGTCTAAAGGTAGGTGTGTACCCGAATTACAACAATTAAACCAGCAAAAAAATAATGTAACTCGAAAATTTCATGTTAAAAGTTATGAAACGTATAACTGGCTGTGTGGTTGTGTACACACGATAAAATTATATTGTTTTCCTTGCATATTATTTAGTAATTTACATCGGGATATAGTAATTTCAAGTAACCGGAACCTTGAATATGTGAAAATTGAAGCTGACTGACTGGTGAGTAGTTATAATATTTTAAAATATGCTTATTATTTTACTTATTAGAATTTCTTTCGCCGCGACGATCGATCGCTGTTTTGTCTGTGTTGCCGTAGAAGATGTACATGAATAGTAGTACATCTAAGACTTGCTCTGTTGGCATGGTTTCGCCTTATTAGGTACCTATTTGATAGTCTGTTTAGAATTTAGATCCACATAAGAGTAGAAGTTTAATAATAACTTACCTACTATAATTTGTGAAATCGTATATAAATGCAAAATAGTTTCGGAACAGCAAGTACCCGCCCCGTTTCATCGAGAGTTTTTTTGTGGTCGCGACAGAAAAAACAGCACTGTAAATAGAACTGAGCGCTTACACAATGGCGCTGAATATCGTGTAGAGTTATTAAATCTGATAAACGCGCATATTAGTATACTATACTATACTAGTATTAGCGCAGAGTTCTATTTACAGTGCAGTTTTTTCTGTCGCGACAGAAAAAAACTCTCGTGGGTACGAGGGTTAAAGTAGCAACAAAGTTTACACACAACGTTTACAAAGTTATATAAACTTGGACAAATAGTAGTGGTTTTGATGAGAGAATATAAAATGTGTAATGAAGTAATGAAGTAATGTATTCTTAATGAAGACAGTCTCCACTCTCGGGACGTTTACAACGTAGCAATGAACATAACTCCTTAGCGGGTTTTAATTAGGACTCACAAAGCCTTCGAAGCTAACATTCACCAAATTAATATAACTTATAATTCTAATTTATTTGCTCTCTGGTGAGAATTTATGGCCAATAACCATCGTAAGATAAAACTAGCGATTTCATTAGCGTTTATAACAAGTACAGCTGTCTAATTAATTAATTAATTAAGGTAAAGTGAATTTATTAAAGTTCAATAAACCGCTGCTAATATTTAATGACATGTATGTATTTTAATTGCTAGATGTAAAATATGTTTTATTAATTTAACAAGTACCATTTTAATTTTTCACAAAAAAAACAAAAAAACTTTGTATCGTCATCCTATCAGCACGCAAGTTGACCCTTGACCCTTTACAATAACTGCCCCAGAAATCTCGTCAGAGTATCCATTGCCATAAATTGAAGTGGAGCTCGAAAAGTTCAAGTGTTTTATAGTGTGGGAGCCGTGAGCCGAGCCCCTTCGCGAATGCATCGTAAACTATTGATAGTCAATTTATGGTGTTCCTGAGGCACGTTCCGTGGCAGATTTACTATGGCGACCTTTTACGCCATTACAATATATTGGGACTTTTGGTCAATATTGTACTTAGTTATTTATTGGTTTCATAATAAATATTGTAAATCTTGGTTTAGATTGACACACATGCTAGAAAAATAAAACTTTTAATGGTCATTATGGTTGGAGTTAGGAGGTACGGATCAGAGTTCTATAATAATATTATCTACTTTACCTAGCACCACATTTTATGCCTTCCTCTTATGCCCGTCTGTTTTAACTAAAACAGTTTCTAAATGAATATCAATGCATATAATCTTATACTCCAAACAAGACGATCTTGTATAATATATATAATCGGTATCTCGACAACGGCTACAAGTATTACCATGAAATTTAGCATAGAGGGAGTTTTGGGGGAGAAAAATCGATCTAGATAGTTCTTATCCCTTAGAAACTGCGCATTTTTAAGCAATATATGTTTTTAGGGTTCCTTAATACATACGAAACCCTTATAGTTTCGCTCTGTCCGTCCGTCTCGTCTCGTCCGTCAGTCAGTCTGTCTGTCTGTCCGCGCTTCTAGCTTCTGTAATTATGAATATAAATGGATGAACTTTGGCATAGTTATAGATTGTGTATAGATCTCAGTTTTAGCATCATAAAACAATAATAATTTTATATTTTAGGGGTTGCTCCTCATACATATGAAGTGGGGATGAAAAATATTTTTTCATCCTATATTTCATCCCATCGTGTGGAGTATCATTGAATAGGTATTTTAAAATAAAGGCAAGGTTTCATACATATTTTTTTTACAAAGTCAACCATTTACGAGTCATCGGCTTCCAAAGTGGTTCATAAATCATCGTCATCAATAGACTTAGAAACTTGCATTTTTCCATACTGATAGATCATGCTAAAACTCTTTAGGAAATTTATTTTAAACGAAATCGGACAGTAACTTTTGAAGTAATTTGTAAAAAATCTTTTACGCGGTTATAGTTACGGAACCCTCCTTAGACATGTCATGACATGCTCTTGTTTAGGTTATTCAATGAAAAGCTCAAACTACTATTGCACAAAAGTGACTTTCACTTTCACTTTTGTACACCTAGGTCTTAGATACTCGTATATTATACCTAATAACCATCATAATAAAATTTAATAATCCATTATGGTAAAACAAACCCCTATTATACTGACAAGCATTATATTGGTATGCAGGGAGTTTTGGGAGAGAAAAATCAATCTAGCTATGTTTTATCCCTTCGTTAAATTTTTTCTTTTGTCGTGAAACAAAATATCAATAATTTCGACTCTCTTACGTCAGTCTGGATGACAGCTTGGTATGCGTACCTACGTATAATTTTTGAATTGTTTGGAAATTCGGAATGTGGTGGGTTCGAATCCCGGTAAGATAAATATTCTTGTGATTCTTATTATTTATTTTTCTTTTATATATTTTTTAATTATTTTATCGTTCTGCTAAAACACCGTGCAAAGCTCGATCTCCTAGGTACTAACAATTAAACGCTATCTATATTTTGAATGCTAACGTTACATTCGCTAAAGCAATTACATAGGCGAATGCATGCAATCCTATTCGCCCAGGCATTATTACATAATCATAACAGTCCGTTTTGATTACGTGAAAATGGAAACTGCAATTTCTTTAATTTTCGCTAAACATCCCTTGAAATGCACATACAACGCATTAGCTATGAAATAGCGCCAGCCAGTCTACAGCGGATGGCAGATAAGGAAAACTTAACATGAAATGGCCTATGCAAACTTAACGACATGAAACAGATCAAAATATTTATGCAAAAACCTTTACATAAAAATGTGTTTGCCCATTGTCTTTATTTTAGATGTTTGTTTCGACATTAGTGCTACAAATCAAATTAGTAACGTATAATATCTGCCAAATACCTATATAATATAAAACTTAAGCATTTTGTTGTATTAATAATGTTCATTAATTATACTATGGATACTAATAGATGTTGCTCGCGACTTCATACGCGCAAAAGAAAATCTCGCGTGAACCATGCATTTTGCCGCAATAAAAAGTAGCCTATGTCCTTTCTCGTGGTCTACTCTATATCTGTGCCAAATTTCATCATAATCGGTCCAGTACTTTCGGAGCCCTTCGATGCAAACAAACAAACATACAAACAAACAAATCTTTCCTTTTTATAATATTTAGTATAGATGTAAATATTGATACTAATTCATTATATAACTAATTCATATTAATACTCGAAATATGCTTGCATAGGTACTTATAAACAGAATGCAGGTATTTCTTACTGACATTATTTTATTCCAAATTACATTTTTTTAACATAATGTAAATTCTTTCAGTAGGTAACCTATTTTACAAACACACTGTGAAATATTTCATTGAGTATAGTAATGTGAAAATATGCTCGAAAATTTGTCACACGGATAACGTTTTATCGGTATTGAAAAAAATGAGCGGCTTATGAAAGTTGGCAAAAATAATTGAGGGATTTTATTTAATGTATATGGGTCAACGGGCAGGTGCTTCGCATGATCGTAAGTAATTATCGTAGTCTTATTAACATCTGCAACAACAGGAAGACAACAGTGCAGCTGTCAATTTTAATGTCATTAAAAGAGCTTCCAAGCGCAAAAATTGAGCCTGCTTTTATTTTAAAGAGTAGTATGATTAACCCACTAAAAAGAGTGTTTGGGTATAAAGATATTGATGCATAATAAATAATTCCCTTCAAGAAATAGATATAGAATTAGGCGATCGAATCGAACGAGTAAACTACGGGTTTCGAATTCCTTGAAAAGGAGTCTCCGGTCTTTTGTTCATCAAACAGAATGGAAATCAATTTTACAGATCAATTCCGTGTTCGAGGGTCGACAGCCTAGCGATGTGCCTATGAATACAAGTCGCCTCATCGCTCCGCCAGAAATGCCCGGGCATAAAGCATCGCTCCCCGCCCACGAATGCCTCTAGCCTAAATTAATTTTGTGTTGTGATTCGTGAGCTATAAGATTTATATAACTCCAATCTGAGGCTTGCTGTGCTACGTTGCAATAATAGCTGTAAATCGTGTTTTGTTTTGTATTATTCACCTTACTTTTTGGGTACGAAATGGGTACGCTCCTATCAGAGGCGGATTAAACGTTGATAGCGCCGTAGGCAAGCATCTAATCGGCGCCCCTATATTAAAAATGACTCCTGTACCCGCGTCTAAGGAAAACGCGGTGAGATGTTGGCCAACGAAATAAAAGTTTTTAATAATAATATAATAAATATAAAGGGAAAATGTATTATTTTTAAACAAAGCAACAAAATGAAAAACAACTTGCAAAGTAAAAATGCACAGAAATGTATGAAATAAAACTTCCGCTTTTAAATTCGGCTAAAATTTTAAACTATTTCTCTACACAATCTTCATTATTTTTAAGTGAGTACCAGCCCAAACAATATCCTGATAAAACAATATTTTATATGTAAAATCGTCATCAAATTGGACGAAATTATAATATGATGATGATGATTACTGTAAGTTACATAATGGCATATGCTTGCAGTTCTTTAAACAATGCCAAAATCCCCAAACATGTACAACAAGGAGTTCTATTCAGTACTTTTGGATCCAGGGTATACATTGGTGCAAAATCTTACTTTTTTTTAGTATATGCTTGGATTACATCAGAAAAAGTCAAAATCACTTTATGTGTCTATTTAAATTTCGAGGAGTTCCCTCGATTCCTCGTGGATCCCATCACCAGGTCACCGCTTTAGTGAAAACGGGACCAACTTCGGATTATACCTTTTACATAATAATGAATTTTGAAAATCGGTCCACAGACGGCGGAATTGTCGTTGAACGTATATTTCCAACTTCAATCATAGATCATGTACCATCGACAAGGTTGTTTGTAGGCGTAAGTTTTAGTCAGTCCCATCCGTTAAATTTATATTTTGTTATAAATTGAAGCAAATAGAGGTTGCAAGCAAAAATAATAGTTTTTATTGTGTAAGTAGGTGGCTTACTTACTTGGGCAATTAATTTTATGATATATTATATATATTTTCTCTATTTTACAATTCCGCCCGCGCGGCGCCCCTTTGTACCCTCGCGTCTCTAGGCACATGTCTACTTTGCCTTAAGGATAATCCGCCTCTGATTCCTATTTATAGTTATATTTAATACAAACAAGACTTCTTAGACTCTTTAAGTAAAAATTTGAATATGATTAGATACTGTACTATTAGGTACTTCTATAAAGAAGTCTTTTTCAAAAGTTAATCAGTATTGCTTTTAGAATATTAAATTTTTAACCACAAAAACAAACTTAGCAAACTTTATTTCATCGTAAGTCTTTAGTCTACGCCTCTACACGGTAGTTTTATACTATGTGCGACACACGGAAGGCGCGTAAAGAGTTACGGCTAAGTATTAAAGTATGCTATAATGTGGAAACGAGATGTAAGCCACACGATCGTAGAGAATGGTAAAGCGTAATACGAAATGGAAAATATCAACAATACGGATACAAGGTGATCATGCATCTTGTGTCCGAATGCATAATATTTTATTTATTAATTGTAGGGAAGACTTATCTATTCGGAGACTGTATTTATTCTTTAATTATTGTGCTCATGGTGTGCTAATGGAAACTACATGGGGAAGAGCAAATGCAAGCAAAAAAACTACCCAGCATAATATGGTAAGATTGACATGCGTTGCATGCGATGTGACAAGATTATCACTAGTCAGGTCATTGTTAGCTTTTAAAAACATTTTAAAGATTCAAAATTGAATAAAAAACTATTTTTAGGGTTCCGTAGTATAATATCAACAAGAAACCTTTATAGTAACCTTTATCGCTCTGTCCGTCCGTCCCTTCTGCATAACTTCGGTTAGCATAACTATTTTAGGGGTACCTCTCCAGACATGTGAAGTGAGGATATTTTTTTTTTTCATTTTATCTTATCATCTAGGGTATCATAGAAGAGATATTTTTAAATAAAGACAAGGTTTTATACATGACTTACTTATAATATCCACCTCAAAAGTTTTTTTTTTTTCGGGGAATAATATTATTTTGAGCGAAATCGGACAGTAACTTTTGAAATAATTTGAAAAAAAAAAGTTTGTTTAGTTACGGAACCCTCGTAAGACATGTATATATGCTATTGGTTAGGTTATTCAATGAAAAGCTCAAACTACTATTGCACAAAAGTGATTCACTTTTGTACACCTAGGTCTTAGAGATACTCGTATATTATACCTAATAACCATCATGATAAAATTCAATAATCCACTATGGTAAAACAAACCCCTATTATACTGACAAGCATTATAATGGTTTTAGATTGTGATCAGTTTATATTAGATTAAAAACAATAAAAAATTAAGCGTGTTTCCGACGGCAGCCGAAGGTTATAGGACGGAAACTCGCAACACTGATTAATGAGCTCACTCAGCGACTCCGAAATGAACCCGACTTAACGCAAGATCTTAACCGTAAAGGCGCGTACAGACTGTGCGACGCTTACCGCGGTAGAGAAGCTATATTGCTTTAGTCATCATTCCATCCTGTAAGAAAACCTTTTTGTGCTCTTGCACCAGTTGAAAGGGATACGAAAATATGGCACAAGGCATAAAGTATATTTAGGATTTTTAAGGGTCAATTCAAACCCGTAACGAAAATATACGCGACATGCCGATGCATTTTTAAAATAGCTATTCAAAATTGAAATATATTCATTACACAAGAGGATTCACGTTAATCATCGTAAAAGTTCGAATCGTGTCGCATTATGCGAACGCACCTTATAAAACCTTAATGGCCTTCATTTAGGCTGCAAAAACATTCATAGCCTGACCGCTACAGATTTTTACCCGCGCTTTTAACGGATTCGTTTTTCCTACCAAGTCTCTTAAAAATATTGTTAAGTGGTTGCTTTTTAAAGCGAACAACGAAAGGTTTCGGACGATGCGCCGTTGGCTTGCTACCAAAATGTTTCAAACCCAGATTTATGTGTAGCGGCGACGAAGGCTGCGATGCTATCTCCGACCTCCCCCATTGTAGTTTTGTTTGAATTGGATTTTGCTGCTCCTCTGTTGTCATATCTGACACTAACATAGTCTTTGAATACTATTTGAATCGTATTCAAAGTAACTTACGTGCGCTGTACATTTGAATACATTCGAAAGTGGAATTTAGTTAAAATTGTAAAGTATTATTGTACTCTACACCTATTGCTGATATGTGGTAAAGCGGAACGGACAGAACTTAAAAAAATGTCTTATAGACAGTGAAACGAATACCAGATTTTTTTTATTTTTTTTCTGTTTAAACGTCTTCACTTGAGCAGTAAACGATGAGCATAATTTTTCCGTAGGTAATTCATTTTACAAAACGTTATTTAATATACAATTTGTACTTTATTAAAGTTTCATGTACTTGTGGACGGACCATGCATGAATTAAAATACAAAATTTCTTTATGATCGCAACTTTATAATTTATATTACATTGAAAATAAGTTTAAATGTAGCTTATATATAAATACTCAATAAACACGTAAAAAAATATAACAAATAAAAACTCACAAATGTTTAAGCGCTTAAACATGTTGCCAATACGGAATTACGCCATTGTCGCGGTTCTTTGGCGTTAAAATAAGCGTTTATCATTTAGGGATGTTTACAAACAGCATCCTGTGGTATATAATTGAAAAGTCTGGAGCGATGCCAACGCCGAGCAAACACGCAATTTACTATTGTCGGTATTCGACGAATGTACAAAATTAGGGACAGAAATTATAGAAGTGAAAACTCTTTGGGCGAGTGAGGCATTTTTTGCGATAGACTAGAGATGTGCCGATTATGACTTAGGCCGAATAGCCGACTAGCCAATTAGTCGGTTGTAAAAAGGCGGACTAGTCGGCGAAGCCGCTCACGGTTTCGGGGATTTCTATAACGCTTCGACACGATAGTCTTAAGACAGTCTATACTCTATTGCAATACAAAATATATTCCATATGAACTTGCAATAAAACGTCTCGTAGTCGAAACTGTCTCATAGCGACAAGGACTGCACGGCGACAAGTCTGACTAACGATTGTGGGCTTCCCTTTTGTATGTGTGTGGGTGCGCACATCAAGACAAAACAGTCTAGCGACGTACCCAAGTGGTGCCATAAACGAATTTATAAAATTACGCACTATAATGCGAATTATAGTGCGTAATTTTATAAATATAGTTTTTTTATATAAAAACTATAACCCGACTACGTAAATTATAATAAAGCCTTATTATATAAGCCCGGGCTATTATTACGAATCTATTCACAACTCATTTAATTAAAATCGGATCATTAACTTAGGCGCTACGGTGGACCAAACGAACATTCATACATAATAAAATAATACATACTATCTATCCCTCAAAATCATGATGCTTCCGTTTGAATTTGCAGTAGTCGGGTAAAAAAGAATAAAATCTTTATTTAGGAACACACATTATGTATAATTTAGTAGTTTCACTAATAATTATTTTTGCAATTATTTTATCAAAAAAGTAAACATAATACTTTACATTTCGCCATTTCTAAACTGTTTCCTTAACTATAAGAAATAGTGAAATATGCTCAAAAGATTTTTCTAAGAACTAAAACTGATTGTTTAGATAATACAATATATTACTGGGAAATATAGACAAAGTAAGAAGCCGGATAGTCGGCGCTCTTTGCCGATTAATCGCCGACTGTGAAAGTCACCGACTAGTCAGTACATCTCTAGAAAAACGTTGGTTTAATGCTCTAATAGAAAAATCCATTATACGACACTTGCTGTTATCGGGAATTAAACATAATAATAATGAAATTAACTTATGCTTGCTAATCTAACAAACATGGTATTAAGCAACCTATGATCATGGTGATCGTGTGGGGACGGAGAAAGAATACAAATCCCCACCGCCGTCCGGAAAAACCCGGACCTCAGGCGAATGGGCAGCAGCGTCCGTCTGAGTAAGTAGGTATACATCACTGCGGTCACCAACCCGCCTGCCAAGCGTACCAAGTGTGACTACGGCAACCCCCCCCCCCCCCCCCCCAAATGAACATCACAAAACGGCCACGGCCCCTAGTCACCGGCAGCCCCGCTATCCCTGGCTACGGTAGCGGCTACGGGAACGGCGGGGCAGGGGGTGCGAAGAATCTCCGGCTCCGAAATTCCGGCTACCACCCCCGACGACTCGACCTGGCAACGTACAACGCACGCACTTTGAGGGAAGATTCGAAGATTGCTGAGCTGGAAGAAGCAGTGGACAAGTTGCGATGGCATATCATAGGGTTATCTGAAGTCCGAAGACAGGGCGAGGACACGATAATTCTCAAATCTGGCAACTTGTTCTACTACCGGGAAGGAGAACGTAAATCCGAAGGTGGTGTCGGGTTTATCGTCCACAAGTCTCTTGTCAACAACATAGTGAAGATCGAGAGTGTGTCGAATAGGGTGATATACCTGGAACTCAAAATTACCAGTCGGTATTCGATCAAGGTTATACAGGTATACGCACCTACTTCGACACACCCTGACGATGAAGTTGAGATTATGTATGAGGACATTTCTAAAGCCATACATACCTCACCAACCCACTATACGGTTGTGATGGGAGACTTCAACGCGAATGGAATTGGGCAGCGGAACCCAAGGGGGCAGCGACTGGTTGATTTCATGGAGAAGGAGGGACTCTTCATGATAAACTCCTTCTTCAAGAAGCAGCCTACAAGGAAGTGGACCTGGATCAACCCGGACTGTTCCACAAAAAATGAGATCGACTTCATTATGACGACCAAGCGGCGTATATTTAATGATGTCTCTGTGATCAACAGGGTTAAGACTGGTAGCGATCACCGCATGGTAAGAGGCACATTAAATCTAAACGTTAAGCTGGAAAGGTCTAGTCTGATGAAGTCCACGATCAGACCCACCGCTGCCAATATCCAAAATCCCGAAAAATTCAAACTCGAGCTCCAAAATAGCTTCAAATGCCTAGGCGAGTGCGAATCTGTGGACGATATAAACAACAGGCTTGTGGAAGCTGTCCATGCGATTGGGTCGAAATTCTATAAGACCCGACGCCAAAGTAGAACTCAAAAGCTCTCTGATGGAACTCTGGAACTCATTGCGCAAAGGCGAGAAATGAGATTGCAATATAGGCGGATTTATAGACAGATAACCAAGGCAATGCGACACGATATACGCTCCTTCAATACTAGATGTATTGAGGAAACGATTGAGCGAAACAAGGGCTCTAAAGTGTTCGCAAATAAACTGTCTATCGGACAAAGCCAGATGACGAAGCTGAAGACCGATCAAGGCAAGATCATCTCGTCGAAGCCAGAGATTTTGGAGGAGATAGAAGAGTTCTACGGACAGTTGTACATATCGACACGGACACCTGTTAACAGCACGGCTAAAGATCCAAGAGCCAAGCTAACTCGACACTAAACCGAGGATATCCCGGACGTCGGCCTGTACGAGATTAGGATGGCCCTCAAACAGCTTAAGAACAACAAGGCGCCAGGTGAAGACGGAATTACGACAGAACTTCTGAGAGCGGGTGGAAAACCGGTACTCAAAGTCCTCCAGAAACTGTTCAATTCCGCCATACATGAAGGCGCCACACCTGAGGCATGGTGCAGGGGCGTTGTGGTGCTGTTCTTCAAAAAAGGAGACAATACCTTGTTGAAGAACTACAGACCGATCTCGCTCTTGAGCCATATCTACAAATTGTTCTCGAGAGTTATCACGAACCGTCTCGCGCGCAGGCTCGACGACTTCCAGCCACCCGAACAAGCCGGTTTCCGAAAAGGCTATAGTACCATAGACCACATCCTCACACTCCGCCAGATTATAGAGAAATCGGAGGAATATAATCGTCCGCTCTGTATGGCGTATGTGGACTATGAGAAAGCCTTCGATTCGATCGAAACCTGGGCGGTGCTTCAGTCTCTTCAGCGGTGCCACATTGACTATCGCTATATAGAAGTGTTGAAGTGTTTGTACAACAATGCCACCATGTCGGTCCGAGTACAGAATGGAAGTACGAAACCTATCCAATTGCAGAGAGGTGTAAGGCAGGGAGATGTCGTCTCTCCTAAACTCTTCACCACAGCATTGGAAGATGTTTTTAAACTCCTAGACTGGGAAGGATACGGCATCAACATAAATGGCGAATACATCACTCACCTTCGGTTTGCTGACGATATAGTCATAATGGCAGAATCGCTGGAAGACCTTAGCGCCATGCTCGGTGACCTCGATAGAGCTTCCCAACGAGTGGGCCTAAAAATGAACATGGACAAGACGAAAATTATGTCTAATGCCCATGTTGTACCCGCTCCAGTATTTGTTGGGAACTCTAAAATCGAAGTTGTTGACGAATACGTCTACCTGGGACAGACAGTCCGATTAGGCAAGTCCAACTTCGATAGTAAGGTCCAACGACGAATCCAACTCGGATGGGCGTTCGGGAAACTACGCAGCGTCTTCGAGTCCGAAATACCTCAGTGCCTAAAGACAAAGGTCTTTGAACAGTGCGTGTTGCCAGTGATGTCTTATGGATGTGAAACGTGGTCCCTCACTGTTGGCCTCTTAAATAAGCTCAAAGTCACTCAAAGAGCGATGGAGAGAGCTATGCTCGGGGTTTCTCTGCGTGACAGAATCCGCAACGAGGAGATTCGCAGACGAACTGGAGTAACCGACATAGCTCGCAGAATCAGCAAGTTGAAGTGGCAATGGGCAGGCCACATCGCTCGTAGAACTGATAACCGCTGGGGAGTAAAGGTTCTAGAGTGGAGACCACGAACTGGAAAGCGCAGCGTTGGACGGCCTCCCTCTAGGTGGACCGATGACCTTATGAAGGTCACGGGCCGCCGTTGGTTGCGGGTGGCCCAGGACCGTTCGTTGTGGAAATCTTTGGGGGAGGCCTATGTCCAGCAGTGGACGTCCTATGGCTGTTAATGATGATGATGATGATGATCATGACCTCTTGCAGAGTCTTCAACTATATTCAGTCTATTGCTTGCATCATTTAAGTAACGCTTAAAAAATTATATTTTAAAAAAATCTAAAAAAAACACGCTTTTATAGAAAATCTAAAATACAATTTACAATAATAAACATTTATTTTTCATTTACACTATTCTTAATCTAAATTTATTAAATTTTATTTTTTATTTTTTAGTTAGATTTTCTATAAAAGCGTGTTTTTTAGTTTTTTTTTTAAAAATTATATTTTAAAAAAATCTAAAAAAAACACGCTTTTATAGAAAATCTAAAATACAATTTACAATAATAAACATTTATTTTTCATTTACACTATTCTTAATCTAAATTTATTAAAATTTATTTTTTATTTTTTAGTTAGATTTTCTATAAAAGCGTGTTTTTTAGTTTTTTTAAACTATAATTTATTTTTTGCTTTTTAGTACGATTTGCCAAAGAGTAAGCCTGGAACTGAACGCATGCGTAGTTCGCGCACTAGTACTATCTCTCTTACTCTCATGCAAAGGATGCGGAAAGAAATTGATGAATCCTGGCGAATTTAATCAGGATAATCGGATATTTTAATCGAATTATTGCATTGTCATCGGTCTTTGACAGGTGTGCAAAGTTTGAATTAAATCTGATCGTTCAAAGTAGGACAAAATCGAGCCCAAAGGAGTCGGTTACAAACAAGCAAGCAAGCGAACATACAGGTGAAACTAATTAAAGCGTTATAAAAATGTGTTTTTGTCTGACCTGAGGTCTGACCAATGACCATCCTTTTGCTCCTGACGATTTTCGCTTTCCCAATGTGAGATTGCCATATTGTTATCCAGTATAGAGATATTCTAAAGTTATTTAAGATATAAAAATATTTAAAATGCACACTGAAAATGTTGAATAAGGTTATCGGATGTTTCACGATACGGCGCTTACAGAGGTTTACGTAACACATTCTTCCGTCAAAGTATTTCAAGATCCTCTAAACTTACAAGTTAATGTTTATACGAGAATTTAAAAACAATGTAAAAGAATAATGGAAAAGTCCTGAAAATAATAAAACAATTTTTTGGTTCATCTACATTTTTAGGATACTGCTATCAACGAGATACGTTAGTAGGTATGCCACTATTTTTAGTAAAATTCTTATTAAGGCTTTAATTATTACAAAAATATGTATTTTGTTTACACCTTTGTTAAACTAATACATATTATTTATTTTCTAATAGTTTACAATTTTCCTATGTATCCTAACTTTGCTCCAGCCTTCAACCATGTAATTTTTGTCGCAATAGTTTCAGAAGTCTCATCAGCACCTACAAAGTAAAATATTATCTTCCGAAGATGCGGCGTGTGTTGTTAAAAATCTAAACAAGCAATTTTGTTGCTAAAAAGGTTTTTTAGGTCACTGGGAAGATTATCTTTGGGACATTAAAATCCTTTACAAGAAGATTTATCCTGGATGTAAATGTTATTATGGCTCAGCTTGGAGAGTTGATATAACGCTGTCGGGTAAGACCAGGATAAATTGTAACATACCATAAAATTATGGTACAATCTTTATCGTGCCAGCTATAAATTAGCAATATACATTAACATACATTAGGTAATATAAAAATGCAAAATTTCTTATGCAAAAAGGAATTCATAAGTTGAACATGAGAACGGATAAATCCTATGAAATGGTAACGAAATAAATCAAAATGCCTTGGGAGTCGGTGAGCGAGATATCGACGGAGCTGTTTATCGCTTCCGTTAGATTACTGCTATCATACCTCGGGACTCGGGGGGAACAGAGTATTTTGCCAATGTAAATGATAAAGCTATTGCAACAACAGTTATCTAATGGGATTCACTAGACGTGATAGCTTATCTTTGCGGTGTAGATAATAACGCGCTTCTAAAGCTACACGCACAAAAGTTGCGATTTACACTTTACTAGACATTTTCTTCAAATGCTATATCAAACTATAGAAAAGGCCACGACGCAATCCACATTTAAATAGCGCATCGGACATTTAAATCTAAGCAGATCCTGCAGTTATAACATTCTAAACGTAGTAAATAAAATAAGAAAAGTGGCACTAGGCGCCAGTTAAGATATCGATTTAATAAAATTAAAACCTACTATAAAATTTACAGTCTAATATAAAGTGTAGTATATAAACAAAGTCTAATATAAATCCTTGATAACTATGTTAAAACAAATTAACAAATAATTCAGTCTATAATAATGTATGTTTCTATTGATCAGCAGAACACTGCAGCATAATTCGAAATATCCAACGGCACAGAATTCCGAGCAAACAAAACAAATGCATGTAATTATACAATACCGCACTCGTATTCAGCGCTGGAACTAATTTTAGAATACACGAAAGCTAAGAATGACAATGTAATTTGACCTAGATAGGAAGTTCCATTACTGGAGTGACATAATTCGACTTCTGTTGAAGCCTGGCTCATCTGACTCCTGTATCGTTTGTTTGCCGCACGTTGGAGCCCGTCCAACAGTTTTATACAATCATTCCACTCAACTAAGCGTCGCCATAAACACAGACCGGCAGGTATGAATTGCACAAAAAACTGTGAATAATTGCTACAGTTGTGTCCATTCGCTTTTAGTGTTATCAATTTTTAATTCGCTACACCGAAATGGAACTACAAATATTAGTGACTGTTTGTCGAAACACTGCAATATTTGTAAAGCTATTGTACAGGTGATAGTATTTTATTTTCGTTTTGATAGAAGTGGAAAATAAATAACGTTCAGTTTTAAAAGAATGAAATGAATTAAACTAGAATTCCTATTGCATAAAATAGGACAAATTTAGTTAAGGTTTCATACAAGTGTTATGCCCAACAAACATAAGTATATTTTTATAAAAGATTGTCATTACGTATTTATAGGTTTAATGAATAAAGTGATTATGACAATAATATAATATCTTCTGAAGACAGGTAGATTCCTAATACTAATGAAACTACTCTAGAAAAAATAAAATTCCCAGTAATCTTAGTTTAACCGAAAGAAGATAATACAATTGTTTCTTACAGATATTTTTATGGAACATTATGCAGTCACTAATTACGAGTACAAAGAACGTGTATTTAAAAGTACTGAGATAAGCACCGTGCCACATAGAGCAGATATCTCTTTACGAACTTTAGACCGGTATTAGGTAGTGGGTATACAATGTATTATGTACATATAATGTAATAAAGATCGGTCAGCTATACCTAGAATACCGGGCATGTACCTTTCTCAGTGTACGATCGGTACGGGTTTTGGCAGCACTCCAGAAGTTTAGGGTCTATTTACAGTCGTCCGTGTTACAAAAAACCATGGAGTCACGAGGTTACAGGAGAGTGAAGTTGTAGAAATGTAGTCATGAATGCGAAGCTTCATCAGCAACATTCTAACTCCACAAGTAAATTGCTTAGTTATAATTATTTATTATTAATGTCAACAACAATCGTAACAACTAAAGCTAATAACATTGGACCTAGCAAGAACATTTGACAGGGGCGTGGCGTAAAAGTAACGTTATCGAATGTGAATTGTATGAAAATCTGAAACATTACAGTGCCCATACAAATTTCATTCAAGAGCGTTACGTTTACGCCGTTGTCAAATGTTCCTGCTAGGCCTCTCTGGCTTAAGTATTTCATAAGGAAACATATCCATTACTTTTAAATTTAAATTTACCAATTTATACGTCTTGCGAATTTACTTATTATCATCTCATATGATCTAAAGTTCTAAACTATACTAACATAAAAATTAACTGTAACATATCTGTACATTTTCTTTTTCAATGTTTTCCATACGATTTATCTATTTCGGGGGATCACGCTGTCGCTATTATAAATAGACGAAATGCTTGTTTATAAGATTTACGTGAAATCGCGACACAAAATGTTTACACGTCAAGATTTACGTCTGTTTTAGTATTCACAGCACGAACTGTAAATATCGAACATTTTGGGAACAGTTTATGCGTGTGCATCAAAACTCATACTTACTATCATTATCCTTACTCATCCATACTATCCTTATCCTTACTAATATTATAAACGCGAAAGTTTGTATATATGAATGTATGGGTGTGTTTGTTACTCTTTCACGCAATAACTACTAAACGGATTCTGATGAAATTTGTTATGGTAGTAATTAGTAGTTTAGACTCTGGAATACTATATAGGCACTTTTTATAGCAGCAAAATGTACGGTTACTGCGGGATTTCTTTTTGCGCGTACGAAGTCGCTGGCAAAATCTATCTTTCATCATTTTAGATAAGGATCAAAATCCATATTTATTATATTTCATTTTCTATTCTAACTATTGGAATGCTTAAAAAAATTGTTTTAGACAGCTACAAAATGTTTCATAATTATTAATCCCACAGTAATCGTTTCTTTAATTTTGTAGTATGTATATTTATAATTCATTTTATGATCCTTAACTAAAAAGTGATATTAAAATAATTAAGAGACCACATTAGCAATTCGTTTCAACCGCTTAGCAGCAGCATAAACTGAATGCGAGTACTGAACTGAACTCTCATGCGAGTATTTTACTTGTCAAGAATGAGGTCTCATTTGCTTAATAAACAGTATGAATAATATTTGTGGAAGCTTGTGTAATTGTTAAGAAACACTCGGGCACTGTTTAAGTGTCCAATATTGTCTGTGAGCATATATCACTCAAGATATATGAAGCTCAAACGAGGCGTTGGAATTCCAAGACAATAGGTAGTAGTAGGCAGTAGGCACCTCTACATTTACAATATTTATCAGTATAAGAAGGTTTTATGTTGTTGAATTAAATTTATTATACCTTTAAAATATTTTTATGCTTACTAGCATTAATTGAAGTTTTTGCCGAGATAATGCAAGATTGCAATATGCAAGCTGAAACTTAGTAAGAAGTTAAAAATTGAAGGTAAGACTTTTCTTACTTTCGATGAGGTAAAAACCCGTTGACAGGAAATATTTTATATTTTAATGGAAATTGGAGACTTATTTTTTTGTCTATATACCTGGCAAATTTAAAAAATTCAGTTCAGCCTGATTATTAAATATGCAATGTTTCGAACTGGGACTGGGCAAGACACATCAGCCGAATGCATCCCGACCGCTGGGCAAAGATATGCACCGATTGGCTACCTGAGGATGGACGACGTCGCCGTAGCCGGCCGAGAACAAGATGGCACGACGAGGATGCATACCAGCCAGGCTGGCTATAATATTTCCATTTGAACGAAATACACCTTCATTTCAATTTGTAAGTAATATTGTGTTCCATCACCCGTGATTACTGTTTGATGTTCAGTCGTGCAAAGTTTAGTAAGTCGAGAGACGTGCGTCGAGTGAGTGAGGGAACTCCAACTGCCGATATTGATCACTATCTACGGAACAATCTGTAACTCACAAATTAGGTGTGACTTGTTCAACAAACCATTACCAGTCTCAATAACGAATTTATGACATTATCTATATATCTATATATAAAAATGTCCCCGCTGACTGACTGACGTATAGACGCTCGCACAGCCGTAACCGCTACTAATAGAAACTTAAATAGAAAAAAAAAATTGCATAGTAGTTTAAATTTATAGTGTAGACGCGCACTAAGAAGGTATTTTGATTCCACCCTTAAAGGAGTTAAATAGGAGTTGAAAGTTTGTAAGGAAAATCTTTAAATCTGGACCGATTTTTATGAAAATAGAGATTCATGCTCTTAAATACATTACATTAAATACGTGTTTCAGAGTTTGTTTTCAATCACCCTCTGAGAGTGTAAAATAAGGATTGAAAGTTTGTATGAAAAAAATTAAAATCTGTTCCGTTTAGAATGAATTTTAATTTCCGAGGAAATAAATAGAAATTATATTTTTAGGTTTTTTGAAATTCATAACCTAAATGGGTGAAATAAGGATACACATACTTGTTACTTTTTGGCCGGTCACTTCGCCGACTTAATCAGTAACCACATTATGTTGGCCAATAAAATAAAGCCTACCAACTCTAGCCACCTGTCTATGGAACTATCGAGCGTCATGTGTACCAACCAGTCTAGTTAACTTCGACCAGATGAGAAAAAAGAATTTACATATTTCAAAAATCTCATAACAAAAAGGCTACATCATTAGTCATTATTAACTTCGTATATGAACACCTCATTGATCCATCACTGTTTGGACACATTAATTGTTCGTCTGTTGATGGTGTTAATCAGTGAGTCAATTCGTTATCCTTAATGAGTCGGTAGTGAAAAGCTCGGCTAGCAATGTTTGGTTATCATTTGAAGAAAATATTAATTATCAATCTGAGATTTTCTCTTGGCATACTCCGTTCAGATCTGGTCAGTTTAGATTACAATTTAATCTAAACGTAAACAAAGAGACAATAGCGCACAGGTATCAATCTACCATATAGCTTTTTGGGCTTCAGCCCAGCGCCCCGTGGATTCAAGTAAGTCAAGACAAAGTAAACAATAGACAATGCGAAAATATCCATAACTTTATTAAATTAAACAGATCGTAAGTATTTCTTTCTCTTCTTTCTTTCTAAGTAAGATTAGCCCAGGGTTCCCGAAACTTACGGTCCGGCCATGATAGAGCGCACTCTGATGCTAATAGTTACCTACTAACATTTATGAGGTAAGTTATACTTCAAACGAGACAATCTTGTAATCGTAATATCGACAACGGCTGCAAGTATTTATATGAAATTTAGTATGCAGGGAGTTTTGGGGGAGAAAAATCAATCAAGCTATGTTTTATCCCTTTGTTTGTTTTTTTCTTTCGTGGTGCAACAATATATCAATTATTTCGACTCTCTTATGTCAGTCTGATTGGCAGCTTGGTATGCGTCCAAACATACAGTATGTATAGTTTTTGCGTTGTACGAAAATTTCTAATGTGGCGAATCCCGGTCAGATAAATATATTTGTGATTTTTTTATTTATTAGAGCTCCGAGCAAAGCTCGGTTACTCAGGTACTGTTCACTTATTAACAGTGCAATGAAGAAATACAATAACATAATATTCATTTGGTAAATTTTAATCTTTTTAATTACGTTTAGATTAAATTGAATCTGAACAGAGTATATAGATACCTACTACGTATGGCTATAATTACCCTTATACTTATGTAGGTTTATTTGACGTTCAATCAAACCATTCTGTTCTCTATGGTCGGTGTTCGAGTCTCGAGATAGTGTCAGGTGTCTGACTGTCAATCTTTGCACCCAAAGTATTTTAGATACTGCTTCAAACTTTTTATTTCCATCAGATTTTAATCAACTTATCGTTATAATATTTCTAAAACTAGATGTAAAGAAGTTATACTACTAATAGATATATCGATTGAACGCATGAATGAAAAATAGTTGAAGAGACGAATAACATTTTTTAATACTAGGTACTAGCCAGCTAAAAAGTATACAATAATGCCTACAAAAAAAAGCCATGACAAGGGCCTAAGAAAAGTCAACACACATTTTCCTAAACTGTGATCATTAACTTGATTAAAATCTTTGAATGTTCTATTTCTGCTGTGAATTCTCCATTGTTATGTTCTCTATGACACATTGACCTAAATGACACGTGATTGTAAGAGAAACGGCACTATAAATGTGCTTGTATATTTTTATAACGTGAAATCGAATCAGTAGAAAACAGTAGATGCTAGATACTATTGTCTGCCTCGAAACGAATTTTTTTTTTTTAGTATATATTCTATTGTTAATACATAACCTACCATATTCTTCTACGGACGGAATAAAAAATCACCAAGTATAATATTTTCTTTGTAGCCCCCTACGAGCGTAGGCAGCTAAAAAGGGGGCCGTAGAGTTATAGCTTAAGGGTAAATTCACACCGAAACGCAATGATACGTGACATGGTGCTGCATTTTAACATATCTATTCAATATTTAACTTAATTCATAATTATTACACACGAAGATATTAAATACGTTTCATTGTCAGAGTTCAAATGTCGAGTTGCATCGCGCTGCACAGTGCGTATGCATTGATATTATATGAATCGTGTATTTTTTCGTGTAGGGAATGAAGTTTAATTTTGAATACTTATCTGAAAAATGCAGCGCCGCATAGCGTCGCATATCGTCGCGGTGTGAACTGACCCTAAACGGCTTGATGGATGTTAACTCAAGAGGTGTCGATAAATTTGTTTCATTTGATAGTATGATATACATACTCGTGTCTACCTGGTAGGCATGACATAATTAATATGGGCACCGCAAAATTTAACATAGATCTTTATTCCTTCTACCTACTATTAACTAAAATACTTCTACATTACTACATTAAAAAAATACTTCTAAAGTTGGACACTGTAAAGATTTGAATTTTAACGTGTTCTGAGGAGGCACATTCATAATTCCAATCGTTGACCTCTTTTGTTCTATATTTTAAATTCCTGAACCTGTTACTAAGCTAGACGTTATTGGTCTAGAGTGAATAAACAGAGTGGCGTCTGCCCTCAATATCTAATTCAGAACCTTTGCCCAGCCGCTGTCATCTTATAAGACGAAGAGACAGATAAACTACTAAATACTAGATAGTATAATAAATAAATCATGATACTCTTAATGTAAGAATGCCATAACTAGGAGTACAGTTAAATTGTTTTTTTATCGGACTACGGCGAAGCCAAAAGGAAGGGTAATGATTTTGGCAGTCTATGTATGTATGTATGTATGTTTGTTCCCTCATGGCGAGGTGCCACGATATGCCGCGGTTAACACAGGATATAAATATAATTCTTTTCAAAATTTTGTTTTTCGAAAATTAAACCTCAAATTATAACATCTAAAAAAATTAAACCGAGATAATCATCACGTGTTTATCGTTCTTAAAATCTGAAAAAAATGGCTCGCTCCGCGCTCGTGAAGGAGATATTATTTTTCATTTCAAATGTTTTGATTAGGTACTTATTAATATTATTCCAAAAACATGTTCGATTGGGAAACGGAAAAAAACTATAACCCAATTACGGAATAAAAAAGGGGTCTAAGAAGGTCGAAACTAGAAAATAATTCAGATAGAAATCCAGAAATGCATAGGTACAAAAATGGTCAAGGCAGAGCCGTGGTCGCACCTACTTTATAAGGTTCGGCACAGTCGATGTCAAATCGCAGCCGTCTGTATCTATCTTGGGGTATAATTCTAGAAACATCTCTAGGCCTTAAACTGACGCTTAGATGCCATTAGTGGGTGCGACCACGGCTCTAGCTTGACCATTTTTGGTCCTATGCATTTCTGGATTTCTATCTCAATTATTAATAATAATAATATATATGGACGCTTTCACACCACGTCAATCTGGTCCCATGGTAAGTCCTCGAAAAACTTGTGTTACGGGTACCAGATGACGGATATATTTAATACTTTTTATTCTATACATACATTTAAAGTTTATTATATAATACACATCCATGACCCAGGAACACAGAAAACTTTGTGTTCTTTGGCGGGATTCAAACCCGCAACCTCCGGCTTGAGCGCCAACGCCCTAACCACTGAGCCACAGAGGTCGTCTTGTCGGAATTATTTTCTTGTTGCCGCCTTTATAGACCCCCTTTTAATTCCGTAGTCGGGTTATAGTTGTCTTATCTTATTTTGTTTATCTTCCTTTAATTCAATTGTTTTTCTTTAGTTAAATAGTTTTTTCTTCATGTAGACACCGGTTTTTGAATATGGTGTCAAAAAAAAGAGTGACATAAGTATGATAATTCCATGCTAACATAGTCTTAATTGTGTAGCCTAGCGCTCTGTAATAGCTGTCAGCTAGATAGGCGAGACTGGGGACACTTGATCCCCCCCTTTGTTTCTTAACCCTAATTTCCTACATATAGGGACCAATTTGAAACATGTTGGTACTGAAATACGTGGAATTTATTGGGCTACAAGAATAAATCAAAAATCAAGAAAGAAGGCGGGGGGGTCAAGTCTCTCGGGTTAAATGCACCTTGTGTACCCGAGAGTACATAATATATACTATTAACAAATTAATCATTAATATTTGAAGGGACACTTGATCCAGGGGAACAAGTCTCGTCACAAAAATTGATTCGTTTTATATTCATACAGATCTTAAATTTAGTTTGCAAATAACTGTAAAATCCGAATAAAATCTTTCAAAATAAAAGTCGATAGCAACAAAACCATTTTAGTCCACCATTTAAAATGTGCCCTATCTAACGATTCCACTCAATTGGAAAAGTTTGCTGGTATTGTATACTATCGACATAGCCACTGCAAAAGTAGGTATTACTCATACACACTCTGAAAATTGAGTATACTGTATCCCATCAGGATCAAGTGCCTCTCCGCCCGTACCTACCAAAAGTCTTTGAATATCAGCCGATTTTCAAAGTCAACTTAATGTTAGGGGTCCCGACACTGGAATGGAATAGAATTACTTGGCCGAATGACAAGTCCTGCTACTATTATAAATGTGAAAGTTTGTGAGGATGGACGGATGGATGGATAGATGTTTGATACTCTTTCACACAAAAACCACTGAACAGATTTTGGCGAAATTTGGTACGGTAGTAGTTTGAGCTCTGGATTAACCCGTAGGCTACATTTTATCCCGAAAAAGTGCAGTGTTCCCGCGGGATACTGTATTGCATATGTGGGATCCTAACTAAAGTAGAGTTTGAGTATTGGACCATTTGTTTCCTATAAATATTGAAGAAAAATAGACCGCGTTACACCGGTGATATACTCGTAGCGGTTAGCAGCGTCTAGTGTCTGTTCAGATATTATCAACGGTGAGCGCTGTCAGAATAATTGCTACAATGTGACGTCACGACGTGAGACCACACAGCCAGCTCTTGCGGTCCACCGTTGTTATTGCAGGCTCTTGTTACTTGCATTGACAACATTTATTTTACATGTTTACAAGCAACGTGTACCCACTCACAAAGTAAATACGACAGAACTTAGAACATAATGTACTTAGCTAGAGGAAAACATTACTTGCCTACTTACTGACACTAAATTGGTGTGGTACTTTGAAGAATGGAAACAAAATGCTAGTTGGTTTTGTAATCTATATAATATATAAAAGGAGATTCCCCACTGGCTCACTGACATATTGACGCACGCACAGCCGTAATCGCTAATGGGGTGAAATGGGGGTTGAAAGTTTGTATGGAAAATCTTTAAATTTGCACGGATTTTGTTGAAAATTAAGATTCATGCTCTAAAAAAACATCAAATTAAATATATGTTTCAGGTTTTATTAGAATTCATCCTCTGAGGGTATTAAATAAAGTTTGATAGTAACTGATTTCTATGAAATTCACATCAGAGCTAATAAATACAGGTCATTGAGTACGTATTTTGTAGTTTTTTGAACGTCCTAAAGGTTTAAATGGACTAATCCAAAATTTTATATAGTGAAATATGAACAATAAGGTATAGCTTTAAATTTAGTCACGTAGATAGTTAATATGACGTAGGCGTCCGTTTTTAAAAGGATTTTTCAAAAGGGCCATGCCGATTTTGTAACCTTTTCGTTTTCGCGCGGCCATCCAACAAACTTTGATTTTTCGATTAATGGTAATGATAGGAATCAAACTTGCTATGGCCATTTTTTTCTAAACTCAGTATGATCAGAGATAGTGAAGATTAAAAGTCACAATAAAGCAAAATAGATCACCTTGTATTATTGCACCAATTGATAGTGTTGCGAATATTCGGCAAACAAGAAAAGTGTTGTATTTTGATGAACTGCTTAATATTTTGAAGAAATGTATGAGTTATGTAATGTAAAAAATGTTAAAAGTACAATTCTATCAGAGTGCTAAGTGCGCACAGTGCTAAGTGGGTACAGCGCCACCTAAACAGCTAGGTCAAATCACATACAAATTCCTAGTAAACGCCAAACGCGCTCACGATTGAATGCGAAAAGAAAAACTCACACTTAGCACTTAGATGACGCAAAAATACAGATTGTTTTTTTGTAAAAATGCCGATTTTAATGGTAACCTTCGTTTTCGAACCTTGATTTTTGGTTATAAGGTACTGTTAGAAACAAAACAAAGATATAAGGTTAGAAGTATAATATTATTTTATGATGATGATATCATAGTTCAGTTAGGAAGTAATCGTTGAAAATACATATACATACAGATGCTCACGGCTATTTTCCGATAGATACTACGCAGCACCGAGCCCCGACCCCGAGGGTAGACAGAGGTTTTTCTTATCAATGGCATCATCGCTGGATTCTATCGCTGAACACTATCAATTGCTGTAATAAAGGTGATTTTTTTGCTTTTTGTGGCTTTTAATCTTCATTATCTTTGATTATACTGAGTTTAGGAAAAAAATGGCCATAGCAAGTTTGATTCCTAGCATTATTACCATTAATCCAAACATCAAAGTTTGTTTGATGACCGCGCGAAAACGAAAAGGCTACCTTCCACACAAAATCAGGCATTGCCCTTTATGCCTCACGGGGTGCAATTATAGGTGTACTAGCGGACAAAGTTAGGCGTAAAAGCTAGTAATCAATATACAGTGCAGAGTATTGTCATAAAATATATTGCGAAACAGGTCCTTACATAAGTAGAAATTGTATACAAGAGCGTTACATTTGAATTATTAATCGCTTTTTACTTCACCCCACCACAACGTATACATATATAATAGATCTAGTTTCTACTTTCTATGTAGCTAGTTTTTTTCTATTTAATAAACTAAAATCAATATTATAAATTCAATTCAAAATCAATATTTAAAAAATAAACATTGTTTTCGCCAAAGATTGATTTCTCATATAATCTTATAATTATAGGCTAAAATCTTACAATGTATAGTGTATACTGATAAGTGCTAATACTATCCATCCGTTGAGTGTTCGGTTAATGAAAAAGTGATCGTCAGTGGTTGTTATCGGCAAAGAGTAAATACTAAATAATATACATATTTCGTACAGAGATGCAGCTTACATAGAAGCTTCGAAATCGATCAAAATTTTGTCAAAATTGTCAGAAGATTAGGGTAAATTAAACTACATTCACTATTTCATGGACGCTCATATAATAAAGCAAGACACCTACTAGAAAATTAAATATTTACTCTCATATTGGGTGAATCTCCGCTCCACGCAAACTCCCATATAAAGAAGATTTTTTTTAATACAACAATAATTATTTTTCTGCCTAAACGTATATACATAAGCAGTAGATCATATGCCCAAAATATCCGTAATTGATTTTACCGAACCTTATATACCTATGGTTAAAAGATTATCTTATGGCATTCATTATGTAAAAATGTTGTAATTGGTCGTCATGACAACTAGCAACAATCAGTAGCACACATAAAAATCTCACATGACATAAAAACTCAAACACGAAATTTGAACATTTTGACGACCTCTCAAGGGTCCACTGGCTTACGGATTTTTCCTCTTTTGCCGCGTACGCGATTGGAGGCTAGTAGACACGCATAGATTCACCGTACGCTTGTAGTAGTGCAATCAAATCGCGAGCTTACTATCTAGATAGTAAGTAGTCTGTTGTTTGACGGTGTCACTCGGGTGTCACTCGGCGCTCAGCGGCGACACCCGTTAAACGCCCAAATTACCGACCTGACACCAAACGCCCTGACTGGAATTATCAGATGGAATTTATAGCATTGCTATCAATTAGGTACTTAGCAGGATTACGGGTGCGCTAACAATGATTTAGAGTTCAGACACTATTATTTCTGCATGACATAGTTGAACTTGATATTTTAGGCCTACACTACCATTTTGGCGTAATTTTTTATGGTGACTTTAAACTAATATAGCTGAGTATAAACATACTTACTAAAGTACTTGTAGATAGGTCCTTACCTTTATTAGTTCTAAGTCACATACCTAGCTCTTATTTCTTAACTCTTACTGGACATAATTAATCAGGTACCTACTTGCGATTCACTAACTCAAAACAGTTATTACTCAAGAATAAGTCTTAAGGCCAGCGGCCTCGCACATAAAAAGGTAGCGTTAGCCGAGCTTTGCTCGGAATTCTGATAAATTTAGAAAATAGAAAGAAACACAAAATATTTATCTGACCGGGATTCGAACCCACCTAATTTTCGAGCAAAGTAAAAATTTTATACATACGCATACCAAACTGCCAAGCGGACTGTCATAATAGAGTCGAAATTAATTATGTATTGTTGCACGACAATAGTTTGCAGTTTCCCAGGGATAAGACCTAGCTAAATCGATATTTCTCCCCCAATACTCCCAACATACTAAATTTCGTGGTAATACTTAAGTTTATGATTGTGTGAGTTCCGTGAACGATATTAGTGATTTAAAGCGTGTAAAGAGTGAAAACTTAAATTTAATGTTCTCCTCAATTCTTTTTATTTACATCTTATTCTGATCTTATCAGTGTAAGCCTTGCTATTTTCGAGTCCGAGGGGACAGTAACTTTCTATAGGAATCTCCAGCCCAGCGCCTTTAGCCAAGATGCATTCGATAATTTCGACCGCGAAGTTCGAAAACAAAAATGTATGGGATTTGACATAAGTCATCGCTAAGTGGCATGTCGCTTGCGATGCCATATATCAAATCCCATACATTTTGTTTTCGAACTTCGCCGTCGAAATTATCGAATGCATCTTGACTAGAGGCTCTGGGCTGGAGATTCCTGTAGAAAGTTACTGTCCCCTACACTAAAGCCTACGATACACAATGTGAGCTGGCGCGCGAGATGGCCTAGTCGGTCACTGAAGTAAAGCTACTCGCATTGTGTGACCTCATCATACGAGTTACTATCATGTGGGGGTCGATTTTTTATTTTACTCGCCACTTCCGCCACGCTTTCTCCCACCACGCACGAGCAGCAACTCGAACGTCACGCGTAGGCTCGCACATCTTTGCATACAGACAAGTCGGTATACAAGAACACAGAGCTGCTGCTGTCTACTGTGTACTCTTTTAAATCAGCAGCCCTCACTTTCGAGCGAGTCGAGCTACTGCCATGCAGGTAAAGTAGCTATCTACTGTCACATCAGCAGCTCGCACTGTGTAACCTCACCCCCCATATATTGTTTGTTAGAAATCACGTTTCATAAAGGTTGTAGGTCACAGCCACTTCTGGTACTAGTAACTAGAGGCTAGACAGTAGCGTTGTTTAAAAAAAACAAAATATCATCCTGCTACCCAAACCCTCCCCAGAATTAAAACATAAGATAAGGTCTATTACAATTACTAACTAGCCCCAAGTCCCAACACAATAAAAGCGTACAATTTACTTAATATTATACCTATCCTAGCAATATACCGCGTAAAAATCCCCTTTTCTCGCGGGATATTGCTAGATAGAATATCAATTAAATTGTATACTATGGTCTATGGATTTTCGCGAAGTAACGCCGCCTGATTCTATTAACAAACAAACAATATAAGCGTTTAAAGTCGGTTTCAGCAAAAAGCGCCAAGGCGAGGGGCGCGGGAGAGGGGGGTGGGGGGTAGAACCGGCTCTCGCGCAGGTAACTGACTCCAGCCGCGACTAAATTAAGTCGTAAACAAGCCACCACATGTATAAATAGCTAAATATCGAGTTACCTTCAATATATGATCGAAGCCCACACATCACGACAATAAGAAAAGCAGGATAAACGTAGCTTTATAATATGGAGTTGAACTTAAACAAAATTATCTTATTGTAATATTATAGTAACAATTTCTTTTTTTTTGTATATAATAATTGTAGGGACCACACAAAAGTTCATGCTTGCACTCTTGGTTCCAAGTCATTTCAATATTATATTTCCAATGTTCTTATTCTTCAATAGTTTCCAATGTTCTTCTCCAATATTATATTTCCAATGATCGGAGGTTAGGACGAGACTGACTACTTAAGTAGTCAGTCTCGTCCTAACCTCCGATCTAAATGGTATACTAAGCTAAACATTGTATGTACGTAATAAGTGAAAAGACAATATAATATTATCGGGACTATATATTTCATTTATCTCTCCAACATAAAGTATACCCCACATTGGTGACCCGAGAACACGAGTTTGGTGAATATAAAGTAAACAATATTTTGGTGAAAAAACAAATCATTTTTGGGGTATCTATCACGAGTGATTTATAATAAATTAGAAACTTTATAATTATAAACTATGGCTACCGAACAGCCAGCCGGTTACCCAGCGCCGACAGTAAGCCACCCAGTGCTGCCAGCAGACATGATGTCCGTTACCGTGTCATCCAGAATACCAGAATTCTGGATGGACCACCCGAGAATCTGGTTCATCCGCGTGCAAGCGATATTGGCGCCTCAGAAGTTGAGCGATGAGAGCCGGTTTGATCTGGTGGTCTCCAAACTCCCAAAGGAGGTAATCATACAAATTTCGGATTTCCTGGCAAAGCCGCCAGACACTGGAAAGTTTGAGGCGCTCAAGTCAAAATTACTCGGCATCTTTGAAGACTCTATGGCCAGGCAGATAGAGGAATTGAGCGGCGAAATGGAGCTGGGAGACCAAAAACTCTCCCAACTACTGCATCGCATGCAAGAGTTAGCTCGCGACAAGATTCCTGACCACACGCTTAAGGTGCTCTGGCAGGGGCATCTGCCACAAACGATCCGTGCGGTGTTGGCTGTTTCGGACACAAAGGACCTCAACAACCTGGCGGTCATCGCTGGCAACGTCGCTGAAGCCACTCGCACGTCACATCTGACAGAAGTGTCACACAAACCAAGAGCTGCGGGACGCTATGAAGACCGGGAAGTCGACGGCATCTCAGCAGAATTGGCCAAGATAAATATACGTTTGGCCAACATGGAGCGCGACCGATCTAGAGACCGACGGAGCAGCAGCACAAACCATCAGTTTGTCCGCCCACGTTCAACTACAAGAGGCCGCAACCCGAGATCGACGCAGTGGCTCTGCAGGTACCACTACAAGTTTCGCCAAAATGCCTATCGTTGCGAGCAGCCATGCGCATAGAGACCGAGGGAAGCTGGCAGCAGCAGCAGTTCGGCCGCCCCCGCCACGTCGGAAAACTAGCTGAGGAGGTGCAGCCCCCGGCGCCTATCAGTCACCGATCGCAACTCTGGTCTGCGTTTCCTCATAGACACAGGTGCCAACGTCTCCGTGCTTCCGGTGAGCAAGAATATGTTTAAATCTTTGCAACCAGCTAATTATAAATTGTACGCCGCTAACGGCACCGAAATTAAAACCTATGATGTTAAAACTTTAGTATTAGATATTAAATATAAGACGTCCCTATCGCTGGGATTTTATTATAGCTGGAGTCAAGCAGCCAATTTTAGGTGCAGATTTTTTAGCTCACCATAAAATTTAAGTTGACATGCACCATCGTAGACTCATAGATCAGATTACTGACATGAGTAGATCAGCGCCTGTTGTAAAAATTGGTCAGCCTTCTATAACATCGATCGTTGAGAGTCATCCATATTTTGATGTTGAGTAAATATTCCGATTTAACTAAACCAGTGTCATTTAGGGAAACGCCTCCACATAAAGTGCTACATCATATTGAGACGACCGGCCCCCCTGTTTATGCGCGGGCCCGTCCATTGCCACCCGATAGATACAAAAAAATTAAAGTAGAATTTAGAGTTATCCAGGAAATGGGCATCTGTAGGCCTTCTAAAAGTGCATGGGCTAGTCCACTACACGTGGTTCCTAAAAAGAACGGTGAACTACGACCGTGTGGTGACTACCGCCAGTTAAACGCAATTACGAAGCCTGACAGATATCCCATTCCTAGGTTGCACGATTTTACGTACATTTTAGCGAATAGAAAGATTTTTTCAAAATTAGACATAAATAGAGCATATCATTGTATAAGCGTAGCACCGGGCGACATAGAGAAAACTGCAATTATTACCCCTTTTGGGTTATTTGAGTTTCCCCGCATGACATTCGGTTTAAGAAATGCAGCACAGACATTCCAACGCTTTATGAGTAATACCGTTTTACAAGGTTTAGATTTTCTTTTTAATTATTTGGATGACGTTATTATTGCCAGCGAGAATGCAACCCAACAAAAGGAAGATTTAAGGCTCATATTCGAAAGGTTCAATACTTATGGTATCACTATCAACCTAAGTTAATGTTGTTTTGGACAGTCGCGAATAGAATTCTTAGGTCACGAAGTTAGCGAAGACGGTATCAAGCCGCTAAATGAAAAAGTCGAAGCAATTGTAAATTTTCCCAAACCAGAAACTGTTAACGATTTGAGACGATTTTTAGGAATGTTAAATTTTTATAGGCCTCATTTACCGAATTTAGCTTTTTATCAGAGTGAACTCAATAAATATTTAGTCAACGCAAAGAAAAATGATAAAACAAAAATTGCGTGGACAAAAGTAGCTGAGGAAGCGTTTTTAAAGTGTAAAAACGGCCTTCAACAAGCCGCTATTTTAACTCATCCTTTTCCAGATGTTCCTCTCGCGTTAATGACAGATGCCTCTAATACATGCTTAGGAGCAGTATTGCAACAGAGGGTTAACGGTACATGGAAACCTCTAGGGTACTTCTCTAAAAAGTTATCGACAACTGAACAGAAGTATTCTACGTTTGATCGAGAATTACTAGCTATTTATAAGTCTATCCAATATTTTAGAAAATTATTTGAAGGTCGACCTTTAACAGTGTTCACAGACCATAAATCTTTATGTCACGCCTTTTCAAAAATAGGTAAAGAGGATAGGGAAACACCGCGAAGGGCGCGGCATCTTCTTTTTATTAGCGAATTTACGGTTGATATTCGGCATATTTCGGGAAAAGATAATATCGTGGCCAACACATTGTCGCGATCAGAAATCGAAACAATTTTATGTCCGACTGTACTCGACTTCGACGAAATCGCTGACGATCAACTGAAAGACTGAGTATGTTTCGCAATTGATGCATTGTCCAAGTAGCACTAACAATATTAAATTAAAGAAAATGTTATTACCTTATTCTAGTAAGCCAATTTATTGCGATATTCTAACGATAGTATTATAAGACCATATTTGCCAGAAAATTTTAGAAAATTAGCTTTTAAATATTGTTCATAGTTTGAGTCATCCAGGTGTTAGGGCTACCAGAAATATGGTAGCTCAGCGTTATTTTTGGCCTAATATGAATTTAGATGTAAGAGAATGGGCTAAAGCATGTGTGCAATGTCAAAGGTCGAAGAACAGCCGCCATGTAATTTCAGATTTGGGAGAATTTCCAAAAGCCAATCGTTTCGAGCATATCCATGTGGACATCGTTGGTCCGTTACTAACATCTCCACAAGTTTTTAGATATTTAGTTACTATTATAGATAGATTTTCCCGTTTTCCCGAACCTTTTCCGTTACATGAAATTACAGCTGACGCGGAATCTAAGACCATTTATGACGGTTGGATAGTAAGATACGGTTGTCCCAGTAGGATTACATCGGATCAAGGACGACAGTTTGAGTCTAGTCTGTTTTTAAATTTAATGAAATTTTTGGGTATTTGTAAGAGTCGTACTACTCCGTATCACCCTCAGAGTAACGGTGCGGTCGAGCGATGGCATAGGTCGTTGAAAGCAGCACTTATGGCTGGTTTAGGAAGTTCCACTGGAAATTGGGTAGACGAATTTCCTACCGTACTGCTAGGCCTTAGTGCAGCGGTGCGCACCGACAGTGGGACTAGCGCCGCAGAACTGGCTTTCGGAAAAACTTTACGTTTACCTGGGCAGTTCTATGACAACACGAGTGAGGTAGATACGAATAATCATATAGTTTGGTCGAGAAAATCCGCGAGACTATAAATAGCTACCGCCCTACGATAGATAAGAAATAGTCACATAAAATGTTTGTTAATTCGGAGTTAAAAGATTGACATTTCGTTTTCGTAAGGGATGACGCGGTACATAAGTCATTGAAAGCCCCCTACGATGGTCCATATCGAGTGTTAGAGCGAGATTCTAAAGTATTCAAAGTTCAATTGCCGGGTCGTGAAGCTCGTATCTCAATCGATAGATTGAAACCAGCTTTTATACTAACGGATAATGACGATGATGTGTCGTTGAAATTATTAAATAGAGAACCTATAATGAAAAAAAATGATTTAGCCCCGGAGCCGGATAAAATAGTTTCACCAGAGAATCAGCGAATTACTAGAACCGGGAGAGTTGTTAAGAGACCAGTGAGATTTTTACTGTAGGTAAGAATACATCCCACTTTAGTTTATAGTAATTGACACGCTCATAGATAAGTTGTAGTATTAGCTGCACTCCTAGTATGTTGTTAGCAGTACATGAAATTTGATACTGAATTGCATTATGCACTTTGAAACGTAACGTGAGGTCTTCGATATAAAATAATATTTATGCTAGACTCACAGTAATAAAGTTTTGGAATGTTAGCTTGTAGTAGCATGATTTATGCTCGTATATGCATGAGTATGGATGATTTTCATATTCAGAAAGTTTTTTATATATAAAAATTACTCTCGAATTTTGGTTGAATGTACCATTTACACACTTTATACATTTTGTGTTTTTATCCTGTGCATTATTTTACAAAGAGTTTATTATATGGTTTTTGTTCAAATTTGTTTTATGTGAATATTGTTTTTTGTTATATCTAGATTAATTTATGTTACATCTAGGGCACGTAAATTTTAGCATCGAAGTAAGTAACGGACATTGTGCAACTTATTCTATGTAATTTGCTAGCTTGCATATTCAACAGAAAACACGTTATGTACTTTAATAAGTTTTCAATAATTAAATAAAGTTGGAAGTCGCTTCAGTATAGTCTACTTCACTTTATTTTATCATAATGGGAAATTACTAAACAAAAGACAACGTGGCAGTGGCACAGGCTCAAATTAATTCGGGTACAGCTGAAGACCTGCATCAAAAAGTAAATATATATGAGTTTGGTTTTAATTGTTTTGGCGCTATCATCGTAGACGCCCTGCTCTATGGCATACGCATGCAATGTCACCGCCGGGCTCGGAGCTGGCTGCGCAAGGAGATGCGATCCAGCTGCGCGAGCGTGCTGCCTACCGTGGTGCGTGTCCCCGCCGCGCCGCAGCCCGCCGCGCCCACGCGCCACGGTGCAACAGGCATACGTGTAGATTTAGGTTTGCTACATCATATTTTTAGGTATTTTAATTTTTTTTTAATATTTTCATATTGTTTTGAATATACAAGCAAGCAAGCAGTAATTCTAATTAACAAGCTGTTTAGTTTAATGTGTGTCTAAATGCACAATCATTTTTATTTCAATTTTTGTGAAATCAAGGAATTCTGTCATAGAATTAGCTTTTTGAATTTCTAGTGTTATTTTAATTGAAGAAAATTAATGAATGACCAGTTTAGCAAAGAAATTATTTTGTAATAAAAATTAGTGATAACTGTTTTGTATAAACTGTGTATAATGTTTTCTTTTTGTTTTATAAGGAGGGAGGATGATGTAGGGACCACACAAAAGTGCATGCTTGCACTCTTGGCTCCAAGTCATTTCAATATTATATTTCCAATGTTAAGTAGTCAGTCTCGTCCTAACCTCCGATCTAAATGGTATACTAAGCTAAACGTTGTATGTACGTAATAAGTGAAAAGTCAATATAATATTATCGGGACTATATATTTCATTTATCTCTCCAACATAAAGTACACCCCACAATAATATTATTTAGATATTATTTCATTTCCTCCAGCGCTACCGAGAGCACGACGACGGTTAGACGGATAGGTTTTTCTTTGCGTCCTTACATAAAAATTAATTCCTGAGATGTTTGAACGCTCATAACTTTCAAACGAATGAACCAAATAGGATATTTTTTCTTTTGTATGTTCGTTATTGTCAGGAAAAGGTTTGTGTTAAAAAAAAATAGCAAATATTTAAAAATCTCCGAAAAGTGAGTGTGCGAATGAAATGTCAATATGGCGGTACGAAGTTCGCCGGGTCAGCTAGTAAATTATAATATACTGAAATGTTAATATGTAGGGGCGAGATAAATGTTACTTAAATGTTTTATGCGCCTATTAAATCATTGTTTTGTATTTGGAAAAGCAGTAAACTAGTGGGCACAATAAAACAAAACGGTCTTCAAACGATCTTGACTAAGCCGTATTTTTATAGATCACAGGGCTTTTTATTAAGAAACTCCAACTTTTAAGGTTTCGAATTTTACGATTCAAACTACCGAAATACATTTTATGACACAATATATTTTGTTTATTCATATAAAAATGTTGTATTTTATAAACTGCTATAAAATTTGATTATTCTTCTTTCTCTGTGACTCTCTTGATTTTTGGATTGATTTGTATTGCATAGTTTGTATGATCATTATCATTTACTGTTTCACCCAATAGTTAAATTACCTATAAAGCTACCTACTTCCGAAAATTTTACAATAATTGTTTCATTTATTTTTTTAGACTTTTGTTTAAAGTAACTCTTATAAGTTTGGCCATTTCAATTGATCGAAACCATAAATCCTATAAACAATAACCATTAACCAATAATTACAGTGCCAAATAATTGTTTCTTCTTCATGAAATAATGTTTGTTTAGGAGTTTAAAAATTTGGAACTTTTAATTATAGTACACAGAAATCGTTATTAAATTACATGTTTTGATGACAACGATTCTAAAATTATTAGTCTTGGTTGCTTACTATATGTATATTGTATTTAATATAAGTATATTATATTATGTAGTTACATAGAGATTGTCGCTAGAGAATGGCACTAAAATCCAGAAAACTGCCACAATTTATTATTAATTTATACCTACCTAATTATTTAACAGCCTCCGTGGTCTAGAGGTTTGAAGCTTGGCTCTCGACTCAGAGGCCGTGGGTTCGATTCCCGCACTGGAACAGCAAAAAATGTTATTTCCAAGTTTGGTTAGGACAATACAGGCTGATCACCTGATTGTCTGACAATAAAGATGATCCCTGCGGATGGAAATGTAAAAAAGTCGGACCTGCGCCAGATCTCTAGCCAGTAGTGTCGGTTATCCGTCCCACTAGGTTTCGAGATTAAAGGAGGAGAGGGTGCTCTTGTGTACTGCGCACACACTTGGGCACTATAAAATTACTCCTGCGTAACTGACCTGGTTTCAGAGAAACCGGCCACCGTCACCGAAATCGGTTTGGGGAGTTATTACTACTAATAATGGCTTTCTTTATTATATATAAAAGGCAAAGCTGATTGATGTATCAACGCACAGGCCAAACCCTTTACTCGGCTTGAAATTTTAAATTTTGCACATGTATTTCTCATATGACGTAAGCCACTAAGGAAGGATTTTTAGAAATTCAACCCCCAAGGAGGTAAAATAGGTGATAAAAGTTTGTATGAAACTTTTTATTCCATGGACATATTTGCATGATATTTCGTATGAATTGAGTACGGAAAAAATTATAACTTATATATTTCAGCGTTTTCTAAAATTCAGTCCCTAGGTGGGTAAAATAGGGGATGAAAGTTTCAACCCTAATTTTACGCGGACCGCGGGCAATTAATGTTAGTTTCTTATAGATGAAAAGCTATTAGGATTTTTGGAGCTGGTGTTTGAGGCAAGGCAATCTTGATCTACTATATACGTTGATATCAAGATAAATTAATATCGTATAACGTAGTTCATAAAATGTCCAATAGATGTCAGAAAATTATGAATTGATAGCCAGCCAGTGTGATGAATATTCTCGATTTTCTAAGTCGCCTGACAGGTGGAAAGTCGCACAAAAATAATATGTATTTTTTACGATATTATTTTTTAATAAAAAACTTTAATACCCTACTAAAATTTCAAGGAGCCTCAAACACAGTATTTAAACTTTTTTCCGTCTTTTGCGGGGTGAGGTACTCACGCGGCTGAAGGCTGGCTCTATCTTTCTTTCTTCTTCTATCTTTCACCACCTTTTTAGTTTAACTTTCTTGTTTTTTGCTTTAGTTTTTATTTGTTTTTTCTATCTTTTCACCATCTTTCTTTCTTCTCTTGCTGTCTTTCACTTTTATTTAACTCTTCTGATAGGTGACCTCACACCTGAAAAAAGGCCGCGACCCGGGGTGTCGGTGTTACAAAGATGGCGGAACGTAATTTGCAAAGTATTCCCCGGGTGGGTCCTCCTTCCAGGAGGGAATCCCACACTCCCGCTTCGGCGGGGGGTCGGCCCTCGTATACGGGGGGGCCACAAATTACGAGAGAGGCAGGCGAGGTCGTTGCGACGACGAGCAAGGAGAGAGGCGCGAAGACGCGCGCAGATTCGAACCCGGCGCCCCTAACCGCGCCGGCGGCGAATCTGCTTACTGACGAGGAGACGGATTTCTCCAAGCCGCAGCCGGACGCAGAGCGCCGGCTGCTGGCATTGATTGACAAAAAAATCGCTCGGGGTGACAAGATCGGCATAAAGCGAACTCATTACGAGTTCGTTTTTGGATATGTCCCCCGCGACACAGAAACAGAGAGCGAGGACTGCTCCGCGGATTTCAGCAGCGCATCCAACATGTCGCTGGACTCCGTGGGGTTGCCCGCATCACCGGACAAGACTGCGCGAAAACGGCGCAACACTGACGAAGACGTGGCGCCTTCCACCAGTAAGGAGGTGGCGCCCAAGCCAAAGAGGGGTCGTGGACGGCCGCCTACTACCGGCCAGTATGTCGGCTGGGCCAAGGCCAAGGCCGATCTCAATAAAGAGAAGGCGGAGGCTCTTCGGCTCCAAGCCGAGGAGGAGGTCGCCAGGGTTGCGCGAGAGGCGAGGGTGGCGAGAGCGGCTTTACGCTCCAGCCCGTCCCCCGCTCGACTCCCCCCCACTTCTCCCGCTGGAGAAGGAGTGTCGGAGCGAGCTGGCATTGACCTGAGCAGGACGGTGGAGACCTCGCTGGAGACCATTGCCATGGTCGCCGCGAAGTCCTCTAACTTGAAAGGTACCTACCAAAGGTACCTCAAGGAAGCGGCTGCGGCGATCAGGTTGGCCTTCACCGAGGTCAGGGATCGCTCGGCATCGGACGAGGTGCAGAGGCTGGAGGCCCAAAATGCGCGGCTTGAAGGGCAAGTGGCAACTTTACGCCAGGAGCTCGACGAGCTGCGCAAGCGGGTTTCCAACCCTAAAGAGAAGGACGTGCGTGAGCTGTTGGCGGAGGTCTCTAGAGCAAACATAGAGACCTTCGGTAACATGCTCAACGCGAGGCTGGCCGGCCTAGAGGAGCGCCTTCCGCCGGAGCCTCGTAGAAGGCCTCCGCTCGCAGCGGACAGTGCCCGGGAGTACATAGCCCCGGCACCCGCGCCGAGCGTCGAGGCGCCGAAGGCAAGGGAACGGCCGGAGCCGAAGAGGGCAGTGGCCAAGGAGAGGAGAGTGGCGGCGGAGGACGCGGTGGCGCCTACACAGGCTCCCACTACACCTGCACCGCCCAAGAAAAGGAATAAGAAGAGGAAGAAGATGTCCTTGGCCGCACGGGAGGCTGAGGAGGTGAGGGGGTCTACGACCGCCCCACCTGCGACGGACGCCCCGCGGACCACAGACGGGTCACGTGGGTGCGGTCAGAAGAAGAAGGCAAAAAAGGGTGCCGCCAAAAAGGCAGCCCCCAAGAGAAAGAAGGCGAAACTTAAGCCCCCCCAAACCGCGGCGATCACCCTCACCCTCAAGGAGGGGGTGCTCGAGGAGGGGAGAGCGACATACGCCTCCATACTAACAGAGGCAAAGAGGAAAATCTGCCTGGCGGAACTCGGCATCTACAAGGTCGACTTCCGCCTGGCAGAAACGGGCGCCCGCCTTCTCGAGCTATCGGGAGAGGGGGCCCAGAAGAAGGCGGACACCCTTGCCGCGAAGATGAGGGCGGTCCTGGATGAGGGACTGATCAAGATCGGTCGCCCGGTGAAGCGCGCGGAAATTCTGCTCACCGGGCTCGACGACACGACGACGGCCGCCGACATTATAGAGGCGGTCGCTAAAGAGGGAGGCTGCTCGGCCGGCGAAATCCGGTCGGGCAAGATCGTAGTGGGCCGAAGGGGCGAAAGGTGTCTCTGGCTGTGCGCACCGGTAGCGGCAGCCAAAAGACTAACAAGTGCAGGGCGGCTACAGGTCGGCTGGGTCTCGGCGAGGGTGGTGCTGCTGGCCGCGAGGCCAAAGCGGTGCTACCGTTGCCTTGACACCGGCCACCTAGCTATAAAGTGCCCGTCCCCGGTGGACCTCAGTGGTCGATGTTTCCACTGCGGAGCACCGGGGCACAGGGCACCGGATTGTACGGCCCCCCCAAACTGTCTCCTGTGCGAGACGATGGGGAAGCCAGAGAAGGGACATGTGCTGGGGAGTAGTGGCTGCGTACTGGCCAAACCACCCCCCGGCACCAAGAAGGGAAAGGCTCCCCCAAAGGCTCGGCCACGAAGGCCTAGAGCCGAAGGCGCAAGGGCGGCCCCGACCGCCCCCGCCATGGACGTGGAAGCCTAGGCCCGTGGGCGGTGATCGGGGGATCGCCGCCCACACTGTGGGCCCCGAGATGAACAGCTCCCCAAATGCCTCGGGGAGCTCTCGATGAGGCAGGCGGCGGCACTACACCCAGCCGCCGCGATAGGAGAGGGCCGGACGCGGCGCGCGCTGCGGGGTCGTGGTAGTAGTATCACGCAGTTCCCATGACCCCGCATAGGCGCAGAAGGAGGCATGGAGGGGTTTTAGTCGGTAAACCTCGGCGCTTTTCCTCACCATTGCGCCGGGGGAGTCCGACATACCCCTGCTGCCCACCCCCGGGGGCGGCGGGGGATACGTAACGTATTTCCCCTCCTAACAAAAAAAAAAAAAAAAAAAAAAAAAAAAAAAAAAAAAAAGGTTAAAGCCGTTACTAAATGGCATGACTTTTTTTTTCCCAACTCAATAAACATTAAACTACAATATATCAAAGTTTCAGATTGCTTGAAACATATTTTTTGCGGTTTTTTTTAATTATTTCTGTTGTGTTACTAAGTGTCAGTCTAGTAGTTCTGATCAGCTAGTCCCGTGTTGGGGTTCAATAGGAGAAGTATAGGACAAGGTTTCAGCTTGCCTCAAACACCTGCTCTAAATTTCCTAGTAGCTCTTAAGTGTTGTTACTTGTTATGAAGTGTATCTGAATATAACATCCCGCTACCAAAAGATGTAAACTTGCGCTTTTATTCTTCGTAAATCGTAAGGCCTCAAAAATACCGTATTAATAAACAATAATATCTATCAAAGAATACCATTCTAGACTGAGGACTGAGAATATTTTAAAAATTCATACAAGTTGGAGCCCAGGGGGTCTAAAAACGCCACTTTAGGTGTTTCATATTATGTTTCATATATTTTTTTCCATACAAAAATCGTGAAATGGTAAAATGGCTACATGATTCATCTGATTTCATCATATTCAAAATCATCAATTTTGACGGTTTTCAATAGAAATGCGTAAAATGGCCCGCCCACATAATATGAGTTGAAAAGAATATGAAACACCTAAAGTGACCTTTTTAGACCCCCAGATTTCAAAGAACCGGCCAACAAAATTCAGATTGTATTCCCCTACAATGTTACAACAATATTGTTTTTAGGTCAACGCTTATACATCTAGCCCCAAAATAATGGATTCTATTTACTGGAACAAAAAGTAGAGATATGCAATAATTTATGAGGAGTGTAGGCATTTAATATAAACATTTTTTGCGCTAACGCGTCGCCTTCTGAATCTTTTAACTTGCTAATGACGACAAATTCTCCTCATCTCGCCTATAGATGTCCGAAAAGAATTTGTCCAAGCTATTTCCTCGCCGAAATTAAATATTCTTCGGCCATGCAAACGTTCGTAATATACACAAAAAATGAGGTTAATATATTTTGCACAAAATTTTCATCTGAAAAATAATCCCAAACGGTGCTATTATAGTAATTTGACGCTCCTATCTTGTTTCAAAAAAAAATATATATCTTAAAAATATGTTCGTTCAATGTCACCTTTTTGGCTTAATTTACCGTCTCAAATTGTATGCTAGGTACTGATAATATGTGTTTTTTAACATTAACGTTTTATTATGCCGGTAACCTGTAGTGGTTAGGTGTAAACGTCTTTAAATTGCCATAGCTTGTTTGATGCCCAATACCAATTCGATAATGATGTATCACAGTTATGTAGAAAAATTTGAAGACACAGAATAAAAAAAAAAATATTTTTTTTTTAAACAAAGATTGAAAAGTTACGCCGAGATTGATAAAACTTCTTTATCGTAAATCGAAGGACAAAAATAGGTATTTAGCCCAGTAATTTTAGGCATTTTAAACCCCATTCTGCGGAAAAATTCCTAGTGAGCTGAACTTTTGTAAGCACCTAAGCCGCGGTAAACAGCTAGTATAAGCTAATATATATATTTTTCACAAAACGTCCAAGTATCAGATAGATGTTTCTAAGACACTTCCAACACTAATAAACAAGCAATAGAGTTTACGCCTTGGTGTACGATATACATAATACAATACCGTATGTGAGTGCATACTAGTCGCTTTCTCAGCGCTCTACACCGAAAATGGTGAATTTTACAGAAAAATGCAAGAGGCATTTTTTGTAGATAATTTTACGACAGACAGTTTTTATAATAATCACTATTGACGTCCGAGCAATAGGTAGCGAGATATTTGAGAAAAATATCAATGTCGATTTTTCACATCTTCATTACAACGCCGTAATAAAGATGTATTGATGAAATTCAGCTCCCTAGGAATTTTTCAATAGATAAAATCTAAATTAACTGGAGTAATTGTGCAGTGTGCTGTATCAGAAATACCATGCCACTGTCATATTTTGACGGCGCGGCAGTTAGACCACGATCACATCGTAGAATCTAGAATTATATACGTCCTAGAGTAATGAAAATACCAAGCAGCTGAGTGTGCAATTAAGTAATTAAACGCGAATGCGCTGTAACTAGAGCGTACCTACTATCCTTCTATCCCAGTTCCCTTATCTTATCTCCGAACTATATTCAACATGTCAAAGCGGTGCCAGCCAGAATTCATACACTAAATTGGAGGTAGTAAAAGGTAATTGCTAAAATGTCTTCTAGATACAAAATTAATAAGATTTACAATCAGTTATAACCTTGCCATAGATAATAATAGTAATCCCACAATGTAACACAAAACTTAGGCCTTTTTCATCCGCTATTGGATGATTTATACAGGATTCGCCGAGCGAAGTAAACTCTTTAAATACTGTAGTGCTTAGGACAGTTGGTTTTTTTAAATGTCGTATGGTTGCCCAAGCACTCACGGCATTCTCACAACACAGTCAGCCTAGTCCAGAGGAATGACTGGTCAATACGTCTGGGGCCAACCATGTGCTGGTTTCCTCACGATGTTTTCCTTCACCGTTAGAGCGTCCGTATAATGTACTTGAAATCTGAAATGAAAAACAATAAGACATTGTAACACGCCACAACCTGGGAATCGAACCTGCACTCTCTCGAGTGCGAATCAATCGGTCTACCCACCATGCCACGGAGCTCTATTATCTATAGCACTATATAACACAATAAGAAGGTATAGTGAATACCTTAGATACCAAATTACAATAGATATGGGCCCTACAAAATATTATTATGATTTTAAAGATAAGATCAGATGACCTTTGAAAATTGTACTTGCACCTAAAAGCCTAAACTTAATTTGTCATTGAATTGGCAAGTAAAATTAAAAGTTTGAAGTAAAAACGATTAATTTACGATTTTATTATATGATTACGTTTGAAATTTTAATAAGCGATTAGTTAGAAGCCCTAAGGGCGCTATTTTGTTTATAGACCGTAAAAATTAGGAATTTGAAATATTCCTCCTAACTTTAATCTCGAAGGTCGGAGTCACCTTTGAGCTACAAAATGAAGAATAAAAAGAGCAGACAGCAGATTTAGTTACATAAAACTTGCTTTTTATTATGATGAAAGTCTTAAATATTCGTTTTTTTTTGGTAAAAATTATATTATCATAAAATGTGTACATGCATAAATAAAAATCTTTGTTACATTTTCCCTGTACAATGCACATACTTATCCACAATACATTTTTATTTCAAGAAAACCTTTCTATTCCGTGGGTCGTGGTAGCCTGGGTACTTTTAACTTCGTAGTTAAAAGAATTTAAATCGAAAATCCCTTGTAAATTGGTTTTCTAAAAACTTCCATTAACTAACCTAGTCTACCTACTAATCTACATACTTGCAGTCCTACTACTATTATAAAATATGTGAAAGTTTGTGAGGAAAGATGGATGGGTGGTTGTTTGTTACTCTTTTATGCAAAAACTACTGATCAGATATTGATAAAATTTTGTTTGGTAGTAGTTTAAGCTCTGGATTAACACATAGGCTACTTTTATCTCTAAAACTATAGTGTTCCCGAGGGAAACTTTATTTGCGCGGGCAGAGCCGCAGGCAATAGCTAGTAGACTATACATATAAATGTTCTGAACCTGAAAATTCAGAATAGAACCATTTCAACCTTTTAACATACTTAGTAGCAGCTTACATGTAAAGTGCACATTAAGTTGTATTTCTTTTTAGTACGTTTTAAAATTAAGGTTAGGTAAAAAAGGCGTGGCGAAGGGTCGGAAGGCTTATCGGCTTCCCTTTCAAATTACCTCATGAAGACCTCCAGCCAAAACTAGTATTTTTTGCTGCTACGTCTTCTCACGCCGGGCCGATGAAAGGGCCCTGGGGCGGGAAATCATGATCAGGGCTTTGCCCCTCTAAAATGTCGTTTTTAGGGAAGATCCCCGCGGCACAATACGGGGGAAACCCTGGGCGAGCGACGACGGAAAAATCGCCATATCAGGCGCGATCAGATCTAGTATATGGTAACAATAATATCTTATTCAAATCAGGTCGGACAAGCGATAGTGCGATGTAGACCGACTCAAGCGACATCTGTGCGCTGCACGTTGCAATTTTGACACGAATATTGGAATCACAGATCTCTTTATAAGCTGATATATTCGGAGTTATGGTGGGAGATCATAGGAACCTTATCTCGTTAGAAATAAAATTGAAATTCAAACTTATATGCGGAGTTAGATCATAGGATCCTTATTTTAACAATAAAGTTGAAATTCAAACTTGTTTTTAATAGCCGGCTGGCCAACTAAAGAACAATATTATTAATATGATTTGTCCGATGACAGTTCGAAGTAATTAATTTTCTATGACATTAACCCGCACTTTTGCAGCTTTCACCATTGAGGAGCCGTTATTAGTTAATATCACGTGCATCATGAGACGAATGAATTTTGAAAAGTAGCTCGGCGGTACCTCCGTCGCGCGTCCATGGGTGTAAAATCATGTTATTACTTTGATAATAATTATTTTTGAACTATTATTTTTGAAATTATATTGAGCAGTGAGAAGTGATAAATATAATTCGTCTTAAAGTTTAAAGTAATACGTGTTTATGTACTTATATGTTAATATTGAATGTGAGACGAGACTACTGGACACTTCTGTTGTTTATTTTTGGTGATAAATCGTTAGGAAAAATTAACTTTTAGGGTAAGCGGAAAGTTGGATACGTACCTACTATTAATTGTAATTTGTAGTTATCATATTAATAGACGATCATAATATTATATATTACTATTGAATAGGTGGTAGTATCGTGGAAATATTTTAATATTATGATTATCTTACAATAGTTAATGAATACACAGAAAAATTTATTACTATTGAGTACCTATTTTGTATTTTAAAATATACCTAATTGTAGGTTCGTAACCTAAGTATTTACAACTTTTCTCGGACACGACACAACTCTATACGCTTGTAACGACCTTGACCATCATACATAAAATGGTGCTAAATTTATTGTAAAAAATTTGCACAACTCACGTCTAGCGAACGTAAAACGTCTCTGAAGTAAAACCACCCTTCGCCTCTGTAAGGGTTACCTATTACTACTTTATTTAACAAAAAAGTATGTTGGTTCAGAAACAGAGAGAACGGACTGTCTTCTGTCGTATAAATAAAACCGGAGAGTCCATCAGACAAGTTATAAGATTAGGGATATTCTCGAAACATCTGGCCAATTAACTATAAATTATCCTCCCTTTGTCCTCAAGATTAACGTGTGAAAATAGATATTAAAAGTTCCCTCATTACGCCAACTTCGCCGAGACTCGCTTATTAATTTATATTGTTTACAATTTATTACGGTAAAAAATTATATTTCGTTTGTCTTCACGTGTTATTAACTTTTGCAATCAAAGTTATAGTGAAAAACTTTGCAATATAACAAAGTACAGAGATAAGATGTTTGCTAGGTATTTATAATATAGGTATTTACATAATATTATTAATAATTGAATTTATTTGAATAATTTTTACAAAATGATACATTACTTATAATATTGACATATTATAATATTATGATACCAATTATTATACTATAGTACATAATATGTATATTTAGCTCATTAATTTAAACCACAGGCAAGCCAAATTTAATACGGTTATCGTATTAAAATTGGCTTGCCTGGTATAAACTGGATATAAATGGATTCAAAGAAGGGAATACTTTATTGTTATTATTAACAATAAAGTATTCCCTTCTTTGCATGTTAATAAAAATATGTTCCTGATTTTTCGCAGTCTTAATTTGACTTGGCACAAAATAATTTGTCCTAATATTAGTTAAATACAAAATAAATTTGGCATAACTGCTAAGGCATAACTTTTTCAAGCGTAATTACTATTTACAGCATAACAGTTGTTAAGCATATTCATAATAAGACATACTTTTGTTTACGCATTATGATTTTTATCTAGTGAAATTATTTGCCAAGAAACAATTATGCCGAAGGTATTATGACAAATTAGACAAAAATGAAAAGCGACTTCCAAAGTAAAAATGCATAAAAAAGTATGAAATAAAACTTATTTTTTAAATAATTCCCCATTTAAATTTGTCTAAGATTTTAACTATTTCTCTACTCAATCGTCTTAATTTTGAAGTCGATACCAGCCCGAACAACATCCTGATAAAACAATATTTTATAGAATTCACGTTCAAGTTGGCTGGTACCGACTTCAAAATTAATATGAAGATTGAGTAGAGAAGTAGTTAAAATTTTAGATGAATTTAAAAGGGGAATTATTTAGAACATAAGTTTTATTTCTGAATACTTTTTGTGCATTTCTACTTTGAAAGTCGGTTTTAATTTTTTGTTTAAAAATAATAAATTTTCTCTTTTTAGTTATATTATTATATTATTATTAACACTTTTCAAGGAAGATATAAATACAAACAAGCCTCCGCTATTCTCACTCTCTCGTCAAAACAAACTCAAGCGTTATTTTACGGCAGTTTTCTGAGAGGCCGTGGTATTTCCCCAAATAAGCATTACCGATCTGTGGACCTACTAAACAATCACCAGTGATGATATTGGTCAGATACTAAAACTAAATAATTACTAATATCTATTGTACTAGTCGACGGAAAAAATGTATCAGTAAGCATTAAATAAATATATTATAGAGAGATAATATATGATATCACGAATATAATTTTAGCAATAGCACAAAGACATTGATATCGGTGCACAAAACTCTGATGCGTAGTGGACCTATGTCATCATAAAAATTTCTTGGTCTTAATTGTGAAGATGAACCACCATCTTGATGATGATGATTATGATGATTACTGTAAGTGGTATGATGGCGTATGTTTGCAGTTTTTTAAACAACGCCGGAATCCCCAAACATGTATCTATAAGGACTCAGGAGTTCTGTTCAATACTTTTGGATTCCGGGTATACCTTGGTATAAAAACTTACTTTTTGGTAGCATATGCTTGGAATACTTCAGAAAAAGTCGAGATCACTATATGTGTCCAAATAAATTTCGAAGAGTTCCCTCGATTTATCATGGATCCCTCGTCAGGTTTCCACTTTGGTGAGTAAGGTACAAATTTCGAATTATAGCCTAGACAACAACAAAACAATTTTGCAAATATTATGTTCACATACTGCAAAGTAATGACTAATGTTCAAAGATATCCGTGTCGGTGTAAAATACTATGAGAAGTACCTTTTATATCATCTTATTGTTATGATGTATGATGTGATGATGGTGTTGATGATGATGATTACCATAATTGACGTACATAAGCAGTAAATCATGAAATATCCGTAATTGACTTTCCTTTTTTTTGGAAGTCAGTTAAAAATATGCCTAGCCTGTTATGCCAAATTAAATTAAGACAAAAAAATATTTGCGAAATAAAGGCATATGTACCCAAAAATTTAGTTACCTGTTTTGCCAAAACCAATCAAAATATGGTTTGTAAAGAAAGATAATTGATATGCTACAGAAATAGCCCGCACGTGGGTGTTTGATTAACAACAAAACATACAGGGCTTTGGGTTTTGGCCTTATACAATTAAAACTTATTCATTTACTGCTGGATAGTTAGTAGTTTTATTCAATTATCGTTAATTAATGCACATATCATTAAGTCCTCACATTTAATGATAATTTTGGGTAGATTCACTAATAAAAACTCTTTACTGAATATTTTTATTTAACGAAAATACTTTTCCGGGGTATTAAAGTAGTTTTGAATAAATTTTTTTGCTATCTAAGTACTTAGTTCATCATGATTCGGAAATAGCTGCCCCGACTCCCAAGTCCCGACAGCACAGAGTAAAAAATATATAATTTACTGAACCAACAGACTTCATTCTGTAAAAAGTTGTTGGTTTTAATTATTTTAGAGAATTCTTTAAAAAATGCTGTAAGACCTGTCAATATTATATATACTTATACCTACAAGTTTGCACGTGGTATGATTAAAACACAGATGTAGAGTGAAACTTTAAGCAAATCGAAGTTTTGGATAAACGAAAAAAAAAATACTTTAAAAACATACTAAATACCTATCAAGAGTTTTTGTAGGACATCGATAGATAAAATATTTTTTTACTCCTGAATCCCACTTTTAACTTACTCTACATACGACTCTACAGCTGTGTTTTAATCATATCAAGGCTTACAAACAAATAAATAAACTTATTATTCAGATTCATAGCCATAAAAAAAAAAAAAAACTTGGAATTAAATTGACCAATCACCAAAGTAAAATATCGTAATATTTATAATGATGAAATAGATGTTATAACATAGCAGATTATCAATGCAATTAAAGTGCAATATCTTAATAAATGTACAACAACTAACCTCGATGATGCCGGATTCTGTGATTAGTGACCGGCCGGCAACATGGTTGTTCCTGGAAGGCTGTCCAGGTATCCGCGAGCACGGAGGCCAGCACAGCACAAAGGAGTCCCAAAATCCTTTGGCCATTCCCGTTAGCCATTATGTCCTAACTACCTGAGCACTTTCACTAACACAAACTCGACTGCACTGCGACTGTACATGTAGCGCAACAATTGTATGATTCAGTCAACAAACAATTCCGGTAATCACCAGCAATGTTTACATCGCGCTCCGAAATCTAGTCCCGGTCAGAGCATGATTCCGTTCGAGTTGAATAAACTTTGAGCAATTAATCAGCTTATTGTCGTTGATAGTATCTCATATCTTCCTACTTATTATCTACGAGGGTTCGGGTCCGCGTGATTTATTCGAGAGGGTTTCGCGGCGATCTCCGGCGGAGTAGAGCGGGCGTCGACACGTGCTGCGCCGGCATCGCAGCGACGAGAACTGAACTCCGAGCAACGAGTGACGACTCCCAACCGAGACGAGTGCAGCGGAGCCGGCACGCTATAACGGCACCCGAGCCTCGCTTTTGCCCCTTGACGCCGTATCCTTTGCGGCAGACAAGGAGAGCACGCGACAGAGTTGTCTACCAAAACATCGCGGCATACCTAAGATCGCTCGCTCGCTCTATCTAGGGAAAGTTGGGAGTTAAAAACTTTTTATAATTTAGCCGATCTTGGAATTTGTGTAGGGAAGACTCTAGTGACCCTCGCTATCGTTCCTAACATATTGTAATGAAGGGGATGCTCTCTATAAAATGTAGTAAATTTACCTAATTTATGTTTTCGTTAGGATACGCATGGAAAAGTTTTATGTCTGTAAGCACGCAAAAGGAAGTAAGCAGTTTATTTATTCTTTATGTAGGTAGCTACCTACGTTTATTAATATCTAGTAGTAAGCATGTATGAGTCACATTAGAAATGTGTTCGTCATAATTTTTTCTGGGATTCAGAAACAACGCAATGCCACGTCACAGTAGAAATAGAATAATGGAGTTATCCGTTAGTTTAGGCATTATTTAGTATTTAGGTAGTATTCCACCAAAACTTTTGTAAATAGTAATTTTTGCCTTTAGACACATTATTTTTGACTCAGATAATCGTATATTATAATTAGGACGCTTAAATACCTATACATTAAAAATTAAATATGTAGAGTATTGTAGAGCCGTCTTCAGACTACCTATTAGTATTTCTTGTTTAATTCAAAATGGCCAGAAGCCGTTGATAAAATATTAAAAAAAGGAAATAAAAATATATAACTAACATTATCCTTCTCTAAAATGTTTCCCCTTTTATTGATCTCAATTAACCTCAGGGAAAGCGGTGCAAAGTAAAAAATTATGACCACGGCTTTAACTAAATGGAGCCATCAAAAATGGCGGATTTTTTTGACCAATATGTTATGTATCTACAAATCTTTACGAGTTGTAATTTACATGCAGAGTAGGACATTTATTGAAGATATGTGTGTATGTTTATTTCTGTTATTTTCTTTTAAAAGTAAGTAATGGTACTTGAAGGCTCAGCTTGAAGGGATATAATTCCTAATACAGATTTTCTTATATCCGAGAAAAAAGGGGAAATTTAGTTACTTACTTATAACTTTGTATTTACATCTCTATTGCTAACACAAAAAGTATAATAAATGTAATAATACAATTATAAAATATAATATTAGTACAGTAGGGTTTAAAAATAGAACGTTTGGTAAAATCAGTAACAGACACTTAAGGCACATGATTTATTGCTTATGTAAAGATGTTTATTGTTTAGGCAGAAAAATATCATATAACTCGGTAATAATATCAATTCAATCAAGTGAAATCACATGTGTGAGGCCAACGACCTAGACACATCGCCGTATAGTCATTCTGAATACCAGATTTTATTTCTATTTTTTCTGCCTAAACTTGCCCCATTGCCATGGGGATATGCCCCAAAGTTTCTGTAATCGATTTTGCAAAACTCAACACATTCACATACCTAATTTAGTGGGGCTGACGGTGACCTCGCCACAAATTATATTCATACTCCTAATTTAGTGGGGTAACGGTGACCTCGCCACACATTATGTTCACCTAATTTAGTGCGGCTGACGGTGACCTCGCCACACATTATATTCACCTAATTTAGTGGGGCTGACGGTGACCACGCCACACATTATATTCACCTAATTTAGTGGGGCTGACGGTGACCACGCCACACATTATATTCACCTAATTTAGTGGGGCTGACGGTGACCTTGCCACACATTATATTCACATAATTTAGTGGGGCTGACGGTGACCTTGCCACACATTATATTCACCTAATTTAGCGGGGCTGACGGTGACCAGGCCACACATAATATTCACCTAATTTAGTGGGGCTGACGGTGACCACGCCACACATTATATTCACCTAATTTAGTGGGGCTGACGGTGACCTTGCCACACATTATATTCACCTAATTTAGTGGGGCTGACGGTGACCTTGCCACACATTATATTCACCTAATTTAGCGGGGCTGACGGTGACCAGGCCACACATTATATTTATCTAATTTAGTGGAGCTGACGGTGACCTCGCCACACATTATATTCACATACCTAATATAGTGGGGCTGACGGTGACCTCGCCACACATTATATTCACCTAATTTAGTGGGGCTGACGGTGACCTCGCCACACAATATATTCACCTAATTTAGTGGGGCTGACGGTGACCACGCCACACATTATATTCACCTAATTTAGTGGGGCTGACGGTGACCTTGCCACACATTATATTCACCTAATTTAGTGGGGCTGACGGTGACCTTGCCACACATTATATTCACCTAATTTAGCGGTGCTGACGGTGACCAGGCCACACATTATATTCATCTAATTTAGTGGAGCTGACGGTGACCTCGCCACACATTATATTCACATACCTAATATAGTGGGGCTGACGGTGACCTCGCCACACATTATATTCACCTAATTTAGTGGGGCTGACGGTGACCTCGCCACACAATATATTTACCTAATTTAGTGGGGCTGACGGAGACCTCACCACATATTACTAAATAGTTACTACGTAGACATCACAAAGTTAGGTACGAAGTTGTATCACAGGTACATTGGTACCTGTATAGTTATTTAAATATATTTTACTATACAGATATATTATTATTAATAATAATAATAATAATAAGTAGTAATGATTTATATTTTACTCTTATGGCCGTTAGTTAATATTTCCCAAAACTAGCATATAAGCAGCCTGTATGGTTTTTATGGCTAATTTTGACTTTATATAGCGGTCTCCACATCTAAGATTCTCTCCTACGCCCTATAATACACCGCCATAATTCTTCATTACCTACGTAATTCCTAAGTTTGAAGTTGGTGTGAAAACTTCATAATTACCTTTTGGTGACCTCAAAGTTCGTATCACATTTCCGAGAGATCACTGAGGGAGCGGCCCGTTTTCATCATTTCAAGTTTTTCAATAAAAACTTCCACCGGTACGATTTACATACGGTATGGATTCATTTATTTCATGAAAGATTTTTCCTGCAAAATGACCTACAGAAAAAACCTTCAACTTCTCAATTTACATCTCAGAAAGTCTTCTCGAAACTCTCAATGTGAATTAACGAGGGAATTTATGGAATATGGAGTTTACTGACATTATATTTTTAGGATATTGTTCTTTTTACTACAAACACAATTAAACTCACATACGAATTTGAAAAAGTTAGCTTAAAAAAGTAGAGTCAGAGATTTCTTAGCTTTAAAATTTAAAACTTTCATATTTTTGCCTTATTTGGTAAAAACCCAGAAAAACCTTTCTTACAAATGCTTAAAAACCTCATTTACATAATATGTTCTTATTTTTTTGTTTTAGTTTACTTAGTCTTTTAATCTAGAATTCACCTAAAAAGGCCAGTGATTATATTGTCCGATCCAAAAGAATAAACTTAATAAAAAAAATCCTCACATTTACTAATTCGTTTACCAACTGGTAAAATACTAGAAGGACATAACATTTTTACCACCCACGAAACTAAGACGGCGCGCCGCGCCACCTGCAGCGCACCGCAGAGCGAAAGTTCAACGCTACTTACAACTTTCAACATTATTTTACAGATGTTTATTGTAATGGTAATGATGATACCTTGTTGTTTTGACTTTTATTTCGTCCCTTGTATAAATTAAGTTCAACTAACGTTAATTTCAAATGTTCAATCATAATTATTGTATTAGTATTTAGTACCTAGTAAACGCAAGTAGGGTAAGTTTTCTAATACGACATCCGTCTTATATGTATAATTTTCTGACAACAATATAATATTTTGTTTTCAAAACATGTATTATTTAGATACACTTTCAGATTCAACATTATCAAGAATTTATTATAAAATTTAAATGTAAAACATTTAATTTTATATTCAATTCTCGATAATGTAATTCCCGTGAAGCAGTTAAGCATTCACATTCACCGTTGTAAAGGTTTTAATCCCAGCCAAGCAAAATAATTCCAGCATAAAACAAAATAACACGTACGACTAGTCGTAAAGCGTACAATATAAACTCAACGGAGTATAAACTTGTACTTAAGTGTAGCCCTACACCATACTGCCTATTCGTCCAATCGGCTGACACTGCTAGCTTGATTCAATCAGCAATTCATCCATAATCCACATTGACATAAACAGTATATAAACTGATGTGGCGGACCAATTAGCGACACGATCCTGAATCACGCTATCGAAGTTTTCACAGTTCGGCGCTATATATACATCTGAAATGCATACAAGTGGGCTTCGGCCTGACCGGGCATACTGCTTCGCCTGGTCGGAGATCTCCCATTGGGGCTTCCACTATACCCACACTGTCATGCCGACCCACGCCCATATACGGTCAGTTCTAACTGATCCAATCAGTAGCGTCATGCCGATTGGACGATAGCCAGTATTTTGTATGGCTACTATAATACATTCAATTTGGTTTACAGCGGGTTTAAGCTATTGCTCAATTTTGATAGATCTAAAAAAGTTAATTGACTGATAGTTATATGTGTACGTATTGCATATTATATGCTATTATAATAAAAATAAAAGTTAGGAGATCGCATACCTACTTAAGAAAAAAGATTTATAAATTACAAGCTCGTCCCGACAACGACACTCTATCGAGTCTCTACCTAATAGCGCCCTTCACACGTAAAGTTCGGACCGCGGGAAACATTACGCGCCGTTTCCAACCTTTGCTCCGAAACGGACATGTAGATGCTCGGGGCTGACAGTCCGATCTGGCAAGTGGATGCGAGCACATTTTAAAACTTATAACTTTCAAACTACAGTCTATACTCATGCAATAACATTTACTCGCAAAGTTTGGAACGTTCGCCTAAATATCTAAATATATAAGATCCGTCCGTAGTCCAAACCGTGGGAGCATTTTTAAAAGTTATCAGCACGACAATTTTATCCGCAGTTCAAACCACATAGATCTATCCGCGGTTCGCAGTGTCAGGTGCGCTGTCCGAGCTGTACCGTGTGGAGGGCGCTAATATGCCCCGCTTGCTGCTCCACGCCGCGCCGCGCCGCTTAGAAATAAAGAAATAAAGAAGAATTAATTGAGCATCACATAAATTAATTGATGAAAAAATTAATATTTGATACTCTTTTAAATTATTTTAACCATGTTACTTGATCCACAGAAAATTGTAAACGGTCATCAATAGATGTTACAATATAATAATAATAATAATTGGTCTTTATTTTTAATGGTTTATCATCTAATATTGAGTCCTAATAAAAGCACATTGATCTTTATTATTTGGTCCACATAAAAATATGTTTCATCAACCAAAAAATATACTTGGTACTTTTTAAGTGATCCATTCTTCAATGTTTGAGTGATCTATTCCCTCTCCTTTACTCGTATGCTTCAGCACATACTATTATGAGCCGGCTCGCCCGGAGTACTCCAGTTTCGGCAACTATGTGAGTTTAGCGCAGAGACACGCCTCAGCACCCGTGGACCGACTCGATCCGGAAAAACCAGCGTAAACTGACGAATGCGTTATTTCGCCAAGTACGTGAGTCTATCTGAGACATGGTTCGGCAACTATAGGTCGGCTTGACGCTGAGTGGTAACACGGCCTTACAAAAACCTGGCGCAAAATAACTTTCATATAATTTTGCCATGGTTGCCTGCCTATTTTCAGCTCATTGACGGTCATTGGTTCCGAAAAATTGGCAATGTCACAACTCTCCTCTGTTACAACACGCTCCCCTACTACGGAATTTAAAAAATGGGATGGGTTAGGTTAGAACATTTTTATCGCGTCCAAAACGTCTTTAAATATGATAAACAGAAGGTGATAAATCATAACTTACAATAGATCAAATCATATTAAATAATATTCAAATGCGATTATATAATGACCGTTTCTGATTTTATTGAGGCTCAACAAAAAATTACCAATATATATACATATATTTGTGTACCCAATAGATTAAATAAACACCGACCGGGTTTATTTTGAGGCTCAGAAAAGATGATCAATCATTAAAATAGATAGCCATTTAGATTTTTTTGATAACCAATTTTGCAATTAAATAGTTATCAGTTACATACATGCCATAAAGAAAGTACATAAATGACAGGCTAATCCACCCATTAGCCATATGTTTTGCTTGTCATGGCGGCCAGTAGCTTGCTTTGACTCAATAGCTATTGCGAATTTTATAATAACTGTAAATGATTTATTTAATACTAGCTTTTGCCCGCGGCTTCACCCGCGTAAATATACACGGGAACCCACTGTACTTTTTCGGGATAAAAAGTAGCATATTATGTGTTAATCCAGAGCTTAAACTACTACAATACCAAATTTCATCAAAATCCGTTCAGTTGTTTTTGCGTGAAAGGGTAACAACATCCATCCATCCAACCATACATCTATCCATACATACATACATACATATATCCATCCTTCCATCCATCCTAACAAACTTTCACCGCTTTATAATAGTAATAAGAAGAGGTAATTTCGGATTAGTTCGCTTTACATAACTTTACATACGTAATCTAGCAAATATCTTACTTACACACATTTACAAAATATGTAAACAAATAATGTAAAAATATGTAATGTATAATGCGTACAACTACTAATGCTGTAGGTATCTATTATATGTTTTATGGTAATAAAAAAAATTAACATGTAACAAATTCAGAAAACGCGCCACGTGTATTGTGTATTTGTGTGATTTTTAATCGACTTAAAAAGAGTCAGTTTGACCTGTATAATGTTTGTATGTAGGTATGTATGTTTTTCCGCGATTTTCTCAAGAACCACTGATGCTATTTAGACGAGGTTTTCGCCATTGGTTTTCACATATATCAGGGCCTTCCCTGCTGATTCTGATTGCCATACAACATTTCAAGATCAGATGAAGATCTGAGATAAATCGTGGAATAATAAAATCAAATGACGTGCTGTTTTGATCGGCCTTAACTTTTTTAACCGACTTCAAAAACAAAATAGGAGGTTCTCAGTTTGACCTGCATGTTTGTACATACGTATGTATGTAAAATTTTCTAAAAAACTACTGATGCTATTTGGACGGGCATTTCACCATTGAATAGGACATTTATCAGGGAAGGTTATAAAATCTTTTAGAGTGTAAAAAATGGAAAAACTAAATATTATTAAACTAGTGATTACTTAGTCGTAACTCCTAAAATCAGAAATAAAAGAGGTACCTATCACTAAAAAGTATAAAATAAAATTAAAACAAACAAAACAAAAACGATATGTAACGTCTTTCTTTTAACAAAAAAGAAAAAAACCGCCTTCAAAAAACCAACCCACTGAAAAACTCAAAAATAATTCAATTTAAAGTATGCAAAACAATTTTCTTTAATTTAATTCCCTCTTGAGTAATTTAGGGACTAAATTGTACTTCTGCATTGGGAGGTCCTTTTGATATCAAACTGGTGACCTGATGATGGGATCCATAAGGAATCGAGGGAACTTCTCGAAAATTATATGGACACATATGGTGATTTCGACTTTTTCTGAAGAAGTCCAAGCATATGCTACCAAAAAGTATGATTTTACACCAAGGTATATCATTTTCAAATTTATACCGCTATTTACTCATGCATTTGTGTTTCGAAAACCGTAATTCATTTGTTTTTTCCTCTTTTGGTTTTTTCTTTGCGTCACTCTGTGTACAAAATGGAACACTTGAAATATCGTATCATTTTCGAGTACGAGTTCCACCGTGGCGCCAGTGCTGCAGAAACGGCTCGAAGGATTAATGATGTGTATGGCGGCGGTGTCGCAAAAGAAAACACAGTGCGTTTTTGGTTCCAACGTTTTCGTTCTGGAAATTTCGACCTGCAGAACAAGCCCCTTGGACGGCCGGAGACCAAAGTTGATAATAAAGAATTGAAGGCTATTGCCGAAGCGGATCCATCGCAAACCACGTCCGAGTTAGCTGTAGGCTGCGGTGTTAGTGATAAAACTGTTTTAATCCACTTGAAGCAAATTAGGAAGGTGAAAAGGCTTGAAAGGTGGGTACCTCATGAATTAAGTGCAGCAAAACTGAGAAACGCGCGTCGACTGCTGCGTTACATTTTACTCAACCGGCACAATAATGAAGGGATTTTAAATCTAATCATTACCTGTGATGAAAAGTGGATCCTGTACGATAATCGGAAACGCTCATCGCAATGGTTAAACCCTGGCAAACCAGCCAAAGCCTGCCCCAAGCGAAAATTGGCTCAAAAAAAGTTACTTGGAAGCGTTTGGTGGACTAGTGCCGGTGTCGTTCACTATAGCTTTCTTAAATCTGGTCGGACGATTACGGCAGATGTCTATTGCCAGCAACTGCAAATCATCATGGAAAAGCTAGCTGCTAAACAACCGAGGTTGGTCATTCGCTCTAGGTCACTGCTGCTTCAGGAAAACGCTTGACCACACACTCACTGCACAACAGACGGCTACCTACCAAATTAGAGGAGCTTCAATTGGAACAGATTACCATTTTTTTAGAAATTTGGATAACTTATTGCAAGGGAAAAAATTCGACTCCGATGGGGCAGTCCAAAGCGCCTTCAAAGATTTTATTGATTCCTCTCCGAATGGTTTTTTTAGTAAAGGAATCAATGAACTACCTACGAGATGGCAAAAGTGCATAGATAGATAGCAATGGTATATACTTTGATTAAATAAATATATTATGTTTAAAAAAAATCGACTTTATGTTACTCTTTTACAAAACGCCAATTCCATATGTAATGACCTAATATTAATATGTGAAGCGAAAATTTCAAGTACAGTTTTACGAGAATTGTGCGTGATGAGAGTGAAATTTGGCACAATTAAAGTTTATGCGGAGGAAGGCCTGCGAAAAGCTTAAATTTCTTAAAAGAATGCTTAGAAATACATTAAATTAATTAAAATATCAGAAACACACACTGGATTTGGTTCACACATTGTGTATGTGTATTTTATTTTTGTTATTTTATTGAAACTGGGCTGATATTCATTTTAATTAATACATTAATTATAGTTTATAATTAATTATTTTCGTTAGCTCACACTACCTACCTTGCGTTTTATAAAATGTATTACACGTTGACGTCTGTTTATCTGTCATAACTTTTTTTTACTTTTTTCTTAAATAAGAAGGTACCTACATGTTTCAATATGTAAAATAATATTGCTGTCCCTCACATTATCGCGCGCGATAAGTGACATCGTATCGCATAATGTGAAAACGCTCTAATACGTGAAGCAAAAATCAGGTTTTCACGGTTATGTACCTATTTTAGGGGCCATTCTCACGGTGCAGTCTGCGAATCCAGCAGCGTGTCAATAATATTAGGTCATTACATATGAAATTGGCGTTTTGTAAAGGAGGAACATAAAGTCTCGAAAAGAACTCTTCGAAATTTATTTGGATACATATAGTGATTTCGACTTTTTCTGAAGTAGTCCAAGCATATGCTATCAAAAAGTAAGCTTTTGTACCAAGGTATACTCGGGATCCAAAAGTACTGAACAAAACTCCTGAGTCCTTTTAGATACATGTTTCAAGGTTTCCGGCGTTGTTTAAAGAACTGCAAGCATATACCATCATACCACTTACAGTAATCATCATCATCATCACCACCATCTTCACACGAAACACCAACATATTATTATGATGACTACTCATCAGAGTTTTGTGCACCGATATCAATATCTTTAAAATTCTGCTATTGCCAATATAATATTCGTGATCATCATATCATCACTTTAATATATTTAATGCTTACTGCTACATTTTTTCCGCCGAGTACTACAATAGCTAATAATTATTATTATTTAATAATATACTATCTAATCATTATCATCACTGGTGATTGTTTAGTAGGTCCACTAAAATACCACGGCCTCTCAGAAAATTGGTATGAAATAAAGCATGAGTTGAGTTGAGCTTGAGGCTTTTTTGTATCTATAACTTTCTTAAAATGTGTTCATAATAATATTAGGTATAAATATAAGTAAAAAGAGAAAAAAAATATTTTTAAACAAAAAATTCAAACTGACTTCTAAAGTAAAAATGCACAAAAAATAGGTATGTAATAAAACTTATATTCTAAATAATTCCCGTTTTGAATTCGGCTAAAATTTTAACCAATTCTCTACTCAATCTTCATTTTGAAGTCGATAACAGATAAAATAATATTCTATTTTTTAATTAAAAAATAAATTAATTAAAGAGTACATTTACAAAGTTCCAAGCCGAAATGCTCATTTAATATATTTTCCCCATACAAAGTTTAGTACCCCTTTTTACCCTTTAAGGCTGCACTAGTCGGTTTTTTCTCCATACAAACGCTGTTGGTGATTTAATCTAAAGTCAACAACAGTCAAATTTTAGCGTAATACCGATTTTTATTACACTTATCTAGGTCGGTACCTATGTGTTTATATTTCTAAAATTTAAATTAGTTTAGAAGATAATAGTCTCCAAACATTGGATTTCTACCGCCACTTTTACCGTAAATAAAAAACAAACGAAGAATGAAAATAAATAAGCAAGCACATACCGACCGACATAGTTTGATTATTCAGCAATTGAGCTAACTTTACTTCAGACAAAAATACTATATAGTTTTTTCATAAAATACCAACAGCTGAGTGTCGATTTGCGAATATGATGACGCCTTTTCTAAAATACTTTACAAAGCACAATCTTATAAGTATAGATTACTTCTTTATGGGTATATCCTTTTTTCCCCGATGTTAGGTGAAATAACGAGCATTTTCCCCGCGCGCCACACTAAGTTCAAGCCGTTGACTAGCGCACTCTTAAGAGACCGAAGCAAAATTTAATTCGAATTTTAGAAAATCACTAGCTTATGCCTGCAGCCTCGCCCGCGTGAGAGAGTGTTCGTAGCAAAAAACTTCTTTAGCAAATATACCTACTGCAATATAGTAATAGCACAGAGTAAAAATATATACTTATAATAAATTTTCACACGTACCTTTTTAATTTCAATATATCTCCTAGATAAGGATTAGTTAATAACAATATTACGGATACAAATCCGTCTTAGCTTCTGAAAATACCACATAATTGTGACCTATCCTTAAATAAAATAATAAAAGAAAGATTCTCTATCTATCCCATCGCAGACTTTTTTGTAGACACTCTGGTACCGGCTTCAAAAATATGAAGATTGAGTAGAGAAATAGTTAACATTTTAGCCGAATTACAAGAGGAATTATTTGGAAAATAAGTTTTATTTCATACTTTTTTGTGCATTTTTACTTTGGAAGTCGGTTTTCATTTTTTGTTTAAAAATAATAAGTTTTCCCTTTTTAGTAATATTTATTACTATTAACACATTTTAAGAAAGTTATTAATACAAAAAAGCCTCCACAGTCCACTCTTTCGACAAAACAAACTCAAGCGTTTTTTATGCCGGTTTTCTAAGAGGCCGTGGTATTTCCCCAAATAAGCATTACCGATCTGTGAACCAAATAAACAATCACCAGTGATGAGAATGATTATAGACACTATATAATTTCTTTAACTTTTTGGTCATTGCAACTTTGTGTTCTCTCCCGCTTTGCTTGGGGAGGGAACTTGGAACTCTTCCTAATGCAACTCCTCCAACCTTTCTTCTGATTAATTACGTTGCGGGTGCCAAGACAGATTTAGCATGTCCGTCGGGCACCCCTGAGATCATATCAAAGGGTTATTTTTATAGTTGGTTACCGCTGTCGATCCTGGCTCACAGGAGTTGCAGTGGTGGGAATGTGTGGTGGGCCAATGCCCGTTAAAAAAAGACAGTATATTATTCAATAATTATTATATATTGTAGTAGTCGGCGGAAAAAATGTACAGTCAGCATTAAATATAATATTATCGTAATGATGATGATCAGGTATCTACGAAAGTAGGTATTACCTATAATAATTTATAAGTATAGCTTTTAATGTCAGCTAATGTAATACCTGGTACCTACCTACTTAAGAAAATAGTAATTTACCTCTATCGAGCAGTTGAAAGTAGAAACATGTTTCTAAAGAAAATCAATATTGTGTTTCGGACATCGAGGGTAATGAGGATAGTAGGTACTTGGTTAAAAAGACCAGCTAATACACGTCTAACAAAATTATGAAAAGTGAGGAATCTGAATAGATTATATTAATTATTGTATTATTATAATTTCATCTTCCTTTACAAGGTTGTAAAATGCGTCGGAAAGCATATAGCACCAAAAAACCAGTGTTTTTTCCAGATGGCGACGCTAGCGGCCAAGTTACAAACTTATAAGGTGGGAAAGTGATAATTCGAAAAGAACACATGAAACTCTATAAAATGACTAATTTTCGAAACTCCCGCAAAGCTTTCCAGGTGGAACTACCAAATACTGAGCTATGAGCCGATGTCATCTTTAAATATATACGTTTTAATCGAAATTACCTAAACTCAAGTATGACATGCAAGAGTTGTGCTTCGTTAAATAATATTTACATGAGTAATGGCTTCAATTTTACATAAAAGTGCAAAGTGGACTTAGGCCCAGCGAAGTGGTCCAATTTGCATGTTTTATGCAGCGGGAGTGATGCCGTCGTGGACAGTGCATGTGCTCTTTGCAATATTTATGCGCTTTTTCCACAAATCGGACCACGCGGGAATCGGTTGGTTGAAATTGGTCTCTTTTATTCAAATGCTAACATTACGCGTATTGGTTTAAAATTTTAATCTATTCTGATGCACGTAAAATTTGTGCAGTGCAGGTAAAAGAATTTTATCGGTAACTGCATGGACTGTTACTAATATATAATCAGTTTGGGATAAAATATTGTACCGAACCAAAGGTTACACATTGATAATTTTACCAATTACTCATATTAAGGGGTATAAAAAGTAAACATTTAAAAAACAGAAGCAGATTTTAGAAAGAAGCGGAGAAAACTAAATGCTAACACATTCTTTCTTAATCAGAATTTATCTACTCGTTTAAATTTTATAAGTTACGTTAGTAAGGAAGCTACAAGATACAAGATTTATTTATCATCATAACAAAAAAATCATTTTTGTACATTATTTAAAATGTCAGTCACACTCCAACCATTGCAAGTGCTCAACAAACCATACATTGTATACCAACAAGTTTTAGCCAAAACCATCAGTCGAATGCAATTCTGTTAAATTGCATAGCTCGCTTTATTGTAGCAGTTATGTTGGAATAACTACTGCCGGGTCAATATTATTTATATTCCCGTTATATTTCAACTAAAAATATTCTAAACGCTTTTTATCTCTCTTATGGGTTAATACTTAAGTGCTCAATAACAAGGTATACCAACGGCAGACTATTATAGACTGATACTGAGATGCTATTTTCCGTTACAAGCCAAGCTAATTATCAATGAAAGTCACGACGAGAAATATAGATTTCTATCGAATAACCCTAATATCATAATAATTAAATTGGTACCTGTCTTGTTAGAATAGTTCTCCCGATTCGATATCTCGGTCAATTAATTAAATTGCAAAATTTACAAATAACTTTAGTGACCAGACAAAGACGCCTTCATAAATAATGCACGAGGTAGGTACTATCAAATAACACTCAATAAAATAAGGAGCAACTAATTCTAGTCCCTGAGAAATTGAGGTACGACTACTCGAGAGAGATACAGCCATCGAACGACGAATTCTAGAATAACATATCATATCGCGTGTGCAATGTGTTATAATTAATTGAGGTTATGTCAATTCATATAAAGCCTTAACCTGTAATATCAGTAATGCGGATTAGTTGTGTATGCAAAGTTGAAATGTGAAAAAATATAACATATAACTCCTGGAGAACTATCCCAGGTGGGTGCTGGATATTCTATGGAATAATGGATTTAGCTTATAATTAATTAAACTTTCATAAGTCTCTACACGTTTCTAACAAAAGCTAGATTTTAATAAATTAAAGTTACAAGCATGCTCCCTGAAGTTTTATATTAGATCCTAGAAATTAAATTTACCTCGTGCTTCTCAAAAAGCCTATAAAGTCATATCTATTTGGACATAGATATGACTTTTTCTTCAGTTCACACGGATACATCTAATATGTACCTTCTCACGGAGGATTCAATTTAAACACTCTTTCAATTGTGAAGAACAATCGCCTTGTTTTCAATAAGATACATGCGCGCTTTTTGCTCAATTCGATTTCTTTTGTATCGGATTCACGGACAATGGAGCACCGATTGCAACGACCTGATTTAGGTATTTTATTTTCAGCCATTACGCCTTTGTCGAGTCGGTGATTGTATCAACACAATGCACGATTCGTCCTCAGAATTTTAGCAAGTCTATATGTATGACCTAAATCTCTGCTGAAAGAATAATGGTTAGTGGTATTTATTACTCAGATATGGCTATTTTCAAATCTTTAGTATTTCCTTGGTCTAGTGGGAAAACCGATTGATTCGCACTCGAGAGAGTGCAGGTTCGATTCCCAGGTTGTGGCGTGTACCAATGAGACTTTTCAGATCTCGAGATCAGAACCCGCACATGGTTGGAACCAGACGTATTGACCAGTCATTCCTCTGGACTAGGCTGACTGTGTTGTGAGAATGCCGCATGTGCTTGGATAACCATACGACACTTAAAAAAAACTGTCCCGGGCACTACAGTATTTCAAGGTTACTTCGCTCGGAGAATACTATATAAATCATCCAATAATGGATGAAAAAGGCCTAAGTTTTTAGTAATTTCGGATACCTGTGTTGTATGTTTTATCACATTCTCCCTTGTGACATCATTGATGTAAATAATCAAATCCTTGTTCTATCCAAAACCTTTAGTCTTTATAGTAGATCATAAAGCCCTGAGCTAGGCAGATAGCAAAATTGTCATCTTGTGGTTAATTTTGCCAGCCACATCCGTTCTCCAAGCACACCTCCATCTCCGGTTCATTTCCATTACGGCCAGGAGGAATATTTAAATCTACTGGAATATAAGCGACAAGCAAAATTTTAGAGACGTATCATACTTTCAAATTGTACAAAACGTTTATTATCTTTGTGCAGCTCAAAGGACATTTTGCAATTTTACTAGACATTTTAGATCCTGTGTTAGCATTTTGAATTGTGAATAAAATTTTTGAAAAAAATATTTTATAATGTAGAAATTTCATTCTAATTACTAAATTACCTACCTAGGTACGTAAGGTGCCTAAAAAGTTAAAAAATATTTAATTGTTGTTGAGTTAATTCTGTCAATTAAGTAGGTATAGGTGGTTCTCAAAAATCTCATCTGTGATGAAATCACCAAAGAAGTCTTTGGCTCAAATTATTTGCATTGTTACAAAACATTGAATTCAGAATACGAAACAATTCTCCGAAAATGTTTTGGAAATCAAGTTTATTTTGTATTTTATTGCGAAATATCATTATTGAGGATTGTTTGTCTTATGCAGCTAAAGAATTTTAATAATGAGTTCGATAACAAAATTGGAGCACCTGATGTTGCCGTTCATTGAATTCTTTCAAACGTAACAAATTAAACATGTCAGTTGAAACCAGGTAGCTGATTTCAATTACAATGTTTAACCTTTACTCGTAATGGCATAATGATATGAATTTTAATGCCTGTTAGACCAATAATAAACTTTTATCTGTTTCATCCTTTAACGGTAACGGTTCTATTACGACGTTTGTCATAATATTATGCGATTTTTTTCAAAAAATTCTAGCTGGTTTAAATGAGGAAATTGTTTATGCGGGATTTATATATTTTCGCCGCTACAAAGTTTCATCTTTCTAGCATTAACCGTTTGGAAGGTAGGTTACCGTAGGTAAGCCGAAGACGTAAGGATGGATGGACATGACGAAACTATAAGGGTTCCGAGATGTGAACTACGGAACCCTAAAAACATAACTTGTACTCTACCTCAAAGGTGGTGTGGAATGAGTGCACATTCAGGAGAAATATAAACATTACAAGTCTTTGAATTTTTTTTTCTAGAAAACTTTGTTTGAAAATAAAGGTTATAATATTATGATTTTGTAGGCAATTTTGAATCTACAAATTTGATTACCATTATTATTTCGATAAAGGATTTTGTTTAGAACCATAAAAGGAAGGTACACGTAGAAATCCAGCTCTCTCCTAATTTTTCCGAAGTTCGGTATTTTTTGTCTTTATTCCCCTGTATAAGTGATACCCTTTTTATGAACTGAAAGTTTTTGCTTCACGTTTTAACATTATGATCTTATATAATGAAAAATAACCCTTCAAACTTAAAATTATATGAAATATTATTCGACCACAGGGCGAACTCTTGTTCAAATTATAATATAACGAACTATTTCATCATCCTTATTATGATAAGGATGAGAAAATATTGAAAACCAATTACAGGGTTATAAACACTAATACTGGTAACAGTTTACACAAAGAGAATAGGTTTTAGACAATTAGTGACTTATTTCAACATCGGAGCTGTGTAGGTATTTCAGGTATTCAAATTGCTTACTAACGCTCAACTCAGCCCTTCAACCACCTCAATGAGCATGGTCCATTACAAATAGCCTATTTATGTCAAGAGACCTATGAAATTTCGCATATGGTACCTATCTATTGTTAAAGGATACATAATTATTTTATTGGAATAAGTATCATTATTTTCATAAGTATCGAAATCAGATCTACAGTTACTTTGCTCCATAGGTTCCCATAGGTATTAGTCATTTTACTTAATATGTTCAATCTTTGGTATCTGAAATTCTATAAATAACTCCCCACACCGATTTCGGTGACGGTGGCCGGTTTCATTGAAACCAGGCCAGCTACGCAGGAGTAATTTTATAGTGCCCAAGTGTGTGCGCAGTACACACTTGGGCACTCTCTCTTCCTTTATTCTCGTAACCCAGTGGGACGGATAGCCGACATGACTGGCGAGAGATCAGGCGCAGGTCCGACTTTTTACACGCCCATCCGACGCATGGATCATCTTTCTTGTCAGACAATCAGGTGATCAGCCTGCATTGTCGTAGTCAAACTTGAAAACAACATTTTTTGTTGTTCCAATGCGGGAATCGAACCCACGACCTCCGAGTCGAGAGCCAAGCTCTAACCACTAGTCCACGGAGGCTGTTATCTGAAATTACTGAAAGAATGATAATGATTATATTTGTACACATTTAAAAAATTCTCTGCTACCTCCATTCCCAAGTAGAACAAAAGTGCTATATATCAGTCCACAATGGAATCCAAAGGGGCACTAGCTAGCTGAATAAGAGCTGCAGAGCTCATATAACTCTGATTTGGGCACAAATTAAACACCTGTTGACTGAATAACTGTGACATTGTATATGAGCATTATATCAGCAATATTATAGGTAACAGTTGTCCCAAGAGCTGAATATTGGCTGATTATTAGAGTATGTGTTACCTTTTATACAACACAATCCAGATTACTGGAGTTCTTGTTATCTATTTTGCAGCACAAAAGACACGTTCGGGTTGTTTTAAAACTTCTATTGAGATCAACGTTCACAAGTGACAAAATTGTGAACAATTTTTACCCTTGGTCCCTTAGTTTATTTTGATTTATTGTATTGTGTTCACCATTTTGTGCGACTTATGACGTACAGTAATGGTGAATAATATATTATTGGCAAATATTGTTTTCGGATAAAATCTCGCTTATCTACAAATTCTTATGGGAAAGAGAATAATTCAATGTGAAATACTATATGAATACCTATATAACAAAATTTTCACGCGCTCTTAAAGTATAATTGTTTACTTGAAAATTATAGTGTAAAATATGTTGGTCATGAATGGATGGTCATGAAAGGTTTTTTATTATTTTGCATTTGTAATTAATTGTCCTTGTGCTGTTTGCGTAACCAGCACAAACTTTCGATAAAAAAACAAAGATAATTTTTTCATTGAATAAGTTACATAGACTTATAACCTGTAAATGGCGGACAAGCAATGTGATCACAATTACTGTCATGGGCTGTATAAGTATTCACTCGTGGTACATAAATCAGTAATGAGCTGACACATGTAGTTATTGTGTAAAACAAGTCAGCCACAGATTCATGTACAGCTTTATAACGTGTAACTTGTACGCAAATATTGTGACTAATCAGTTAACCGCACTAATGTGGATGCTACATTAATTTTTCGGCATGTTTCGCCAGTTCTTCTTTTATCTTTCCGCATTATGGACAATACGATTTCAAGTATGTATCACAATATCCGGACTATATATGCTAATATATGGCGGACGAATTAACTGGATATTTAATACTTACACAGCGCTGAATAAATAAGTCTTTAAAGTCCCATATAACTGCAATAAAAGGTTATTTGCCCACGCTAGTACATGTTTTCAGCTGTAATGGGAATAATGAGTAACATGTGAGCTAATCTATAGCTGTGTGTTGTAATTAAGCATCATAAGAGTACAGTACACCCACAATGGTCATGTGGGCTATTTAAGCGCTGTTGTACGATTGCGTGTAATAAGCTGATTAACACTAAAATAACTGCTAAACTGTTAAAGTTCAACTTTATGCAGCAAGACGCATTAATCGAAGTCACAGGAGAACTGATTGCATAGTGCTCTAGTAGCTCTCATATATCTGCTATATTAGCTCACATGTTCTTTCTTAAAATGCCAATGCAAATAAAGTGGTCTCGGGGTACGCTTGTGGCCTTCAATTCAGAATATAGTTGAGTTAAAGTCCATGAAAATACTTTATTGCAGCTTACAGTTCTATTTATTGCTAATATCTCTACGCTACCCTTGCAGCTTTACAGTGTCGTATCTGTGACGCGTAATAGCGTTAATAAGCAGGCGAAAGAGTAATTTTCAGCTATTGCAGTTATAGTGTACTGTTATACCTCTTTATAAACGCTAAAGTTACCGATGTAGCCCTATGTATCATCTTATACAGCAGTTTTGTGCTACTTGGGATTAGATCGAATTATAAAAACACACAAATATCGATAAACTGTTTGTTAGGTTCGGGGGCGAGGTTCCAATTATCAGATTTTGTCGTACGGAAATAACCTAAAGAAATTTGCGTAGTGTAAACAACGTAGGCTTAACGAAGCATTGGAAATGGACATGCATGCTTGTTAGTTGAACTATGTACTGTTTAGATTTTCTAACCCAGTGTACTGGCAAAATACTTTATTTAGCACCATGTTCCCGCCCTTGTCCGAGTTTCCAGAACATCGACAACGAATAAACTCATTATGAACTCATCGACGGGTGAGTAACTCTTACGGTCCGCCAGCCACTTTCAAAGTTCGCCTCGACGCTGGCATAAATATAATAAGTACAGCGTAATACCGCATTAGACTACTAATAATAATAAATTAAATATAAACTATGATACTGGTGTATAAAATAGAAAATAAACTTAAATAAACAAAGCATAATAAGCATTCCACTCTACCAGCTCTACCTACAAGAATAGACATACTGACAGATAATATGGACAAAAATGGCAGCTTTCCTTTGTCAAACTGTCATTTTGTATATTCTTCCGTAGAAGGACACCGTTTGTACGGTGGTTAAGCCAAGCGTGCTGGACTTGTAAATCTCACTCTATACTTCTACTCTTTACACACTTTCGCTATTTTATGAGCATTATAAAAGGGCACCTAATTTCAAAGCGGCTTTTTCTACGCGAAGGACCATGCAAAAAATCGTTCCCACCCACTAACAGATTTCAAACCTATCTCTTTACTTATTTCACAATCGTCTAACTCTTTAAAAAATTAACTTAAATATAAATTTTCAACGGGAATCAATTCTCTAAAGTGTTGAGAATTCACCATATTTAATTAAATTTTTTATTCATATGAATATTTACTGCTTTAAAAATGTGTTTTTATGCCACGTACCTACTCACTCGACACTCACGTTGAATAACTTTGTTTTCTACACTTCTGGAGCGTGTAGTTAAAAAACGGTTGGAATATGGAAAAATTATATAGAATCAAAGTTATAGATAATTTTATAGGCTATTATTTCATGTTAGATAATTTTTTGCTACATTGCACTGTTTTTGAGATATTGGCAAAAACCTAAAATTGAGACCTTTATCCTCCCTCCTCGCACAGACTCGCCTCCTAGACGTCAAGACTTTTAGTAAGTTTTTTCCCGAAGCAGTCTGAATAAGTTTCTGAAGAAATCACTTAGGTTCCCGGTCACGCACTCTGCAACTACTTTATTGACTAGTGGAAACTATTTTACGGACATATATAGTGTTCGTGGCAAAAAACTTCTAAAGCAAATACAGTAATAGCACAGAGTAAAAATATATACTTAATAATAAATTTTCACACGTACTTTTTAATTTTAAGATATCTCCTAGATATAATCTCCTAGATAAGGATAATTATACGCATCCGTCGAAATAGCTTCTGAAAATACCACTTTATTTCTGATCATTTTTTTAAACATAGAATGGGTAATGGGGAAACCTATCCTTAAAAGATAGACATATCTATGCTATCGCGGACTTATTTGTAGGCCTATAAAAGAGAAACAATCCCACCATACATTGTTTTGTTATTTATCTCCAACGGGTTAGGTTAGACAGCGTTTTCGATAAAAGTTCCCAGACGGCTTGATTTTTTTCGACACCTTCAACAATTATCGTCATAAATCAAACAATTTCCACAAAACCTTAACAAAATATTATCGACCTAAACCTTCCCAAGGAACCACTCTGTCGGTAAATGTAAACGGCATGAAAATCCTTTCAGTAGTTTTTGAGATTATCGCGAACATACAGACAGACAGATTCGGCGGAGCACTTAAGTATCCTGTGTCCGTCTCCTACCTTCAAAGTTACCTTCCCACCAATTTTCAGCCAAATCGGTTCAGCCGTTCTTGAGTTATAAATAGTGTAACTAACACGACTTTCTTTTATATATACGAGTATAGATATATAGATAGTAGTAGCTAAAAAAATTCTACTAAACTCTGTTCAGTGTTAAATCTTTATTTGTTAAAAATATCAGCTTAAGCATATAATTATTATAGGTATTCGTTACCGCATACAAAATTTATACACAACTGCTTCCCGTCACAATCGAAATTTCCCTGGCGTCAAAATGCGGGATCAGCATGCCGAAACACATACAACGTTCTCCGCTTGTTATTGTCAATTAAGGCTCTGTATAACGCCAGTGACCTTGAGCGTCAAGTCCCATACTAATTTTGTAGGCGACAAGGGCGTATCGCGCCGACCGGAGAGTATTGAAATCGGATAAAAAGTCGCTATAAATATTGGAGACAAAATTTTCAAAATCTAAAACGACGTTTCCCTGAGTATTTTCTTAATTCAAATACTAAAATAATTTTCACACTCGTATGACTTGTAGAAGAAGAGAAAAAAGGTTTTAACTTTTAAAAAAAGGGTGGACTTAGCATATTATTTAATCAAGATTCAAATAAAAATTTCAATTTATAAAAAGACAGTTCTGGGCTAAATATAACGCAGATTAACATATATTTTTTGGGGATTTTTCAATACGACCATGACTGAGAAAAAGGTTTCAAATAACTCCAATTTCAGTTCTATCCAGCGAACAACCCCTTAAACTTGGAGCGAGAGTTAAATGCAAATATAAAGTAAGCTATTTTTACTTATATAACACGTAGTTTCTAGGGACTAAGGTGTATCCGAGGTACAGTCATTGCTTCGGCACGAATGCGCCGGCTCGGCCGTGGGCATACCACTGTTTAACAGAATACCGGATTAAAATAAAGCATATTGTTTTGTTTTTATATCGAGATGTCGTAGACCCAAGGGTATTTACTATTTAAAGACCGGCAAAGCACTTGTAGTTATTAGTATTGCGGGTTTCCAGTGACAACGGACAGCAGTAATCTCTTACCATCAGGCGGTACGTGCATTCGTTCCGAACGTACGTGCGGTATGCCAGTCTTTAATAAAATCATGTAAATTAAAATCAGTAATGGCCGATTTCTTCATGAGAGAGATAAACTAGAGTTTGTTATTCGGCAGATATACTTATTCCAGGGTTAAAATTTCGATGGTTGTCTTCAACAGACCGACGGGTTTAGGGTTAGCTATCCTATGCCCTATGGTCATGTATGTGTGACTGTGAGCTATATACCTACTCTAGGGGTCCTCTAGACCCAAATTTAATGTATGTACTTAAAAAATATTTACTACCTACTTCTCCGTTCTAATAAAAGTTTGTTACTTAGTATTTGTTTACGCTAAATTATCTAGTTTATTTTATTTTTTATTTTTTTTTGTCCGACAAATTTTCATGGGAGATCGAAAAAAAAAAATAGTCGGTTTTATAATATATATATATATATATATATATATATATATATATATATATATATATATATATATATATATATATATATATATATATATATATATATATATATTCACCTCTATTTGTATTAAAACAATCAAAATTTTCACAAGCGGGAAGGAAATATTCATTTTATATTTGACATTCGAAGAATCGTTGTACAAGCATGTACAGTGCCATGTAAACTCTACACTGTAGAGTTTTTACGCACACACTAACATCAGTAAGTTAACTGCCAGGTATAAAGTCAGCCCAATATTTATCCTTACGACAAAAATATTCGGGGGTTATTTCTTAAACTGGTGTAAAGAAACGTAGCTCTAGCTCACGTTAACTAACGGATAACTCTAATCGTAGGATAACTACGAGTGAAGAGTATCGGCCATAAGTAAAGTTCTGGTAAGTTAAGAATCTCCGAGCAACTTATTGTAACCTATTTAAACTAGATGTCGTTGTGAAGTAGCTACATCGCGCTATCGTTTTTAAGAGCATGCGTTGAGACGTGCCGTGTTCGCTGATTTAATAGAATAATAACTATCTGTGTGCCCGCGAAACAATACATTCGCGGATGATTTTTGCACAATCTGCGTCGCTAAGCGAAAGTGCAGATTAATCAATAATCAGCAATATATGTACTTAATTAGAATGAATGGACTTCCGAGTTCAGAACAAAGTAGACGTGCGCAGAATGTGTATCTGAATTGATAAGATATGAACATATTATTATGTATTAATATCTTTTGATCACAATGAACCATATCACTATTTTGGTTCATTCGTTCAGTTACTTTAGTTTATTGCTGCATACGTGGTGGCGATGCATACATTCACTTTATTAAAGTGAATGTATGCATCGCATGTAAGTACATTATAAGTACATTAAAGTCTTTAATGTATTCCTCAAAAAGTTGTGTCTTTTGTAAAATAACGGAAATTAGATGTCGATGAGATAATTTTTACTAATTTAATTTAAGTGGAACAAATGACAAACAGGAATGTTAACGACAATAATGAAAATTTGCTTCCACCCGTCTGGAACGCAGCAACGGCCGTGACGTCACAAGCAGACGCATGGCACTGTTGGCCGTTTTTGCGCTAATTTCGAAACATGTAATTAAATAAAATAGCTGTTTGGTAAAAAAAAACCTAGAGTTATTGTAGAAATATTATGTTTTTGGAAATAATAGACACTTGAGAATATTATAAAACAGTTTTTTTTAATTAGCTATCATGCTTTATTATTAGCTAGCTGACCCGACGAACTTCGTGCCGCCATATTTTTGTAATTTTTTTTTTCTTAAAAACCTTCTCCTGACATTATCGAATTTGGTGCAGTAGTTTGGAAGTTATGCGCGTACAAACATTTCGGTAATTCACTTTTATTTATAAAGATTTAGCACCCAAAACAATTAATCCATATTTATAGTATTTGCCAGTTGCCATTTGCCAGTACAAACTTACACCTTGCATGCTCGTTCATATATCATTAAACTTTAATATTCTCCACGAAGTAAAAGATACAGTTACATAGAGTCAATATCACCAGTGATAAACCTGCTACACCTGCCTACAACGTGCTACGAGTTACAACGGAGCGTTTTTTATGAGCTCTAATATCTAATAAGAGATAGTTACCTTTATAAAGAATAATAAAGACTTTATTAGTTATATCTTGCGCATGTGCTGTCGACAATATATCTTGCTATGCCAAAAATATATTTAACGTCATAGTATTAACTCGAGTATTTTCGTACCTGCCTAGTTTTTCCTAATTACAACAAACACAGTAGATTCGACAATAATAAACAATATTATGTAAACAAAATTAATACTCTTAATCAAACCCTGCCCTAACAAAGTATAAAAATTAATAAAATTCTTCATAGGCCTAGGCCACATGAGTGTCGAGTCAAATGTCAATGTTAAATATAACAACTCGACACTTCGATTTTTAGCTCTATTGTATTAGCGCAGAGTTCTATTTTCAGCGCTCTGAAAATTCACCGGTCCTCCGGATTCCGGATAATAAGTGTAAGAAGTGGGCCTATATGATTCGGAATCCGGTGGGCCCACGAAAATTCAGACCATTGAAAATAAAGCTCTGCGCTACAATAGTTAAAGATCGAAGTGTCGAGCTGTCATATACGACATAGACATTTGACTCGACACTTGTGTGTTAGATTTTCAGCTCTATTGTATCACACTTTATGATGTCCAGAGTTATATTTTCAATGCTCTGAACTTTCTACGGCTTTCCGGATGCCGGATCACATCATAGTCCCATCCTTAGTAATCTTACCTTACAGTCGGGGGTTAAAATTATCAGATGTGTGTAATGCAAAGCCACTCTGCTTATACTTATACACACAAGAAGATAAAAATGTTAAGGCATTATGGCCTTTTATACACGCTAGTATTATTGGCAGGCATTATCATTTACCACAATTATCCTGTCAACGTGCATTATTGAGCACCACTTGCTAAAAGGGCATCCTCATAGAATTTATGGCAGATAAACGATTTAACATTTCACATCGTAAATCGATACGAATTCCGAGTAAAACGACACGTTTTCATAGAATTCTATGTCATCGAATAAGCAGTTTTTGCGTTTTAAGCTTATTTTTCCTTTAGTTTATACAAATGAAGTTTCCAAAACTCTAAATTAAAGGAATAGGTAGGGTAGACAAGAGAAAAACAATTTACCAAAGACAGCTTTTTTAAGGATTTAATAAATATGAAAGATGGTAGTATAGGTAAGCCGTTATTTTTGAAAAACCACGTTCAACAGCCAATTTTAATGATAATTATTATAATCACAAAAGTAAGTAATCTAAGAATTAAGTAGAACAGTAGTTAAATACTTTTAAAAATATAAAGGTATACATAACGTAACAAAGGTACATAAAGGTTGTGTTAAAATATATATAAAGTACAATAGTTCAGTATTTACGTATAGTTAGATGTTTACTTGCGATTCGCTTGCGCTCTGAAAAGTCTCTTAAGTCTTGACTGCCAGTTTCTGTGTTGTGCTGCACTGCACGGTATTATCTCTTCAGACTCGATGGAAAATGTCGGCGGAAAGAATAACCTAAATAAATACATTAATAACGATTCATAAGACTTATACTTTAAAATTTAAACGAGCAAATCTTTTTTATATGTTACGCCTAGAACCCGAAGTGCGGCTACGTCTAGTTTTAGCCGATTAGAACTAGGTGTAACCATTTACTCTTGGTTAAATCTAGTATAAGCCGATTGTTTTCGGATAAAACTAGTTATAGCTGGTATCATACCGGCTAGTAACTAGGTCCAGTCAAACCCTAGTGGCTGATACTAAGGCCCGTATTAATAAACCGTTCTCAAACTCGTTCTCAAGACCTTTCTTGGCTGAGACAGTCTCAAGTAACGATTAGCTACTCAAGACGGTCTTTAATTCATAGTATGATCTCAAGACCGTCTCAATTGATAACGTTATTGAGATCACTTACTCAACTTTTAAGCGTCATCTACACGACAAAGAACGAATAACGTTCCGTTTACACTTCTACAAAGAACGGATTTATTGATTATACATTCCTTCAATATTTCTTTTTTAAAATGTAATATTTAATAATATAAATACCAATAAAAGTTTAGTCTGTATTCTTTATATTGAAATATGATTAAATGGCCATTGCCATTCGAAAAAAGTTCTTCTTCTTCTTATTCTTTAAAGTGGCTCCTTAGTGATTTGCCAATGTGTTGTGTTGACGAAAACACAAGTTGAGTGGGTTTTATGAATAAACAAGGGCACGGTGTACAGGAGGAAGTCGGTTGAATAATCTAAAACCTAAAACACACAAATTTAGGGCCAGTACCAAAGTATGTACATAAAGTTTCAGTAAAAGGAGTATTTACAAAACACAGAAAAGATTTAAGGTTGATAGGGCGAGGAATTGTAGGAGGGAGGGATCATCTAATGAGGATTGTTTTTGGGCAGCGAAAAGTTCTACTGTCAAGAGTCAAATCAAGTCAATTAATATAAATCAAATAGGTAATTCGTTTAATATAAATAAATAAATAAATATATTTAAATAAAATCGAAAATATTTCTACAAATACTCGACACTGGCAGAATGGTGCAAAACCTTTGCAACCGCGATTACCAAAAAAAAGAAGAATAAGTATCAATAATGTATCAATATAGCATCTTTTTTTATAACTTTATTTTGTGTTGAGTATGTAGTGTAAATTCTGAGTTTGTTTAATCATAAATATTTAGATTTTAATTTACATAATTGTAACACACCCAAAAACACCACAAATAATAATGTACTGTATCCCAATTCCCAAGCAAGCCGTTCTCAAGTCAAGGTTTGACTGTACCCACGAAACCGCGTCTCAAGTAATAGTTTGACAGCAATGACAGCGTACTTGAGTAACGAGTCTCGTTTATTAATACGTTCGCACTCACTTGATACGCCGTACCTACAACTGTACCTAAGTACGGTCTATTAATTAAAACAACGTCTTAAGTACTTTCTTGAGAATTGTCTTAGAGATAAGAACGCTTTATCAATACGGGCCTAAGTTTAGCCAATATCGTGCCGGCTACAACTAGATCCAACCAATCCATGGTGGTTATTACTAGGGGTAACCTATAAAGGTTGATTACCTTGGTGGAAGTTGTTCTACTAGGTTTTCTACAAGTGCGTCTGTTTTGTACAACGGCGCGATGCGTCTAAAACCTCGACTCAAGCCGAAGGGCGAACGCGGATGTACGCGGGGCGGCGCGGCGGGCAGTGGCGCTCGACTCGCCTGTTACACGTTTGAACTTGTTTCTATCTAGTTTTATCCAACAGGGATTGGTTAGATCTAGTTGCAGCCCGCACGATATTGGCTAAACTTAGTATCAACCACTAGGGTTTGGTTGAGCCGAGTACTAGCCGGGATGATACCAGCTAGAACTAGTTTTACCCGAAAACAGTCGGCTAATACTAGTACAGATTTAACCAAGAGACTAGGTTACACCTAGTTCTAACCGGCTAAAACTAGACGTAGCCGCACTTTGGGTTTTAGCCGTAAAATATACAGGGTTTGGTAAAATCAATTACGGATATTTTGGGCATATGATCTACTGCTTATGTAAAGACATTTAGGCAGAAAATAATTTGAAAATTTCGAATAAAATATATTATATTATATAAAATTTTATTGCGCTCTCTAAGGCGCTGAGGTCATAAACCTCACAGAAACAGCTGACTTTAAACCGAAAGAAAATTTTTTGCCTAACTAATAACAATTCAGTCAGCTGTGTGAGGGGTCAAAGGCCTCCGTAGCGCCGCAACAAACGTTACATAACTTTAATGAGTATATTATTTTTTAATTATTTTTCTGCCTAAACGTCTTTAATCGTAATTTAATTATAAGCAGTATATCATATGCCCAAAATATCCGTAATTGATTTTACCAAACCTTATATATATTCGGAATCTCGGAAACGGCTGCAAGTATTTCCATGAAAGGATTATGCAAAATATCGTCCCCACCCACCAACATATTTCAAACCTATCTCTTAATAGCTCTTTCCATGCTGATTATTATTTAGTATGGTGATATTCACCTCAGGAGTGGGGTTTTGACAGTAAATGAAATTTAATTTTGTATTGTTTTTTATTAGCGACCCACTCCAGCTTCGCACGGGTGCGATGTACCTATTATACATATAAAGCTTCGTCTTGAATCACTTTATCCATTACTGAAAACTGCATTAAAATCCGTTGCTTAGTTTAAAAGATCTAAGCGAACGGAACTGAGCGACTTCATTTTATACTGTGTCTAACTAGTCTTCTTTTTCTTTTTTTAACATATTTTTACTAAACGTTACGTAAACGTACTTTAATAGAATATCACTGAAAATCTTTACACAGTTTTACTTGTTTTACTAAAACTACGAGCAAAGCTCCAAAGATCTTTGTAAGGTGACGAATTTTCAATGAAAGAATAGATAATACTTACGTTGATTCTCTATCTGGCAATACTATGTCGGAATATAACTTTCTGGAGCCCGCTGACTGACTCTTTTTCATTGAGTACATACTCGCCTTTGATTGGCTGTGAGTAGACCTGCTCAGTAATAAGAAATACAACAATCAGTATCGATAAGTACCAGCAGGCTTAGCATTGCACCCTAGAAACACCGAAGAATCGACAAAATAACAGATTGAAGAAACAATACCATTCGGAGCAAAATAGTTCTCATTGTAAGGTAAGCCAGCAAGGTCGGTCGATGCATCGTCGTTAAGAGAAACATTTATTTATTTTCTGCTCGAGCATGAGCTCACAAAATGGCCTCTTTTGACAGCTGTAGCAAGTAGAAACGTTTTCTTATTTCAATGTCAAATAGTCTTACAATAATGTCAACTACTCCACATCATGGCGGTCCAAGACAAATAGATTCTTTACGTTCAGTCATTTACTTGAAAATTTAATCATTTTTGACAAAAGATTTCCCGGCAGCCATTTTAAAAATATGGCTATTTAGAAATGTTGATTTCTATTGACGACCTTGTTACTATGGATTAAGAACTGTTTTGAAACGAACTGTTTTGGATAGAATATTTCTACTTTAAAATTATTTCTTCGGATCGCCATGCTAAGCCTGCAGTGGCCAAGGCTGGTTCTCCTTCATCCCAGGGTATCCCTAGCCTGTATAAAAGGTAGGGATTTGGATGAGGGTCTTCAAACTGTAAGTGGTAAGTGAAGCCTTATAGGAATGGAGTTATAGGAACCCCACGCCACTGATAAGTACCAAGTATCTACTGATTGACAAAATTATTACTTTTCCTTTCGGAAGAAAAAAAAATATGGACCCTCTAGCCCTCATGTACTGGTGTGTCAATTTTATTATTACCTAGTCTACACAATAATCATTTAAAATTAGATAGTATATCATATCACATATCTGACTTGGCCGATAGCTGAAGTCTACGCACGTTTTTTATTACCCCTCTAAATTAACCCTTGTCAGTCTTCACCAGCACTCACGTAATATCATTTATTTTATATGTGCCTATTAGCATTTATAAACGGTTTTCAGTATATAATATATAATTCACTATATAGCACAGTGGTGAAAAACGTTATACATACCTATTTGCTCAACTTCAAACTTTGTATATTGTATATCAAGTAGGCGTGTAATGTGTATAAGTGTAACATAATATTCACTATAATTACACTAAACAGAAGAACCAATGATCATACATATCATATAGTTTTGTGAAATGTCATGTTACACGCGCTTATTTGCGTATCCTGTTCTGAAGCTATTGTACATTGTCTTGTTAACGGTAATAACTGATACGCACATTGACGACTTCGATTTCCCTGGATCAGTGGCGGTTATCGGTAGAGGCTTTAGCATCGTGTCGAAATGACCCCGAGGCAATCCTATTATACCTAACACAATCGCCATCTCAGCCAACTGCTCCTCAGCCCCGGATATGGCCTCCTTCAAGTATACCAGTCTATGGGATATTCTAGAAAATTATTGGTAAAGTCTTATTAGTAACGAATACGCATTTGCGAAAATTAACGGTAATAACAAAGTTTATTTGAGGACTATTATATATATATATATATATATATACTATTTATAATTCATATAATTCATAACAATAATGTCAATTAGTAACTGTTTTATGTTATAACAAACATCTTTTTTTTAATTTACTGTTATAGGTAGTCAATAATCGTATGACTATCCTTTTGGATATTATTGTTAAACAACAAGCCTTTAAATTTTTTACGCCACTAGGTAAATATTGACTTACTGATTGTACTTAATAGCTCCAAGGCCCATCATACGATAATCAATTTCTCTGTGGCAGAAAACCTCATTCATCAACGGCGACCGCGTATTGAGTTTCTTGTCGTGACGCAAGCACTTTCCTAACAAAACTCCTTTTTCTACTTTTGTCATCTTGGCGATATAATCTGTATGCAGCCTGTGCTCTACCGAGTTAAATACTTCCGTCTTGAATATTCGATTCACTTCCAACTCTAATAAAATGATGGAATCTCCTTGAAGTTCTTATATTCTTATCTTTATTTACATATTTAGCGAAGAAAAAAAAAACTTTCTAAATTATTATTTTTAATAATAACTTGAATTTAGTTGACCTTTTGCACCTTGCCTGGCTTAAAACATTATAATATATCTACACTACAGTATCAATAAAATTCAAAAGAAAAGAACTTCTATACCTAAATATTAGGTTCTTACCTATGAAATTGGCGTTTTGTCGTACTGGCCACTTTGATCACAAATATATCTTCTTTGGTTAGGAATTCCAAGTCAAATTTATACCGCTATTTACTCATGCATTTGTGTTTCGAAAACCGTAATTCATTTGTTTTTTCCTCACATTCACTCTGTTTACAAAATGGAAAACTTGAAATATCGTATTATTTTCGAGTACGAGTTCCACCGTGGCACCAGTGCTGCAGAAACGGCTCGAAGGATTAATGATGAAAAGAAAAGTCGCAAAAGAAAACACAGTGCGTTTTTGTTTCCAACGTTTTCGTTCTGGAAATTTCGACCTGCAGAACAAGCCCCTTGGACGGCCGGAGACCAAAGTTGATAATAAAGAATTGAAGGCTATTGTCGAAGCGGATCCATCGCAAACCACGTCCGAGTTAGCTGTAGGCTGCGGTGTTAGTGATAAAACTGTTTTAATCCACTTGAAGCAAATTAGGAAGGTGAAAAGGCTTGAAAGGTGGGTACCTCATGAATTAAGTGCAGCAAAACTGACAAACGCGCGTCGACTGCTGCGTTACAGTTTACTCAACCGGCACAATAATGAAGGGATTTTAAATCGAATCATTACCTGTGATGAAAAGTGGATCCTGTACGATAATCGGAAACGCTCATCGCAATGGTTAAGCCCTGGCAAACCAGCCAAAGCCTGCCCCAAGCGAAAATTGACTCAAAAAAGTTACTTGTAAGCGTTTGGTGGACTAGTGCCGGTGTCGTTCACTACAGCTTTCTTAAATCTGGTCAGACGATTACGTCAGATGTCTATTGCCAGCAACTGCAAATCATCATGGAAAAGCTAGCTGCTAAACAACCGAGGTTGGTCATTCGCTCTAGGCCACTGCTGCTTCAGGAAAACGCTTGACCACACACTCACTGCACAACAGACGGCTACCTACCAAATTAGAGGAGCTTCAATTGGAACAGATTACCATTTTTTTCGAAATTTGGATAACTTCTTGCAAGGGAAAAAATTCAACTCCGATGGGGCAGTCCAAAGCGCCTTCAAAGATTTTATTGATTCCTATCCGAATGGTTTTTTTAGTAAAGGAATCAATGAACTATCTATGAGATGTCAAAAGTGCATAGATAGAAAAATTTGATTAAATAAATATATTATGTTTTAAAAAATCGACTTTATGTTCCTCCTTTACAAAACGTCAATTTCATATGTAATGACCTAATATAATTAGAAATATTAAAATATTTATCAAAGCAATATTTCTGGCTTCAATAATAAATTTACTCTCATAAAGATAGCTCAATAAGTATTCCACGTTCGTTCTATTCAATTACTCTACCAAGAATGCACAAATAATAAGATTATTTTATCGCGTGACCTCACGAAGTAAAACAAAATATTTATGCATATAAATAAATTGTCTATGGCAAATTGCAAATGGCGACATTCTTTAGCGTCACGGTAATTGCCATACGAATATTTTAAGCCACTCAAGAAATATAGCTGTGGAAAAATAAAGGATCTCTTGAGCAAAAACATTACAGCTACGTCCTACACGACACGATTCTGATTTAACGTAAATTCAGTGCTAAATTGAGTATTTATCATAGCTGAAGTAAAATGGCTGTAAGTACGTTTACATATTACTATCATCACATATTACTAAAAAGTTACTACGTAAATATTTAGTAATCTGTGCTATCATAATGTTTATACTCGTATGGTTACAACCGATTTTTTTTTCGGCATAATTTTTGTAAAAACATTAGTGCAATGAAATACAATCAGCAGAGCTTGGTGAAATTTTTTCCCTTCCAGTCGCCTTAATTGCCTTTTACGACATACCTTCTGAATGTATTTAGAAGGTCTGCCTTAAGGGGCGATTTATTAGGTTAAAAATAGTGACCGTAGATTTCGAGGAAAGTGTAGATAATAATCTATACTTATAGTGTCCGTTAATTGACTGTAATAAACATAAACCATAATTACCTATTTGGTTGAAACACTGCCTTCCGAGAGCTAGCCATACAATCTGGACGCACATTCGGATGAATGTTTCGATGAAGCGCGCATCTTTATCTGACAGGGACCGTCGTTTTTTGTTCGAGCCCATATGGTGAAACTTCTTCGTATCGCACCCACCTGCGAACGTAAGTTTCATCTGTAAATCCATGTTAAAGAAAAAAGCGATAGGCAGAGCAAATTTCGGCGAAGAAGGTGGGTAAGTATTCTAGCAAACTGTAATAGTACCCAAATATATGATTTAAGGCAGTCTTTCGCAAAGTCGCCCAATTGAGGGCGCTGGAGATTGTAAGTTCAGCTACTTTATATTTTAAAATTCACTGAAATTAAAATCCTCCTACTACACAACAGCCATTTATTAGTTTATATTTATATCCTATTTTAAGGTATAAATATAAACTAAAAAAAATACCTTAAAATAGGATATAAATATAAACTAAAAATATATTAAATATTTATTATGTTTAATGCGTTCACAAGGCTATTTATATCTTAAGATATTTAATAATAGGTATCAATGTATTTTAACAGCCTCCGTGGTCCAGTGGTTTAGAGCTTGGCTCTCGACTCGGAGGTCGTAGGTTGGATTCCCGTATTGGAACAACAATAAAATGTTTGTTAGGACAAGTTTAGTTAGGACAATGCAGACTAATCACCTGATTGTCTGACAAGAAAGATGATCCATGCGTCGGATGGGCATGAAAAAGTCGGACCTGCGCCTGATATCTCAAAAGTCGTGTCGGTTATCCGTCCCACTGGGTTATGAGAGTAAAGGAAGAGAGAGTGCTCTTGTGTGCTGCGCACACCCTTGGGCACTATAAAATAACTCCCGCGTAGCTGGCCTGATTTCAATTAAACCGGCCACCGTCACCGAAATCGGTGTGGGGAGCTATTATTATTATTAATAGGTATCAAACACTGAAAAATATTCGTGTATTCAAGTGTCGCAGGTGAGGTCCAGGGGTCCGAAGACACGTATTAAAAATAGGTGTATCTATTGTAGCGGCCAAGCTGAGCACTTCCCGAACGCAGGATTTTTTATGTACCTGATCTAGAGAAAATAAAATTGAAATTCGAAGGTTCCATTATAATTCACGTTTGGCGCGAACAAATATTATACGATTAATTTTTGCAATCCTGTATTATTCCGTCAAATCAAATTGCCAATTGGAACCTGATATTACAAACTTGTTAAAAATTATCAGATTCATCCATCACATTAGATTAATTTTAATAATAATAATATCTATGGACGCTTTAAATCACGTCAATCTGGCCCTGTGCTAAGTATCCGAAGAACTAGTGTTACAGGTACCAGAAAATGGGAAGTATGTTTAATACTTTTATACTATACATATATTTAAGATTTTTATTATTTTATACACATATTTAATACACATCCATGACCCAGGAACACAGAAAAACTTTTTGTTCCTTCGGCGGGATTCGAACCCGTGACCCCCGGCTTGAGCACCAACGCGCTGAACCACTGTGCCACAGAAGTCGTCAGTTTTAAAACAAATATTGATTATTAGTTAATTTAGAAAAGGTAAAAGATACTCTTATTATTGTAAAATTGTATATTATTGCTCAATGTTGATTATAGGTTAATTTTGAATAGGTAAAAGGTACTCTTAATATTGTAAAGTTGTATATTATTGTCCAATGTTCATTATTGGTTAATTTTGAACAGGTAAAAGATACTCTTAATATTGTAAAGTTGCATTATTATTGCTCTCTCTGGTAAAAAAAGTATCGCTTAGAATATAGATTTAATTAAACTCCAGGCGAGACTAATATGTTATTGAGGTTTTAAAGGTGAAAAAAATGGGGGGTGCTACAAAATAACTGATTTCCAAAGTGGACGTTAGGTGAAATAAGTTTGGGAACCTCTGTTTTAAGGCAAAGCAAGATTCTGAAACAAAGATTTGATAAAAAGAATGAAAGCAAAATCTAAGAAGTACCTACTTATTAAGAAGTAGCCAATCAATAAGCAGTTTTGCGAAAAAAATACCCAATTGCAAAAATAGCATCAGACATAATCAGAAACCATAAGTTTTATGCAGATTTATCAGTCATACCAGTACTTAAAAGTTTAAAAATGTCGCCATAAAATAAATCGAAAGATATACACTGGCGGACACATAAACTGCATCATAGTGCAAGAACACATTCAATCAAATTATTTTACGAAATATGCAAACTTTTTACATTTATTGGTATTGGAAAATAAAGGCTGGTTTATAAACACAAAAACAAAATCAAATTTAAATATGGAACTGGCACAAAAGAAAGAAAATATTCTATAGAAGAAATCTTTTCATTTAACTAAAGATTAACTCTTTGTTACGTTAATGTTGTGATTGATGGTTATTTTTTTTTGTTTTGTCACATGTTGAATTATCGTTACTAATTATTTAATTGCTAGTCTGTTTTCATTTTAAACACGTTTTTCTCTCACGAATATGGACGTATCGTCCGAAAAAGCCGCACAAATTGTTGCTCTAGTGCAGCAAGGCCAGCTAGACCAACGAACAATTGCTGCAGATTTAAATGTAAACCAGTCCACGGCTCCCCGAGTTTACAGAAGGTTTATGGAGACAGGTTCATTCAAAAGAAGACGTGGAACCGGCAGAACTCGGGTGATAACGTCTCGTGACGTCAGGTTTATTGTGACAACTTCCTTGCGAAATCGTTTTTTAACGTCTATAAACATTAAAATGAGCTCCACCAGGTACTTGACGTAGCAGTTAGTGCATGAACCATAAGAAGAAGGCTAAAAGAGCATGATATCACACCTTTCAGACCCGCAAATGGACCAAAATTGTCTGCAGCTCACAGGCAAGCTCGACTAAGATTTGCTCATGAACACTTAAATTGGACTGAAGAGCAATGGGCTTCCGTATTATTCACTGATAAGTGTAGGACTTGTTTGTACGGTGCTGATGGTCGTAGACTAGACTAGCGTAGACGAGGAGAGCGATATGCTCAAAATTGCATTGACGAGAGGGTTCCATTTGGAGGCGGGTCTTGTATGGTTTGGGGCGGCATATCGATGGATGCTCGAACTGAACTTGTGTTTATTGACGCAGACACACATGGCCGTGGTAACCGTGGTTTAACATCACATCGCTATATAACGGAGATATTGGACCTCATTTACTTACTCAGGTTGAGATTCGCTCCATGGATTGGCCAGCACGTAGCCCAGACCTCAATCCGATAGAACACGTGTGGGACAACCTAAAAAGAGCTGTATTTACAAGAAATCCGGTCCCAACAACGGTTGCGGAGCTCAGAGTTGAATGGGAGAATGGGACAATACTCCGCAAGATCTTTTAAAAACACTGATCAGGTCGATGCGAAACCGACTTGAATCAGTTATTAGGGCAAGAGGAAGTAAGGTAGCCTTATTAAAAACAAAAAAAGATTTTTCTTGTCTTAGTATTGTAAAATTTTCATATTAAAACCGTTTTTGTTCTTTTCACTATTTCATTCCAAAAAGCTGCAAATGGAGTAATTTGATTCTTTTAGTGAGAAAAGTTGACCTATACACACATGAATGATTTTTTTAACAGACTAAGAACCAGTCTTTCCAGTCTTTCCAGCATTATCATTGAAATAAATCAAAATAGTTCGCACTTTTACTAATTATATTTCATTGAAAGTTATCTTGCACTATGATGCAGTTTATGTGTCCGCCAGTGTAATATTAAATGTTACGTTACAAACCGACAAGAACAGTGCTGTACTCCTTGGCAACTAAAAGTCGTAAGTCGCTCAAATTCTCCCTGAAGTCACGTTCCAATATATCACACTGGGGCGTTCGTATCTTCGTCTCACATGCGATGATTCGATTTGCCATCTCATCGGAGATCTACGATATAAAAGGTTTAGTACATTGATTACGTAGTAAGTATATAAATTTTTAATAACTTTTTTATTTCTTCCGAAGCAGGTTAAATATGATCATTGAACCTGCTGTAGAGCCCTAATGTTACTACGATCCAACAAGATGTATTGTAATCACCATTGTTACCAATTAAACATTCATCACCTAAACCAACATCTGTATATGTGTCTAAAATAAAGTACTTAATTGACATTCGTGGTTATCATTTAAATTTGAAAAGCATTATATTGATTCGATAAATTATTTAACAATTTGATAAACAATGTTATAATAATTAACTACCTACCTACTACCGACCTATACCTATACCGATTCATGCATGAGTGCTGTAATTTATTACAGTGAGGTGAAAGAAAAATTTTCGTAAGGATGGACAATGGGGTCGATAAAATATAATTTGTTGCCTGCCCATTTCCAGTAAATTCGATCCAAAGTATAGGAATGGGTGTGACATACCTGTAAATAATACTGAACGCATAGTACGAGCGCCCTAATAAATCTCTCTGTGGTCGGCGAATGCAGCATGCTAATCAACATTGGACTTAATATAGTCAACGGGGCGGTGTATAACGCGAGATCTTTAACGTCCTAAAATAGACGATTTAATTAAATTTAGGTGCCGGTGGCGTGGGATTTCCATAACTGCATTTCTATCGGCTGCACTTACCACTTACCTTTTATAGACCCTCATCCAAATCCCTACCTAATACACGCTAGGGCTTCCCTATGAATGAGAACCAGCCTTCACATTGTCAGGTGCCATTTATTTTAGGTTTAACTTTTACCTAGTAAGGCTGGGAGTATATGATCCGGAACCCGGCGGGCCCGAGAAATTCAAAGCACTGAAAATAGAACTCTGCGCTAATACAATAGAGTTGAAAATCATCATATTTGACATTGACATTTGACTCGATCCTTGTATATGTTGTGTGCTCGCCGTCTTGGTTCTTGCGTGTCCTTCTTATGAAAGAGTGGTGATAACAATAATACAGCAACACTAATATTTAATCTTCTTTATTTACGTAGTTTAATATACATATGAGAGAGATGCTTAACATAGTCTACAGTCTACACGTCTACATTATATATAGCCTTTTGGCGAACTAGGCTTCGCATGTGACATCTGTCAATAAGACATTGACATTATATACTTTCTATAACTACTTTAATATGCAACAGTGTGTTCGATTTTCAGATCTATTGTAATAGCGCAGAGTTCTATTTTCAGTGCTCTGAATTTTCCACGGCCTACCGGATTCCGAAATATATAGTGCCAGCCTAAGAGAAAGGCTCTTAATAGGTAAAATCTGACATAAGAATATTCAATGGAAAGGAACACAATATTATAATGACGATCAGGCGGTCTGATGACGCAAAGAGCATGGCGAGTAGGTACCTACCTAATGTATGGCTGTCGCCACCCCATAACCTAACCTACCTACCAGGGTTTTGCCATAGCTTGTTAATTAATTGTTAAAGAGTAGTAATATTGTTTTATTTCTAGAAAACCGTTTATTTACTTACTTGTATTACGTTAGTGTTAATGAAGAAAAAGAAGATTATTTTCTTACCTGTACAGTAATAATATCTGGCTGTCCCGGTTTTATTTTTCTTTGGTAGCGTCTTCGGAAACGAATCTGTAAAGTGAAATTGAAGGGAAACTATATTTCTCAAGTCGCCACCTTATCGATAAATCAGCGAAAAACTTACAAGCGACTAAACTGTTAGACTGATAAACTGATTTCCAAGGTAAAAATAGACAAAAAATTATGGAATAAATCTTATTTTCTAAATAATTCCCATTTTAAATTCGGCTAAAATTTTAACTATTTCTCTACTCAATCTTCTTAATTTTGAAGTCGGTACCAGCCCAAACAATATCCTACAATATTTTATAGAACTCACGTTCAAGTTTGCTGGTACCAACTTCAAAATTAAGAAGATTGCGCAGAGAAATAGTTAAAATTTTATCCGAATTTGAAAGGGAATTTATTTAGAAGATAAGATTTATCTCACACTTTTTTGTGTATTTTTACTTTGAAAGTCGGTTTAATTTTTTGTTTAAAAATAATAGTTTTTCCCTTTTTATTGATATTTGTTAAATTATTATTAATACATTTTAAGAACGTTTAAAATAAACGATCGAATGTATAATTAAATACGCGCCAAGCGTCCATTAGGTATTGTTAATAAGATGATGATGATCATTATGATTACTGTACATGTTACATGCTTGCAGTTCTTTACACAATGCCGAAATTTCCAAACGCGTATCTTTAAAGACTGACGAATTCTGTGCAGTGCTTTTGGATCCAGGGTATTTATTATACCTTGGTACAAAATCTTATTTTTTTGGATTATAAAAGTGGTAACCTGATGATGGGATCCATGAGGAATCGAGGGAATTCCTCGAAATTTATATGGACACATATACTTTTTCTGAAGTAGTCCAAGCATATGCCACCAAAAAGTAAGATGTATACCTACATCAAAAAGAGAATTTTGAAAATCGGTCCACAGACGGCGGAGTAATCGTTGAACATACAAAATATATACAGCTGAACTTATAACCGCCTCCTTTTTTTGGAAGTCGGTTAAAAAACGGTGGATAATATAGTCTCAATAACAAACATCTGTATTACATCCGTCGATCATCTATATTCTTCGTTTGTATTTGTCCCTAGATATTGAAATTATTTTTAACTAGCTGACCCGGCGAACATCGTACCGCCATATTTTTTTGCCGTCAAGAAAAAATATTATAAATAATTGCAATCAGTTTTTTAAATGTTTTTTTTTTTCATACAACCTTCTCCTGACAATAACACATAAAAGAAAGATTTATCCAATTTGGTGCAGTCTCTGGAACGAACTGTCACCAGCAGTATTTCCGGACCTATACGACCTGCAAACCTTCAAGAAGAGATCGTATTCCCTCTTAAAAGGCCGGCAACGCACCTGCAGCTCTTCTGATGTTGCGAGTGTCCATGGGCGACGGTAGTTGCTTACCATCAGGTAACCCGTTTGCTCGCTTGCCCCCTTATTTAATTTAAAAAAAAAAGTCGTTTTGAAGTTATGCGCGTACAAACATTTCAATAGATTGAAAACTTTTTCTCCTGATATAGGTAACCTTTTTTTTTTTTTGATCTCGCAGGGGAAAGGTCATTACGCCCTTCCCGGGTTGGGGAACCCGGGGGTATGTGGGACTCCCGGCGCGACTCGCCGGTTTACCCACTAAACTGAACCTGCGGATTGCCATCAGCCGCTATAAGGGGAGTGTCCCGGATCTGTCTAGCACAGGACACCCCCCGCGACCGGCCGATCTACCTCTATAGGGACCGGACTTCCACCACAATTAAGGGCCGCTCCGACAACCTAAAGCGTCCCCCTCGGCGCCGGGACTAGCTAAGCCGGGGAGGTTCCCATCCTCTCCCGGAGCCCCGTTAGACGGAAGTTTGGAGGTTCGCATATCGACGCCTCCGCACTCCCGTCCTACGCCGGCGGAGCGGAACAGAGGATGTATCGATCTCTCTGTCCCGCTCCGCGGCCTCTTTCTGCGATATGACGGATTCGCAGAAAGAGACCGCCGCCTGCCAGGCCTCATCGCTCTCGAGCATGCAGCGCACCACACTCGAGAGCGAGAGGTCCCGCCCAAGCACTGCCACGAGATCGTGGCGCTGCACGGCCCATCGGTCGCACACCTCTAGGGTGTGCTGGGCCGTGTCCTCCGCAGCGCCACATTCATGGCAGGCTGGCGTTGGCTCCCTCCTGGCGACCTTACACAGGTACGCACCGAAGCATCCATGCCCGGTGAGCACCTGTGTAAGGCGGATGATATAGGTAACCTAACCTAACCTAACCTAACCAAGACCATGTCAGGACATGTCTAAGGAGGTTTCCGTAACTATAACCACGTAAAAGGTTTTTTTCAAATTACTTCAAAAGTAACTGTCTGATTTCGTTCAAAATAATTTTCCTAGAGAATTTTTAGCATGATCTATCAGCATGGAAAATTGCAAGTTTCTAAGTCTTATAGTTTAGTTATATTTTTTCATCCTACCCCACACGATGGGGTAAGATGAAAAAATATTTTTCATCCATACTTCACATGTACGGGAGTAACCCCTAAAATATAAAATTATTATTATTTTTATGATGCTACAACCGAGATCTATACACAATATATAATTATATCAAAGTCCAATCAATCCAATTATATTCATAATTACAGAAGCTAGAAGCCCGGACAGACAGACAGACAGACAGAGCGAAACTATAAGGGTTCCTAATGTATTACGGAACCATAATAAATAATGCAGTAAAGTTCGAGATAGCGAAAACTATGATCTGCCAAAAGGTACCATGTACCATCCATCGCTATAACAGGGGTAGCCCGTATTTTCTAACTACAGAAAGAATCCCAGCCTCACCTGCTCAATTATATCCAAATCATCTCTAAACTCGACTGTCCCCGTTGGCGCCTTTGTTGGTATCTGAATATCTTCAATCTGCTCCGAAGGTAAGTCGCTTTGAAGAAATTTACATTAAAACATTAATGAGAATTAATGATAAGATTGATAAGAAAATAAATGGAGGATTTATATGTAGTGTACATACCAAATACATTTACAATATAGTAGAAAGTACAAGATAGATATAAGTATAATAGAAGTAGGGACGGATGAGACAAGTGTCGCAGCTTTAATGTCTAGATTTGTACTAGAATGGTCTAAAATCATACTACAACATCATAAGTATCTTGAACCAATTCCCTCCGAGAAGCTTGGGAGATAAAGTCCCCCATACAATTACTATGCAAATTAAGTTTTAATTTTTTTTTTTGATTCATATTTATTAGGTACATGTTAGACCATTTATACATAAATAACTATTATTGAATTCTCATGTAGAATCGCCTTTTTTTAGGGTTCCGTAATAAGGAACCCTTATAGTTTGGCTGTCCGTCCGTCTGTCTGTCTGTCTGTCTGTCCGCGCTTCTAGCTTCTGTAATTATGAATATAATTGGATGAACATTATTATAGTTATATATTGTGTATAGATCTCGGTTGTAGCATCATAAAAATAATAATAATTTTATATTTTAGGGGTTACTCCCGTACATGTGAAGTATGGATGAAAAATATTTTTTCATCCTACCCCATCGTGTGGGGTATCGTTGAATAGGTATTTTAAAATAAAGACTTGGTTTCATACGTGATTTTTTACAAAGTCAACCATTTACGAATAATTGGCCTACAAAGTGGTTTATAAATTGGTCCCCCCCCCCTGGCATTTCTAATCTAATAAGGCTTAGAAACTTGCAATTTTCCATGCTGATAGATCATGCTAAAAACTCTTTAGGAAAATTATTTTAAACGAAATCGGACAGTAACTTTTGAAGTAATTTGAAAAAATGCGGCTTTTGAAGGATAGTTGAATCACAGTTCGACACTCGTATCATCATAGTGTCGAATTAATCATTACCATCATTTACCTTACAAAAATTAACTCTTTCGCAGTTTCTTCCCACTCCCAATGACCATCTTCGTATAAACCACCGAATAAACTTTCCTCGTCATCATCGGCCATCAGATTTTTAAAATTTATTATAACAATTTATAATTTCAATAATCACAAATAATTTCTCGCTTATGTCGTTGGAATTGCAATGACAGCTATATTTTTAAGGTTTTCGAAAAGTTTTAGTTTTTTTTATGAATCGTGAGTGCGTTTCCCACTATCCGATCCGATATTCGTATATCGGTAATCGGACTGATAATGAAAAAACAGGTTGTTACTATGCAGTAGGTTATTTTTATATATTGAAACATATTATACCTGCCTACTTACCTGCCTACTTACCTGCCTTTCTCATGTCTTGTATCGGACGCCGATACTGTGACAGACAATTGTTTCATACATGGTGAAACGCCCTAACAAACCTTTTTTAGGGTTCCATACCCAAAACGAGACCCTCTTACAGAGACTTCGCTGTCTGTCTTTCTGTCACCAGGCTGTTTCTCATGAACCGTGATAGCTAGACAGTTGAAATTTTTACAGATTATGCATTTTTACTGACGTTATATCAACAAATACTAAAAACGGAATAAAATATTTATTTATGGGGGGCTCCCATTACAACAAACGTATATTTTCCGTTTTGTACGGTACCCTACGTACGCAAGTACGGCTCGGACTTGCGCGGTTTATTACAGACAAATGGACGAACTTTTAGAGCCCTGTAGAGAGACTTTATAGCAACTAAAAGTTATTCAAATTCACCAAAACCGTTTATAAACTTCTCAGATTAGAAAATTTACACGAGATAATTTAAATAATCTCATAAATTGAAATTTTTATCGAGCACGCGCGTAAGTTTTAAAAAATTTACGATGTCACCAGCGAGTTATCCTAACGCTACCACCATTGAATATAAAGTTATGCAAATGCACCAATCTCCGAACCTTAAAGTTACAAAATATAAGTTATTACCGATTCCTTTCCGTCAGAATGCGGAATATTCGCTGAGTTTTCGCCAGTGTTTGGTCCGATTGAGATTTAACATTAAAAGCAAACAAGTATGTCAGGCCCCTCCATTGAATTCGTGAACCTATTCAGACGATTGCACATACAAGGCTACAGGCAGCTTTGATCATGTGCGCTCTACCATGATGTGATCACCGTCATATGCCTACTTGCGGCACAGGGCATACTCCCCATGGCTCCAGCCAACTATATAATACCTACCACACATCAAAGCATATTACATAAAAGATGTAATACCTACCTGTACAAGCCCCTACATAATATTTATCGGAAAACGTTCGATTAGCAGTGATACCAAAATTGTTCTATAATGTTTACAAAAACTATCTACGAAGCTTTCGGTAACATAATTTACTGCATAAATAAATACGTTACATATAACAATTATATTATTATTAGTATACTTGAAAAAATGACAATTCCTTTGTATTACTATTGCAAAATATTTCTTTTTTTTCTGCTCGATTTTATGCATGAGCATGATCAATAAAGCCGTATAGTGAACCTATAGCATGCCTTGATATTACAATGAATATTCATATTATCGATTCTCCCGCTTTATTCATTGTAAACACATGTACGTGTCCTTTCACGTCTGTCTTGTATTACGAAGATCTGTACACCGTAATTGTTATACAAGTGCTTAAATCTTAACGTAACTCGGTATGTACCTAAACAATAACTTTATTCCTACAATTTAAGGGACTAATCACTACCAATTCTAGAACCTCTTGATCGTTCGTTGAATAACAAATACCTGTAATTATTTAGAGTAATAGAGTTTGGTTGTCTTGATTGTCGGTAAAAGAAAAATGTTTGAAAAAGAAACATCACGTTTATTTTACTGTTTATTTTCTCTCTTCTCGTATTTTGACGTTGATGGTGTAAATATAGGAACTTTGCTTAGGGTAAAAGTAAGGAAATAATAGTAGTACGTTAACCAGAAATATAAAACGCCTATAGAACAATACACTGAAGTAAGCATTAAATGTAAGAATGGCAAAGTCTTGTCTAGACCCCACGCCGCATGAAACACATTTTCGTAGAAGAATACTACCATAAGTCCGTAAAGATATAAGGACTCCAGTCTATTGAGCATTGGCAAAGATAGGAATTGACGTTTCTTACCATACTTTGCTTTGTAATGTGTTTCATACAGTTGAGGAATGTTTCCGTAAGCTATGGCTATGTGTGTTAAAAAAATAAGTAATTTAATAGATAGCAAATTCTTATGGAACAGTAGTGGGAAGAGAGAATAATTTCCAACAGTGGAAAGTACTAAAAATGATTTACCATCCTCTTCTCCGAGTACCGATAAGAAGCTGGAACAAAATAAAGGTCTATAAAAATTTATTAAATATTCAAGTGTTAAAAGATTCGCTTTGCCCCCAGCAGAATTCGTCGCGACACAGGATAAGCACGGTAGAGTCAAGAAGGAGTTCAAAAGCGAGACAGACTTGCACCACTGCCAAGGAATGCCTGGCACTTTAACACTTTCTGATACTATCGCACTTGTTATGACGAATTGTGTAGTGGGCTGTGGAGCTGATGAAACCAACAAATTATCAGATGTGTTGTTTCTTGTATTGTAATTGAATTAATAATTAATACTATTATATCTGCTTACCTGAGAGGTATTAATATCAACAATATTGCCTTCTCATGGACATGCCACCCAAACATGAATGAGCATGTGGCACATAATACTAAACATCTGCAACAAAACACATAAGTGTCAACAATCAAACTTTGAATTATTCGTTTTTTAAGTCTTGTAACATTGTAAATTGGTGCTAATATGTACCTACTTGTACTTTGTGCAAAAAAAGAATTATCATTATTATTGTCGCTAAAGAAGTAAAATAATGCTTGTCGATTGGCCCGCACCGGCCGCGAGGCACGCACAACACGCAACGGATTTCTATGCTGATTAATGCCGGCGTTTGGTGCGTGCGGGCCGTACCGATATTGGACGCAGTGTCTTATGAATGAATATTTTATCATACAAACAAACAACAGACCGTTTACTGTCCTACGTACGTTGCGGCCGATGCAGGCCGATCGACGCTCATCTTTACCGCACGTACGTGTAAGCGATCGTTAACGATCAGTCGTTTTAGATCGATCATAACGACGAATCGATGTTGTATGTTCAAAAAGGAAACGTTGTACTATCAGGGAATGTAATTCATAAGCAGGTTGACTGTTGTCATAATTTGTTCATATAAAGTTTTTTAATTTTTTTTATTTAAATATATGGCGTCGGCTTAAAACCATTTGCCAGTGTCAAGTTAAAAAGGCGGGAAATATTTATTTCTTGTCAATTTTCAACACCGTATTCCAAATTCGTCAAGTCTAAAGTCTAGACAAAGTCCAAATAAATAGTCAGTGCAGTCAATGAGTCAAGTCAGTCGATTCAGTAAACTGGTAGAAGCTTTGCTGAAAGTTCCTGGGGAGTTTTTGAGGGAACACAAAATAGCACATTTTTTTGTTTGTTGTACCACTTGCCCACACTTGTGCACGTTAATGAATATTTAATGGTTAATATTCTACCAATATTACACATTAAGAACCGAAATAACACAAATTTATGAAAGAAATACAAAATCCACAATGTCACCCATTGAATTCCCCGGCAAAACTCCCAATGACATGTTAGTTTGATATAATGGCTGTGTTTGGTGGAAAAAAGAGAAAATATTGGTAGAATATTAACCATAAAATATTCTTTAACGTTCACAACTTGCCCACAGCAAGTGGTACAACTTCTAAAAACGTGCTATTTTGTGCCCTCCAAAACTCCCTAGGAACTCCCTAGGAAATTTCAGTAAAGCTTCTACCACTTTACTGAATCGACTGACATGACTCATGGACTGCACTGACTATTTATTTGGACTTTGACTAGACTTTAGACTTGACGATTTAGGAATAGGGTGTTGAAAATTTAAACGAAAGTTCTATTTCCCGCCTTTTTAACTTGAAAGTGGCAAATGGTTATAAGCCATATATTTAAACAAAAAAGCATGTCATTGAGATTAGGCTAGACGACTGCTTTTTTATTGTTTATATTATATTATATTTTATTGTTTGTGACGTTGTGGAATTTGTATAATTTCATAAATTTGTGTTATCTCGGTTCTTAATGTGTAATATTGGTAGAATATTAACCATTAAATATTCGTTAACGTGCACAAGTGTGGGCAAGTGGTACAATTTCAAAAAACGTGCTATTTTGTGTTCCTAACGGTTAACTATAAACAACATTGGTGCTTTTGTCTTATGCGTTGGAAAAGTCACTTATCAGAAAAAGACAGCAACGTTGTTTAAGTTAACCATTGTGTAAATATTTTTATTAGTGAGGGGGTACATGAAATAGTACTTTTAAATATGATTAAGTTCTCAGAAGAAACAGTATTAAAAAATCAATACTTTTATAGGTGTACAACGATTTGTTTACAAAATTTCGTAAGTCTCGTGAAAACGCTCCATACAAAAGTCGTACCTAACTGTGACGTCACTAATATGTAAAAGTGTATGCAATATAAGACCGCAGGAACATATTTGTAAATATCTCCGAAATTTGTGTGTTTAAGTTCATACTTACTATAACAAATGATTTAGTATATGACACATGTTTATATTACTTTAAATAATACCGGTCTCGCTAACACATTAGCATTGACTAAAGAACAAGCAATATGTGAAAAATATTTTAATCGTTGTAAGACTTGTGACAGTAAACCTAAAGGCCAGTGGACAGTGTGCAAATATATTTCTGTTCACTTCAGCGGCCAAGCTTTTGTACAAAAGATATTTATAAGTATTAAATCTATACTAATATAATAAAGAGGTAAAGTTTGTGAGGTTGTAGGGGGATCTACTGAACCGATTTTGAAAATATTATTAAATGAGTGACATGGGCTATATGGATGGATGGATGGATGTTTGTTACTCTTTCATGCAAAAACTACCGAACAGATTTCGATGCAATTTGGTATGGTAGTAGTTTAAGCTCTGGATTAAAACAGGATACTTTTTATCCAGAAAAAGTACAGTTTTCCCGTGGGATACTATATGTACACGGGCGAAGCCGCAGGCAACAGCTAGTATATTATAAATTATAACTCCTAAGTATATAAATTTACTTGATATTACTTTCTGGAAAGGAGAGAAGGAAAAAATTGCAAATTTAAAATTACCTGATAAAATTGATACTCCTATATCTTCTGTCTGCTCCCAAATGCCACAGTTTCACTAAAGCAGGAATCATTGACAAAGCTGTTAGTATAAATGTTACTCTCGGTGTTATTGTAGGTAGAACAGAATGTTCGAATTCTTGGACGAGTCCACCAGTCATAGAAGCAGTACTGTTTGCTACATTGATATTAAATCGTTTACCTAAAAAAATTGCTTATGTTTATAAACAGAATTCATGATGTTTTGGCTTTGCTATTTACGTTTTTGACAAATTACCCCACAAAGTTGAGCAGTGGAAGAGAAGGAAAAGATTAATATGAAATATTAAAAACTTACACACATATTGCAACACTTTATCTGCAAAATTATACAGTGCCCAAAAATTAGGAGCCCAATATGCATGACACAATCCTCTTTTGAATGGAAACAATCTTGTAAATATCTAAAAAACAACATTTAGTTTATAGTAATAGAAATAACATTAATTTGCATACAACACTTCTGTTTTAACAGCATATAAGTTATAAGATTGTCTTTAAAAGTAGGATAAGGCTAATCAATAGAGAAAAAGTATTTGACAAAGTAAATTTATCAGAACAATATAAAACACATACCTGTGGTAACTGATCAATAAATGGGCCAAATGATAAGCAGAATATTGAAACCACAGCGAAACCGAGTTTAAACAGATTTGTTATAGAGAACGAGTACCAAGCAGTATGCGTACCATCATTTGATGAGACTGTGAAACAGTACGCCCTTAGTAAATATACAGCATATGCTGGGGCCACATACAAAAATATGTGTTTAAAGTTCAATAAAATCGCAAACCAAATAGCAGCAGATATGTGATTACCCTGAAACAAATTACTATAGTTTAAACCGTAAAGAACGACATGATTTTATCTTACTCGTTTCTTTGCAATCAAAACTACACAGGTACAACAGATTTTATAATCATTGTTAAATTTTATTTGTTCATATTATTCTTCTGTTTAGTTTGTTTAAATATGATACTTACATTGATTATACTTGCTATTGAATACAATAAAAACCCAAAGAGAAACCCATTGTACTGGAAATGAATATGATCAATCATCAGCAGCCCTGGGTTTGACATAAGCAATAAAAATGCCAACAACTTTCCATTACTAACAAGATTAGAGCACCTGAAAGATAATTGAAAGCATTAAAACATGTACTTTAACTATGCAAGCAACCCACAGGCATAAGCTACTTACTTTGTGAATGAGAAATAAGAAACAAAATATGGGTCTAAAAATCTAATAGCAGTTTAAATTAATACTAGCATAATATAGTTGTTTCCTTTACCTCTTAGCACTTTTAATAAACAAATAATCCAAAACAATAACAGACAATCTTTGAAATAGCACTGTCATTTGACTGCTGTAGTTTAAATTTTCAAGCTCAAGCATGCCAGGATCAAAGAACTTGGCTATGTGAGACAAAACATATTCCAACCATGCAAAAAACGGAGGATAATCAAGAGTCCATTCAGACGTCTCATCAAAATACCAACGATCCATAGAAAGATTGTGCGTAACTGCCAACCAATTTCTATGAACTTCAAAATCAGTTGACCGACTGAAACATTACAACATACATTTTTTACATGTACACAGTTAATAGGCCTATGAACTTATAATTATCTAAAGTAGATAATACTTACTACAATGGAATAAAAAACATTTTCACCGCCGTAACAATTAATATAACTTGAGTCAACATAATGTAATGGTAAGATGTATTTTTATGACATGTGTAAAATATTTACATAAATATGAATAATAAAATTATTTTATTTAGCAGCAGCATATACCCATCTACTTCATTTTATTTCAAAATTAAACAGATTTTAAACGGATATTTTGTCATGTAAATTTTGTACACTGTAAAATTTGTAAACATGAAGAATGACAGTGATATAATGTTATTTTTTTAATTATGGTAGTTTAAGATAAAACGATAGCCAGTATCAAGATAAAAAGGCGGGAAATTTTTCTTCATGTTTTTATCACCGTTTTTCTAAATTATAAAGTCCAAACTCCCAAGTCTAGTCAGAATCCAAAAATATTGCCCATCTCTTTCTCGCTAAACGATTTGTGACGTTACAAGTTGCAACCGCCATACATTTTGTAATGACAAATGTATGTTATACATTTAATCAGTTATGATAACAAAATCAATTGTACTATAAAAGTAGGTAAGTACTAAAAAAATAATAACTACTCCAAAACTTAAAATGCTACAAAAAAAAGAAATCTCCCAGGTCATCCCCACCAGGCAGAGTACCTAGAAGGCTCAAAGAGTTTCCTCGCTGGATTGCGATACTTATTCTCTGGGCCAGGTAGGTGCCGGCTCTGGGGTCTCGGGTGGCCTCAATGAGTTTGTATGTATGTATGTAAATGTAAATGTATGTATGTATGTAAATGTATGTAAATGTATGTCAGGTGCAACTTGTGACGTCACAGGCGATATATTCTGGCTCTTTCATATTGTAAATTTAAATTGTTTGTATCTTCGTTATTTTTTAAGATATACGGAAATGTGCTCTAGATTCTTTATTAGCATGTTATCATAATATCGAATAGGCATATTGCCTAAAAAATTTTATTTTTTTTCTAGTTTTGCAAGAAAGATTGGCAATATTTTTATTTGCTAATAATTTTTAATCGCGTTAATCTAAATACCTATTTCTTTTAGATTTATGTATCTTTAATCAACAATTTTAAAAATTAATTTATAAAAATGTGATATTCCACCGTAGGCAACATCCATATAGACAAAAAAAAATTTTTATGCAACATGCCTATAAGTCGATTCAGTCACTCATCAGTAAAAAGAAAACACAATTTTATTTTAGGTTGAACCACTTACCCACACTTGCATGTTACCACGTACGTTATGGATTGTTAATTAATGGTTAAGTTTACACATTAGGAATCGAAAAATACAAATTTATGTTTTTTGTATTTCCTTCAAAATTTGTGTTAATTCGGTTCTTAATTTGCCAATATATGGTAAAATTATTAACCATTAGATATTCCTTGATGTGCACAAGTGTGGGCAAGTGGTACAACTACAAAAAGCGTGCTAATTTGTGTTCGATCCAAAACTCCATATGAACTTTCAGTATAGCTTCTACCACTTTCATTACCGTCTTTACCTTATGGTAAGGCCGGTAATGAAATGCTCTTATGGGCACACGGGGCCCGTGCCCAGGGCCCCCATCCTGAGGGGCCCCCGAAGAACCAACAATTTCTCTCATGTACTACGAAAAAATTGTGAAATAGGTATTATATGACAAACCTAACATAATATGTGATTTGTCATCTATTTTGCAACGTCAGAAATTGCACTCATTTTACTTTAATTTAAATTACAATATTATCCTATTTTGTAATTTAAATAAAAGTATATTCTTTGAACAAATTTAGCCTGTTAATATAGGAAAAATTTTGCTCACTCGCTTCGCTCTTTCGCGTTTAATTTTCCGAAGTTCATCTTTTATTTCAGTGTTTTAGTTTGAAGTTTAAACAAATCATAACCTGTAAAATGGAAAAAAAGTTGCGCGCTGTTCCGCTCACTCGTGTTTGGTTTACAGAACATATTAAAATATTTAGTACTGACGTTCAACTTCATAGCCGTAGGTAATTTAGAGCAGGTGTTTGAAGCGAGCTAAAACATATACTTATCCTATTGTACCTCAACACGAGACTGCAGGTCTGGCTGGTCAGAAGCGGGGCTAAGTCAATATACAAATTTTTGAAAAGTGAACTGTTTAAAGGATAATGTTAATTAAATAATAATAATATAAATGAAAAAAAAAATTATAATAATTTTAATTTTTTTTTAAATTTTATAATAATTTCATTATATTTTATCTTGCGAACAAAAAATAAGTTTGCGACTGCAAATGAGCATACTGTATAACTGAATTTGAGCGAATTAATATGTTGTCTACTAAATTACTAAACTGGCGAAAGCGACACTCAGGTGACAAAAAATTCAAAAATCGGCAGATAAAAAGTGGCAAAATTTAATCCAAATTGGCAACGAAATTTATAAGTTGGCGACTTCATTTTCAAGTTGGTGACTATTTGTTTTTCTTTGGTATGGGTATCGTTTTCAAGATTTTTAGGGGTGCAGAATAATATGAAAATTAAATCCATTTTGAAATTCCAAAATGGCGTATATTTTTTTCAATAGAATTCTCAAATAATTTGGGTATCCTTTTCCAGGAAATTTTCATTATTTTTTCAGTAGGATTACCTGTTATATATAAAAAATATGGCAATGCTCTACTTTGAGATATGAATGATGTTTATAGCTATAGTAATGTTGGAAAATTCAGTATTTTCAAATTTCTTTTTTTCTCACCATGAAGAAAATATGTGGTTTCAGGGCTACTAAGGGGGATAAAATTTTCATTATTTATTCAGTAGGATGGACCGTTTCCGAGATAAAAGCGATTATAGAAAGAAATATGGCAATGCCTATTTTGAGTAACGAGAGATGTATAAAATATGTGGTTGCGATGTTACTAAGGGGGAAGAAATTTCCATTATTTCTTTCAGTACGATACACCGTTTCCGAGGTAGAAGCGATTATAGAACAAAAACTATGGCAAATATTTGCGATACTAGCGATGTATAAAGCTAAAAAAAAGTTGGAAAATTTAGGATTTTCAAATTTCTTTTTCTCCCATCATGAAGAAAATTTTACGTGGTTGCGGGATTACTAAGGGATAGTAATTTTTGTTTTTTTTTTCAGTAGGACGCACCATTTTTTAGATAGAAGAATTTTATAAAAATTAAAATATATCCGCCATTTTGAAATTTCAAAATAAATTATTTATTTTGTAATTAATATCCCCTAAGCCTAGAAATGGACACCCAGAATCATTTTATTAAGAATAAATGGCCGCTATCTTTGAAATTCAAAATGGATATCATTTTTGTATTCAGCACCCCTAAGACGACATCCGTATCAATTTTACAGAAAAATAAATATTTGCCATTTTGAAATTTCAAAATTAATAAATTTTTGTAATCAGTGACTCCAGAGACCTAGAAAAGGACACCTATAGCTATTTTTTATGTCTATTATCTTGGAAATTCAAAATGGATTACTTTTTTGAGTGACTCCAGAAACCTACAAAAGGACACCCATATTAATTTTTATAAAATGAAGTATGTCCGCCAACTTCGATTTTCAAAATGAATATAATTTTTGTATCCAGCATCCCCAAACACCTGGAAAACGACACCTATATCAATTATACGAAAAATAAATATCCGCCATTTTCAAATTTCAAAATGAATCTACACAATATCTACATCCTCGAAATCGAGAAAAAATAAAAATGGGAATTTTGTACGCTCCTTTACTTTTTTTTATGTGCGCTCGTTTTGCTGCCTATTATGTTTTTTGAATTACCTACATCAGGGAAAATTACGTGCCTATTCTTAAATTAAACGTGTGCTCTCAAATTATCGCCAAGATGGTTATTTATTTGATAAAATAATATATGTTGGCCAGTTTGGAATATTCAGTGAAAAATACTGGTTTTAATTAGTCACCAGATTTGAATTTTTTTGTTCCTTATATTTTTTCGCCAACTTGGTAATAATTTAGTCGCAAGTTTAAATACATGCCATTTTTAATACCCAAAAAACATATTTAAGGCATTTTGAAATTTTGATGTAGTGTTAGATAAATGTTTAAGGAGTTGGGGAAAAAAAGCCAGGTCATTTAGTCGGGGCTTGAACCTAGGCCAGTCCAGTGTAAATTGGAAAAATAACACGATATAAATTTAAAAACATAAACATTAAACTCTAGGATAATAACCTAACCAAGAGCATATCACGACATGTCTAAGAAGGTTTCCTTAACTATCAACGTGCTATTGGTTTTCTTTGAATTACTTCAAAAATTACTGTCCGATTTCGCTCAGAATAATTTTCCTAAAGAGTTTTTAGCATGATCTATCAGCATGGAAACTTACAAACTTCTATCTCCTATAGTTTAGAAATGCCAGGGGCAAAATAAAAACCACTTTGGAGGCCTATTAATCAAAAATGGTTGACAATGTTTAAAAGTCAGGTATGAAACCATGCCTATAATTCATCGCCATTTAATTAAATAAAAAAAAGGTATATTTGTCAGTTGTCAAACTAGGTTGTTTAAAAACATAAGAAGAAGAAGAACATCAGTTGTAGGTACCTATTTAAAAAAATATGAAAATACAACAACGTGAAACATGTGTGAATGTGAAAACTGAAAACATTTTAGGGGTATTGTTTTTCCTTTGGAAAGTCAGTGTTAAAACAAATCTTAACGTATATTGCGTACCTTCCGTTGAAAAAAAATATTGAAATGGATTCAGAAACAAATATAAAGGCCACTTTAGCTGAATGCCTTTCGCAGCAGTTGTGTGAAATAGAGTTACTAAAGTCAATGTATCCTCATAATGACGATATAGTATTTACTGATCGTAAAATTATTGATGACATCACAAATTTTATAAATTCTGAAGCTAAAACAGAATTTGTTCCTAACCATATCGATTTTATATTAAAACTGTCTGTGAATGATAATAAAATAGAAATGTATGTCAATTTGCCAAGTTTTTACCCAAATGAGGATCCTGAAATTTACATAAGATGTAACCAATTAAATCGGCAACAGGAAACTTCTTTGAATGAGAATCTATCAAGATTTATTACAGCGGAAAAACAAGAAGGCGAAGTGTGTATCTATACAGCTATATCATGGGTTCAAGAGCACCTTGGAGAATTTATTTCCATAACATTAGATGAACCTGATGACCCACAACCACAAGATGTGCAAAAAGAAATAAAGTTTTGTAGGTATTGGATTTATTCCCATCACATTTATAACAAAAGAAAGAGAGAGGTAATAATAAATGCTGCTAAGGATTACAAATTGACTGGATTTTGCTTACCGGGTAAACCTGGTATTGTTTATATAGAAGGTGATGAGGATGACTGTAATGAATGGTGGAAAATTATCAAATCAATGACATGGAAAAAAATTGTCATAAGAAAAACTGATATCTTTGAACAATCAGAACGAAAAGAACAGCAAAAGTTTAACTCTTTTCAAGAAATTAGTTTTACTACATGCAAACAAAGTAATCACCCAGATATGGGTGAGTTTTGTAAATATATGGAAAAATTTGGACTTGGGGCTGATATCAATGACTTTTTTGGTTTATGTAACACTAATTCATGAAAGGCAAAGAAAAAGTCTGTGATTAAAAAACATATTCATTATAACCCCATGGACTAAGTACACAACAGTTTTAAACAATGTTACAAATTGTATAAAAGATTTTAAAAGGTTGGTTATCACTCATATTTTAATGTAGTCTATAATAAATAGTCTAAAGATACTTTAAAAGTATTGAGAAGTAGTGACAACTGTCATTATTAGACTTCTGTTACAAACTGTAAATACAAAATGTTATTGCTCAACTATTGTTATTATTATGTAACCAGTGCAACAAAATATTGGTTACAGGTATTATAATTATAATATAGCTTTTATCTATTTTCACTTTTATATTTTTCTATGACTTTTGATGAAGGTATGCTTCAAGCATTTTGTATTTAAGTCAAACAGATGTATAAATTATTATTATTTTATTATGGAGAAATGTCTCTTAATACTTAATTCTAATCTAATCTAAAAATAATCAAATAAATATACTGTTTATTTACTTCCTGGCATATTAATATTTTGCTTGCTTGCATTTCATTTCCCAATAGTTGCTAGTAACTATAAATATTGTATTCAAAGGCTAATCGATATTGCTGTCACATCTAGAAAGTTTTAAGTAGAAACCAAATCGAGTTTCGAATCACCACAAACACAAACAAGTATTTGATTGACATTCTTCTGTATTCCAGATCTTATTATAGTCCCAACCTAGTGTCTGTCAGTCGTTTTTTATCTTAGAGCATCCAACCAATTTTTTCTTTTTACCTACAAGTCCGTTTTAAGGCAGCGGTATTGAATTTGCAGGCTGGACAGTAAGGCTCATTAGTTTTTGAGTCATGGAGACTAGAGAATCCTAAGAGTACATATTGAGAGAAACTTTAATCTTCATGTTTTGGATACACTATTCTCACTAATGGCACTCATGAGTTCTGACACATTTCTATAAAACCAACACCTACTGTGATTATATTAAGTATACTTTCAGGAGTTACTTATACTAGCTTTTTCTCGCGGCTCCGCCCGCGTAAATATAGTATCGGGTATCCCACGGGAATACTGTAATATACGGGCATTTTACGGGATAAAAAGTAGTCTATGTTTTAATCCAGAGCATAAACTACTACCACACCAAATTTATAGAAACCCGTTCAGTAATTTTTGGGTGAAAGAGTAACAAACATCCACCCATACTCACAAACTGACATTTATAATAGTAGTAGGATTATTAGGTGTTCAACACGAATGGGCCTCACAGAAAACCGACGTAAAATAACGCTTGTGTTGCGTTTTGCAGATTGAGGGATGTCCTCAATCTGCAAAACGCAACAAAAAGGCGCACTTGTAATTTCTCTGGTGGTGCGGTCGGAACATTGTCACTTTCACTAATAAATATTTTTATTTTTTATTGACCAGTTTATTTCAATTTTTAAAATGACCGCTATTTTGGTGGCTTACCACTTGTTTGTGTCAGATCATAAAAAATATCAAAACTATGCTTGTAAACGATCAGTAAACGCCACTAATAATAAATTCTGATGAAAAATGAATTCCTTCTTCGCTTTATTTTGTATTGTTCATCGATCTAATATTAGTTAAAGCCACAGAGTACCTACTTTGATATATACTGGATAAAACCATGAGCCAAACCAAAATCATCGTGTAATGTAGGTACAAGGTAGGGTTTGTACGCCCTTGTGTTTTATTTTCAGTAGTAGTACATATCATCTATGGTTTTATATTCCGTGGGTACGCCCATGGTTAATAATCAAGTCATAGGTACGTAGACGGAGATGTAACCATCGAAAGTAGATGAAGAGGTTTTTTTAATTTGATGTAGTCGTATTTTTAATTAGACGAAGTCAACTGACAGTAGCTAATGTCACTTTGTAAAATAATGTTGCCATATTTAAAGTAATAGCGATGCGTTTAGTTCTCGTTCAATCAGATGAATGAACAATGAGTGTGAATAGTTAATCATTTCAAACTATAAAAGAATATTATTTCGTATTTTACAATAAAATTGTATAAAAGTGCTCTGATTTATGTTACTAGTAGTATGTAACTACAATCAGTTCTTTGACGGCTTATTACAAAACGCGGCGCGGCGACTAGTGCCAACACCGATCAATGCCGCGCGCGTTGGTCGCCATTTTATTTGTTATTCGGCTGCTAACCTCTGGTCTGATAGCACGAATGTTTTTTCTGCGCTCACGCTGTTTAGTTATTGTTTTTTTTAATTTTTCGTTACGTTGTGTTTGTGGTAATTGTTGTGTTTATTTGTTGCTATATTGTTTCGTACAAACGATATGGATCCTCAACCAAGCTAGACAAGCTTTGCCCAAGCCCAAGAAAAAAGAGACCACGGATTGCTTTAAGCGTTACCGAAAAACTTATGATACAAAACGTCTACAAACACGTATTTGAGGAGAAAGCTGCTTCACTATTTTTTTTTCGGGAGCCTCAATAGTGAGGCTCCCGAAACAAAAGAATGTGTTTCGAAAACAGCTGACATTTTGGTAATTGGTGTGACCTCAGTTTACAGTGTGTTAAAAGAATACAAAGAAAATGAACAATTTAAGTCTCCCGAGAATCGTGGACCGAAACACAGTTTCAAAGATAAATTAGACGATTTTACTTTTGCCGCTATAAGGCGAAAAGTTTTTTTATGCAAATGAGTCACCCACCATTATAAAGGTAACTTAAACTTTATTCCTTATACTGCATTATATTCTGTGTCCACCATAATGTTCTTTGTAAAACCAAAGTATTAGATTGCGTAGACTTCCTTACCCAAAAACTTATTTTTATTACTTTACAGATTCTTAAGGTTATCAATGAAGACCCAGACTTACCCAATTTTTCTTGCAGTACATTAAGAAATGTTATGAAACATTTAAATTTTAAATATGTCACAAAATCAAGACAAGACATTTTAATTGAGAGGCAGGACATTATTTTATGGCGCCAGCGATACCTTCGAAAAATTAAAGAGTATCGAAAGAAAGGAAGGTATATTTATGACCAAGATGAAACCTGGATCAACGAAGGTAATTACAATTTTCTGTTTTCTTTACATTACTTGTACTTTCAATAATTAATTGATATTTTTCACTATGTTGAAGGTCATGCACCGAAGGCATGGATTGACCAGACAGTGTTATCGTCCCGCCAGGCCGTCCTAGATGGCTTGACCACTGGTTTAAAACAGCCATCAGGAAAGGGCAAACGATTAATTATCGGTCATATAGGCGGGGAAGAAGGATTCGTAGAAGACAGCTTATTAATATTTGAAGTAAATAAATAGAAAGATTATCATCAAGAGATGAATGCCTATTCCTTTGAGAAGTGATTTAGGTGGGTCTTGCCAAAACTAAAAGCAAATTCCGTAGTAGTGAAACTAGAATCCAGGAAACTAGAATCGCTGCCTAAAATGTCTTGGACTAAACCTAGAATACAAGTGGCTAACGAGCAAAAATATTTAATTAGAAGCAACAATGGTTGAAGCTACTCTTATAGACATTGTACGGCAGCACAAACAAGAACATTGCGATAAGTATGTTGTGGACGAGATGGCAGCGCAGCATAGGATAATTATTTTACGTCTGCCCCCATGCCACTGTGAGCTCAATCCCATTGAGTTAGTATGGGCGCAGGCTAAAGGATTTGTTGCAAGAAATAACAAAACCTTTAAAATGACAGAAGTAAAAAAACTTTTTGAAGGACTTCAACATATCACACATGAAAAATGGAGTAGCTGCGTGTCTCATATAATTAAAGAAGAAGACAAAATGTATGGTCTCGACCACATGATCGACAATGTTTCAGATAGATTTATAATTATTATTGTCACCGAAAGCGATAGTGATGATTTTTTATCTGATGATGAATAAAAACAAATTATGTAATAAGCGATGTTTTTTATTTTCATTACCTACCTATAATTGTTATATTTTGTACATCTATAGTTTCATCTACATGATGTATTGAAAATAGGACAGTCTTACAAATTTCCTCGCAATGTTTTCCAATGTATTGAAATATTTGTGTTCAAAACACTCGGTATTCAGTATAGGTAGATACTGTAGGCAAAAAAGGAAAAAACTCGTTGGTTATACAAAGCACGACTAAAATTCGAACCCCGTACCCGATATCGGCAGTTCGGAACACTAACTATTCACTAGACCAGGGATCCCCAAACTATTTTGGACAAGTGACCCCTTTTCCAAAATGAACTGTTATCTCAGACCCCCATGGCCAAATTACATACTTCTAAGATCAACCCCCTTATTCATAATGGTCCGCTAACTTAAAACAGCTGCTACAGAGTGTTATTTTTCATTCTGACTTAGGTCAATAGATGAAGACAGAGTAATTAGCAATGCTTTAAGTTAGCAGACTATTATGAATAAGGGGACCCATCTTTAGTTTTTTCCTATTGATACAAAATATCTAGGTACTAAGGTACCAACTGGAAAACTTTGCACTTGGTTAAGTGAGTAAAGTTGACTTCATTTTCTCATCAAAATTTAACAAAATAAAAAGACATACAATTCAGTAAATATCAAGTTTAATTTATAATGATTATTACAAATTAAGTAGGTACTTAAAGAATCATAAGTAGGTAGGAAATTATATTTAAAAAAGTATTAATTCGCAAAGAGAAAATAAAACATTCAGTGTGATGGATAAACCTGGTGACTATCTACCAATCTAGCTACATCCGGTTCAATATTGGTGAGTTGCAGCCTTAAATCTCCACGTTCGTTGATTTTCAAACGGTTTCTTTGTTTCGTCAAAATGTTTGTTACCACACTGAAGCTTATTTCAACTAGGTATGTGATGGAAAAGCGATAAGGTATTTTTCAGCATTGTTCCACAATGTAGGATACTGTGTTTCAATGTTGCGTTGCAACCAGAACTTCTGATAGCCTTGGTTGAACTTCTGCTTAATCTCTTCGTCTGTGCTGATGGTAATCAACTCTTCTTGCATTATCACATTGGCTTCTTCTATAGCTGTGGTATTGTACGGATTTATTATCATTCATATCATTGAGGAATTTGTAAATTTAAAAGATCCTCAAACCTCTCCGTAAAATCCTTGTGTAATGCGTCCAAGTGAGTGACATATAGTAAAATGTTATTTATTTTTTATACTTGAAGTTATAGTTGAAGTTATTTATACTTGAAGCATTTCTGGTAATTTTGACAAATGCGGAAACTGCGAATAATCTTTTCTGCCTAAATTTTGTTTATAAAGGATTAGTTTACCCACGAAGGTCGATATTATTGATTTTGTTTTAATCAAGTAAAGATCGTCACCCTGCAGCTGCAAATTAACTTTGTCGAACATTCCAAAGATATCAGTCAAGTAATAAATATCTTTTGCCAGTTGTTCAGATTTTCTTTCAAATTCGGATCTTTTTCTTGTAAAAACTCCAATACAGATTCAAAAATGGCTGAAAATCTTTCTAAGCAAGAGCCTCTTGATAACCAGCGAACTTCAGTGTGCAGAAGTAATCGAGTAAAGACTTCATCGTTTTCCTCACATAGCTGAGCAAATAACCGAGAGTTCAAAGAATTGCTTCGAATCTTGTTGATAGCATTTATTACATATTGTAAAGACTTATTTTATTTTTTTTATTTTTATTTAATCAAGGTACAAAAATAATTAATGAACTAAGTCTTTACAAATTAGGTTAGTAAGTTAATACATTGGTGAATTCATTAATCTAAATATTGTACACAGCTTTTGTTAGTAAAAAAAAGAGATTATTGCATTGACAATCAACGTCTTAATTTAGGAAAATATTAACATTGAAAAACTTTAAGGTGCCTTAAGTATAACTAATTAAGGTCTATAATAGTTTATTACAATCAAGCAAAGACTTCTTATAAGCAGAAATTTTTTGATCAAAGATATCGATATTTACATCAGCCTTTAAACAAAATATGTCATTATAGGACTGACACATACGATGTAGCCGATTATTCCGTCCAACGTTATTGCTAAAAGGTATGCAATCTAGGACTCAGCTTTTTTGCTACCAAATGCTGCCTGTGAATCACGCAGTGAATAACCAGTACATCAGGCAGTTGTCGCTTTAAGTGAGCTATAAAACCACGATGACGACCAACCATAGACGGTGCACCATCAGTCGCAACAGAAACAATGTTCTTCCATGGAATAGCTTTGTCAGTAAAAAAATGTTCCACGGTCTGAAAAATCGATTCTCCTCTGGTATTAGTCTCTAAATATGTGGTAAAAAGTAGTTCTTGGCACATATTTTCATGTTTTATATATCGAACATATCCTAAGAACAAAGCTTCATTGCCGGGTAATGTAGACTCGTCCAACTGGAGAGAGAATCTGTTGGTCTGTAAGAACTTGCATAAAATGTTTTCCACATCGCGTCCCATCTCGTCTATGCGTCTCTTAACGGTGTTATTGCTCAAAGGTATTCTCTTTAAAATATCATGTGCGGGCTTGTGCAACACATTGTTAAGGACCTCCGCAATGGCTGGTAAGATAAGCTGCTCTCCAATTGTGTGAGGTTTCCCCGACTTCGCTATTAGTAAAGATATATTATAGGACGCTCGTAAACCATCATCGTCTTTAATAGATGATGACGCAAACCTCGATCTTATGGATGGCCTTTTGTCTAGTTTTTCTTTAAGTGCTTGAAAAAATTACAAGGGCTTACTTTTTTTGACAGCATGTACTCTTGATAAGTGGTCATCCATTTTTGAAGGCTTCATGGCATCGATACTGAATACTTTTTCACATATGAGACACATCGGCAAGTGTTGATTTGATGGAGATGCAATAAATCCGAACATCAAGTAGTCCAAACTGTATAGTCTGCATTTATTTTTCGTGTCCACCATCATAGAACTCACAGTAATCCTGTAAATAAAAAACACTATCTTATTTTTATCACACCCAGGTAACGGATGTTTGTTAGGTATTACTGACTTACTCATTCATAAACTTGGATACCTATATTAGGTAAGCAACTATAGTAGGTAATTAGGTATAGAAAATTTGTATTAGGTAAGTAGGTACCTATCAGCATAAGATCGGAAACCAAAGCAAACTGAACACTTCAAAGTTTAGGTACCTACCTACTTAACAACTTAAGTGTAAGTCATTTTTACAAATACTTTTATACCTACCTATTTAAAATATGTTGTGTTTACCATAGGGTAAAAAAAAATTACAATCAAATACTAAAATAAATTAAACTAGTAAATTTTTACAATTGAAACAACTGAGGCAACTGCAAACTGTTGCAAACAATCTACAGATAGCTTACCTGATCACTGTCACACAGTGGGGCAATGCTGATGCGCTGTGCCGGATAAAAACTGTTTGGTACTTACACTGTAAATTTTTCATAGACTGCACATATTGTATGGTTACGCTATTAACTCGCGTAGGGAGCTCAGCATTTTGTAAATTCTTTTTCAGTCACTTTACTTCACTTAATTTAGCTATGTAATAACTTTGTAATCTCTTGAAATAAATGAGTACTTATATGTATATTATATATACGATATTATATTATATGATACTTATATATACGATAATAACTTATCGTTCAAGCTCTAACGAATTTTGAAACGCAAATGAACTTTCAACCTAAGTGCAAGCTCATTAAATAGTAAAATACACGTTTGGACTTGTTGATCGTTCGTGTTAAATTGCGTAAGCGCCAAATAGAGAGCAAGTCAAAACGCTCCTGAAAGACGTACGCTCGAACTCATTATCTTGCACAAACTTGTCCACACTGACTTGCCGAGTTTTTCATCTTGTACGAACTTGAGACTTTACATTACTACAACATTGCTATTTCCTACAAAAATATTAATTACTCTTAGTACACGTAACACAACATAAACAATACAGTACCTACCTATCTTGAAAGTTTTAAATAAGAACTTGTGTTAATTTAATAGAGGTCAATTTTTAGACCTCGTCGATCCCCAAAATCAGTTTTCGTTTATGTCGACCCCTAGTAAACCGATATCGACCACTTTGGGAATCCCTGCATTAGACAATCGAGGCAATTTAATTAATTCTGGAGTTTTTTCAATCACTTTGTGACAACACTATTTTTATTTCATCAAAAACTGACAACACAGTTAACGTCAGTTGACTTCGTCTAATTAAAAATACGTCTTTAACATTTTCAAACTTCAAAATCAAATTGAAAATTCGCTCATTCCGCATTTATTCTTGTACTAACCATAATTATTATCAAATTATTCTTTGCTTCATTATTTTATATCTAGGAGAATAGAAGCATTCTTTATATTATTACAGTTTCTGTTGAAATAAAACGTAATTACAATAATAACTCATCCTCAGTGTCAACTCTCAACAGCTATCTCTAGTATTTGTTACAAATTTCAGTCTATTTTACAATTAAAATGAATAGTTGTGGTATGAAAATAGTGGAAGAAAAACATATCCCTAACCAGGTCGATATTATAACATGGAGCAACCGCATTGATTTATTAGCGCTTAGTAATTTTAAAGGTAATTTTTTTTATTGTTAATGAAAATGTCCTATGGTTTATAATTCAACTATTTCTATCACCAGGTGAAGTGCAGGTACATCGACTTCATTGGCAAAAAGTATGGACTCTGCCACCCCCAGCAGAAAATGTTCTAGTTCAGTCAATGGCTTGGAGGCCGGATGGAAAAGTATGTTGTCAGATTCGAATTTTACGAAAACACATTTTTTTAAATGGAGCAGTGAACACAATATTATGTTAAAAAATTCAATAAAACCGAATTATGTATTGAAACTAATTGTTATTTTTACAGGCACTTGCTATTGGGTACTGTTCAGGCACAGTGTTAACTGTTGATATTGAAGACAGAGAAATACTTAATAAATTTGACTTTTCCCAAGAGTCATCTGAAGAGTTTGATGAAGTTAATAATCACGGAATACCAAGTATAACATGGGCAGTGAAATCTGGTGCTCTAGAGAGTGCTACTGAATACAACATTTATGTAAGTTCAATGGCAAGATGTCATGACTGTTTATATCATAATGGATTTAAATGTATGAAAAACATGAAATACCCTACTCATATATTTGTAATACTCAATACAATGAATATAATAGAAATGAAGCCAAATAAAATAGTGAATACAATTCAATTATTCAAAATTTTAAGATAATAATACTTATAATACTTATATTAACTAATATAAACTTAAACATATTAAAATTAAAAAATATTTTTTAATTTTAATATGTTTAAGTTGAAATTTTACAAGGATTTAATAATTTTAAATTCCAAAGTTCTTTTATCATTATTTCAGGAAGATGCTTCTATATTCTTACCAAAGCCAAGTTCCACTATAAATTCCCATAAAGATTCAGATAATGAAGAAAGTAATAAAATTCAAAAAGACAATTTAGAGGAAACCCAATTGAATATACTGATAATTGCATATGGTAATGGAAATGTATTTATGAGCATATATGGAAAGTACCCATTGGGTACATTACCTATGTCCCAAATCACAAAAGATGAATGTGGGGAGTACAAGGTGCTCAATATAAATATATCAGATGACTTTAGTTGTATGCAAGTACTATATTTAGATAAAATTTCTAATTATATACACTTAGCACTAGTTAATACAAGTGTCTTAACAGCATACTGTGAAGAATTGTATGTTGTTGCAAATAAACATCATCATATCATTCAGCTTATGTCACAAGTTGATAAAACAATGACTTCTATTACTGAAGCTTGGGAGCATATTTTGCTAGAAATGGACACAAAAATGGCATGTTACACATCCGAAGGCGGCCTCTCAGCAGATTTGCTAGAGTTACTATTGCTAGGTAAGATTTTTTATTCGGATTAAGTTGTTCCATAGGATCAGAAAAAGTAAATAATAATTTTATCTAGGCTTTACTTTGATTGTGGAAAATGACGCTTTATTTCAAGAGTGACAAAAGCCAGATATTATATTGATTGTAAAATAATTTCTATTCAGTTTTAATGAAGAAGTTAATAATCATGGAATACTAAGTACCAACTACTAGGTACCAACTTTGAAAGTTTGTTGCATGCATAATATTTTGTTGCATATTTTGGTTTTGCAGGTGTTCCGTCTGAAGATTTAGAAATTTTTCTTCTTAAGGATCTCACAGCCAAAGGACTAAAAAAATTTGGCAGCTCTGTTGAACTGAGTTATTCTTCAATCCAAAAATTAGTTTTGCGCCAGTTAAATATTGTAGGACAAAGTCTTACTTACTATTTTTCAGAACTAAGAGGTTTGACTAAAGTACCAGAGAGATATAAGGTGTGTATAGTTAACTTTTCTAGTAGGTGTTTTATTCTAAACTTACATGGTAAATATATAAGTTTTGGTAAAATCAATTACGGATAATTTGGGCATATTATGATCTACTGCTTATGTTAAGACATTTAGGCAGAAAAATAATTTAAAATATATTATATGAAATAAAATTACATGTTACAAAAACATGAATACATTAAACATACATATTATGTTTAATGTGTTCATGTTTTGATTGTACTGTATCAGTACTTCTGTTGGTTTAATACTAGATTAAATACATTATAGAAACTTAACACTATTTACAAATTGTATGTATATTTTTCAGGTTTGTGAACTCGACGAAAAAACCGTAACTGCTGCAATTAAAGCTTGTTATGCATTTCTTAATAAATGCTTAGAGCTTCAGCAAGTTATTGATGTGTCCATGAGAAATTACAAAACATTTTTTAGATGGCTTTTTGTTGTAATAGTTCGCTTATTAGATGAGCAAACTCCAAGTGAAATTGTCAAGATAACACAGCAAGAATTGACTCACATAGCAGACTTCTTATATAACTTTGATAATGTTCATTCAGATGATAGTGATGGTTCTGAAAGGCCTGTAAAGTTCAACCTTGAGAGATTAGGACAGTATTTACAAGATCAGGAACTCACACTATTGCCAGATGATGAAGATAACCCTTGGCACAAGTTCCTCATGGAAAATGCATGTCTTTTAAAAGATAATGACACAATTTTCTCTATGATGGAGTTTAAGAATTTTTCTCTTGTCCAGCAACAAAGCTACTTGAAAAACGCAGTAGCTAAAGTCTTTGATGCTACAGACAAGGATTTAAGCAAATACTTCTCTGTGCTTTGTAATTTGAAATGTCATGAAAATGGCAATGTCAAGGATAAAACAGAAACTTTATGTTATTCTCAAATGTTTGACCCCGAGGAGGAAAGGTATATGACAGCATTCATTCACTGTGGAAATGCAACAGATGAAGTATATTTTATGTCATTAAATATAAACGACAGAAATTGTACAGCCGCTGCTTGTAAATATTCTCTCTCTCCATGTTTACTGCCAGACCTCAAAAATACAGATAGCAATAATATGACTATCCTCGATTTACAATTTTACTCAACAGAATTTTTATCGGTTCTTGTGAAACATCCCAATGAAGATGCTACAATATTTATTCAAATTCCTATAAAGGTAGCCTTAGAAAATTCGAATGAAATCAATTTTAGATCAAAATCTTTGGTTTTCAATGAAAAAATTCAGACCAAGAATTTGTCCCCACTCTTGGATGAAAGCACTTATAAAATACTCGAGAAGATGGATGGGCACCAAATAGCTGTATCTGGTCCTCGAGGAGTGGCAGTTGTGGTATCCAATAATCAAAGGAAAGTGAGGGTGTTTGTGATGGAATCAAACGATGAAGATGAAGAGGATACACTTGACATAACACCCCTCTCACAATTAACCAATGACAACAGTCAAAGCACACCTGCATGAAGTTGATGTACAAGGTACACAGTGTGTATCTTACTATAATCCTACTACAATTATTATAAATGTGAAAGTTTGTGAGGATGGATGGGTCTTTGTTTGTTACATTTCATGCAAAAATACTGAACGGATTTAGATGAAATTTGGCATGGTAGTAGTTTGAGCGCTGGATTAACACATAGGCTACTTTATATTCCGAAAAAGTACAGTATTCTCTCGGGTTACTGTATTTACGCGGGCGAAAGCTAGATTTGAATAAATAGGTTGTTATGTGAAGAATGTTCAAACAAAAGACTTCTAAAAAGTGTTTTCGTTTTAATAACTATTAAGTTCAAAGTAACATTATTCTACAACATAAGGAAGTTTTGTGTTCTATCTACATTGTCACATTTAGTAGCTTAAAAAAAATTCACTACTTGAAAGTTTTTTTTTATTGAAATTAAATTATATTAGGCTAGCTTGTGGCGACTTGATTTGTATATTTTCAAAAACTGAATTAAAATCAGTATCTAGACCTTGGTTATCTATGCCGTACAGGAGATGTTCAGATGAGGGATTCCTGCTTGGGCCAGGTACTGGCTGGTTTATAGAAGTTGTGGTCTTGTTATATACTTCCTCACCATCATCATCATCTACTTCATCAACTGTAATTAATACACAGAATATGTAAATATTGCATTCATAGATAAAGAGTGTTGTTTTTGGCAAGAGGTTGTCTTTTATAAAACTTATTCTAAAAACTTTTGTTTATTTTTTTCTCATTTCACAATATAATATGGGACAAAATATTTTTCTAATATTCGATTTATATTATTGAATTTGCTTTACATACTTGGTACTACAGTGTGTCCATCATATTTATTCCACTCTTTCCTCAATCTCATGTATATGACTGCACATGCGATTATCACAAGTATAGATATGATAATAGCAGCTAGCTTTATGCCATCAATTGGAGTGAAAGTTGATCCCTTGACAATCATTTCTACTTCCCCCACTGTTATTCCATTACCATCCAGATCTTTGGAGAAACATTTGTAATAGCCAGATTCTGAAGGGCCTACCCTCTGAAATAAAATCAGTTAAATATTAAGTAATAGTGACAATGACGGCTTAAAAGTCCTAAATTGATATTGCGTAATATAAATAATGTTGTGTAGTACTTACGTCAATATGCAACTTTCCAGATAAAACTTCATATTTATATTTTCTTGCATCATATTCATTACCAGGTCCTATTACTTTGTTATTGTCAAAAAGCCAAAACATGAAATTATGGTGATAGTCATTGCTATCACAGTCAAGTATAACCTTTGATCCAGCTAGTACCTCGGTAACTACAGAGCTTTTTATATCTGCTATAGAATTTTCAATTGTAGCCATCGTAAGTTCAATTTTTTTTTTACTTATGATTGATAATACATTATGCAGTACACTTTGTCACTGAATAACAAATATTTCGTTCACGTAAATGGATAAGTGCCAAATCTAAAATTATCTCAGTCACATTATTTCACCTTATAATAGTTCTTACTCAGTTTTAATTCCACATCATGTTTTAGTATCTACTACTTCGACTTGAGTTTTTGATTAAATGCATAAAAACCTCCACGCATAAAACAGGCAGCAGCATCCATATAGGTGTCATCACAAGAGAAATAGGAAGATATAGTTTTGTGTATTCTAACTTGACACATATAATAATTTGTGCTGCCATTTTCAGTCCAATAGCCGCAATATACCACACATTTTTATTTATAGTGGCTCTAATCCATTCAATACCATTTCGGCAGTGAGATATCATGTGAAAGAGTACGTAAATTAATAAAATGCCATCGTAAACCCACATTGGAATAAAGACTATGAACCAGTTCCAATGTGTTCTTGATTCTAGTCTCAGACAGAGAAGAATTAAAAATACCAAAAAGATAAACCATGTAAATAGTGCTCTGTGTAAAATAGCCATTATTCTCTAGTATTTTTCGGTTTTTATTAAATTTTCAAATTTTATGAAATTTATTTATAGACTTGTCAATATGAAACTTCAAACTGGTCACTGGTTGAAATGTCGACGTCAACAAACGACCGACTTTTTTAAAATATATATATGGCGTTACGGCTTAAAACCAATTGCCAATGGCGTTTTCCATTTCAAAAATTAAATCGACTCATTTTTTTTGTTTTTAATTTATTCATGACCATGGATACAAAGAAAGGTAAATCGACACAGTGTAAACTGTGTTGCACTATGAAAAAATGGCATGCTGCCAGGCAGCAAGTGATATTTAGGCTTGGACTAAATGCTCCGGAATCCGGTATGCCGTAGAAAATTCTGAGCATTTTAAATAGAACTCTGCGTATTAAAATAGAATTGAAAATCTAACACTTGAGTGTCGAGTCAAATGTCAATGTCATATATGTATGACAGCTTTCTATTTTCTTCTAGAGTTCTATTTTCAGTGCTCTGAATTTTCACCGGCGTTCCGGATTCCGGAGCGTATAAGCCTTATACTGTCAAGCGTCGTGTCGCCTGCCGTCTCTATATTTACTGTATTATCGAGGGGTAGGACACTGCGTGTAAACTTGGGTTCCACACACATGTGTATCGGGGAATTACCGCACTTTAATCCTTCTTTTTATTGAATTTTACCTCCTAAACAATGCCGGAAAGTTTTTAGTTGGGTACGTAAAAAAAAGAAACAAACCCCCGTTTCTGCAGACTGAATTTGATATCCTTTAACTAAGATTGCAGCAAAGAAAGGCCATGTTTGTATACAAAATGCAGTCTACACATATATACTAGAATAAAGAAACAAAAATAGTGCGAATTAATAATATATTTTGGACATTTTATGGCAATACGATTGACAGTGGTTGATTTGACCGACATCGTCTCATAAGTTCTAATACCACGTAAGTAATTTTTTTGGCGGTTTAAATTTTCGATGCCATTCACAAGGGGATCGGAAGACGCGCTGTTTCATCCAATCAGAAACAAGTGAAAAGTAACTGCATATTAATCACCAATCGGTCGAAATCTCTCGGAAACAGTACTAAATCAACAGGGCTATTACCTAACTTCGTTGGAATTCATGTAAATGCTTGTATAAATTCTCCCAGCCCATTAATGTCGGGGTATTACGCAACTATGTACTTATCTTTTCTTTTGATGTTCGGACCTACAAGATTCCATGATTGAATTGTTTTGTAAACTCACAGGCCACAATATTTACTAGGACTGAAAAGAACGAATAAATCAAGAGACAAGAATATTTGCGATGGACGTGGCTCACAGAGGTACCTTTCTATGAAGCATTGTTAATTACCTAGTAAAATGAAGTCTACATAGGATAACCGCCTTATTTTTTGGAAGTCGATTAAAAATGTCGAAGCCGTGAGCACAATAGGTCCCTGCTTCGTTTGACAGTTCTCATTTCATGGCTTATGTCAAAATGCACTACGTTACACGATTTGATTGGTCTAAAGGGCGTTTCCTTCGTTCTCTGAAGAACAAAATGGCGGACTATTTAGTTGGACATACCTGTAGGCATGCGCAATCTTTTTTGACATTTTATCTTTTTAAATTGTGTTTTTAAAAAGTTGTATTGTCAAAATGATGACCATGACCAACGAAAGTTAAAGTTCATAATAGTCCCGCGTAAATACTTATATTAACGCTATTTTCTTATAGAACTAAACTGACTAACGTAATTCTGTTGACCCAACGGCTACTTGCTACTGGCAATTGATAGAAAAAAGGTAAGAAAATATTTAAGACTAAAAAAAACATATTGTTTTGTTATTTTGTAGACATTCGTACTCTTTCAATTTACATTTTTCATAATGAAATACCTAAGTCTATTTTGGTTAGTTAATTGTATTAAAAGTGTAAGTGTATGACTTAAGTGTTGTTGATTCTATCACACGTTGGGAGTTACGTAGTGTTGTGGAGTACCTTAAATTAGGGCATCGAAAATCGTTTTTAAAACATATTTTAAAAACCATTTGTTTTCGGCCTCAGTTTGACTCCAAAGCTGGGTAACCCGAGTTATTCAGATATTTCGGTTCTTTGGTTAATATATAAGAATTTTTTTAATAAAGTCTAAAATTATAGAATAGGGTAAAAAATAAAACAGGGAATTTATGATCACAGCTATAATTTTCATCCTTTAAGCAATCGGTCTTATAATAATCAAATCAATTTGTTTTTAATAATAATCAAACGCAAGATATTACCATGCTTAGATAATCCTACGCATTAGTACGCCAGCTTATAGAGAAAACCGAGGAGTACAATCAATCACTAGCTTGGCGTTCATTTACGATGGCCTGGCCCGTCACAGCCTCTTCAAATATGCCGCATCTACTACCGTTACATCAAAGTGTTGATACGACAAAGCCACTATGTCATATTATAGCACAAAGGCGATTCCATTGCACCGAGCGGTGGTGTGAGACAAGGAGACGTCATCGCTCTGAAACTGTTTTCGGTTGCGTTGGAGCAGGGATTCCCAAAGTGGACCCCAAGGGGTCGATATCGGTTTACTAGGGGTCGACATAAGCGAAACCTGATTTTGGGGGTCGACGAGGTCTAAAAATCGACCCCTATTAAATTAACACAAGTTCTTATTTAAAACTTTCAAGATAGGTAGGTACTGTATTGTTTATGTTGTGTTACGTGTATTAAGAATAATTAATATTTTTGTAGGAAATAGCATTGTTGTAGTAATGTAAAGTCTCAAGTTCGTACAAGATGAAAAACTCGGCAAGTCAGTGTGGACAAGTCTGTGCAAGATAATGAGTTCGAGCGTACGTCTTTCAGGCGCGTTTTGACTTGCTCTCTATTTGACGCTTACGCAATTTAACACGAACGATCAAGTCCAAACGTGTTCCTGATATTTTACTATTTAATGAGCTTGCACTTAGGTTGAAAGTTCATTCGCGTTTTAAAATTCGTTGGAGCTTGAACGATAAGTTATTATCGTATATATAATATACATATAAGTACTCATTTATTTCAAGAGATTACAAAGTTATTACATAGCTAAATTAAGTGAAGTAAAGTGACTGAAAAAGAATTTACAAAATGCTAAACTCCCTACGCGAGTTAATAGCGTAACCATACAATATCTGCAGTCTATGAAAAATTTACAGTGTAAGTACCAAATAGTTTTTATCCGGCACAGCGCATCAGCATTGCCCCACTGTGTGACAGTGATCAGTTAAGCTATCTGTAGATTGTTTGCAACAGTTTGCAGTTGCCTCAGTTGTTTCAATTGTAAAAATTTACTAGTTTAATTTGTTTTAGTATTTGATTGTATTTTTTTTTGTCCTATGGTAAATACAACATATTTTAAATAGGTAGGTATAAAAGTATTTGTAAAAATTACTTACACTTAAGTTGTTAAGTAGGTAGATACCTAGATAACTTTCAAGTGTTCAGTTTGCTTTGGTTTTCGTTCTTATGCTGATAGGTACCTACTTACCTAATACAAATTTTCTAAACCTAATTACCTACTATAGTTGATTTCCTAATATATGTATCCAAGTTTATGAATGAGTAAGTCAGTAATACCTAACAAACATCCGTTACCTGGGTGTGATAAAAATAAGATAGTGTACAAATTTTATAGTTTATTATTGTTTTTTATTTAGGTAGTTTCTTTTTTTTTTATTTGCAGGATTACTGAGAGTTCTATGATGGTGGACACGAAAAATAAATGCAGACTATACAGTTTGGACTACTTGATGTTCGGATTTATTGCATCTCCATCAAATCAACACTTGCCGATGTGTCTCATATGTGAAAAAGTATTCAGTAACGATGCCATGAAGTCTTCAAAAATGGATGACCACTTATCAAGAGTACATGCTGGCAAAAAAAGTAAGCCATTGTCATTTTTTCAAGCACTTAAAGAAAAACTAGACAAAAGGCCATCCATAAGATCGATGTTTGCGTCATCATCTATTAAAGACGATGATTGTTTACGAGCGTCCTATAATATATCTTTACTAATAGCGAAGTCGGGGAAACCACACACAATTGGAGAGCAGCTTATCATACCAGCCATTGCGGAGGTCTTTAACAATGTGTTGCACAAGCCCGCACATGATATTTTAAAGAGAATACCTTTGACCAATAACACCGTTAAGAGACGCATAGACGAGATGGGACGCGATGTGGAAAACATTTTATGCAAGTTCTTACAGACCAACAGATTCTCTCTCCAGTTGGACGAGTCTACATTACCCGGCAATGAAGCTTTGTTGTTAGGATATGTTCGATATATCAAAGATGAAAATATGTGCCAAGAACTACTTTTTGCTACATATTTAGAGACTAATACCAGAGTAGAATCAATTTTTCAGACTGTGGAACATTTTTTTACTGACAAAGCTATTCCATGGAAGAACATTGTTTCTGTTGCGACTGATGGTGCACCGTCTATGGTTGGTCGTCATCGTGGTTTTATAGCTCACTTAAAGCGACAACTGCCTGATGTACTGGTTATTCACTGTGTGATTCACAGGCAGCATTTAGTAGCAAAAAAGCTGAGTCCTAGATTGCATAAGTCTTTACAATATGTAATAAATGCTATCAACAAGATTCGAAACAATTCTTTGAACTCTCGGTTATTTGCTCAGCTATGTGAGGAAAACGACGAAGCCTTTACTCGATTACTTCTGCACACTGAAGTTCGCTGGTTATCAAGAGGCTCTTGCTTAGAAAGATTTTCAGCCATTTTTGAATCTGTATTGGAGTTTTTACAAGAAAAAGATCCGAATTTGAAAGAAAATCTGAACAATTGGAAACAGATATTTATTACTTGATTGATATCTTTGGAATGTTCAACAAAGTTAATTTGCAGCTGCAGGGTGACGATGTTAACTTGATTAAAACAAAATCAATAATATCGACCTTCGTCAGTAAACTAATCCTTTATAAGCAAAATTTAGGCAGAAAAGAATATTCGCAGTTTCCGCATTTGTCAAAATTACCAGAAATGCTTCAAGTTGATAACATTTTACTATATGTCACTCACTTGGACGCATTACACAAGGATTTTAGGGAGAGGTTTGAGGATCTTTTAAATTTACAAATTCCTCAATGGATAATAAATCCGTACAATACCACAGCTATAGAAGAAGCTAATGTAATAATGCAAGAAGAGTTGATTACCATCAGCACAGACGAAGAGCTTAAGCAGAAGTTCAAGGCTATCAGAAATTCTGGTTGCAACGAAACATTGAAATACAGTATCCTACATTGTGGAACATTGCTGAAAAATACCTTATCGCTTTTCCATCATCATACCTAGTTGAAAAAAGCTTCAGTGTGGTAACAAACATTTTGACGAAACAAAGAAACCGTTTGAAAATCAACGAACTTGGAGATTTAAGGCTGCAACTCGCCAATATTGAACCGGATGTAGCTAGATTGGTAGATAGTCACCAGGTTCATCCATCACACTGAATGTTTTATTTTCTCTTTGCGAATTAATACTTTTTTAAATATAATTTCCTACCTACTTAAGATTCTTTAAGTACTTAAGTTGTAATAATCATTTTAAATTAAACTTGATATTTACTGAATTGTATGTCTATTTATTTTGTTAAATTTTGATGAGAAAATGAAGTCAACTTTACTCACTTAACCAAGTGCAAAGTTTTCCAGTTGGTACCTTAGTACCTAGGTATTTTGTATCAATAGGAAAAAACTAAAGATAGGTCCCCTTATTCATAATAGTGTGCTAACTTAAAGCATTGCTAATTACTCTGTCTTCTTCTATTGACCTAAGTCAGAATGAAAAATAACACTCTGTAGCAGCTGTTTTAAGTTAGCGGACCATTATGAATAAGAGGGTTGATCTTAAAAGTATGTAATTTGGCCATGGGGGTCTGAGATAACAGTTCATTTTGGAAAAGGGAAGTTCAATTCTTCATATTCTGAGAACCGGTTCTTGATATAGCTCCAAAACCGGATTTTTCGGTTTCGGTTAAAACTGGTTTCGATTCCATAATTAGTATGATCTCAGTAAATAATAAGTTTGATTATATACTATAAGTACAAAGTGTAATTAAACGTAAAGTTCCTCATCAATATTTATCCTTAACAATAAATATTGTTAAGGATAAATATTGATGAGGAAAGGAAAGGAAGAAAGAAGAGTGCAATGTAATAAATAAATAAACGATTAAAAATTTATTATTTTTCAACATTGCGTAAAAAAATAGTTTCAGTAGTAGTCTTTATCATCTATGGTATTATCTACGGCTTGCCGCCTGGCGGCAAGGCGTGAACGCCCATAGAAATGTATTTCTCATTTTTGTATTTTGTTTGTACCACATAATTTTAACATTTATGTAAATAATATTAAGTTTTTTATGAGCATACTCAGTATTTTCCATAATTCTAACATAAATTATTTCTGAAAATCGAACGAAAAATTTACATTCTTATTGATATTTTTTTCATTGTGAGTTTGCGATTTTCTTGTAAAATGCATTTCAAATTAAACATTTTATTAGAACAGGATTAATTCTACAGTCGAGGAATGGAATATATGGATAATAATAAATATATTAGTTACTATTATTGTTTTTGTAAGACATTACCGTCAAAAATGGCTATTTTCCGAGGTTTCAATGAGGGAGTGACCCTCATTGTGCATTGTAAAAAATTAAAGAGTTACTTTAATATTTAAAATCCTGAACTGTGTAAAAACATAAAAATATGTCATATAGTGATGTGCAGAGCAAGTGCGCAGGCACACGTTGGGTTAAAAAACTAGGTTGATTGTTTAAAGGTAATTTTCCACAAGATGCGAAATAAAATAACATCTTCATGGAATCCATTGATGTTTATTATATCATTATCAAAATGCTATCAAATATTTCATTTCGTCAACATATTAAACAGATTAATTTAGATAATATAATTAGGACATCACAATACAATAAAATACATGGCGGCCTGCCGTGATGAGACAAGACAAGAGTGCATAGATGATAAGTACTACTACTGAAACAAGAGTGAAGAGCATAGATGATAAGTAACATAGATGATAAGTAATACTACTGAAGGTGAAGAGAGAGAGCACCAAACTTTACACCGCTTGTCAATGTCATTCGTATCTGTCAAATCATAGATAATGTAAAGCACAGCTGATGTAAGCACATTTTTCAACATATAGAAACATAAATGTGGCTTCTTGCCGCCAGGCGGCAAGCCATAGATAATACCATAGATGATAAGGACTACTACTGAAACTATTTTTTTACGCAAAATTGAAAAATAATAAATTTTTAATCGTTTATTTATTTATTAAATTCTTCTTTCTTCCTTTCCTTTCCTCATCAATATTTATCCTTAACAGTAAATACTTTACGTTTAATTACACTTTGTATAGTATATAATCAAACTTATTATTTACTGAGATCCATACTAATTATGGAATCGAAACCAGTATTACCCGAAACCGAAAAATCCGGTTTTTGAGCTATATCAAGAACCAGTTCTCAGAATATTAAGAACCGGTTTTTGGGCTTTTTTCGAGTTTTTATAATTACGATTAAATTAAGGAAACCTACCTTACCGGACTATAACTTTGAGCGTAGAAGTAGCGAAACCTTAAAAAGTTCATAAACAGGTCTTAAGGTCTTCCAGAGTTTGTCTCATCTCACGATGTCATCGGCAAATTGAAGGTGAGTCGCTATTTATATTGATGTCCTCGCCAGTCAAGGAGTTTAAAGGCTTCCTCCAACGCAACCGAAAACAGTTTCAGAGCGATGACTTCTCCTTGTCTCACACCACCGCTCGGTGCAATGGAATCGCCTTTGTGTTATGCTCGTGTACTCGGAATTCGGACTGACATAGTGGCTTTGTCGTATCAACACTTTGATGTAACGGTAGTCGATTATTTGCATCAAGATTCCTTTTATTAAGTTAGTATTTTCCTAAATTCCATTTATATCATCACTTAGGGAATTTATTCTATTTTTTGAATATATATAATATGCATAGGTTTTATTTACTTACATTTATATATATTTTTTTATTATATTATATTTTATTATACAATATATTTAAAAAAAAACACGGGAATCGTGCGCGTCAGCCATATTTCATAGTAGGTAACTGTAATTTGTTATAAATCTGTTTTTGTATTTAAACTTAATGTATCCACCTACGTAAATTAAGGTAATTTCACTATATAGAAACATAACATGTGGCTTTAGTTGAGGTTTGAAATAAAGTATGATTTATATATATATAGATAAGATTTCTTTTATTTTTCTCAATTCCATTTATATCATCACTTAGGGAATTTATTCTACTTTTAAAAAATATAGCCATAGGTTTTATTTACATTATAACAATATCATTTAATAAAAATAAAACAACGGGAAACGCCTGCGTTAGCCATTTTTTCATAGCAGGTAACTAATTTGTTAGATATATTTGTGCTTGGTGAATTCAAAATATACATACAATATTTCCACTTGAGACCTCATTCAGAGAGAGTCATTAGCGACGACAAAAGTATATAAACAATGAGTGTGTTTATAAGTGTTTGGTTACCCATAATGTTTACCTTAAGTGGAATGTTTACTTTCAAGTGTTATACATATTACTGAATTTTTTTTGAACATTTATTGTATTTTTTTATAAATCTATATTTTTTATTACATATTATTTAAGGGAATTTATTCTATTTTTTAAATATACATTACATGCATAATTATTATTAGGTACATTAAAAAATATAAATCCTGGAAAAAAGTCCGCGGGAGACGTATTTGACACGACAAGGACTAAGTGCTACCAAGCGCTGCCTGGCGTCAGAAAAAGAAAGGAAAATTCTTATCGACTGTTTTTGATACCAATTACGACACCAGATAACGCTTTGTGTGAGTTGGGTCTGCCCCCTAACGGCAGAATACATATCAAAAACCCTCATTACCCCCTTGACCCTATTCCCCCATTTTACGGAACTAACGATTTTATAATCGAGGTTTATTAATATACTATTTACAATGAAATAGTATAGTAATAAACCTCGAATAAAAAATTCAGTTGAAAAGGCAAAAAAGGCATCTTTTACGTTTTTTTGGAATACCTAGTTTATAACAGTTTAGGGAAAAAAAAAATATAAATTTATATATTAACAGACTTGTACTAGTTTTACACCAAGTGCGGCGAAGCCAAGCCAAAAGGAAGGGTAATGATTTTGTTAGTCTATATTGTATACAAGTTTAACCGGTCCGATTTTAATAAATGCGGTGTCAATAGATTCTTAATAATAGTATGGGTAACGTAGGCTATATTATTTAAAAATTAATGAATTCAATCAACTAAAAGGGACGATTTTAAAGCATGAGACTTTTTTTTTAAAATGGAAAACGTTCAATTTTTGGTCGCTAGTATCTCGGAAAAAAAATCTAAAATGTCAATGTCAGCTGTCGACTGTCAGCAGAAAAAAAGACTTGCAGACTGCCGTAATGCTATTTGCAGTTAATATAGTGCATTTTATTAATAACAATATTAAAATAATTTTGCAGTTCTAAAATAATTTGAGACTGTTTACAGGAAATAAACTAGCTTAAAATGGCATCGCCTCTAGAACAATTTGTTAACAATGTGCGAACATCTTCTGCTGCAGGTGGTTAAATATTCTTTAACAACGTTTTAAAAATGTTTTTTAATAAGTTATAATTACATCTAAATGTTGTTGTAAATTTCAGGAAACTTTCGGGAACTCTGTGATGTTATAGGCAAATCAGACGAAATATTGCAACGCAATAGTGCCCATTTAAATACAGTTTTAGAGACCCTTGATATCCAACAACATTCTCTAGGTGTCTTGGCAGTTCTCGTCGCTAAGTATTCTGTTTCACAGGTTAGTATGTCTTTCCTTGTTAAAGTAGAAATATTCAACCCACATTTATTTATAAGTAATAGAACTAGAATAATAGTAGCTTCACTAAAGTGTATTTGGCGGAAGGCGATGGTTTGGACACATTGTATTTGAAGTTTGTGGTGTACCTTTACATTATGTTTCTTTGGTGTCAATCACTATGAGTTTTACTGTTCTGTTCTGCCATGAAAAACTTGATTGCAAAGGAGAGTCGTCATTCCGCCAACTCAATACACACAAGCTATATTATGTCATTAAAAAGGTATCTTTTTACACTTTATTTCTCTGTATGGTCATTAAAGTGTAAGTATTGGGGATTTTGTGTAGATCTCTTAAAAAAAAACAACATTTTACATGTCCTTTTGTTTAAGCATACTTTACATAATTTGTACTGGGGAGCATTAAAAAAGTAATTTTTCATAGTTGAAGAGCCATGCTGCGCCACGACAGGCTGGCTTGACTAGAAAAATAACCTCATAGAAAACTGGCGTGATAAAACAGACTAATTTGAAGAAAAAAAATACACCCTGTTTTATTAACCCATTCAATAGTGTTGCTAATATGAAACAAATTCTGGCAAACATACGAATGGTGTAGTATGGGGGTATATATTTTTTGTCCAAAATCAGTCGGTTCAATTCCAATTTCTGGCTAGGGAAATTTATTTATCATAAATCTAATGATGCAGTTTTTATTAAAAACACGCTCACAACTGCTTCAGATTTTGCCTACCATGCCCACTTAAAAAATTCACCTATATATAAATAATAACAAATAAATAAATGTCTATGGACCCTTCACACCACGTCAATCTGGCCCTGTGCTAAGTATCCGTATATAAGTATGTAATCATTTGCAGACTGATGTTGATAAGTCATCTATGGTACAACAAGTTCAAGAGTTTATTAGTAATTGCAATGGTGAGCAAGTACGATTTGCACCAGATCTGTGTAAGTAAAATGTTTGTAAAAGTTTTATTAGAGCTTTTTATAACTTCATACAAAGCTGCAATTACCTTTGCTACCCTTTTGCAATAAGAGTATTTTTTATTATTATTTTTCATACATTAATTGTAATTTGTTTGTGATTATGCTATTTTATTATTACTATCTAATGGGTCACCTCTATTTACTCCTAGTAACACTCATCATGATAATATATTTAACTTAAATATCTTTTACAGATGCAGAGCTATGTCACCGCCTAACAGAATATCTTGTTGAAGTGAAACAACCCATTAGGGGCATAGAAATAATAAAAAGAGCAATCAGAAAAATTCAACTGTTTGATTCACAGCTAACTTCTATACATGCAGATTTGTGTCAACTGTGTTTATTAGCCAAATGTATTAAGCCCGCAATGGAGTTCTTAGATACTGACGTTACTGGAATAAGTTCAGAGGTAAATTATTTCCTACTCTCAGTTACCTATTCGACCTCACTATTAATTGCGAATTTTAGTCCTAAATAACAAGTGGATAAATAAATTTCATAATTTTTAGCTTGGTGGTAACAACGATTCTAAACATTTTCTCCTGTATTATTACTACGGAGGAATGATCTACACAGCCATGAAAAACTATGACCGAGCTCTTTATTTCTTTGAAGTGGCAGTTACAGTACCAGCAATGGTTGTTTCACATATAATGCTCGAAGCCTACAAGAAATATATTTTAATTTCACTAATTTTACATGGAAAAGTAAGTAATTTTTACTCTAGTACATATTATAATTATGTAATACTATGAATAAAAATTCACATACAAGATTACATTTTAATTTGTATCTTATAATTAAAAATACAATAAATTATTATTGTAATGCAGTGAAAACCTATATATACGAGGGGAGGTCCAAAAGTTCGCGGAATGAAAGGGTTGTTAATAAAATATAACAATAAATTTATTTTTCCTTTTCAATATAATCACCCTTAAGTGTAATACATTTATTTGATCTATGGATTAATTTTTCTAAACCATCGAAAAAATATTTTTTGTCTTTGGCCTCAAAATGCGCCGAAATTGCCTCCTTCACTTCGTTATCGTCGGAAAATTTCCTTCCCCTTAGCTCTTTTTTTAAATTTGGAAACAAATAAAATCGCTAGGGGCCAGGCCTGGACTGTAGGGTGGGTGAACAAGTGGTTCGAATCCATGCGTGTGAAGAGCAGCCATGGCAACTCAGCTCTTGTGAACCGGCGCGTTGTCTTGCAAAAGCAACACACCCTTGGCCAATTTTCCACGACGTTTTTCTTTAATTGCCTCCTTTAACTTTTCCAATATTGTGGCGTAGTATTCTCCGGTTATAGTGGTACCTTTTTCTTTATAATCAATCAGTAATATTCCCTCACAATCCCAAAAAACAGTGGCCATCAACTTTCCAGCCGATTCTGACACTTTGAATTTCTTGGGAGGTGGTGTACCCTTTTTGTGCCATTGCATGGACTCCTGTTTTGATTCAGGTTCAAAGTGATGAACCCATGTTTCATCTCCAGTAACAATCCGCTCCAAAATCTGCACAGGGTTGTCTCCACACACCTCCAAAAAGTGCTTAGACGCGTCGATGCGCTGCTGTTTTTGAAGCGGCGTGAGCATTCTCGGCACCCATCTTGCACTGACTTTTGTCATGCCCAAGTGGTCGTGCAGGATCCGCAAAATGGTTGTATCTGATACTCCAACAAATGCAGATAATTGTTTTTTCTTTAAACGTGTGTCTTCCAGTACAAGTTTTTCGACTTTTTCGACGATGTCTGATGTGGTGGCCTCAACTGGCCGTCCAGAGCGAGGGTCGTCTTCAATTGAATCTCGACCATGTTTGAAAAGTCCATGCCACTTATAAACCATTGTTTTACCAGGGCACTGATCTCCATAAACGGCTTCCATTTCATTTAAAATGGTTTGAACGTTTTTTCCTTGCTTGGTAAGGAATTTTATCACAGCGCGATGTTCAATTTTCTCCATAGTTGCAGTTTGCTTCCGGATTGACTTGTTTAGCAGGCGAGTACTCGTAAACGAATGGCGCTATAGGGTTGAGATTTTATATATATACTAATTATGAGTGCTCAATTAGTATGACACTAAGCGAGCTACCCTATCCCCACTCCATCCCCTCCATTCCGCGAACTTTTGGACCTCCCCTCGTACATATATATATGTATATATAGGTTTTCACTGCATTAAAGTTTGCCCTTATATAACCTATATAAGGGCAAACTGGGTATTACGACGACAATGTATGTCATGGTAAGTACATTAAAAGCATTTTATATCAATTACAACGACTCGGATATTACAACCATAATCTATTGATCCCTGTAATGTTGTTATAACAGATTTTTACTGCATAACTAAAATTATAATAATAATGTATAATTTAGATGAAAAATTCTAAATTATGGTAATTAATATTATACTACTATAGTGCACTCACCTAAGTACTGAAATTATTTTTTATTATAATATTCACGTTTCTTAAAAACTGAACTATTATCTACTTTTATTTCATAGTTAAATTATAAATTGTCTCCAGACGTAAACTTTTAGCTAGCACTACATTCTTAAACCTATGTTTTTTTTGTCAGTGCTCAATATAATATTGTACTTTGTTTGTATTCTTGATCAATAAATAAAAATATATTCCAGATCCTTCCAATGCCGAAATATACATCACAAGTTGTGTGCCGCTTTTTGAAACCATTGTCCTTTGCATACCATGAACTGGCCACATCACAACATGCAGCACTCAAACATAGAGAAACATATGTTAGGGACAAAAATATGGGCCTTGTAATCCAGGTATGAACATTATATTCCAATCTTTGTTTTGTTTTTGAAATTGTAAATAAAACTGTACTATTATGTATTCTGTGATAAAACTTAAAATAATACATGAGTTTTCAATTTGTGTCGTAAACTTGTAAATGTTTTATTTTTAATTTTCTTGGTTTTAGCTTATAACACCTAGAGAATAAAAAATTGTCCTCTATGTATAGATGATTCTTTAATATTTACAATAATTATTACTTGAGTATACAGTTTGTCTACGCGCGAGTGGAATGCCCCCCAAACCCCCCAGCCCCCTTTCCTGCCCACAGTGACTATAGCTTTGCATTTAACTCGCGCGCGAACTATTATAGTAAACTTTGTAAATAATGTTTCATTTTTAATTTACCAGGTTTTAAGTTCCATGTACAAAAAGAATATTCAAAGACTGACAAAAACATTCTTAACTCTTTCGCTGAGCGATGTTGCTTCTCGCGTGCAGCTGTCTGGTCCTGCTGAAGCCGAATCATATATTCTCAATATGGTAAGATATCACAGAGGAGGCACAACTGCGTTGCCACCTTTTCCTAAACCTCCAGTAAACTGCAAATGTAACGATAACCCCATTTCAGCGAAATACAATGCAAGAGCAATTTCACATTGATTTTCTGTAAGCCCATGGGTTTTCTCGTACTGAACTAGTTCCAATTTTTGCAAGAGCATTGCTCTTTTATGACTATAATTTATAATTAAATATTTTATTTGACAATTGATTTTTTGGATTATTTTTATCAAACACATATCCTGGTTATTTTTCACTTTTCAAAAATAATATCTGTATTTAAATGCTAGTAATGCTTTTTTGGAAACCAAAGTTTATCACAAGAATTTGTCGTATGCAGTTTGATTAATATTCCAGATTGAAGAAGGAGAAATATATGCTCTGATAAATCAGAAAGATGGCATGGTCGTCTTCCTTGATAACCCTGAGAAGTATTCATCGCCGGAGACTCTTAGTGTTTTGGAACAGCAGATGACGAGCTGTATTAAACTACACCAATACATCCAAGAGATGGACGAACAAATACAAGTCAACCCTCAAGTAAGTTCTTCATATTTTACTCTTGAGACCCATTGTAGGAATAGGCACACATCTACCATATTTTATTAAGTTTACATGGCCCTCAGACTAAATAAAAAAAGTGAAGATATCACAAAGTGAGGCTAGTGTAAACTACTAAACTACGCCTTGCCGTGTAATTACACAGTGCGTGCCACACACACACATGTAATGAAACAACCTTATCTACCTTGTAAGGCGAGCAGTCGCGGTGTGTAGTTTTGTATGTGTGTGTAAGATACACGCACACTACATACATGAAAAGCCGACCTCAGTTTTTGTTTGATTTTTTTATTTAGTCTGAGGGTAGGCCCTACAAATAAGTAAAGAATTTAAAAGTGAAGTGCCATGTATGGTTTTGCAATTTTTAGAAAATGGTTACTTTTTGCCGTTAACAGTAGTTTTCTAATTTTTTATATTTTAAAATCGCAAGTGAAAAAGCTGCAAAATGATACTTGTGGATATTTCATAATATAAGATTTTCGTTATGCAATCTAGACAGTCATATTTGGGAATAATATGTATGGAAACATTGTTGCCTTTACATATTTTGAAACAAATTTGTTATCTTTTTCAGTATGTCAAAAAGTCATGTGGAACCCATGACGAGGACATTGCAGCTGCAAGTCAAAATTCAAAAACAACATACACCATGTAGAACTTTACACATATATTTTATATTAATAAACAATAACAAGCTACAACATTTTTTCTTACACCAGGAACCCAACATTTGTGTAGACAAGCTTAACTGATTTACCCCCATAACATAAATGCCTCTAAATACTTGTTCACAATTATTAACAACATAAAAATACTCAGTAAAATGTCCTTTAGAAATGACACCAATCTTTTTTGGTTATGAGTATTTCTTCCATTCAACTCCCTTCATCATTGTTATACTTCTTAATTATATTGCTTCATGTACGGCCTCAGTAAATGCAGTCATACTTTCTAATGGTGTTTGTGGCGTTATTCCATGTCCTAAGTTGGCGATATACCTGTGCTTGCCAAAAGTTTTAACCATCTGCTTTGTCAATGTCCTTATTTCTTCCTGAAAACAGGCCAAACCCTTAAGGCTAGAAATTTAAAATTTTGCACACGTGTTTCTTATATGACGTAGGCATTCATTATGGAAGGATTTTTCAAAATTCAACCCCCAAGGGGTTACCCCCTTGGGGGTTATAGGTGATAAAAGTTTGTATGACTTTTTTTATTCCTTGGATATATTTGCATGATATTTCAAATTCAAATTTTATTTATTTTGAATTTATTTATTTATATGTTTATTTCGTATGAATTGAGTACGGAAAAAATAATGAGTTACGTATTTTAGCGTTTTCTAAAATTCAGCCCCTAGGTGAGTATTAGTATAATATTTAATTTATATGCACGCGGGCGTAGCCGCGGCCAATAGGTAGGGATGTTGCCTAGTATGGAATATCACATTTTTATAAATTAAATTTTAAAATTGTTGATTAATACATAAATCTAAAAAAGATAGGTATATATGTTGACGGGATAAGTTATAAGGAAATAAAAAATATAGCCCATCTTTTTCTCGCAATACGATTTGTTACGTCACAAGTTGCTACCGCCATACATTTTGTAATGACAAATGTATGGCGGGTGCAACGGTGCAACTCGTGATGTCACAAGCCGATATATAGCCCTCTTTCATATTGTAAATTTAAATTGTATGTATCTGTACTGTACTGCAGTTGAAGTTCGAATATAGTTGCTCATTATATTTAATTTTCAAAAGTTTTATTAGAAAAAATCTTTCTGTTTCATAGTAAAATGTTTATTAAGAAAGGTATTTCAAAATTAAAATGGTTGTTGACCATTTTAATTTGATGAACGGGGATCATCTTGTATGCAAAATAATTTATTAAGTTCTACTTACTGGAGATTTATACAAGTCCTGGGGATCGAGATTGCCTTGCAGAGTAATGTTGTCACCTACAATTTTTCTTGCCGCAATAGGATCTACCGTCCAGTCCAAGCCGATAGTTTCATAGCCTAATGTGGCTTGTATATCTAGTGAGTGACCTCCACCTTTAGCAAACACTGTCTGGAAAAAAATTACCATAATATTTTTAAAATTATTATATAACTAAATGTCGCCCGCGCCTTCGTGCGCGCAAAATGAAATAACGCGAGAACCGTACACTGCCGCAATAAAAAGTAGCATATATTCTGTGGTCTACTCTACTCAGTCTGGCCATAAATACTGTTACAATCAAAAATAAACAAAATATTACATTTGAATTTTGTCGGAATCTGTCATTTTTATATGATTGTTCATTGAGATTTTCATATATTAAAATGGAGTGGGGTGATAAAGAGAACCGAATCGCTGTGATTGCATTACACAAAGTAGGTATGGAGCCAATATCTCTCTATACGCTTGGTATTAGTAAAATGTTTGTGTACCTGAGTATTAATAGGTAAAATGAGACCTCTGTTTGTGACAGAAAAAGATCCAGCCGTCCACGTAGTGTTCGTACAAAAAAGGTGGACAAAGTAGTAAGGGAAAGAATTCGAAGAAATCCTGTCCGAAAGTAAAAGATTTTATCTCAGGAAATGAAGATAGCACCTAGAACTATGTCGCGTATTTTAAAAGATGACTCCCTAGTCCCTAAAAAAATCCATACAATTGGCAGTGACGAATTTTCCCATGGAAAGAGTGCGTGCTTCTATTGATAACTGGCCTCAACGTTTAAAGGACTATATTGCAGCCAATGGAGACCACTTCGAATAAGCTTTTTATATTTTAAATTGTTTTATATTTATGTATTAAACTAAGTAACACACTGTAAAAGTAATAAATGTTATTTGCAATAGAATTTTTTTTTCTTTGTTTCAGTATTTATGGCAAGACTAGGTATATGATAAATTTCATAAAAATCGATCTACTAGCTTAGGAGCCAATTCAATGCAAACAAACAAACATACAAACAAATCTTTCCTATTTATAATTGTAGTATAGATAACTGTAAAGTTGCGGTTTTGTGTAACATCAATATTAATTCCATCAAGAACTTTGACCTTTTAGTGTGAGACAAAGATAGCACGAAATAAAATAAATAATTATACTATGTACATATTGTTGGAATGTAAGATGAAGTAAGGTCACAGTCTCAAGGTCTTGCTGTTTATCTTGACAACTTTTTATATTTAACTCTTATGTTATTACTTAGAGTTAAAATTAAAAAGTTGTCATACTGCTTTAAACTTTAAAGCTAGATTAAAGTTTAAAGCAGTATTATTAGGTACTATCCATGGTTTTGACATCTTGGTACAGATAACATGCTAGGATTATTGGCAGCAGTATAATAATATATTGTGCAAATGAAAATTTCTTTCTATATTTTGATAACTATAAAGATATAGTAAATTACCATTGGTACTTGCTCCAATTTGTTTTCATCTAATATTTTAGTTATTCCACATCTTATATCTTTTAGATAGGGAGCTGAATACTCAATAAACTGTTCTCTAGTAAGATGGTCTGCACTGGATTCAAATACTTGCAATAGCTGTGCACCACTCTTTGCCTATAAAAATAATGTGTTAAATTAAAAATATATTTAAGTAGATGTTTGTATCTAACATATATAGAACTAATGAGATTTTAGAATTATACCACAAAACTTTTATAAATATTAATTAAGTAACAATATAAATATGTATGTTTTACCTGCATAACTAAATAATCAATTATAACTCTTGTTAAGAGACTCAAAAGTTTGTGAACATCTTTTGGATACTTTTCCAACCATTCCTTTGTTTTGGACATTGTTTTACTCCCACCGCCTTCTATCATATATCCCATGAGTGTGAACTGAAATCAGCAAAAATCCAGTAATTGATGAATGCCTAGAAAAGACATCTCTGGAACTTTATGATTTTGCACATTAATTTGTTTTTCTCAGGATCTTTTTGTACTTTCAGAAAAACTATTATTACCGGAGCTCCAGTAAATCCAATCAGTGGCACTTTTCCTTCAATTTTATGCCTAGTTAAAGTAATTGCATCACCAACATAGGTTAGTCTGGAAACTGCACCATCTTCAAGCAGGTTATCAATCTCTTTTGGATCTTTGAGTGGTTCTGGAAATACTGGGCCCTGAAAGTTGTTTAATGTACATTTTAGTTGTAAATTTTAAAAGAATATTTATCATAGTCATTATTTCCAAAATTTATTAATATGATTAAAACTATGAATTCTTACCAAACCAGGATGCATTTCAACTGTCATGCCTAGAGCTTGTGGTATAACAAGAATATCACTAAATATAATTGAAGCATCCAAATCATATCGCCTTAGAGGTTGTAGCGTAACTTCACAGGCCAAGTCGGGAGTGCGGCATACAGTAAAGAAGTCATGTTTCGCTCTTATGGCTTGAAATTCCGGCAAATACCTTCCAGCTTGTCTCATTACCCATACCGGCACTTTATCGACTTCATCGCCGCGAGCTGCTCGCAATAATCTATCATTTTTTAATGCCGGAAAGTTCTGAAATAATAAAATTACTGTGACATGGCGATAAAATATATTTATAGTGAATAATATGCTAATCATTATAAAACTAACCTTATTCGTGTACTGCATTTTGCAAATTACTTTCTGTTTTGCAAGATTAAACAAGTTCGTAGTTATGTAGTTTAGAGTTATGAAATCTTTACGAACCGTGTATACAGTTTGCCTTTTCGCAAGTAATCACAATTTTAAAATCAGCTGTTGATCTCCATACCAAAAAATATGTCAATGTCAGTTATCACTTTTTTTTCTTAATTTTGGGGCAATACAGCTTAAAACCATTGCCAATGACAAGTTAAAAAGGCGGGAAAAACAATTTCCGTTTATTTATTATTTTTATTTAAATATATTGTGTCGGCTAAAAACCTTTTGCCAGAGTCAAGTTAAAAAGGCGCGAAATAGAATTTTTGTTTCAATTTTCAACACCGTATTTCTAAATCATCAAGTATAATGTCTAGTCAAAGTCCAAATAGATAGTCAGTGCAGTCAATGAGTCAAGTCAGTTGATTCAGTAAAGTGGTAGAAGCTTTACTGAAAGTTTCTAGGGAGTTTTGGAGGGAACACAAAATAGCACGTTTTTTTGAAGTTGTACCACTTGCCCACACTTGTGCACGTTAACGAATATTTAATGGTTAATATTCTACCAATATTACACATTAAGAACCGAAATAACACAAATTTATGAAAGATATACAAAAACCAAAACGTCACCAATTGAATTCTTCTTCTTTTGGCGTCCGCGACCGAACACGTTAATAACACAAAATTATGAAGGAAATACAAAATCCACAACATCACCCATTGAATTCCCCGGCAAATCTCCAATTTCGGTTTATGTTTTCAACATCGTTATCATAAATTCTCAAGTAAAGTATAGGTAAAGTCCACACACAGGTTACTCATGCATTTGTGTTTCGAAAACCATAATTCATTTGCTTTTCCTCTTTTGGTTTTTTCTTTGCGTCATTCTGTTTACAAAATGGAAAACTTGAAATATCGTATTATTTTCGAGTACGAGTTCCACCGTGGCACCAGTGTTGCAGAATCGGCTCGAAGGACTAATGATGTGTATGACGGTGGTGTCGCAAAAGAAAACATAGTGCGTTGTCGGTTCTAACGTTTTCGTTCTGGAAATTTCGACCTGTAGAACAAGCCCTGTGGACGTCCGGAGATCAAAGTTGATAATGAAGAATTGAAGGCTATTGTGGAAGCCGATCCATCGCAAACCACGTCCGAGTTAGCTGCAGGCTGCGGTGTTAGTAATAAAACTGTTTTAATCCACTTGAAGCAAATTGGGAAGGTGAAAAAGTTTGAAAGGTGGGTACCTCATGAATTAAGTGCAGCAAACCGACAAACGCGCGTCGACTGCTGCGTTACATTACTCAACCGGTACAATAATGAAGGTATTTTAGATCGAATCATTACCTATGATGAAAACTGGATCCTGTACGATATTCGAAAACGCTCATCGCAATGGCTGAACCCTGGTGAACCAGCCAAAGCCTGCCCCAAGCGAAAATTGACTCAAAAAAAGTTCCAATTGTGAGCGTTTGGTGGACTAGTGCCGGTGTCGTTCACTACAGCTTTCTTAAATCTGTCCAGATGATTACAGCAGATGTCTGTTGCCAGCAACTGCAAATCATAAGGAAAAGCTGCTAAGGAACCGAGGTTGGTCATTCGCTCTAGGCCACTGCTGGTTCAGGACAACGCTAGACCACACACTGCACAACAGACGGCTACCAAATTAGAGGAGCTTCAATTGGAATGTCTAAGACATCCACCGTACTCCCCGGACCTTGCTCCAACAGATTACTATTTTTTTCGATATTTGTATAACTTTTTGCAAGGGAAAAAATTCAACTCCAATGGGGCAGTCCAAAGCGCCTTCAAAGATTTTATTGATTCCTGTCCGAATGTTTTTTAAGTAAAGGAATTAATGAACTACCTATGAGACGGCAAAAGTGTATAGATAACAATGGTATATGCTTTGAATAAATAAATATATTATATTAAAGAAAAAACCGACTTTATGTTCCTCCTTTACAAAACGCCAATTTCATATGTAATGACCTAATACAAGATACGCACGAAAAACATAACCCAGTCGGTTAAAAATATGCCTAAATATATACCTAGATAATTAGTAAATAGGTACCAAGTAAATATCTACCTACACAACCTACGGTTATTCCGTAACAAAAATATCTATTAAAATAGGCATTTAGGTAGGTACCTACTTACTATTTAGTGTCCATGTAACTTTGTGTTTCTTATAAGACTTCAAAAGTAAAGGTATACGGAAGAATTACATAAAAACCCGATTGCGATCCACCAACTACCTGCAGTCTTCTTGTTAAAAAAAAAACAACAAATCTGTGGGGTTCACGATCTTTTTTTACATAAGAAAAGGCACGGCGCGACCTATGTATGATTTTACGACAGTATGATTTTTTTAGATAAAGTACATTTATCCGATTTCTCGTGGAGCGATAATAGCTTTATCCGCTGCATTCGCTTAACACAGCTTATTATACTTACCTACCTATTTAGGCGACCTAGACGAGCTTTCTCCGAAAAAGAAATATCGAAAATTCCTCATTAAACATAATTTGTTGCGTAAAATAGGTATATAGGTGTTTTACCTACCTACCTACCTACTGTTTTAATCAAATTTAAAAGCAAAGCCAATCAACTACCCGCCTCATATTGTGTTTAATGCCTATACCTAATAGACATTAAACACAATATGAGGCGGGTGGTTGACACTATTACGCACTTAAAGCTGTATTTAAATCCAGAATTTACTACGATAAAATATAGAAAAATCCAAGTTGCAGATTAAACTGTGGAGAATCGAAGTTTGGGGTAGGTATAGTCGAATACACACGTGAATAGCGAATTGATGGTATCGAGACAGGTGCCCGCGGCCGCAGTAGTGACTTGTAAGTTGTAAGTTGTATCTTATTCATTGTTATATTATAATACACCTTTTAATTCCTGCGAATCGCATAGTTAGTAGTCGGTAGTAGGTGCAATCGAATAATCCTACTACTATTATAAATGTGAAAGAGTATGAGGATGGATGGATTTATGTTTGTTACTCTTTCACGCAAAAAACACTGAACGCATTTCGATGAAATTCGGTATGGTAGGTACTTAGGTAGTAGTTTAAGCTCTGGATTCAAACATATACTACTTTTTATTCCGAAAAAGTACAGTATTCCCGTGGGATACGATATTTACGCGGGCGGAGTCGCGGAAAAGAGCTAGTTACAAATATACCTAGACGTCATTTAATATTTCGTATTACTAACTTAAATTACAGAAAACAAACATACCTGCTCATTACTCAAGTACAAAAAACATACAGATCAAAATATTATTATTAGGTCATTACATATGAATTTGGACTTTTGTAAAGGATAACATAAAGATTTATTTTTATTTTTTTACATTATATATTTATTTAATCAAAGTATATACCATTACTATCTATGCACTTTTGCCATCTCAAAGGTAGTACATTGATAACTTTAATAAAAAAAACAATCGGACAGGAATCAATAAAATCTTTGAAGGCGCTTTGGACTGCCCCATAGGGGTTGAATTTTTTCCCTTGCAAGAAGTTATCCAAATTTCCAAAAAAAATGATAATCTGTTGGAGCAAGATCCGGGGAGTACGGTGGATATCTTAGACATTCCAATTGAAGTTCCTCTAATTTGGTAGCCGTCTTTTGTGCAGTGTGTGGTCTAGCATTGTCCTGAAGCAGCAGTGGCCTAGAGCGAATGACCAACCTCGGTTGCTTAGCAGCTAGCTTTTCCATCATGATTTGCAGTTGCTGGCAATAGACATCTGCCGTAATCATCTGATTTAAGAAAGCTATAGTGAACGACACCGGCACTAGTCCACCAAACGCTCACAAGTAACTTTTTTTGAGTCAATTTTCGCTTAGGGCAGGTTTTGGCTGGTTCGCCAGGGTTCAGCCATTGCGATGAGCGTTTCCGATAATCGTATAGGATCCACTTTTCATCACAGGTAATGATTCGATTTAAAATCCCTTCATTATTGTGCCGGTTGAGTAATATAACGCAGCAGTCGACGCGCGTTTGTCGGTTTGCTGCACTAAATTCATCAGGTTTCAAGCTTTTTCACCTTCCCAATTTTCTTCAAGTGGATTAAACAGTTTTATCACTCACACCGCAGCCTGGAGCTAACTCGGACGTGGTTTGTGATGGATCCGCTTCCACAATAGCCTTCAATTCTTTTTTATCAACTTTGGTCTCCGGCCGTCCACGGCCGGAGACCAAAGTTGTTCTTGCTTGTTCTTGTCCGGCTTGTTCTGCAGGACGAAATTTCCATAACGAAAACGTTGGGACCAAAAAACGCACTGTGTTTTCTTTTGCGACACATCATTAATCCTTTGAGCCGTTTCTGCAGCACTGGTGACACTGTGGAACACGTACTCGAAAATAATACGATATTTGAAGTTTTCTATTTTGTAAACAGAGTGGCGCAAAGAAAAAACCAAAAGATGAAAAAACTAATGAATTACGGTTTTCGAAACAGAAATGCATGAGTAAATAGAGGTATAAATTTGAAATTGGAATTCCTAACCAAAGATTTGAGATCAAAGTGGCCAGTACGACAAAACGCCAATTTCATTTGTAAGAACCTAATATATAGGAACATTTGTAACAAAAAATTATTCATTCAGATTTCAGCGTGTTTATTTAAGTTAGATGTTATTTAAGTAACTTAATGTGTGTCAGGCAACACGCAAAAGTACAGTGATTGATCATTAACTATATTATATTTTTAAAATTACTTATACTTATGATATTAACCTACTTCTGTATACTGTAATACTGTGCAAAAATATTATATTCAAAAACTAGATTTCTGTCGTGAGATTAGACGGTCTGCGAATAATTTTTGTTTATCAATCTTATGCACGAACATTTTATATTTTATATGAACGACTAGAGTATAAGCAGAAATATTAATTAACATTTACTGTTATTATACTTACGTCTTATCACAACTAAATCAAGATTCAAAATAACCCTTTTATTATTTTGGCTAGGATTGTGGAAAGTAGAGACGACGACGACGGACACTGCCCATACCGTTTTTTGCATGGTCCTTTATGAAGCTGGAGTTAAGCTCAGCAAACCTGAGAGCCAGTAAATAATATAAGAAATACGAGAAGAGAGGGACACTTGATGACTTGATCCTTAATGGGAGATTTCAACGGGTCGATTTTTGCCGCAAGATTTCCGCCATATGGTGAAAAATCGACCGTGTAAATGACAATTTGGCTAGGTCACAGGGGCGACACTCTCTACAAGTGACAGCTCGAGCACCGACGAGTGTCAGCCATGTTGATTTAAGCCTAAAGTTGTCATCGAAATAATTTTAAACGTCGCGTCAGACAAAACTAAGTATCATAAATATTATCAAATTATAATGTCAATTATGTCAAAGCACGAAACGACCAGCGGCCAGCCCCGTGAACGAAAGTCCTGGCTGGAAAAATGTCACGCGCAAAGCCTGCTTGCCGCGCGCATACCCCGCATACGTCTAACTACGCACACGTAGCTACGAGTTGTCAATCGTGTAAGTCTATCGACTGACGGTTCTTTACGTTAGTAATATATATTCTTTGCCTAGGTCGAGAGGCAATTTTGTCAACAAAAATGACAAGGCGATTTGTCAAGCGGCTCGCCGCGAACGAAAATCAACTATCGACTATCACCGGCAATTTTTATGAAAATAAGGATGTATTTTAGCCTAAAGTGGATCTAAAGAAAAAAGGCTCAATCATCGATATTATGGATAGCGTTTGCTTAACAATTATTCATAATTATTATCTTCCAAAAGATCCTTTAAATATTTAACATCTAACTATATAATTACTGTATGTAGGCTACATGTATAATATGTATGTATGCTACTGTATAAAGGGCGTGTAGAAAAAAAATTCCTTAAAAATATCTCTTTATTTAATCTTTACTCAAAGACATAATATTAAAGGTAGACAAAGTTTTCACGCGCCTAAAAATACTAGACCAAACATCTAGGTACGTGTTACTTTTGGAACGAAGTTCCTTATCGCGCGTTGCGAAAGGGGGCTAGACGGAAAAAATTAAGACTAAAAGTTGTAACGACACTTTTTGCTATAGTTGTAAGCCGTGCGGCGTGCGCGTGTTTCTCTGTCTGTCTCTCTCTCTCTCTCTCTCTCTCTCTCTCTCTCTCAATTATTACTAAAATAGAGCCTACTGATTAAGTTTATATTACATTATATTTGTTAATAATAAAAAAACATATTATTTTACCACCTCTTAAGTTTTTTATTATAATATTTTAATTAGGTAGGTACTCAGTTTATAGAATGCATTAGGCCAAAAATTAATGATTAAGATGTTATGTAACTATTATATATTTTCTATTGTATAGACGACCTCTGTGGCTCACTGATTAGCGCGTTGGCGCTCAAACTGAGGGTCGCGGGTTCAAATCCTGCCAGGGATCAAAAAGTTTTCTCTGTTTCTGGATCATGGATGCTTATTAAATATAATATGTATTATATAATAAAAATCTTAAATATAAGTATAGTATAAAAAGTATTAAATATATTTCCGTTGTCTGGTTCTAACACAGGTTCTTCAAGAACCTTCCACGGGACCAGATTGGCGTAGTGTGAGAGCGTCCGTAGATATTATTATTATTGTATTGATATTGACTTAGGAAAGTGCACTAGGTGTAGTGAACAATTGTCACTAATGCACGGCTCAATTTATTTACGAGGCGGGAGGCTAGGGGCAAACGGAGATACGGACGATGAAAAGCCATGGAGTCGTTATTTCTACACATATTACATTTTTTTATGTTTTTTTTTAGTTATTAAAAAATGTTTAAACCTGATATGAAAAGTTTTTGAAAAGTTCTTTGATATTTTTATTATTGAGATTTTCTATATTTTGTGCGCTGATGTCAAAACTGATTTATTTTTATTTAATTCACAAACATTTATTAATTGTAAAATAATTATGTAGGACGTACGTAATACCTACTTAGGTACAGTTCCAAAAATAGTATCCATGTAATTGTTAACCTTTCGAGCGACTCCACGTAAAGAACTATAATAATATTATTCTTGCTATGAATTTGAAAATAACACATTTTCATGAAATTTGAATATTGGTGAATATTTAACAATGATAATAATGAATATGTTAAATCCATATTGACCTTCGTATGGGTTATTAGCACAGAAGCGGAAGACAGCTCCAAGGTTTTCCTGTCGACTTGCAAGGAGGACATTGACTCAAGCATTGTAAACAGTTCCTTATCTCGAGGCAGCTACACTGTTGCCGATGACTCGCTAGCAGCTTTTTATCTAATGCTAGTAGGTATGTCACGTTCGTAGTATACAACTGAACTACGACTAATGTATGGACTCCTGGTACAACTGATGTTCTAGTTTTCACCTGTAGCCGGTTTTTATACATTAACTGTTTACTACCAATATACATTATAATTGTTTATAATGAATCTACTTAATTATTAAAGTCATGAAAAAATTAATAAATTCTTACAAAGCATGTCTGATTTTTTTTAACTCGTAGGCACATACAAATAGTAGAACGAGGGTTATTACATATTTTATTTCAATAATTAAGTATTTCCTAGTAATTGGCCGCTGCGTCTGTAGCAGCTGCTATGCAAGAAATGAAAATCATGCAGAATTCATATTATATTATATGGACCATAATCGAATAAAACAATACATTTATTATCAAAATTGGTGGATAGATTATATTTTTGGCGTTTACATGCAGCTGCCAATCACTATCCATCTGTAGTTGGGGTCCAACCAATTTGACCAGGCGCACAGACATGCGATGATAGGCATATTATCAAAAATATTGAGTATTTTAGGAATAGAAATAAAATAGAAAAGATTCAGGCACAGAAAACAAAAGTGGCTATAATATTGTTTTTATTATTAGTAGGTTAGTATTGGGAAGTGATTATAATTCCTTCGAAATCATATTAAGAGATCATCAGATTAGGATTTAGAACATGAGGCAATTATAGGTATAGGTGCGTATGTAATTTGAAAGATGATTTCTAGTAGGTAGTATTTATTTTCTTAGATTGTGTTTTAGCGTCCAATCCTACTACTATTATAAACGTGAAAGTTTGTGAGGATGGATGGATGTTTTATACTTATTCACGGAAAAATTACAGAACTGATTTCGAAGAAATTTGGCATAGTAGTTTAAGCTCTGGATTAACGCATATTTTTATCCCGAAAAAGTACAGTGTCCCCGTGGGATACAGTATTTACGCGGGCGGAGCCGCGGGAAAAAGCTAGTATTAATATGCAAATTTAGTAATGTGTATTGTAAAATCTTTGCATAGTTCCGTGCCATATCTACGAGATTGTAACGAAAGTTCTCGAAAAGAAAAGGACAACATCGTAGAGGACAGGAGGCTTTGCGTAGGCCTGTCGCGTCTTTTTTCATCGTTTTTTGCCGCTTTTTACCCTTGCCTCGTCGTGCACGGCGATGGTCTTACTTTATTTTGACTCGTCCAGCGCTTGCAGGTAAATAATTTTCTTTTTCTTATTCGTTTCGTGACTTTACGATAGGTCATCCCGATTTTCTTATTAAGTCTAATTATATATTGTTTTCTTTGCATGATCAGAAGTTGTTTGTATAGGGTTAGATGTTGCAATTTGGTTGGTCTAACAACTTTATAAGTAATTAGAAAAATAAAATGGATTTTTTTTCTGAAAATTATGAAGCAAGCTTTAAAGCACGCCATACACTATATTATATATATATATATATATATATATATATATATATATATATATATATATATATATATATATATATATATATACGTATATAGATAGCATTCAACATCGCCATATTAAATGCAGGACAGCTTTTTAAAACATTATACTTACGAGTATCTGCATTTGGTATCATAACATTTACCTAATCTACATCCCCTTTTAAATATTTAAACTTTTGAAAAACCAATACCTACTTACTTTCCCTTAATTCTTAACCTCGATCAATCCCAATATTAGTCTCTTTAGTCGCGGTAGAATTTGGAAGTTTGTCAAAATAAAGCGGCGGGGAATTTTAATAACAATCGCGTCAGGTCCTATGAAAATGTATACAAGCGTTTTTTGTCCTCGCGGCCGGCTAAAAAACTGAACATAATCAAATATCCTTTGCCGCGGTCCGCGTAAACTTGCACGGCCTACACTGCACGTTTCACCACAAAAAACGCCGTGGATCCTATAAGAAGTGGCTGCGCTGCAGGGAAACCGGCGGTGTACTCTGGGCTCGGAATTCGGGGTGAATAACCCTCGTGTCAGTAAAACTATTTTCAAGGTTAGCACGCCGCAAGGAGGGGAGCGTCGCGGGTTGTGAGGCTCAGGGCGAGCGCGGGGCGCGGCGCGGAAGGGGGGAGGGGCGCGCCGAAATGCTGATAGCCCTCCCCTCCCGCCTTCAGACCCCTTCGCTATTCCTTGATGCACTCCGCGGCCTTAGATTATCACTTGTTGACATTTCTTAGAATTCCATTTATAGGGCCGAGAGTGACGCTTCTTTGTTTAATGAGTTAATTAGGCGGTACGTGTTCTAATTGGAATAAGGCGAATGTTAGTTGTGACTCCTAGGGTAAGCTGCTGGCCTCCCCTTCGTGTAATTCGCCATTAGTCGACGTTTGCATTCGGCTTTTTACCTTAATGAGCTTCCTATGTTACCCTCTGACCAGGTACACGCGATAAAAAATTTGACAAATTTGATGAAACGATCGATTTTTATGGCAGATCAAAACAAAGGGAGAGAGCTAATGCAATTTTGGAGTAATTTTTCCAGTGCTATTAAAACTATTTCAGTACAAAACTAGATAGTTTTTTTATTTTATAAAATAGGCGGCTAACGAGCAGTAGGGTCACCCGCAACAACAGACGAGGCGCAAATGCGTCGCCGTCTTAAATTACTGACTTCAAGATAAGCAATAAATAATGAAAATTATTGCTTACAGTAATACTGTTACATTACATACATGATATTTTTACATACGTACCTAATGTATGTAAAAATATCATCGGTACTATGTACATCTAGATATCATCTAACATTTTATATTTCTTGAGGATACTTCTTATGGATACCTAACCGACACCCTATGTTCCATCTATTGTACGGTGCAAATATGGAACGAAACGAATTGCTATTAGGTTACATAATAATAGTACTACTTTATAAATGTCTAATTTATGATATTAGCGATAATTCTTGTTTATCACTATGAAGTGAATATAATGCAAGCAAATCAAAAACGAATATCGATTTTCGAACATGTTCTCCCCTTTATGTAACTTCTGAATCCTTATGTAATGCACCGGTCATGGCCCGGGCTCAAAGTTTATATAACGAATTCTGAAGTCACTCATTATTTGGAGCATTATAATTCTCGCACGAAAATGGTAATGTTCAGCCACGTATACAACAATTAAGCGGGCAGCGATAGGACAGTGCGTGCGGTGGTTTCGTGTGATAGCCATCGCGGGGGCCCACTCCAAAACAATATTCAAAGTATTCGGAGGGTTTTTTGCGCGAAGCCCCTAGGGTGGCTCAATCGGCTAAGCGCACAAAAAACTATTAAATAACTCAGCAGCGTTGTGCGTGCGCGATACAACGACGGAGGTAGATATTGTTGCACGACTCTTAATAAGATTATGATGTATTAACGGCTTGAGCTTTATGTTGTTTGTATTTACGAGAATTTGTTCAGTAGTAGGCTATAGGTGCCGTTCAACACTGTACGCATGTCGGTGACATAATAATTTTAGCTCTACATTCCTATAGAGTATAGAATACAGTAGTAGTAGTAGAACCACAGCTTAGGTAGATCTATGAGCTATCTAAAAGTATACTAAGACAACGCAGGCTGCGTTGGTTTAATAAGCTTCCTATTTTTCGTAGAAATAAAACCATAGACTATGGCGATATCCTGCACATTTCCAATACCAAACTGATAAGTCTCTGAACTCTAGATAAACTTAGTAGACAGTAGTTTGTATTGTGCGGTCGTGACGAAGATTCTTCTAATTTTAAATGCGTTAAGAATGTAATTATCGCGAGCATGTCACATCTAAATAGTAGGTATCATATAAGTATGGTAGGTTCCAGCTAGTATCAACTTAAGCTAGCTAGAGACACACAGGTTTGACTGCACAGGTACACCGGTGCAGGTAAACCGGAGCGTGTATGTTGTAACACGGTGCATGTTTCCATACTAGTTGGCATAAGCTTGCCTGACAGGTATACCAGTGCAGGCAAACCTGCATAGGTATATCGTAACGTGTATGGCTAGCATTAGTGTCTACAACGAGACGCTTCCTTTTCTTGTTTTAACCGACTTCCAAAGAGGTTATACGTTCGGCCGTATATAATTTTTATTATGTGATTAAATTCATTATTTTATTGTGACATAAAAACATTTATTTTTAATACAGTATCTAGTTTAGAATTACTAATTAAGTACCTCAGGTACAAGTCAAGTAGGTACTTAGTCAGGTTAAGTAGGTACTTACATAGTGTTCAATTATTATTATTAATATTTTCCTATACATATAAGTATACACTTATAAGTATTATGAGCACAATAAACAAAGTTATAAAGCTTTATTAAGTATTTGAGTACGTAAATATATAATGACATCTTGGGAAGTGGCAAAACACATTAATCTAAAGCCCGGCTACAATAACCTGTTCCTCCGAAAAAATGCGATAAAAAACTTGACGCGTTCGACTTTCGAAATGGTGAGATTTCCCGCAAACTGCTCTCTCGCAATTTGCTCTTCTAATTTGAAACAGATCACATCCTGATCTTATGTCTGACATGAGAATATTATTATGTGTAAATAAATAGAACTTTCAAGTGTTTTTGTTACTTTATACTTTAAATGAGAAATTCATCTATGTACATAAATATAGAGGGTAAATTTTTCAACTAGGCATGGTAGACGAAATCCGAACCTATAAGGAATAGCGAAAAATGCTGAAAGGAGTTCCGACCCCGATTTTGATAAAATCTGAACCTAAATCATTAGATTTTTACAACTTAAGTTAAATCTTCGTCTGTTAGGAGATTTAACCCTCATTAAAACATTAGTTTCATACATTTCTTGAAAATAAGAACCAATTTATTGAAATAAAAATAATAAAATAACCTACTGATAAGCTCCTTATTAGCAACATTATCGAATGATTTAATAATAATATAGGATGTGTATTTATTAAAAATCAGACGGTTCTATTCCTGGCTAGGAAAATTTATTTATCAAAAATCTAATGATATAGTCAGATAGATACAGTCAGTTCAGATTTTATCAAAATCGTACTCGCAACTCCTTTCAGAATTTTTCGCTATTTCTTATAGTTTCGGATTTTGGCTACCATACCCAGTTGAGAAATTCAACCTGTATAATCAGAATTTCGGAAATGGATCCAACAATTCAATGAAATTTACTATGAAGGTTGTTCTGGGGGTGAACAATCGATCTAGCTAGTCGATAAGCAAGTCTTGTCCCAGGAAAACAGCGAATATTTAGGTTTTTTTTATTTTTTCTTTGTTGCGTAATAACTAATAAAATATAAGTGAAATTGTCAAAGCCAAAGCTCGGCTACGTATGGGTTTTTTTTGCGTTGTTTGCAAATTAGTGTCTCGGGTTTGAGGGACTCAAACCAGGGTCAGACAAATTTTTGTGAGGAATATATTTTTTTTAATACCCATCGTTATTTTTTTCATACTCGGTACTAGAACTCCGAGCAAAGCTCGGTCTCCCAGGTCTCCCAAAATGCTCTCAAAAGTAAATTGCATACGCAAATGCATAAAATATTATGAAAATTGATTTAAATACACTACATAATACATAGTCAATAACCAGTGTCTATATCTTCCGGATAGGAACCTATAAATATTATCGAATGGTTGAATCGATACAAGGTAAATTGCCATGTATCACCTGAAACTTATGATAACCTGGTACTTGTAGTCTAGCGTCAGAATGTAGGCATAGTATAATATTAGCTTATAAAGGTTATTGATGCTATGAAAGGATCATTCTTCTCTTTTCTCTATAATAAAGCAAAAAAACCTCTAGTAAATAAATATAAAAAATATTTCTGATTTAATACATACACATACATGCATATTTTTATTGGCTTTTCGAAACGTTCATAATAAGCCAGAAAATATTGTGTTTGCAATGACATTTCTTCGATCAACCGTTGACGAAATACAGTCATCACAAAAGTGATATCGTTGGAGAGCATCAAGAACGCTGTATACAAAAAAATGATACACGAGTGACGTCACTGCAGTTAAAAATGTATGAAGATACATACAAAGTTGATTTTACTAACTTAAATACTGCGTTTATGTACATATATCGTTGTTGTAACGAAAAATTTTACAAGTAACATAAGGATTCGAACAGTAATTTTCGTTTTTATTATAGCAAAAAAAAGTCGTTTTTGCAAATGATTACTGCACTTTTTGCATTTTCAGGTCCATATTTATGTTGCCTTTCGAAAAATATGAGAATATTGGTGACTTAAAAGAGATGCATGTTATTAAATAACGATTTTTTATTTATATGGTAATGAATAATGAGACAGTTACTGGTAGCACATGGTTACGGAGATATATTCGTTCTGTTTATCCAGGAGCTAGTTGTTTATATTCGGTTTACAAGTTTAATTCTAAATATAGGCAGTAACATTAAACTTGAGCTAGATACAGCAATTAAAATATTATTTAGAATACAGACATGTCGACTGACTTCGTTGGAAAATATTCTTTACGTACGTTCAGAGCGATTATGAAAAATGTATAGGTTCTTTTCTAAAGAACCTATACATTATACTCGATTTATATTATACTCGATTATACTAATATTATACTCGATTTATTTTTTATTTTAAGTATTCTAGAAATATTTTTTAAATAGTGTAGATCAACAACTGAGCAGTAGCGACGTGTGCAGATAACACAATTCATACCGGCCTCACGTTTAATTAAGAAACAACTGTGAGAGTATAGTTTAAAACGTTGTAACGTACAACATTGACAGATCTATGCCTTTAGTCAAGAATTCAATAATTTCGACAGCAAAGTTCGAAATCAAAAATGTATGGGAAATCAAAAATTTGTCATAAGTCATCGCTAAGTGACATGTCGCTTAGGATGCCTTATGTCAAATCACATACATTTTGTTTTAGAACTTCGCCGTCGAAATTATCGAATGCATCTTGACTAAAGGCCCTGGTACTTATTTACAGACACGACAACTTTTTTAACCGCTTTACTAAATTCCTTAAGATAGGTATTAAAATAAGTTCTGCAACTGATCTTTTATCCACTTCTTCTTAGATGGAGAACCAGCCTTCGCTACCCCAACTTAGTGTAATGAGATATAGTATAGTAGTAATATAGTTCGGGCTTATAGTTAGGTCAGATATAAATTAATTGGTTAGGCAGGAATAGTGTTCAGTAACCTAGCTTTTCATTCACAAGTAGAGCCGATTTGATTTAAAACACATTGTACGAATAAAATTTTAAGTTACGTTATCATGCGTGTTTTCTAATTATCTTCTTAGACTTTTGCATTTTTTTTTATTCATATAACAAGTAATAAATACATGTGTACCTACAGTAGCAATATTTCTATAAAAAATAAACTGATAAACAGTGAATGATAAGATTCGCCTTCGCAAGGAGTAAAGTCTAAGGCTAAAGATGCGGTAACCTAGAAGGTTCGACGACACCGATGAATTAAACAAAATTATGTTATATCAAATTGTAAACATTAATTTAACTTCACAAATTCGTTTCCTCCTATTATCTTTAAGGTTAAACAGTATTAAGAAGTCATAACCATCAAGTTCGTGGAATTTTAATGTAAATTTTAGCGTTCGTAATTTTACAGAGGTTTTTATTATCATTCTATTGTTAATCTTTAGTTTTAGATATTGGCGTGCCTTGCGGAAAGCATAATATATGATTTAGGGCCGAATACCTCTCGGTATTCTACTTAAATTAAGTACAATAGAGTAAGAGAGGTAAGGTATCTCGGCTACTTTATTAAGTACTCAAGTCCTGCTGTCCTATGATTTAGGAGGCCCCTAATTTAAGTAGTTTTTTGGTATTCGGCCGACAATATTATATTTGTATGCCCTGGAGGAAGACATATTAATAATAAATAATCGATTAAATTTAAAATTATTATTCTATCAATCTCTGCAACAAAATTTCTGGCGAAAACATTTTTTGTGTAAAAGTAAAACCAAACACATGGTTTCGGTTACGAAATCGTATGTAAATATCATTAGCAGATACGGCGCTCGTCAAATTGCCAAATGGAAGTGACTCCATATGTCGGAGAATTCTCTCAACACCTCACCAATAGGCCGTGTCAAAAATAAACACAATTCATTAATCAAATGATCATTATCCTATAGTTTAGCAGATTTAGAGAGAATAAGTCAAATTTCACCAACGCCTGTTAGTGGTAATCGTTTGTCTAAATTTAACATATCTTCGCTTTCGTTAATACGAAGGACGAGAGAGATAGCATGATATTTAATGAATGTTTTACTTTAGCAGGCGTTTTCGAAACTTTTTTTTTTTTTTTTCATCCCCCTAACTTTATCAGGGCTTGTTTTTTTGCTTATATTTTTAGTTTTTTGCTCGTTTTAATCTTTTTCTTTTATAATGCGCTGATAACTACTAATTACAGTTTTTGTTTCTTGTTGATTCATTTCATACAATTTTTTGTTCTCGTCCTTATATCTAATACATTATTTGTATATTTCAATTAACAGTAGTTTGTCATCAATATATTTATATGAAGTACTCTTAGTACATGTCAGTTTTACTACTTATAATATACTTGGGAACATCAGTGATGTCCAGTAAAAATACAAATTTTTAAAATATAAAGAGAAATGAAGAGCAATATAAATTAATAAATCCAATTTAACATAATTCCAATGAAATTCAATAAAAATAATAAAATACAATTCATAAATTAGAAATTTTCAATATGTAAAAGCTAAATAAAAACGATAAAAACTACGGCACAAACATTCATTCCTAACCCTAATATCACAGTTCCATATAAAGCCTATTCCTAGTATCACACCAATATATCACAATTTTTCTTATTTACACAGTCAACAATCTTTTTACAAAAGGAGAGAAAAACTTCTCTCTTCTTTCCCCCCAGGATGGAAGACAGGCTCTCACCCGTTATCGATATGCCCAATTTTTGCTCAATATCATATCTATTGCTAGCAAAAATTGGGCACTCCAGTAACAGGTGAGGAACCGTCTCCTCAACTCCCGGCTGACACGAACACGACGGATCCTCCTTCAACTTGAATCTGTTCAAGTAGAAGGCGAATCCGCCGTGTCCGGTCAGAATCTGTGTGGTGTGATGTGTGATGTCTATTTTATTGACTATCTTGTATGCAGCAGCAGCGCTTGGGAAAAAGATCTTAGTGACTCCGGCCGTCCCTCCCGATTCGTATCTCCTGTCCCATTCCTCAACCGTATCCTCTCTTAAGATACGCTTGACGAATGAAACAGGACACAGATCGTAGTCAGGTTATTATGGAACTCTTGAGCATAAGTCTAACAGCCGAATACTGAAACGATAGTTAAATTAAGTGACGCTCAAGTCGCATGCTGTCCTTGTCAGTTCGGCTAGCAGAGACAGCGATAGCCTATGAATAGGAGTGCTCTTCATTTTGATTAGCGTTTCAGTATTCGGCCGTTAGACCATAGATACTGTTGTTTTTTTGCTGGTTGTTGCTAGTAGCTTATTTGAAAGGAAACGATTTTCTAGTAGCAAACAACTATTCCAAAATAAACATAGTAAATATTTAGTAAATGTTTATTTGTGGCATAGTACTTTTTAAGAAAATATTTATTTTCAAGTTTTACTTAGAAAGCACACAATGCATTATGCAGAGGACAAATGGACACTGGACGGGCAATTTTAGCACATTACGAACATTATGACTCGTTTACGATTCACAATAATTTTCTTGAAATACACTTGCATTAAATATTGTGATACAGTTTGTAGGTACTGTAAAACCCAGTTTAAAGTTGTGTAAAAATATAGTATAATTGTTAATTACAAAAAAATCTACATTTTTGTTTCATTGACAGTCAAAAATATTGAAAATTATAGAGAAGTCTCTATATTTTTGCTTCATATACATACATTTTTTTATCTGGTTGGAACAGTTCCTAGACAGAAAAGCGTAGAGCTACCTAATTATTTCAGAATATAATTCAACTATTGTTCAAGGGAGTTGAATATTAGTAGAGTATCCTCAGTCATCACGGAATTTGAAACTTCACTAAAATAAGTGGGGGAAAAAAGTTTTACGAGTACCTACCTAATCTCTGCAATAAAAATGTACAAAAAATATAATTAATATAAACCGCATATTAAAACAATTTATTTTATGTGCCATGCCACGTTAATTGGTATCGTGTAGAACTTTATTTCGCATTATGACCTTTCGTGTCCGGTCGGAGGAATCGCGCGAAAATATCGATTGTTCTTATCTTATCGCTATCGCTGGCGTGTCGCGCTCAAAATCGGGACCGCACGCATATGGTTTTTTTCCTACCTACCTAATAATGGCAAAAACTGTTTTTTTAAGGAGGACTAACATTGCAAGAGCCCTAATGGCAATATTACGTAGGACTGGCTGCTGGTGCTCAGCCAAATTACACTAATATTATAAAGAGGAAAGGTTTGTAAGTTTTTTTGTTTGCATTGAATAGGCTCCGAAACTACTGGACTGATTTTGATGAAATTTGGCACATATATAATGATAATAGCTCCCCACACCGATTTCGGTGATGGTAGCCTGTTTCATTAAAACCAGGCCAACTACGCAAGAGTTATTTTATAGTGCCTAAATGTGTGTGCAGTACACAAGAACACACTCTCTTCCTTTACTCTCGTAACCCAGTGGGATGGATGATCGACACGACTGACGAGAGATCAGGCGCAGGACCGACTTGTTACATGTCCGTTCGACGCATAGATCATCTCTCTTGTCAGACAATCAGGTGATCAGCCTGCATTGTCCTAACCGAACTTGGAAACAATTTTTTTGTTATCCAACGCGGGAATCGAACCCACGATTAGCAAGTCTAAGCCACTGGACCATGGAGGCTGTTATATATAGATTAGAACACCGGGAAGGACATAGGCTACATTTTATCGCGGAAAAATGTACGGTTCCTGCGAGATTTTCTTTAGCGCGCACAAAGTCACGGGAAACATCTAGTAAACAATATGAAGGTTAGCAAAACTGCAACGCGCATGCGTCGTCTAGCAGATTGCATTGGATAGAGCCAACTCCGCCTTTAATCAATTACGCTTGCAAATCTCTTGTGCTGCACCAATCTGCCTACATCTTCGACACATACCTGCATATATGCCTTATTGCACATCTGTCCTATCAATTATTATTTTTAATGCTTAAGTTTTGCTTACTTAAACCATTTGACAGTTTTGTATTCTAGACTCTAGCTTAGAGTTATATTAAAGTGATTAAAATACATTTATACCTACCAATTTAACATGTCGTTAATTAAAAGAAATACAAAGGTTTACCTAGCAGTTTACTGCTGGTTTGTGAATTTATCTTTCAAACTAATATTTCTTTGTTCATATTATAATGATAATATACGACAAGCCAATCTAAATAGCGACAGTAAAAAAACTAATATTGCTGTAAATGCTTTGTGCATGTGAAAGCACTCATTAAAACGAGTTTGCGGTACATTCCACCTGTATATAATCCGCGTTCTTTCGCAACAACCTACATGCCTGTATGTATGTCAATGCAGAGAGGGACGGAGATACGCGATATATACGCGAGGGACGGAGAAGACGAACAACCGGACTCGCGAGAGACGGAGGGGCATTTTGTACCTACTGCTATCTGTTCGCGAATATCTTGCGCAACGTACACCAAGGAGAATTGTCCTATTATCATCGAAATCACTCGATATTTCGACACGCGTGGTCTATTTTCTATCGACTGAGGTGTAATCGATTTTTATATTCGTCGCTTTTTGTTATAACTCAAAAGTATCGATAATATTTCGCTTTAGATTGTTTCCTTTGAACATATTGGTATAAGTAAGATTATTGGGTTCGTTGTAAGCGGCGGGGAATTAAGTTTGATATTATAGGATTAGAACCATTTTGAACCATTTTTTGTGTTGTATTATGTTCCCAATAATTAATACTGGAGACAAGACACCTATTTGTCCTAAATATTAGTAAAGATTTTCACAAAACTAGCAATACTATGAAAAACTCATGAGTAGGTATTGAATACTGCTCACTAAGAAGACTTACGTAGTAGATACTAGATCATAATATTGTTTTTTTGCCTACTGACAGCTAAATATTAAGTAAACCTATTCATATCTTGCCAATGCTAGATTTTCAAGACCTTTTATTATGTTGGTGGGTGTTCAGTGCAGTTTTTCGTGAAATATCAACATATTATTATGTTCTTATTTGATAATAATTGACACCAAGTGCACCTGTTATATAGGAATATTGATTTTTCATTGGTAAATGGAGGCTCTATAAGTTTCGAATGCATTTTACAGGAACATAGATAAACTTTCTATTGAGATTATTATCAATGCAATTTCAGGAGAAATACCCGAATTTCTAGACAAATAAAATTCATACTATGTTTTACACTAATACACTAATACACTCGCATCTGTAACAAAATTAAGCACCTACTTGTGCACGGTCGATACTCTTAAAATATTTATGCTGGCATTTGCCTTGTAATTGCCTTCAATATCCGCCTGTTATCTTCATATTTGAGCATACTGCTCAGCGACCGCCATGTAAATATGTTGGTTACGAAACCGCGCGGAACAGAAGCGGCTAAATTCGCGCTCCACTGCCCCCCCTCGCCTACCCCGCCCGCGCCCCGCGTGACAACATGGCGGCCTCGCAAGAGTCAATGGCCTCTACAATGCTCTTGCGCAACCACACACGCGAATCTAACAGCAAAACAAAGTTCATAAGCGTGTGTGCGTTTACGTGTAAAAATTGTCGAATAGTATGAGGTTTCTGCGTGTGTGCATACTGTATGTGTGCGTGAAGGGCTTCGAGTCGAATGTTGATCACTTTAATGCCGTCATCGATTAATTACACTTAAGGTTTTCCGCAAGGCCTCAACGACGGCGGATCTCGAATTTATATTACGTTTATTGAGTATGGCCTTATTATGTTACGTACATGTGTTTAATATTATAATCATGTTGATTAATGTCAAATACAGTAAATAGCGCAGTAAATGAACTTTAAATAATACATATAGTTCCATAGAGGTCCTCATAAGGACTAACAGTTTAAAACACGATGAGCTAGCGGTATAGAAGAGTCTCGAAAATTCGACGCTTTCTTTTTATTTTCTGCTCGAAGGTCCCTTTCTGCCACGAATGCTACTATTGGTAGTAAAATGAAAGGCTTAACATAGGTAAGTAATGTAAGTAACGTAAAGTATGGTAACTAATAAAATAGTCCATTCGTTGTTACCTTTTAAAACTATACCATTATAGACACGTAGAGTCGTTGAGCCTCTATGAATTTCACCAAGTTGCTCAAATGACAACATTTTAAAAACTTTACTTAAAATTATAAATAATAAATTTAAAATTATTTAAAACAAAAAAATAAAAGTATTAAAGTGGGAGAAATCTAATGCCCGAAAAATCGCAAGCGAAAAATTCGCACGGCAATTTCGTGGAGCTGTAGCTCCTTATGCTACGCCGCGCTACGACCTTCTACGAAGTATGAACAATTTGCCACATTTATATTTTTGCTATTTTAAAAATGTGTCCAAATTATTATTAGCAAAGTTAAACTAAAATAAGATATTTAATTTTATTACGACTGTATTATTTAGGTTTAAGATTATAGTTTAAATTTTTAATATAAATATAATTCAATTAAATAAAAGTTTATAATACATGCCTAATTATAATTTAATGAATGATGTGTCAAGTAATAATAACCGGCCTGGTAATCGGTATATTCAATAAAAACCAATTGCAGAACTAATTAAAGCAAATATCATAAGACTTAATTTTATTATGACCAGAAAACTGTAAACTACCGAGAAAAACCGAGAAAAATGATTACAATGAACAATTATGAACTAAAGACATTTCACTGGGCCAGCTCGACAAGAATATTCTCACGGCCTCACAGAAAACCGGCGTGAAATGACTCTTGCGTTGTGTTTCGCTGAGTAAGTTAGGTGAGCGCAGGCCGAGGTTCGAAGCTTTAAGGGCCAGAAACGCACTTGTAATTGCTTTGGGCTTGCAGGCTTCCGTGGGCGGTAGTAATGGATTAGAAAATTCTAATCCATTTCAGGAAACAAACTGTCTTTACTGAAGGGCATAGTTTTGCTCCCCTGTAATAGATCGTCAACAACAGGGGAGAGATGCAATGTTGAATAATTGTGTCTAATGTTTTAAAATTCTGTAATTGTATATTTCTGTCAGGGAAACACACAACCGACGCGAGGACTCATATTAGTATATTAATAACTACCGGCCCGGCCGGGCTTCGTACGGGCAAATATAGGTATTGAACAAAAACTACCAGCGCATATTTCATCGGCAGTAATGTAGAAATAGAATGGCGAGAGAATTTTTTGAATCGGTTCAGTAGATTCCGAACCTAGTAGACAGAAAAATTATATTTTTATGTACACATCCGGTCGATTCATTATATAATGTTTCATTTCGTTAGCTGTAAGTTATAAGCAATAAGCTAACAGACATTAGAAGTCTAGTGGACATGCCGGTCAGTGTCCATACAAAAATGCCCATCATACTTCAAAGAGTCTATTATGCGAATTTTTCAGGTATTTTACAGAAGATATAAAATTTTAATGCCCACAAATTTATCACTCACGTTTTTAATTTTACAAAATTACCTATCATACGCTGTTTTACCAAAGGAAACTGCTCAATATTTTTCCTTAAAATGAACAACTGAATAACCGACAATATTTGTGAATATTATGTATTTTAATTTCAAAAGGCTACCGTATATTAAGCAAATGGTACTTAAGCCTATTCAAATATTTGAAGAACCATGAACCAGCATTTAAATATTATCGTCATTATCTGCCCAATTCACCATGAAATATAGGTCAACGCCACGACGACTGATCTCAAACTCATAAACATTTTTCATTCCGAGAAAAATCTAGAAGGGCGTTGAGTTAACGCCCGACCTCGTATTCCAGTGAATAACATGAATAAATAAAACTAGAAACTGTGGACCGCCGAGATTTTTTGCTGAAATAGCTAAATCTCTCAACTCACAAGCAGAAACGAACGACTAAAACTTCATTCAGTTTTCAAGAATGTCATAAAAATGTTGTTCTGAGAAGCTGCCAAACACGAAACATGTCATACGAATTTCATATTCAGTGACTACTCAAACATTTGAGCCGCAGTTAAAATTTGAGTGACGTTTCAGTATTCGGTCGTTAAAGTACGTGGATTGTAAGTTGTCAGGTTCCTTAAGCAAACTAAACAACCGAAGATTGGCAAGGGGCCTTTATTATTCGTCCCTACAAATTTACTTCCTTGCTGCCTTTCAAGTATTCAAAAGTAGTAAATCGGAAGTGTTGAGGAGGTCACGGAGTGCGCACGTGTAAGGCTTGCGCAACGCAACCTTGCAGTCGCGAATACTATAGTGTTAACCGCTCTAACGCCAGTAGTCCAGTGGTTTATAGTTGTTTTCAGGATTAGGACAATGCAAGCTGATCACCTAGTTGTCGGTAAAGGAAGATGATCCCTGCGTGGGGTGAGGCATGTAAAAAATCCTGCGCCTGATCTCTCGCCAGTCATGTCGGTCATCTGTCCCACTGGTATACGAGGGTAAATGAAGAGAGAGTGCTCTCGTGTTTTATGCACACTTGGGCACTATAAAATAACTCCTGCGTAGCTGGTCTGGTTTCAATGAAACCGGCCACCGTCACCGAAATCGATGTGGGAGATTGATAACCGCCCTTAGTTACGCATCGAACTAAGGGAAAACATCGAGCAAGTACCTAAGTACCTAAAGTGAAGTTATGAGGCCAGAAAATTTCGAAGCACATTTCGTGGTTCGCATTTCGCGTTCATATAGTTCGCTGAAATGAAATTTTTTTAAATTTGATTAAATTGAAAACCTAAAGTTAGGAATAAACCAAAGTACCTACAATATTTCCTAATTTTTCTTTTAAAACGTGTGCAAGAATGTAAAAATATTACGCCTCCTGTTCCTCGGTGCATGAAAATACTGGCAACTCTCATGAGCTTGTAAGTGTTCTATTTTCAAATAAGGAAAATAGCAGCTTTTTATCTCAGTGATTAGTCTGTAAAAGTAAGCCGTTCCATACCAGCTTGCATGTTGTAAAATTATGAAAAATCTTTTGGATAAAAATGTAATGAAATAGTTAACTTTAGATACGAGTAGCTAGCTTTTCTTTACATTGTATTTAAATTTTCAAAGTTTCTAAGTTTGCAGTATTGTAGACGTTATTATACTGAAATTACATGACGACCTCCTGCCGAATAGCTTAAAATGTACTAAGTAAGGATTAGTTCAAACCGAACAGAACCAGACCATTTGGTTCAAACCACTTAAATTTAAAACCGGTCAAGTGCGAATCGGACTCGCACACGTAGGGTTCCGTACCATTATACCAATATTTTACATTTTGACATATTATTTAGTTAATTTTGTACGAAGTTTTCCAACAATTCACATCTTTGTTCAAATCGTATAATCTAATTAATTTATTTTATGAACCAACAAGAATATGTGAAACAACAGCTACTTGTATAGATAATATTTTCACAAATGTCACTCCTTTTAGGAAAGACATAATTAATGTACTTAACTCTGATCACTGTGGACAGCTAGCATCATTTGATCTTAAATGTGATAATAATCCGATAGAAAATATTGAGTTTATTCCTGTAAACACAAAACGTATTGAGAAATTTAGAAGTAAATTACTTTCAAGTTTTCAATGTTTGAATGAGTCAATTAATTCAAATGAAACTTTTAATAATTTATTTAAAGTAGTAAAAAACCAATTTGACTCTGTATTTACTTCTAAATCGGTCAGATTTAGTAATAAAAGAAATAATTTTAGTAACTGGGCAACTGCAGGTATTATTGTTAGTAGACAAAGATTGTATGACTTGTATAACGAGAAGTCAATGAACAGGAGTGAAGCTTTTAAACTATATGTCAAGAAATACTCGAAGATTTTCAAGAAGGTATGTCAAGCGGCGAAGGTTCTTCACATCAAAGAAAAAATTAAGAACTCTAAAAACAAAGTGAAAACCATCTGGAAAATAATTGCAGATGAGACTGGAAGAGTCGCCAGTCGCAACTCTAAATTTGAACTTTATATTAATGATAAAAAAGTTAGTTCTGACATTGAAGTTGCGACAGTATTTGAGAAGTTTTTTGCAGACATTCCGATCTCAACTACAAAAAACTTAAATTCATCACCTACAGTTGCCGAAAAATTACTTAGAGATAATGTGAAGGAATGTGATGTAAATTTTATTTTCAAAGAAATAGATTCTAGAGACATTATCAAGGCATTTAAATTACTTAATATTAAAAGTACAACTGATCTCTGGGGTATGTCCACAAAAGTTATAAAACCAGTAATTGATATCATTGCCCCTCACCTAGCATTAGTTTTTAATAATTGTATTAAAAGTGGCGTGTTCCCTGACTTGATGAAGCACAGCAAGGTGATGCCTCTCTTTAAAGCTGGGAATAAATCAGACCCAGCTAACTATAGACCAATATCCATATTACCGACTTTAAGTAAAATTTTTGAGAAAAATATTCTAAATCAATTACTTTTTCACTTCAACTCGAATAAATTGTTACATAGTAATCAGTTTGGTTTTACTAAAGGTCGGTCCACAACAGATGCAGGCATCAGTCTTCTGTGCAGTATATTTGAAGCTTGGGAGAGGTCACAGGATGCACTTGGTATATTCTGTGATTTATCCAAAGCATTTGACTGTGTGGAGCATGATACGCTGTTCAGGAAATTATACCATTATGGTGTAAGGGGCACGGCACTAAAGCTTCTAAGCTCTTATCTAATAAATAGAACACAGACTGTAGAAGTTAATTCCAAAAGGTCTAATGGTACTAAAATTAAACTAGGAGTACCACAGGGGTCTATTTTGGGCCCTTTTCTATTTCTTATCTATATAAATGATCTACCTTATCTAGTTAATGATAAGCATGAGATAGTACTTTTTGCTGATGACACTTCACTAATTTTTAATGTGAAGCGACGACAATCTAACAATGACGAGGTAAATGGTGCTCTCTCAAAAATAGTACATTGGTTTAATGCTAATAATTTACTGTTGAATTCTAATAAAACAAAATGTTTAAAGTTCAGCTTGCCAAATGTTACGCAGGCACAAACCAATATACTATTAAATAATCAGAAAATGAAATTAGTAGACACCACTGTATTTCTAGGTATAACATTAGATAGTAAGTTACAGTGGGGACCACATATTGCTAAATTGGCAGATAACCTGAGTTCTGCAGCATACGCTGTTAAAAAAATTAGGGAAATTACCGACATAGAGACCGCGCGATTAGTTTACTTTAGCTATTTTCATAGCATAATGTCGTACGGCATCCTCTTGTGGGGAAACGCTGCGGACATTAATACAATATTTGTGCTGCAGAAACGTACTATACGTTCTATTTATAAGATGTCGACTTTTGAATCTCTAAGGGAAAAGTTTAAGGAAATAAAAGTTCTGACCGTCGCATCTCAATACATTTTGGAAAATGTGTTATATGTAAGAAAGAATCTAAACAACTTCAAAAAGAAATGTGATAATCATTGTGTAAACACTAGAAATAAGAACAAGTTAGATATGCCAGTGTTCAGACTAAGCAAAGTTAGTAAATCCTTTAAAGGCCAATGTATACGCTTATACAATATAATCCCAGAAAAGGTTCAAAACTTTCCCATTAATAAGTTTAAAAATGTAGTTAAAGAACGTTTGTGTGCCAAAGCGTATTATAAAATTAATGACTTTATTCAAGCCGGCACACCTTGGGAATAAGGTGGCTCCTTATCTTATCTTATTATTTGTTACATAGACATAAGTAAACATTGTAATAATTTTGATTTTAAAAGAATAATTTTCCATCTTTTTGGTAAAAGATGGCCCCAGACGAGTTTCTTGCCGGCTCTTCTCGCTGGGTTAGTTCTCGAACCGGTGGTAGGCATCACGTAGTATCGACGTTCAAAAAGAGTATTTAAAAATACCAATTTTGAATAAAAATTTTTTGATTTTGATTTTGATTTTGATTCCAAGTGAGCGCATTTTACTAGTTAAGTATAATATTAGTAACAAATTTAGATTAGCCGTTACAGATTTTTTTTAAAGTTTATCACATGGACCATACTACCATCCAGATATTTTTAAGCCAGCCGTTTAGCTTTTAGAGGGGGGAGGAACCCCCTATTTTAACAAAAACATGCGCTCTTAGTGTTTTTAAAAGACCTATCCGAATATTCCGAATCGTCAACTACGGAACCCTGAAAAACTAAAACAGGTACACTAGTACTTACCTATTATGTCCTGTCATTCAGCCATTTTTCCAAAACAACATTATATTAATATTCATGTCATAGGGACAAGGCAAGGGCTTAGAGCTGCAAAGACCAAGGTTTATAATAGGAAATTCATTCAACGAAGGTGGACCGCGAGAGGCGAGGCTCTCAAGACTGACATGGTTAACCTTTCAAAGGTACACTCAGTCGAATATCATTGCAAAATTATGTCGGGATTATAATTTTTAACCGACTTCCAAAAAAGTAGGCGGTTATCCCTTCGGCTGTTTATTTTTGTATGTTCAACGATTACTTCGCCGTTTGTGGATCGATTTTTAAAATTATTTTTTTGTTAAATAGGGTATAATCCCAAATTGGTTTTTTTAACATCAAAGTGGTGACCTAATGATGGGATCCAAAGGAATCGAGAGAACTTCTCGAAATTTATATGGACACATATGATGATTTTGACTTTTTCTGAAGTAGTCTAAGCATATGCTTCAAAAAAGTAAGATTTTGCTCAAAGGTATATCTGGATCCAAAAGTACTGAACAGAACTACTGACTCCTTATAGATACATGTTTGGGGATTTTGGCGTTGTTTTAAAACCTGCAAGCATATGCCACTATTTCAATTAGAGTAATCATCATCATCAACACCATCATCACACCATATATCATCACATTATGATGATATAAATGGAACCTCTCATAGTATTTTACACCGACACGGATATTTTTGAACATTACTCTGCCGTTTAAATACCAGCAAAGTTGAACGTAAGTTCTATAAAATATTGTTTTATCAGGATGTTGTTCGGGCTGGTACCGACTTCTAAATTATGAAGATTGAGTAGAGAAATAGTTAAAATTTTAGCCGAATTTAAAAGTGGAATCATTTAGAAAATTAGTTTTATTTCATACTTTTATGTGCATTTTACTTTGGAAGGCGGTTTAATTTTTTGTTTTTATCTAGGACGATCAATGACCATTTTAAATATTATAATACTTTAATTATGTAATCAACGAATATTTTGAACCCACTTCGTATTTGGGTTAACGGGCTCAAAATATCTGACTACTGAGGGTGACTTATTTTGCCAAGAGTCTAGAGTGTAGAGGTTGTAAGTTACTAAATGTAGGCTCTGCCCTGAACTTTTTAATATATCCAGGTATCTTCTAAGTAAATACTGGTGTGAAATGACAACAGTCAGCATTCGTATGTGGCTAAATTTATGCTAATATATCTAACCATACTTTAAGTCGATGTCAAATATTATCCGCGTCGCGGCTTAGTATGTGGTTTAACCGCCATTTTTATCGCCGACTGTACCGTACATTGAGGAGGAAACTTGTTTAGGATTTGCACAAGTGTTTATTAACAACGTTAACGCTCGATTTACACAGAAGGGTTCGACCTTCCTCGACAACCAGCTAGGCCCTTTGGTTTCCCGTTTATTTACTCTTATCGATTTACAAGGAAATTCGGATACATTTAAGAGTTTTATTTTAAGGTTGCGCTACCTTTCGGCCCTTTTCTTATTTTTTTTAAATATACCCACTCGTATCTTATGTATTTTACTCATGTTGTATTTTTATGTAGCCTAAGCTTCGTGGAAATAAATACATTTTAAGGCATTTTAATGAATTTACTTCTTTCTTTCGGATATTTTTCGAATCTACCTAAATAATGCTTGTTAGTTGGGTTGCATATCTAATCTTGCTTTTTTTTTAATATTGATAGCTGGTGTCAGTGGAACCCCGAAGGTTATCACTAGGCTGATAGTTCTGAATTCGAAATAATCGATGTATATAGACACATACTGAAAATTGCCTGAAATTCACGTGCGACTATATGATAGAATTGATAGTTCAGACTTCAGGACTACTAATCATTAAAAAATAATTATGGCACTAAGTACTGAATAAAATTAGTATGAAGTTAGCTTTTAGTTATTTTTTGTAGGTATACACTTATGTACTTAAATCTTAATCTTCGGCAATCGGCACATTTCTATGTTGTGAGTGAGATTTTGTGCTTAATCAAGTTTTTGCTTTATTGCTTTCTTGAATATAGACAAAATGATTTCTGTAAATAATAATGGCAAATATTGGCGTATGTATTTATATTGATATTCATTCGTCTATATTATTTAATGCATTTATTTTTCAAAATAACTATCAAAAATCATAAAACCAAGGTAACGTTGCAATGTAACTATCACATTATAATAATTAAAATCCTTGTTACTGTGGCAAGCGTAAAGTTTATAAACAAAAAGCTCACGTAAAATCAGTAATGTTTTGGCGTTTAATTAATAACTGTTTCCTGCGTTGTTATTTAAGTTATTTCCTCAAATTCGACATTAACGATACACTAACAAAATAATAAAACGAATATTGTTGTATATTGTTTTCTTGATTTCATAAATGCTGTTAGGGTTCAGTAAGTTATCTTATTTAGGAGTGAAGAAAACTTTTTGTTCATCAATTGCCTTTTGTTTTGTAAAACTACTAACAATTGTGTACGAGTTTTCGAAATTCGAATCAAATTTAAATTTTAAAATTTTGCCGAAATCTCTACTCTCAAACCATTTAGCTAAATTCTCGCATTATTATTAGCAGAACGAGATCGCTCGGCGCTCGGCGGTTCAAGGAGAGCCCTTAGGGCCGCGTCACGCTCTGCCATTGACCCACATACGTAGTGCGTGTGCGCACACGGTACACTCGCCGACAAAAGCCTTCCCGCTTATCGAGTCACGTTATCACGTACGCATGTTGTGGCAAAAAATGCGTTTTTTTACGCTGAAAAATGGTTCAGTTTTGAATCGGTATTGATTAATCTTATACATTAAACGAGATAATCTTGTATATATATATAATCGTAATCTCGGCAACGGAACGGCTGCAAGTATTCATATGAAATTTGGTATGCAGAGAGTTTTGGGGGAGAAAAATCGGTCTAGCTAGTTTTCCATCAATAGGAAACTGTACATTTTTATGTTATATGTGTATTTCTTTCGTTGTGCAACAATATATCAATAATAATTTCGACTCTATAATGTCAGTCCGATTGACAGTTTGGTTAATTTTTGCGTTGCTTGGACATTCGGAATGTGGTGGGTTCGAACCCCGGTAAAATATTTTTGTGATTCTTTTTCTTTTTTGAATATGCTAGAGCTCCGAGCAAAGCTCGTTTACCCAGGTACTAGATTTTAAAATTTTGTTAAATGTAGAATGTTAAAAGAGAATTATATTTATTTATAAAACAATACCGTGCTCTTTATAGGGGTGATTTTGTTAATTCCAATAGGCATTTTTAAGAAACAAGTTTTCAGGTTGCTACGACACCAACTCCATATTATTATGAATTGAAATCAGTTTTAAGCTTTTGAAAGCCGTAAATGTCCCTGACTGGAACTGCATACAATTTTTTTGCGTGGCAGTCAAAGGGTTAAGATGTTACTACCTCATCCATCAAAATATAGTATACCTTTTTTTAAGATGACTAAAAGACTTTCGTGCACGAGTATACTTTATATTTTCAGCAGTGTTGTTTGTGGCGCATCTCAAGGCGACGGCAGCCCTCCGCCGCAAATAATTCTGCTATTGTGAAACACCTTATCACCAGGGCCTTGGCGGTATACGAATTACGGTCAAGTTGACACTCTCAAGATTATATTAAAATGATAATTTACATGCCGCCTTATATATTTTGTCCTTAATATGTTACCGCTGTAGGTTTCTTGGGTTTTTGGTGTTTGGTACGAATATTTATTATGGTTAAACATCTGTCGCCCTTTAAAATATCAGTACGCCATATTTTATATACTATTCATAAAGTGTTTACCTAAAATAGACTTCAAAATAAGAAAAGACTACACAGTTAAGTAATCATAATAGAAAAATTGAAACCTATTAAAGATTTGGCGTAGCCCAAGAGAGGTTTTCCTGTTATCTCTCAAAACTAAAGTGTTGATATTCCTAAAATTATAAAATAAACAGCTTGAAATTTTCTATACCTCTACTAAAATCTATAAAAACGCTTATAATATACTAAAATTTATCCAAATTTAATAGAGAGAGGACATTCCTTATTGGTTATCTTGAGACATACCAACTGCATGCGTCGGATAGCGTCAATGCACTCCGTAGCATCTTAGGTCAGTTCCCTGCGATAGGTACTGATGCACCGTTACCTGCATAATACTCTTCGCACTGTCCAATCGGTCCTAAAGTTACGCTGTGATCCATCGAAGAATAACTTCACAGCTGTGTCTTTGTAGGTACTAATCCAGCAATGAATGTGCAGCGCTTCAAAGTGTCAGTTAAATATTCAAGTACAAACAATTGTACGCGATGCGCCAGTGACTTAACAAAATTACATGCCTATTACGTTCTTACTTTCCGTTTCTATGATGTAAGCAATAAAGTAACCAAACAATAGACATTAGACACTGCATTTGACCACAGCAGAAAATGTTAATAAATGTATGCTGACATAGTATATTTTTTAATGCCACATCATATAAAAATAGAAAAAAAAAATAGGGGGTGGGTCATGCTTATCATTCACGGGTTGAAAAAATAGATAACGACCGATTCTCAGACGTACCGAATATAAAAAAAAATATATTTTATAAGAATCGGTCAAGCCGTTTCGGAGGTGTGTGTATATGACACGAGAATTTTATATATTAGATAAATAAATAAATTAATAATTAAATGGTAAACCACTGCAAATCTTTCTAAAATCACTGAGAAGCGAGTTAACTAATGTTATCGCGTTTTTGGTGTCATCAGAGTGCTTAGCCAACAAGTAATTGTTTTTCGAAGAATATTTTGAAATTTCGAAGAAAGTCATTGTAATTAACGAGTGTAAGGTCGTTTCTTACAACGACTATTTTCGAAATTACATATATCGGATTGACATAACGTTCGCTAAGTGACATAGCGCGCCATACGTCAATACAATACATTTTTGATTTCTATCTCTGTCATCGTATTTAGCGATGGCATTTTGGCTAAAGGGTCAAGGCCTTTAGTCAAGATACATTCGATAATTTCGACAGCGAGTTCGAAAACAAAATGTATGGGATTTGACATAAGGCATCGCAAGTGACATGTCACTTAGCAATGACTTATGTCAAATCCCATACATTTATGATTTCGAATGCATCTTGACTAAAGGCACAGTAATCCTTAGTCATAAGTAGTCCCTATGAATATTAAAGCCAGTAATAAATAAAAATTAAAATACTAAACCGTTTGCCCGTTCAATCATCAAAATATAATAGGTATTGATAGTGTAATTGTAGTCGTGGCCATCTGCTCATTCGGTTCTGTATATACCAGAACATAGACAAACATACAACCCTTCATCGGACACAGGCCACCCTTCGGTCATACACTTTTTATCACACTGCAAACATAGTTGTTTAACGAGAAATATCGGTTACGGAAACACTCGTACATATATCGGATTGACTAATATTTGGTTTCTCATTATTTTTCAAGTAGCACTTCCTAAGTTTGTCCCTATAATGCCTGTGCCTTCAATGACTACTTCATGATGAGCTCGTCATATTGATTTTCGATTAAACAAGTGATGAAATTGTCGCAAAAGTAGTAGCAATTTTCATGCATATTAGTTACTAACTTTTTTCCGCGTCTCCGCCCACGTAAATAAAGTATCCCACGGGAACCCTGTACTTTTTCGGGATAAAAAGTAGCCTTTATTTTAATCCAGAGCCTAAACTCTTACCATACCTAATTTCATCAAAAACTGTTCAGTAGTTTTTGCGTGAAAGAGTAATAAATCCATCCATCCTCACACACTTTCACATTTATAACATTAGTAGGATATCACTATAATATTTTTAAAGCTGAGGCCTGAAACTCTACATTATACGTTTAAAATGATTTTAATCGAGTTTTTAACATATATCTTAAATATATTCAATGAGATAACGCACGTTAATGAGGATAATTTATTGGATTAAGATCCTAATAAGGTTGAAGAATTCAAATCAACTTACCCCTATCGAAATATCCGAAATCTGAATGAACAATCGTTTAATTATAACATTAGAGTATAGGAGCAGATGTAAAAAACGTAAAAAGATAAAAGTAAACGTGAAATGTGTTCTGCAACTGAAGTGCAGCTTGTTCCGGCTGACCAATGGCTGCGCGAGTTTGGACACAATTCACCGCAAAGCGAATTTTGGAAGCCCTCCTTAATTTCCCTATCTTTATTGTCAGCTGGTAAATTGTAAGATCGTTTTTTAGGGTCCGAAGGATAGAAAAAATCGAAGCGAACGTGGAAAGGAGCGAATGAAATGCACTCTGTGAATGTTTTACCTATGTATATTTGAAAAACATGAAAACAGACTTCCAAAGTAAAAATGCCCAAAAAAGTATGAAAAACGGCAGAGAAAAATTTATGAGAAGTACCTATTATATCATCATTATGTCATGATTTATAGTGTGATGATGGTGGTGATGATGATGATCACTTTAATTAACATAGTGGCTTATGCGTGCAGTTCTTTAAGCAACACCGAAATGCCCAAACATGTATCTATAAGGAGTCAGGAGTTCTGCTCAGTACTTTTGGATGCAGGGTATACCTTGGTGCGAAATCTTACGCATATGCTTGGGTTGCTTCAGAGAAAGTCGAAATCACTATATATGTCCATATAAATTTTGAGGAGTTCTCTCGATTCCTCATGGATTCCATAATTAGGTCACCACTTTTGTGAAAAAGCGACCAACTTCAAAGTATACATCAAAAAAAGTTATTGTTGAACATATAAAAAAAATACATACAGACGAACGTACAACCGCCTCCTTTTTTTGGAAGTCGGTTAAAAATGAAAAGTCTTCTGAGAATTTTAAAAGTACTAATGATGATTCGTTAAATAAGTTGATATAATAATTTGGAACGTTCTACATGAATCTGCTTAGTTAAATTAAAATCTTTTTTGACCGACCTAATAAATATAATGATATGTACAATTATTATCTTCCTTTCCACATTTAAATAACACTTTCTTTTTTGTAAAACCTTTTTTATGTAAATGTTTTAAACAATCGAGCCGACTACGGAAACATTTTGTAGGGTTGCGATTTATTGCCAAGGTCCGCAACAGCCGGACCCTTTAATTGGCTACAAAATGTTGCCCATTTACGAGATGAAAAGATATGCAACCTTTTTTGCTTCGTTTCAACGTTTTCAGGCAATTTAGGTTTGTTTATTAAAAAAATAGTTACTTATTTATCATTTTAATTGAGCGAGGACTTACACTGCCTGTGTACCCCATACATTATATTTAATAAAAAAACGAGCTTAAAACAGCAACCTTCATGATAATGGCTAGGTAAGGCTTTTCAATAATTAATTTGTTACGAGTTTAGCTATAAGAAAACTACACTGCTAGTACAAAAATACACTTATTAATCTTACTAGTGCAAGAAATTAAACTGTATGGTTTAAAATTACCTAATTATTAAATTCACGAGAGCAAAGTGCTTTCGTACTTTTAATCACTGAAAAAACCGTCAAATGCAAAATTGTTCGTTCTCAAACCACATGTTTTGATGGGAGAATTTTGTATGGATTAAGCAAAAAACTGGCGATTGCATTATATCCACTATAAATCTAATGACACGACACCGTCTATAAATATAATAGGAACAGGTAGAATTTTGAGCTAATGATAAATCTATCCCAATAAGAATACAAGTTCGTTGATTTCGCTAACTAAATATCCACCTTGTATCAACGCCTCAGGGTACATTTTAGGCTGTATATAATTTTGATCATCTCGCTAGTTTTTGTACCCTGGAACAGGGATGAGGGGAAGACGTTGGCCGCTGAAAGGGTTGTGTGGGAACGGAGGGCACCTGCGACTGCACATGGTGCTCGCCTACTAACTTTTTTATACAAATATGCAGACATGCAGTTTTTTACCCATCTGTCATAATCAGGCTACATTGTCTATGTTAGAATTTAGGATATTTAAATACTAACAAGGTAGTATATTAGTGACTAGCCAATGCAGGACATCTTTTCGGGATTTATTTCAACTAATTATAGGGTTAGGTATGTATCATGATATTTTGGTCTGTTCTTTTGTTCTCATTAATAAGGTATCAAAAAAGACATAGTGATACCGATTAAATATTATTCGTCAACTTACTAAAAATTTTCCCGAGATATCTTGTAACTTGTAAGTAAGTAAGCTACAAAAGTTCCTGATTGTAGAGCTTACAACGAAGTCTCCATCTTCCACAAAATCACTTCAAAACATTTTACGATAAAAGCTATTTCTTGCCAAGCTGAACATTAAAGGTACAAAGAAAATTACAAAGAAGCGTTTGTAAATACTGAAAACGTCTGTTTCGCATAACCGTTTGTCAAATGCATATTTTATGCTACGCTGCAGTTTTCCGCCTAATGGTATTATTAGTGGTCATCAAATTGTATGGCATTAGAAATGCCCAGACGACTTGCGAACTGTCGAGCGGCGAGCCGGTCGTGGCATTATCGTGAACGAACAAACTTATTAGACGTATTTCGCATTAACAAACGGCCGTTATAACTTGAGCCGCCTTGGCGTATGAAACGTTAAAGTTCACGGGTCTTGAAAAAGGCCAGCGGTTGCATTATTGAGTCACGCCGGTCGTTACTCGAACTGCCCCTATTTCTCGCCACAATTTATTCATTTCGCGACACAGGCTGTCAGTCGTTTCGCCCTCACGCGTTGCCGTCGATGCATAGTTAACGAGGGTAGTTCGTTAAAGGCCGCGAATTTCAGGCTGACGTGTTGAACAAAACACGACACGCACGCTACCTGAGGCTTGCGTCTAATTTATTCAAGAGTTCTTACCAGTTTCTATTCAATTTCGCTTTTGTTGGCCTTATTATATTTTAAGCGTTCGGACTTCGGACAAAGAAATGTTACTGATAAACTTGGTAAATATTTACGTAGAATAGCGCATGAAATACTTGATGTGAATTTTACTTTAGTGCCTTGTATTTTTGCGTTCAGGTCTTCGAAAGTATTTATAAGTAGATGTATGATTTAATTTTGAATTTAAATAATTAAATTACTAGTCTGTATTATACAGCTATATCCATATGCAACTCTTCCATGATGTAAAAATAACCTTATGAATATTTCAACGAAGGGATTTTCAAAATACCGAAGGCGTTAAGCGAAATCCCCTGTGCGTGGAAACAAACCCTTTTTGTACCTCCTCCATTAACACATTAAATATATCATAGTCTTTACTTATCGATACTCTTTATTTCTTATTATAAACGCACAAAAAAAGGAAGTATATGGAATAGGCAAAAATAGTTATTACGCACCTTTTACATCCTTTGTTACTAAATTGTAAACGTACGCACGAGTTATTTCTATTTTAAGGGTTCCGAAATACTTAAGGAACTCTTGTAGTTTCACACTGTCCGTCCGCCTGTCTGTCTGTCTGTCCGCCCTTCTAGCTTCTGTAATTTTTAATATAAATGAATGAAATTTGGTACAGTCATATTTATATAATACATTAATATGTGTAGATCTCAGTTTTGGCATCATATTAATATGAAAATATTTTTATATTTTGGGGGCGGCTCTCCATACATGTGAAGTGGGGATGGATTTTTTTTTCATTCTACCCCATCGTAGGGTTCCGTTGATTAGTTCTTTTAAAACAAAGGCAATGTTTTATACATGACTTTTTTACAAAGTCAAAAATTTTCGATTTTTTTCGTAATCGGCCTCCAAAGAGATTTTTAAGTGGCATTTCTAAACTATAGGAGCTATAACCTAGTAAATTTCCATGCTGATAGATCATGCTAAAAAATATTTAGGATAATTATTTTGAGCGAAATCGACAATATCTTATGAAGTAATTCTAACAAAACCTATTGCGCGTTGATAGTTACGGAACCCTTCTTAGACATGTCCTAACAATATTATGCTCTTGGTTATTATAACATTTTCTTTATTTATAATCTTAATTCAGTTTTTTTTTTTAAACTAAATAATACAATGAAGTTTTAATTATACATTTTTGAACGACAGCTTAATAAGCAGTATGAACTTAATAAGCACACGTCACGGATATGTTCTATCCTCTTACATAAATTTAGCATAAAAGGTCTCGGGATAGGGATGGGTGTTAATCGGATAGTTTTTTGCATAAGCGGATAACCCTTTGGCATCTACCTGCATACACAATCGACTGCATTGTATGCAAGTTGGATTGTGCAACTAGTGGGTGACAAGGAAGTTTGAGAACTAAGGACACATTGTGGAGGAAATTCTAAATCAGTTAACTTGCTTAAAGTAACAACTACTGTTTGCTATAGTAGTTTCAATACTATATTATGATAATAGCATCCTGCATCCCGCATTAAAACAAAATAAGTATATTAGATTTTTCAAATAACTATGACGTACCTAAAAAAAACCCTACATGTATTTTAAATGTTGATACGCAGGTACAAAAGAATTGTTTCCTAAAAATACCATTTATTTATTTTTCTTCATGCATCCTGCTTCTTAGATATCTGTTGCTGAACAATATAAAAATACCATAACAACAATATTCTGAATATTATGTTTTATAGTAAGCGTTGATCATTTACAATTAGAATTTCGTTGAGTTATGGTTACCTTACAAGTTGCGTACAAAGGATATAAAAAAAATACAAAGAGCAAAAACTTTGGATTAAAAAATGTATGCAATATAGGTCAGGTGAAGCACTAACCCTTTCATGGCGTGGGAGTGGCGTTTTTTGCCCAAACACTTGATATGGCGTTTTGTGCAGTTTTTATGCAGTTTTTGTGCAGTTAACACAGGCTAAGTGTTGCGATAATTTGTTCCCACATCGGATCGAGGAAGCGATGACAGTTATATAGAGAACTTCCACCGTTATATTTTGCTCAACGCCTTTATTTGGTTGAATCAACAAGTTCTATTTTTAAAGGAAATGGCATTATGTTGATGGTATTACAGAATGGTGCCTATTTCTACAACTTAATTATAATATTTATATTGCCTGTGCTTATGTAACTAATACAAAAAAATCACAAACCTTTTGTTGATTTAAAAACTCTACTAAGTTAATAGTATGCATAAATTAACAAGAATCAAGTTATATTTCCCAGTTGCAGAATTTATAAGCTGTTGATATGGGAACATTTGTTTTTATAAGATTAAGATTATTATTAATCATATCCAACTGTTATTATCAAACCGCAGTAGCTGATGCACAGTCAAAATGTATTTGCTGAAAGAGTAATGATAGTTCTCGACGGGAACCGGATGACTCCACATCCTACGTCATGTGTTAATATGATTATCCTAAAAAATATCATTCCGTATTAACTATTAAAACAACATTAAGCCTTTAAGTCATTGGTTCGATGTATTATGTTTTCTGAGACTTATTTATATAGATTTTTAAGGCGCGAAGATGTGTCCTGTAATCTGTTTGATTTTTTGCGTCGCAGGTATCTTAAAAAAAATTCTTAAATAATTAATGGTACGAAATATTAATACTCTGTTCAGAGGGCCTAGCAGGAACATTTGATAGAGGCGTAAATGTAACACTATCGAATAAAACTTGTATGGGCGCTGTCATGAGTTTGACAGATTTTAATACAATTCTCATTCGATAAAGTTACGTCTACGCCGCTGTCAAATGTTCCTGCTAGGCCCACAGATCAAATCCTACTACTATTATAAATGTGAAAGCTCGTGAGGACGGATCAATGGATGGATGGATGTATGGATGGATAAATGGATGATTGTTATTCTTTAACGCAAAAACTACGAACGGATTTCAATGAAATTTGATATGGTGGTAGCTTAGGCTCTGGATTAAAACATAGGCTACTTTTTGTGCCGCAAAGGTACAGTATTCCCCTGGCATACCTGATCCTATAATTACCCGAGGGGAGCCGCTGGAAAAAGCTAGTTTTATCTAACTCTATTACCTAAATAGAAAGATTCGAATGAATGTGCCATTTGTTGCTCTTGTACTTGCTTTACTGCAAGTACAAGAGTAAGTAAGTAACATTTATATGCTACCAGCATTATTAGTTCTATTTGTTTACGTTTAGATTAAATTGGTTTTAAACAGAGGACATAATTTTAGATTTTTTGCTAAATCACTGTAAAAGCGAAGTGCTACGTTCAAATTAATTAAATATTTTTTTTTATGTAAAACATTGTTGGTTCAAAAACTCTACATTGTCAATTGCTTGCATAAATCAACAAGATTCAAGCTATATTTATAATTATCTAAAATTTAAAAATAAGTGTGTACTTTGTGAAATATTTTGTAATCTCGTATATGTTTTTGCCGATGTCAGGGTTCAGAGCAGTGCGGCGCGGCGTGAGAACGAAGGCGCGGGCGACGCTGAAACGTACAGGGGAGTTTTTTTCAGGGGTTCAATGTACGTAAATGTGCAACGCGCCTGTGTTGTATTTGCGTTGTTTTTGTGACTTTATCGTTACCGCATGTCGAAGCTCTGATTTTGATTCGTAGTTCGCTTTTTAGGGTTACGAAAAGAAAATACTGTCGAAATTCGTTCAACTCTCTACGTCAATGTAACCTTTCCTTAAAAACCTACCTACTTAATCTTCAAATTAACATCTATCAGACAGCCTGCAACATATTATCTGCAAAGTTATCTCCAATATTGTTATTAAAACATGGGACTCAAATGTTGAATATCTAAATCGAATAAATTTTGAAAATCTACAATTTATTTTCATTTAATCTATAATCTGTCGTATCCATTTTAAAATAAACTTACTTATCATGTTGCATTCAGTATGAGCGCGGTTTGTGTTTTTGTTGGAGTTTCTGCACGGGATCGTTGCACAAAAACCGAAATTCGTGACGTGAAAATGTTTACTTAGTGACAAAGCAAACTTTATATAAATCGTTGTTATGTATTCATCGAGATTTGGTGTTTAACATACATTTATGTAACAATAACCCCTTATATTCTTTCGACTTTTATTTATATTTAGCTTTATATCAAACATAACAAGTACTACTAGTTATTTTTGAAATACCTTAATTAGCTTATGAAATTTCTGATTAAAATAAGTAGGCACTACCTAGGTTAATTAACATGACAGGTAAAATACATATTATAAAATTTTGAATCTTCAATCTTATAAGATTTTTAAAAATATCTTTAGCGAGCATTACGTGACCCGTATTTTTAATAACTGTGACCATGTTAAAACAGAGCTTCCTTAAAAGAAGACCTTTAATTATCGGCCCGAGCCTAACGCAATAAATTACAAAAACAAAACCTTTTTAAATTAAGATTTTTTTATATAAATCGGTCTAAGTTGACCTGTAGCCTTTTGGGTCCCGTTATTTCACAACTCCCACGGTTTTGCACAATTTTATAACAAAAAAACCTCGATTTTATAGGATTTTTCTACCTGCTCGTGTGGCTTGCAGATTTGATATCTTTTGTGAGCGATTTTTTGCTTTAATTTGTGACAATTATATCGGTATATGACTTTTTACCTGGATTTTTTTGTTTTCGAATTCAACATTTTGCACGTTAGTTTGTTTTGAGAATTCCTTCGGAGTTCGGTTTACTGTTAGCTTTAAAGATAAAAAAGGAAAAACGCAAAAACGTGAACAGCATCGTATTACATAGACCTGCTAAAAAGTATAGCTTAACTATAATAAATATTCAAAGATTTGAATTTTGTTTTAATTATAAACTTTGATTTAATATAAATAAAAAGTATAGTATGTTATTTAAAAAAATACAGTATAGGGTAAATAATTATTATGTCAGAGCAGTTTGGAAAACTTGTTTCTTTATGCCGAGTTCTACAATTCAAATCAACGGCGTATATTTCCTATGAAATTTCTTATTGGAAACTTTATTTACCTACCCAACTTTACATTTGTATGTCATACGAAGTCATAGAAAAGTTTTCTATATTTCTATACTTCTCTACTTCTTCTGCTATTCACATCACCTATCTATGTGTGATTATATATTATGAGATTACAGTTTTAATAATATTTTGAGGGATCCGTGTAATCAAAGCTCGTCCAAGTATTTCATATAAATTGATTAGGGACGATCTATTAAAATGAGGAAAAGATATTCAGGTAGGGTGATGATACTGCGTTTTAAAGAATGGATTGACTCAAAAAACTCGCTCTCTCTGCATGTGCCATTTAAAAAGGAACCGATAAAAAGCTTTGTGGGCGAAGTGCGGTGCGGGAAGGGTTGTAAGACGAATGCGAATGGGCAAAAACTATAAAATGCTTGATATAAAACCGCCTCTTTGTATTGGTTGCTGTAAATTCTCTCTGTAAGAGAGTTGAATATTATTTTCATGTAGATATCAAACATTTTGATTCAATTTTACATTTTAGGTGTGTAAAGCAAAGAAAATAACTATGTAAATTTTTATAAAAAGCTATAACCCGGCTACGTAAACAAACATACACACACACACATACATAGACTGCTAAAATCATTCCTTTTGGCTTCGCCGTAGTCGGGTAATAATACGGCTATGTAATAGAAATCGTAGTATTAAATAACTATATACTTTTATTTTAACGGCGTCATTAAGAAGAGCCTATAAAACTGTCGGAATTTAACAATTTACGATGCACCTAGACATAATTATTATGCACGCATAATTTCTACGAAATGAATTACATACATATTTTGATACCAATCGGAATAACCATTTCGAAGTATTTAATATTATTTAGATATAAGTTTTGTACGCTCTTTACTTTGTGTTTAAGAAGAAATTTGTATGTGTCTAAAATGTTATTGCATGAGATTGAGAATACATCTTAATTTTGCATCTTCATACAAAACAAGCGGGGCGAAGGATTAAGCTCCCTGATCCTCCCCGCTTCAAGTAGTTTACATTACAAGTAGCATTACAAGCTTATTATTTCATTATAAAGTACATAATTTTTGTATGAAACATCGTTAAATCTAACTTCTATTAAAACTAAGACCAATTCAATATAGCAGTACCCGACGAGCTTGGGGTACAAATTGCTAGGCAGTAATCAAATTTTTTGTGGTACGAAAACAAAGCGACCGAGAGGGTTATTTTTTGCGTCGCTTTCACAGCATGTGCAATGTACGATCTGTCTGACCCAGTTATACACTTCCTCTGCATTAAAGGGTTAACAATACCCGATATACCCGATATTGCATATCACATTTTTTTTGTTTCTGCTCGTAGTGATTTCTATTACGCTTTGAGTATCCATCACTTTTTGAACTTAGGCATAGGATATTGCTGTAGGAAGTATCAAAACCGTGAAGACGGGATGTAAAAATTAATTTAAAATTTGTATTTTTTTTGGCTATTTTATAAGAAAAAAAAGTTAAAAGTCCGAGCCGTGTTGTATTTAAAAATATTACATCGGGCATGTAAAAAATAGGTTACCATTCTTGATACATAACTTGCTTTGATTATTTTTTATTTAAAATAGGGGGAGGAGAGATATACACTTGAGTCTTATGGGAGACTATAGGGACACTCAATTCAAAGAGCCTCCTATGTTCATTGTTCAACACCTACTTTTACAGTGGATTTGTCATCTATCTAGTATAAGATACCAGCAAACTTTTCCAAGTAAGTAGAAACGTCAGATATGGCACTTTTTAAACGGTAGTCGATAAAAGATTTTTGTTGCAAATAACTTTTATTTCATAAGTTTTCATTGTTAATCAAGTTATTTAGTAACTAAATTTAAGATGTGTATTTAAATATAAAACGAATTCTAATCTTTGTGTCTTATGAAGTAATCAAAATCGACTATAATGATTAATTTGTTTATTATAGCATAAAACTACTCCTAGGTACACAATATGGTAATACGGTGGATGACCGTGGTTGGACTACCTGGAGAGTCTAGGCACATAAAGTTTAAAATTTCATATTAAGAATTAGATAAATTCTATGTCAACCGAGAATGAGACTGGGCGCGTATATTTAAGTATATTACATTGTAGTTCGTGAATAAACGTTTGAAAGTTGAACCGTAGTTTTGATTCGGCACACCAACTGAGGAAGTACGTCCCCGACCGCCAACATTTCATTTGGGGCTCCTAAAATGAAATGTTGATCAAGTGCCCGTAAAGTATTTTTGATTATTGATTAATTGTTATTGAACATTTTCATAGCCCTTATATGTGAAAAATAAAATAAGGCACACAAAAAAGGAGTACCCTGCTACAAAAAATGGCGGTGAAAAATGTTATGGTAAAATTAATGCTAAAACACCGCATGCGAATACAGTAATGGTAATTTAAGGTTTTAGTGGTCTAATATGAAATAAATGAAGGTTAAATCAACATTTTTATTAAAACTTTTTAGTTGCATAGTAATTGTATTCGTGTAGAAGTGTAAGTCTTATATTACGATACTTGGTACGATTCCCTGTCTTTAGTTTCAGTAGGTAAATTAGTATTTTTTACTTTTTAACTAATTTTCTATTGATAACCACAGATCTTATAGCAAGATAAATTACACGTATGACAGTGTCAATTTTTTTCAACTGGGACCTTTATGATGGAAATAAGGGTTAAAAACAAAAGGGGGATTAAGTGTCCCCAGTCTCAACTATTTATTAATTATTTAACTACCACACCAAATAACGTTAAGTGTACCACAATTGCGTTAAGCGACTATTTTTTTTTTTTTTGTAAATAACTGAGTCTTTTGAAATGCTAACTCATGACAAGTAAAAATGTTTAAATGCAAACACATTATTTTAACGATTGCATTCTTTCTCGCACAGTAAAAGTTTCAATTTTAATTTAAAGCGGGAGTAGGCAGTAAATAATATAGTTGATTTAGTGGCAGCAGTAGTCTCTAAAGAAGCGGTGCGGTTGTAAACGCGACAGCTAATTGTGGAACGCCCATGTGCAGTGTTTTTGCTCATTGCGATACAGGAGGGCTAATCACACCCCCTTGCGCACTTGAAGGGTTGATACTTTTAACACCCACAAAAAGTATTTAAGCTCGTCGAAGAAAACATTTGTGGTTGCGGAAACCTGTAAGGCAAATTAGTTCGTTAACTAAAACACAAAAAATATGTATTCAATATCGTTTACGTACTATCTGCTTATGTTTGTACCACTAAAACTTTGCATACCTAAATACAGAAATTTGGTGTGAAATTTATGAAAATTTAAAATATCTGTAAATAGCTGTTTTATAAGTTAATATCTAAGCTGCTGAGCGTGATGATAATAATGTTATCTCGTTTTAAAAGTCGAGCCACATACCGCGAATTCCAAAAGTCACCTTTAGTAGAAATATGGCTCATTTGTAAATGATTTAGTGGAAAAGCAAGCGATCTGTTATTCCACACGTCTTTGGGGATCACTTTTAAAACAAACATGTGTTTGAAACCCTTTAATTAAGACATTTTACAAGGAAGGGTTGCTCCTGCACTTCGCAGGGCCGGCCCTCCTCACCGAACTCATTGTCAATAATCCTTCACAAAGCCGGCACGACTTCAAACGTTTTGTTTTTATATTTCCGGCACGGCACGGAAGGTCTATGACCTTTTGACAAGCTCATTACAATGCTAAAACATTAAAAAGTTAAGCGGCGTAAAGAACTTTAAATTTGCATGATGTTACTAGGATCGCATGAACTCGAGGAGTAAATTCGCGATATTAGTCATCATACACGAAATCGGTAGGTATAAAGATTACAGAGCGGCCAATAAAAACATACAGCTATGTAAATATACAAGTAGAGATATAAAAACGTTTCCTCGTCGAGATAAGAACGGGTGTGCTAATATATTCGCGAGGATGACGTCACGCGCGGTCGAGGCCGCCATTGGCTGTCGGCGGGAGGGCGATCCTCCGTCCTCTCGGATGATTCGCGAACCGATATGTACTCGGCTATAGCGAATCGGGTCCTGCGTTCCGCTGCCTACACATACAAACCGGTTCGCGTCTGTAGTAAATACCAGGCTTGCATGATGTTTCATACTAACATAGCATATTATATGGTTCATAGTATATTATTATATTTACGGGCCATATAGCGTTTTGTATATATATTATTGCGAATGTAGGTATATTATTACTAATCAACCAACAAACTCAAAAAACGCTGTTATAACAAGTTTGCAGTAGACAAACTTTAATTATTATTATCATTATTTTGTGTTTCTCATAGATTAATTGTGTCGTGTTTGCATATTGACTTTGTGTAATATACGCTCCGTGCATAGATAAAAACGGCGATAGTTTCTTATGCATCTTAAATCATTTTACTATATTTAGATACAAAATATGTGATCGATAGAACCAGGGCATTCAAGATGCATTCGATAATTACGACCGCGAAGTTCGAAGTCAAAAATGTATGGGATTTGATATAAAGCATCGCTAAGTTACATGACGCTTGCGATGCCTTATGTCAAATCCCATACATTTTTGACATCGAACTTCGCCGTCGAAAGTATCGAATGAATTTTGACTAAAGGGCCAGTCTTTGCACAACCGCGTAACGGCCACCTTAAGAAACGCATTACAGATCAGAGGTCGTCTGATGCATTCATTCGTTTGGGCTTCGGCTATTCAACTACTCAGTGAATTGTTTCACTCAGACCACGGTTTTGCTTGCTAAGAATAAGGTCGAATGCATAATGTTATGGAAAACCGACGTTAAAGATACAGACAGGACTTACCTACAAGATCTAATTCTGCTTGCAAAATAATTGTACAGAATAAAACTACTCAAGTATCAAAACCTTCAACGAGTTTACAAATAGCCAAAAAAGATTTATAGTTAACCATTTAATTACAAAATATGCCTTACATTTATTACCTAATAAGTAATACCTAAAAATGAAATTATTGAAAAGTAAAGTAAATCCGTAATTGAGTTGGTAGCAAAATACTCCTCACATTGAGGTAAGTTACGTCGTGGCTCCGTAATGTTAACGTCAATGACCAATGATGATGAATAAAAAAAAATTGCAATAACGGCTTCACACGAGAAAGTGGTCAGTTCGAAACTGCCCATACTAATGATCACCTAACAAAACACCGGACAAAAGCCGACCCAAACTCAAACAAAACAAACACAATACCGTTGCACAATACAAACCATATTAATTACCCTTCTCAAGAACAGTCAAAGGGTTTAACAAGCTTACAGTAAATAGGGAACTGACCGCTGTCCACTACGTGAGTATAAATTCGATATGACGTTTATTATCTATACAAACATAATAAACGATTTTTTATTCAGATGAGTAACGCAAAAAATACTTAGAATATGGTAAGCTGTAGTAAGTTTTTCAGATGTTAATCCATAAGCGTAAAAAAAGTTACATCAAGTTAATTAACGGCCGGTTTACTAACCTATCTACCAATAACTATTTGTTAAAAACGTCACATTTGTATCACAAAAAACCGGCAAATTATTGAATGACGACGTTTTTAACAAATAGTTATTAGTAGATAGGTTATTGAAACCGGCCGTAAGTCACACAGTAGTTTATTCTGGAAAAAAATGCATAAAATCATAATTATATTTATGGATAGTACAGGATCTTTTGCACGTCATTTCTCTTTCTATTTTGCCATTTGAAACACGATGATTGTTTCCATACCATCATTTCGAAATAAATTATGTGTATAGTACTAGACAACAACGTTTTTACACTAAATACGCTTCTAGAATATTTGCTTAGGTAGTTAAATATTTCATATGAAGGGCATACGAAACTAGCCCCGTCACACTCGCCGGACCCGGGTCAGAGGTGATAAACGGACAGAGAACCCGGTTCTATCCAGTATGACCACTGGCATAAAAAGTGGCAATTTTATTAAAAAATAATACTTATTTTAAAATCAAAAAGTAATTATTATGAAACCTTTAAAGAAACTATGCTGAAATGAAAATCGGGAAAAATCACTATTCATTGAAGATTTGAATGAACGTCCTGTTTGAAACTTTTAATTTTAGATTTTACCTTACAGAATTTAGTTAGCAGAGCTCATCGCTCTACTAACAACTATTCTGTAAGGTAAATGATTAATTATTTATAAATATTTTATGAGCCTAACAACATTATAACAATATAATTGACGATGACTTCGTAACTAACTTAGGCCTTTTCATCCGTTATTGGATGATTTATATAGTATACAGTATTCTCCGAGCGAAGTAACCACTCTTGAAATACTGTAGTGCCTGGGACAGTTGGTTTTTGTCGTATGGCTGCCCAAGCACATACGGCATTCTCACAACATAGTTAGCCTAGTCCAGAGGAATGACTGGTCAATACGTCTGAGCCAACCATGTGCGGGTTTCATCACGATGTTTTCCTTCACCGTTGGAGCGTCCGTATAATGTACTTGAGATCTGAAAAAGTCTCATTGGTACACGCCTCAACCTGGGAATCGAACCTGTACTCTCTCGAGTGCGAATCAAACGGCTACGTTTGATTCGCACTCGGCCACCACCCACGGCCACAACCCACTAGGCCACGGAGCCCTTTTTCGATCATCATCTCAATTATTGGCGATAAGGTTGAAAAAAATTAGAACAAATTCCATGTATGTCCTATTGTTTTTACTTAGAAAATATATCTGTTTTAATCATTGTAGAATTTATTCGATCATGGCTCTAAGTATTAATAATTGTATTACCTACTAGGAAACTTAATCATTTTCGCACCGTCACTAATCGCATTCGGCAACAAAGGGTTGCTCACTAGTCAGGTGTGGGGCGAACTTGACCACGGTCAGCTAGTGGAAGGATTATTTTCGCAAGCCGTTGGCCACCTCTGACCGCTAACCGCTGACCTCATGGGACTGAGAACTTGAACTATCGTAACATTGCACTTGGGCATTTTTAGGATTTTTATGAATTTCAGTATATTGTCTAAGAATATTTTTTCGCAAATAAATAAACTTTAAGCCCTTTTTAAATCAAATTTGTCCCATCTTGAATGTGTTCATTTATTTAGCATCTGCACAAAATTGACAAAAGGATTTAGCACAAACTGGGGAACTACGAAATAGTTAGTAAGTCTAATGCCGCGATGTAGTTTAACTAACTACTTTATGATAAAAAAAATTAGTAAACACTCTATTTCTTTCATCGGTTCTCGGTATCGTCTGTATATTGATTTGACTCGTCGAGAATTGTTTTTGCACATTCAATTCATCCAGCTAGTTTTCTTATTGAAACAATTGATCTCCACGTGAATAAAAATGGCTTCATCGAAAAATTTGAATAACGATCACACCACGGTCAACTTGTCAAGGGAGTGATTCGCAACCCCTGCGCCGTTGACCACCTCTGACCGCTGACCGCTGACCTCATGGGACCGACAACGAGTTCTATGCCAACTTCACTGACATTGAACTTTGTGTGACTTTCAGATATTTTTATTTTCTAGTGCGGTACTACCTGCTTAAAAAGTAGTGAGGATTTGAGAGATAAATTAGCATGAAAAGCATAATAAGTAAACAAGATTTCTTCTATCTACTTTAAGCTCTCGAGTAGTACATATAAATATAATATATGTGGGCGAAGGTGTGAAATATATTATAGCTTATTATCTATACATTGTTTCAGTGCAATAATTTAAATTGATTTACACATTAAAAAAATTGCGGCGCGTGGTATAAAAAACGCCGCATTGTGTTGAAACCATTGGTACTTTAGTAATATATATGCATTATATTATTTTTGTCGATGCCTTATTTTTTAGATTTTACGCGACTTTCTAAAGTATAATATATTCTACAAAAAAATACACAAAGTGCAATCGAAAATCTTATCTTCCCCTCTAAAGTATCAATAGTAACGGAATGTTTATCCGTTGGTCACCTGTGACCCATCTGGCCAAACCAAAATTAGCATAACAGAGACTGATCGAAATTGTACAACATCCTCTGCAGCATAGTCCTATGTCTATTCTTTGTGATTTAGTAGTTTTTTGTTAAGCAACAAGTATAAATAAGTATATCCATAGGTAGATGTATTATATTAAAAAGAGGAGTAAGTATATCATAAAAATAATTGAAAAAAAAAAATACAGTACATAGTTCTTTAATTTTTTCACATAATTATTTCAATAATGCAAAGTCATTTTTGTCATAAAATTACATACATATGCATAAAAATACAAAAAAAAAGATTTTATAATTTTATTTTGTGTAATTGTTACAAATTGCTTGAAAATGTATAAGTTATTGTATTATAATGAGTTTGTCGATTGCAGTGTGCAGTGTGCACTGCTTGTCGAAGTGCAGTGTCGAAGGAAGTAGGTATGACAATGCAAATCGGTGTTTAAATTAAGCCACCTGTTTTGCAACACAAAGCAATGTAGTTCAATGATCTAATACAAGGCTCGTTCGGTAGAATTAGTATCCTGTATTAACACTTGTACAATGTAAGGGAACATGTTGTACCTCGAAGCCAGTAGTACCTTGGCCAGTTGGCTTCTTCTAGCTTCTAGCTTTTGAATTCCAATGTTTAGGGTGCGAACACCTACATTTCTACCGACCATCACATATAGAGTTGTTTACCGCCATGAAGCCAGTATTTGATTTTATCGACGTTTGAATTTTTGTGGAACAAAAGTCATTGTAAGTTTAATAGTTTTAAACGTGTTATAATCACATACATTTTAAATGCATACGTTTCTTTTATTTATGTTACTAATATACGTATTGTAAAGATAAAATATTTGTTTGTTTGTTTGCATTGAGTAGGCTCCGAAACTACTAGACCGATTTTAATGAATTTTGGCACAGATACAGTGTAAGTACCATGGGGAAGGACATATTATTAAGCTACTTTTTATCGCGGGAAAATGTGCAGTTACCTTACGCGGTAATATCATTGCACCATTTCGAAATAGAAATTTCAGACTGTTAATAATTTAATTAAAAATGAGGATCGCTTATTACGTTTGCGTGATTTAATCTAATTGGCTGATCAACATTTGCAATCAACAAAAACATTTTACCAAACCGACAAGATAATATTATAGGATATACTACATACACGCACTTTAATGCATTACTTTCAGTTACTACATACAAATAAAACAGAATTTGTTGAATTGAATTGAATTGAATTGCTGAAGAAAAAATTGTTCTCATAACTTAAGCGTCGGTAAGTCTATAAATACCTACAATCCGTTCCTGTGCCTAATGTTCCTGTAATCCGACCCGTTATCAATTAAAGTCTGAGGTGGCAGTCGCCTGAAATAACGTCACAGGTCTCTCCCACCGGAACCGAATATCGTTTTATTGTGTTTAATCCAACGGCAACCCTAGATGTAATGTAGAGTAGGTGAGAGATAGAGCTCTTGAGAAAATCATGGATCTTTCGAAATGTACTTTTCTTGCAATGCTCCTGAAATTCAGCATATCAAGAATTTCTCGAAATTGCTGAAAACGCTGAAAAGATTTCTTGAAATTGCTGAAAAATCACTGACGTAGATTTCGTAAGTTCTGTGGGATAGTAACAATTAATATTTCCACGTAATACCACATAAAGTATTTTCGTTTATCATTATTTGAAGCTCTAGTTATTGACAAGAATAAACCTCATAGCTTAAGTAGATATAAAAGTAAGTAGATATAAAAAGTATATTTGTAAGTAGATTTGTAACTAAACACTGAGTAAACCTTTCTTCTATTCGCATCATTCGTATGGAGTTTTAAAACTCTTTACCATTACGACGTCAAGATACGTTACTCTGTGGATAATGTGTATTTTGATAATATTTACCGGCAGTAATTATAATAAACCTAACCAACAGCATGTCACGACATGTCTAAGGAGGGTTCCGTAACTATCAAAACACAATAGGTTTTCTTTAAACTACTTCAAAAGCACTTCCGATTTAGCTCAAAATATTTTTTCTAAAGAGTTTTTAGCATCATCTATCAGCATGGATACTTACAAGTTTCTATTATTTATAGTTTAGATATGCCAGGGGGGGGATGCATCTTATAAACTACTTTGGAGGCCGATTACCTGAAAATGGTTGACTTGTAAAAAAGTCTATAGTATAAAATTATTATTATTTTATGATGGCAAAACCGAGACCCTATACACAATCTATATTAAATATTATCATATTATATTCATAATTTCAGAAGTTATAAAGACATACAAACAGAGATGGACAGACAGAGCGAATCTATAAGGGTCCTTGTGTACTACGGAACCCTAATAAGCCGCATCGCGCACATGTGTCGCGCATCTATTCCACCTTCCCATAGGAAGTCTCTATCTTTTTATTGGGCACTGTAATTAAGGAACCAGTAATTACAGGGGTGATTGCTAAATATAATTAAACTCTTTTGTTTTTCTCAACTCCGAGGGGACTGTAATGGTGAGTTAAATTATTTACATCGAAAAATTACGTTTCCAAATTATATATTTAATTGTTCAATAATTTGGGTGATTTAAAATATCTACGTATAGTTTGAGGATGATTAATTATTTTTTGAATATTGAATAAAGTATACTGGATTAAAGAATGTGCAATGGACAAATTTTATGTTTTTTACATGTAATAGAAGCACTGTACCATACGAGTCCTTTTGGCTGAAGCTATTTTTTATTAAAATTCTAGGACCAACTTGAATTTTATAATTTTTTGCTTTAAAACGGACTGTAGGCATAACAGGGGTAGACATACGACTACGTGTAAAATATTTAGTTTAATGTATATACTCAGAAATAGTGAGTTATTACTACTAATTGATAAACGTAAATTAGTAAAACTAACTAGTTTAGTAATTTAAGTAAAAAAATACAAAAAAGTATGAACATTTATTGTTTAATTAGTAAAAGAAACCTACATCATTCGTTTACTTACATCATAAACAAAAACCATCATAAAAGTAAGTACGTATGAACTTAAACACACAAATTTCGGAGATATTTACAAATATGTTCCTGCGGTCATAAATAATATATCATACTCTTTTAACAAATCGTGATTCGTGACGTCATAGGTACGACTTTTGTATTTTGGAAACAAATCACTGTACCTATGAAAATATTGATATTTTATATACTGTTTCCTCTGAGAACTTACTCATATTTAGGAGTATTAAAAGTAAAAAAGTATGCAATAAATAAAATCTGTCGTCAAGCCTATTCTGCGGTAGTAAACACACCAACAACAGATAATTATACAGTGCTAAATGTACACAGATAATGTAAATTTCTTCCATTTCGTGTCATAACAAATAATCTTGTGTACAGTGGACCTACCACAATTTGTTAGTAAATAAAGTAACTTCCGTGTCCTACATACATATCAATGTGCATGTTGATCGACAATATTAACTCGGCAACTGATTTGCCAAACAATCATTTTATTATCAAATACATTTATAATTGAATTAATTAGACAGTAATATCATGAGGCCAGACATATAATTTTGACAAAATATAGAGCCCCAAAAGGCTGCGAAAGACCAATTAACTATAAGAAAGTGGTTAATTTGCACCTTCAAATAAAGCGGACGGATAAAATTAGCTAGAATATAATATTACTACAACGATTTAATCACGTGCAAGCTAATATGTTATCTATCGTTGCTACATATTGCTATAGTGAGCAGTTTCACTATACATTTTTGACATTTCCAATATTATCTACAAGTGCGTGACTTTGGTGCGCGTGCGTTAAAATTGCAAAGTTTTTTCCAGTTATTTATTGCTAGCTCACTCTTATCGGCCTATGTTTACTTAATCTGTAAGGAATCTAGTTTCCAAGAATTGAAAGTTTGGCAATACTGTGTTTATACGGCAATAATAGAGTCGCTTTACATTTTGGACAATTGCACGCACACTGAGAAACCTACTTGGAAATGTTAACATTATCTTGTATATGGGCTAAAATCAACACTAAGAAGCAGTATTATAATATTTATTATGACCTAATAATTAAATGAGAAAAACCTGTCACGTCTGTATAAATGTAGCCGACTACAGTAATGAATGACTAATGCTACGAGTGTCTAGTGTCTACAGTGACTATGTAAATAGTTTGGTATATTATTTGGGATCCGTCGTAGCCCGGAAACGAGCGCTGCTGCGGTGAACGCGCAGCGTGTTGAGGCAGGGCCGGTATGGTGTACCGTCGGCATAACAACAAAATACTAGCTCGATTTTAGCTGATCTTTGAAATTGTATACCTACCTGATAGCCGCTATATGAATATAGAAAGTATGTGATATTCTGTTAGGATCTAATCTAATCTAAATGTTAGCGTCACTTCACATTGAAACGAGACGGTACGCGACGCGGAGCTACATTTTTAAGATAGCGATTCAGAATCGAAAGGAGACTGAACATGTGGCCAAACACAACTGGCCAAATGGGCAATAATGCTTGAGATATGGTATTAAAAAATCGACATTTTTTTGTCCTAAAATATAAAAATCAGCTCAATTCTCAATCTGGGAAAAAAATCGGTTGTCTGTAAAGTCGGTTTACTGACGATAGTTGAACGTGACAACGTCATAAGAAAATGGAACGCCCCAGAGCGAGGTAACGCCGCATGAGTCATGTTTTTTCGTGCGTGCAGCCGGCTCTATCGAATTATAAGACGTTGTCACGTCAAAAAAGAAATATTTCGTGATATTGTCAATTTATTTAATAAGTATTACAGTAAATACTCTTCGCACAAGTCATTTAAAATTAACAATTTTGTCATTACATTCTACATATTACAGAATTCGGGTCACAAAACTTGAAAAAAATAATTTAGTCTTCGTCTGTCGTAGTGGAAATGCAGCTTTTCTTATGTAAGCTTCTATTGTTATTGCATAGTAATTAGTAAGCAGACGAACTGTTGGAGCCTGCTGAGTGCTCAATGCTCATGTTACGTGTATTATGTTAGGTATGAATGGTACATATGAAATTGGCGTTTTATAAAGGAGGAACATAAAGTAAACTTTTTTTAAACATAACATATATATTTAATCAAAATTTATACCATTGCTATGCACTTTTGCCATCTCATAGGTAGTTCATTGATTCCTTTACTAATAAAACCATTCGGAGAGGAATCGATAAAATCTTTGAAGTCGCTTTGGACTGGCCCATCGGAGTTGAATTTTTTTTGAAAAAATTCAACTTGTTATCAACAACAAATTGTTATCCAAATTTCGAAAAAAATGGTAATCTGTTGGAGCAATGTCCGGGGAGTACGGCGGATGTCTTAGACATTCCAATTGAAGCTCCTTTAATTTGGTAGCCGTCTGTTGTGCAGTGTGTGGTCTAGCGTTGTCCTGAAGCAGCAGTGGTCTAGAGCGAATGACCAACCTCGGTTGTTTAGCAGCTAGCTTTTCCATCATGATTTGCAGTTGCTGACAATATACTCTGCCGTAATCGTCTGGCCAGATTTAAGAAAGCTGTAGTGAACGGCACCGGCACTAGTCCACCAAACGCTCACAAGTAACTTTTTTTGAGTCAATTTTCGCTTGGCTGGTTCGCCAGGGTTCAGCCATTGCGATAAGCGTTTCCGATTATCATATAGGATCCACTTTTCATCACAGGTAATAATTCGATTTAAAATCCCTTCATTATTGTGCCGGTTGAGTAATGTAACGCAGCAGTCGACGCGCGTTTGTCGGTTTGTCATTCAATTCATGAGGTACCCACCTTTCAAGCTTTTTCACCATCCCAATTTTCTTCAAGTGGATTAAAACAGTTTTATCACTTTACCGCAGCCTGCAGCTAACTCGGACAAGGTTTGCGATGGATCCACTTTCACAATAGCCTTCAATTCTTCATTATCAACTTTGGTCTCCGGCCGTCCACGGGGCTTGTTCTGCAGGTCGCAATTTCCAGAACGAAAACGTTGGAACCAAAAACGCACTGTGTTTTCTTTTGCGACACCGCCGCCATGCACATCATTAATCCTTCGAGCCGTTTCTGCAGTACTGGTGCCACGGTGGAACTCGTAAATAATACGATATTTCAAGTTTTCCATTTTGTAAACAGAGTGACGGAAAGAAAAAACCAAAAGAGGAAAAAACAAATGAATTACGGTTTTCGAAACACAAATGCAGGAGTAAAGAGCGGTATAAATTGGAATTCCTAACCAAAGAAGATATAATTGAGATCAAAGTGGCCAGTACGACAAAACGCCAATTTTATAATATGTAAGGACCTAATATTATGGTACCTTAGCTGGACAAGGTATCAAAATCATATTGCTCCACCTGGATAATTACTTGACGACATTTTAATCTTTATAGTGGACGAATAAACTATTTAAACTACATTAAAATTGTTCTGATTTCTGTTTTTTATAAATCTATTCCTGTTGCATCTTTATTGTTTTTAAGTCATCATAATGATCATTAATAATAGCCTATTATAATGATTTTTCACGCCTTCTCCACCTAATATATTGTGTTAAAAAGTTTCTTTCATTAGTATTGACACATAACCTCAATATCATTAAACAGATCATAACTTTGTTCTCAGATTGCCAAAAGTTATAGAATTTTCCACAAGGCTCTCATTAATCTAAATCTATCTATATATATTATTTTTATCTTATTACATCTTAGCCCAAGAATGTATGAAATGGTTTCAGTGTCCTTTATTCACTAAACAAGAAGATACAATCCTATAATCCTATAATTTTAAATGTCACTGCAATAATGGAATCCTATAATAATATAATAATTAATAATAATATTATAAATGTGAAAGTTTGTGAGGACGGATGGATGGATGTTTTTTACTCATTCACGCAAAAACTACTCAACGGATTTTGATAAAATTTGGTATGGTAGTACCTTGAGATCTGGATTAAAACATAGTCTACTTTTTATCCCGAAAAAGTAGAGTGTTCCCGTGGGATACTGTATTTATGCGGGCGGAGCCGCGGGCAACAGCTAGTACAATATACATTTATTTAGTAAGATTATAATTTTATTTTAATTACTTAATTTTTATTATATTACGTAACTTGTGTAAATATTTTTTTTTCAATTATTAAAATACAATATAAAACCAAATAATAAACTAAAAATTTATACTATAAAATATTTAGTCGAATCTTTATTTACATTGGAACTGAACAGAATATAAGCGTTTCATATGATATCAGTCGTACATACACTGCACATGCGCTGTGCAGCGCAGTGTAACCTGGCATTCGGACTCTTTCAGTGAAAAGAGTATCTTCTTGTGTAATGAATAAAGCTCAATTTTGAATAGCTATCTTAAAAATGTCGCGTATCGTTTCATCGCGTTGTGAACTGACCCTTACATTAAAACGGCAATCGAAAAGTTTTAAACTTGACTTTGTTTGACTTGAAGTATTAGATTTGGATTTCAGTATAATTAGGTACTTGACGCCAGAGTCCAACTAATTGACTATTTATGTAATGAATATTACAATATATCAATTATTATAAAGGCTGACTTGTATAATTAATTAGTAAAATATCCAGCACAGTCAGTTTTGCATAATGAAACATGTCGCGGCTCCGTTTTCAATCTCGTTACAACTTCAACACAATGTTATCTGAACTAAGGATCGTTAATAACTGAAATTTTGTTATATTATGGGTAAAAATATTTATTGTTGTTTTAATGTTACATCATTTTGATACTTGATAACTTGACTTACAAATGCATCGATTTTGTCTAGTAAGCGTAATGGTGTAATGTGTATCATCTCACTGATTTCCGTGATTTTCAAATTTAACGTTTATCGTTATAATAGTAATTTATTTTAAAAAATTGTCGATTGACACTTATGAAAATTGAGCAACTTTTGTGTTGACGTTACCAAATAAGAAAATAAATTAAAAGTGTAAAAATAATAGACGATAGCACTGTAAGTCTGTACGCAAGAGCTTGCATTGTTTAGTGCACTGTTACGAATATATTTTTGATCATTTTGGTATGACATAGAAACTACTTTATAAATCACCACGTTCTTTTCATGGTATGTGGTCACATGTAATGGGGGTAGCAGGTTTTATGTCTTCCGCATATATACTTGGGTGGCTTCATACGCCCTATATCCGTAAATACTTATCTAATTATTGAATTCTTTTCCTTCTAAAATTGACATATTTCCTCGCCTTCTCCCAGACCTAGACCCCAAGAGAGAGTTTCGACCAATCAAAACGCATTTGACATTGGTTTGACGTTTATGAGAACACCGCTTTGCTGTCTTATCATATTGAGACTGCATCGAAATTGTATTATATATAAAATTTACTTATAATCGACCTACTGACTTAACATTCAAGAAATAATAACGAAAGCAGGTGTGAAACATCGAGAATAATATTGAAAATAGTCTCAAACTATGACCATAGAATAATGCGTCGGCCACCATATTTCGACAGGACTCAGAGGGGAAGGACTCACGGGGCGGGGGGAGGGGAAAGTGCAATGTCCTCGCCAACATCGCCAGAGATGCCTCGACGCTTATCTAAACGTCCAAATTTATAAGGAAACATTCAAGGGTTTTTTGTGTACGTGACTGGTAAGAATAGTTTGTTATTTACTTATAAATAGGTACGCGAAGGTCAATACAGTATCACTATTATAGCGATTTGTATTGTTTTGATTTTTATTCTGTTTTTGGTATTACACCAATATATTTTAGAGGAAGGTGAATAACATAAAAAAATCTCTCTCAATTTTCATCTCATCGCCAACAATTTTATGCGAACTCTGATTAATTTGTCTTTTTTATTTATAACATTCGAGATTCAATATTTAGTGCCGGTTCGACTACCAAAACTAGGTTACGAAGGTATTCGTCGAAGTTTAGTTAATGCAGAACATTCTGGAAAATGTAGAGACTGCGGTCTATTATACCAGAAAATTTCCTTTATTCTTACATTAGTTATTAATACTTTAAGTAGATTCAAAATTCAAATAGACTTTTTATGTGATGTTTTTGTAAATTTTCATCAGATAGCGTATTATTATATGCCATGCTTTTGTATTTTACTTCATAATTATAAGTGCCTATTGTAATTGTATATGCATCACGCCACAGGAGTCATTGACCAATGTTTAAGGGAAGCTGAAGCCATAAAAAGTGGCCGCGAGGGTGAAACCTGTTGTTATGTACCCGTACACTCGCCATGCTGCTTACTGCAACCCAACACTCGTATTACTTGCAAAGTGTGGGCTTCATTTGGATTTTTCCGGTGTACGCCGCTGTTATTGGTACTTTTACCTTCTAATTAGAACTCTTTTTTCATATTATACGCGAGGAAATCATCTTAAGTTTTTGTAAATTTTGTGAAAAAATGTAAATAGTTCTGGAAATATTCTTATGCCTTTGGCTTATCCCAATTCCAGAGCTTTATGACTAAAACAACAGTGATAGAGTACCAGTTTTCTAAATTATATGTTGTGCAGTAATAGTCACATTATTGAGCGAGGTGTCAATACGTGATAATTTTGACAATAGCAAATTCGATGCGCCTAATGAATGTCGTTATCTCGTGACTAATGTATATTTGCAATTAAGAATCAATTAAATAATAGGCAGCCAGTTCGCCAGCAAAATTACTCAGCCGATAGATAAGACTTGTGTCCACTAAATATTAGTTAAATGTCGGTATGTGGGTGATTGCCCAGAAATATAAAAAATTTCGGCATATAGCGGAAAGTTTTTGAAATTAAATTAATAATCTGAAATCAAATCACATCCCAGCTTTTCGTAGTAATGTTGCAAGAAAAAAATTAAGCGCCCTCCGTGCAGGTTTTTATACCAGTGTTCAGGCTTAAAAATGACTATTTTTTACAAGGCCTATTAACCGACTTAATGTAAGAGAAACCGGCGTGGTAGGTGACAGGCGGGGAGGGATAGAGTCTTGACCTTGGACGAGGATCGAGACGATACATGCGGTCCTTGACCTGACTATTTCGAGTGGCAAGTGCAGCGAGCGCGCTGCATGCAATGTGCATACCGAAATAACCGCTCGGCTCGCCGCCCCCGCCCCGCTGCCCACGCCGCCGCCTCCGCTCGCCAGGACACGCGGCACGCCTATTACATACAAAGTACAGTCGGCAGAAATGTCGGTAGGTAATAGGTATATAACAATCTTGGGATGAATATTCACCGGACATTCTGAATGAGCTAGATTGATTGATTCGTCGTAGTAGGGGGGAGTTCTGAGACTCTTCCACAGTTCATAGGTATAGTTTTATAAGATTTACTTTACAAGCATTATGTATGTCTATATTTGGATCTTATAGTATGTAATACTTTTTGTGTTGACTGCAGTATATGAGTGAAACAATTTAAAACCGAAATCTCGTTACAGATTGGCAATGATGCTAAAAAATCGATTTAACATCAGTTGTCCAAGCAATACTTGCACACCGATAATTGTTTGACAGTACAATGTACATAAAATACGAAGACGGGTGCTCGAGCACTCGCTGCAATAACCCCTTGTCATAATCCTCGACAGATACAAATAACATAACCGTCCATTAGTACAGATTATAACTTAAAACAGAACTCCTGAGTGTCCCGATAAATGTCCGATTGTTTCTAAAATGTAACTGGGAAAATGGACGCCCACAGATAGAAATAGGGAAAGGGTCGTCTCAAGGCTACAGCCGCACTTTCAAGTCGGATAGATGCATTAATTAGGCCATTAACGCACTCCATATTTACAGCTTTAATACTCTAGTTAAGACATATGACTCTATCCATGATAATTCTATCTTAAAAGCGTGGTATCATTATTTATATTAATGCGTGAAGCTAATTTTTTAAATAATGCTTAGAAGTACATTTAAAATTATAAAAAACAACAACACACTATCTTAGATTATTAACACACATTACCGTGCGTTTGATATAATTATAAAATTTTGTTCATGGAAGATTTTGTTACACGTTGACGTTTGTCAAATTTTAGTCAAACATTTAATTTTTTTCTGTCTAAACTCTAAGAGGCAAAATAACCTTTAAAAAGTTCAAACTTAAGAATTAGTACCTGGGAGACCGAGTCCTGCTCGGTGTTTTAGTAGAACGGTAAAATAATTAATCATTAATAAAAAAATATAAAGGAAAAAGAAATAATAAGAATCACAAAAATATTTATCTTACCGGGATTCGAACCCACCACTTTCTAAATTTTCAAACAATGCATAAACCATACGTAAGTACGCATACCAAGATGCCAAACAGACTGACGTAAGAGAGTCGAAATTATTGATATATTGTTGCACGACGAAATAAAAAAACATATATTGCTTAAAACGAGCAGTTTCTAAGAGATAAGACCTAGCTAGATCGATTTTTCTCCCCCAAAACTCCCTGTATACTAAATATCATGGTAATACTTGTAGCCGTTGCCGAGATACCGATTATATACGATCTCATATATAGGTATATAAGAGATCGTCTCGTTTAAAGTATAAGATATGAATGAGGGTTTTTGACATTTGAAAGCTCTCAGATGTCACTAATTTAAAAACCCCCAAATTTCGATCACACGGCGATCTCTATTAAGCTTATTTAAGCTTATTATGTATATTATGTAAGCTTAAAGTTAAAGGTTTTATAAAATACTTCTAAATATATATTTTATATGTAAACATACAATTAATGGTTTTAATGTTAATTAAGATTTAATTATTATTATCTGGTTATGAGATGAAATGATTTTATACTTAATCTTAAACTTAAAGTTAGTCTTAGGCATATGAAATAATGTTCAAAGTGTCATGTTCAATTTCTATAAATATATATAAGATTCAGTATCGTCATTTGTTCTGGATGGACGCCGGGATGGGCATTACTAGCGAGAGACGGCCATTGAGGCACATGTTATGATAATTTAAGGAAAATAAATCCTGTACATTATTGATTGGAGTTTTAATAACTGGACATGAATACCGATTGTAGAGAGGACTTTACAAGTATATATAGGTACATTTTTATGTCGCAGGTAGGTATAAGCAATACATTTGAGCAATTGTATGAGGTACTTAACGATATTGTGATTGCGACTGGTACAAATTGACGAGAAAGATTTTTCTGTGTGTGTTACATAATACGAGGATATACTTTTATAAACTCTACATATTCAAATTAAAGATCGTTGTTCCTAATAGTAGGTACGTGTAGCTTTCTGAGTAACTAATTAGTAAATATTTTCACCAACACATGATCTAAATCGCCTTTTAACTAATAGACTTCCTTAATTTAGACAAGAAAGTAAATGTTTCTTTAATTTGCAGTTTTTATATACCATTGTGTCGTTTACAAGTAGTTATTCATACTTGGATAATATTCTTCAAGAAAGATATACGGATCCTCATTAAGATAACTTAAATATAAACAGAATGTGTGCGCTGCGATCAGCCCTTTATCGCACACACGCATTCGTCTAGCGCACGCATGTGTGCTGTATCTAGCGCATGCATTAGTCTAGCGCACGCATGTGTGCACCCAACTAGTGCATGCATGTGTGCGTACAATCCACTGCGCGGGCGCAGCGCTCAAGGTCACTGCCCAGTGACGAAGCCCATCGAACAAAATTAAAATTTCTACTGTATCAGACTTATAAGGGGACACACGAGTAGTTAAATGGTTACAACATGAAAGCGTATTCTATATTCTGACCTAAATTCCTCTACGTCGCCCTTTAATGGTTTTGTTTTTAAGAGACTTTTAATGCTAATTTTGTATTAAGTTGTTGGAGTATATAGCAAATCTAAAGTATTATTTTTTACGTTTGTCCTTCTTGGGATATTAAATTAATTGTAACTCGCTTTTCAGTACGTGGTAGAGTTCAGACATTGGTAGAGTCTTTTCTGTATAACCAGCTAGAAGTCTGCTGCGATAAAAAAATAAGCATCTTCATCATCATCATTATCATTATAATCATTGTCCCTATCTCAAAATTGATTATTTACATCGAGAAATATGCCCGTCGTTTGCATTATAATATATAGTAATGCAAACAATGGGCTCCCCGCTCCCATATCTATTATCCATAGGTAATTTACATTATAGAGACAATGAGCTTTTATTATAATTGCATGATTTCTTTGTAGCATTTAATATTACCCTAAAATTATATTATCTCTTCGATGACACATGAAAAGACCCTGTCAAAGTCTCGAACACGAGTTCACGAGAACGAACAATGATAATGGTATAAGGATATGTGAGGGTGGACTGTTCTGCCGAATGACTTTAAGCGTCCGGGAGCGGCCATCGACCTGCCCAATCTCCGCTGCATTAGCATAGCAAGCAATATTCGTGTGTACGTGTGTGATTGTGTGTGTACGGGTGTAGGTTTGGTGATAGTGTTCGTGCGCCCGCGCTCGCTCCCTCGCGAAGCTTTGACATATTTCTGTGCGTAGATTAGAACGCTATCACAAAAGATGAAGGAATGCGTTAATAAATAAACTTTGAACCTCGTCCCGGGTACGAAGATATCAAGGATTTTAGCCCTGAAAATAATAATACTTACCAAAACAACTATCGGTATTTTAAACAGGTATTATATCTTCATCAGTCATCATAATAGCACTTTATTGCACACCAAAAACTACAAAATTAAACAATTTTACATAAGGCGAACTTATTGCTGATAAGCAATCTCTACCAGCCAACCTGATAGTTTGGTACAGTAGAATCTACCTACTAAAAGTATTGTAAAATACTTTTATGAAAATAAATCTTACATTGACAAATAGTAGGTACATAAAAAAGCAGCACGCGACCGAATTAACAATTTAATCTGCTTACAAAACAATAAACTGAAATAGATCACTTCTTGGAAGTTGCACTTGGAATCGTAAAGCGATTGTGTTCTAATTGAGGACAGTAGCTAACACCGCAACAATGCTACCGAGCTATTGTGCGGGAATAAAAGCGACTCGCAAAATAATTGCAACTTGCATAATATGTAGAGTATCTTTCCTCTTATACCTGTCAGTTTATAGTTTTATGGCGGTACATAAAATGCCTGTTGCGTAAATTTTTCTGCATTGTGTCCATTAACCCTTCCCGTTTCGTTTTATTGCGTTGCCTTTTTAACCATGGACATAATATAGTCGGTGTCTTTGCGGAGATCTGCAACATTATGGGCATGTTGTAAAACAACAAATGCGCTATTCACTGCGAAAGATGGGCGTCAGAAAGGGTTAATTTTAAATCTTTACGCGAAGGTTTCTCTTTTATTTACTTGTGGCAATTTTTAGTTAACGGTGCTTTTGCTCTTCCTGGTAGAAAGTAAGCGATAATAACTACAATAGTAAATATAAGAAAACATTATAGTACAACGTCAACAAGCATAGCTAATTACAATCATAATAGAGCGATATACAAAAATGTTTATTTGCAATACAAGAACAATGCTCTTGACGTTATAGATGATCATTAGTTATTTTGCCCATAAACAATTATTTTCTAATAAGCTATACGTAACTACTTAACTACAGTCTTAATATTTTGTTATTAAAATATAATATTTATATATTTAAACGTTTAATTGATATGGCGAAAATTTTTGGTACATTTTACTACAATCAATTAATTAATACTATTGTTCTTAATATATCTGAGTGAACATCTTTTAATGTACTTACATATATCCACTACTTAATCTTCTAAACCAAACTGTAAATTAGTTTATTTGTTAATTTTTAATGAATAATTAATTAATAATAAATAACTAGAGGTCATCATATGGTCCAAATTCGACCGCAATTAGTATAATTTTAATTTTTCAGTTTCAACTTTTTAGCTTCTTTTGTCTCTTAGAAATTTTGGCTATAGATTATGAAAGACAAATTGGCAATCGTGTCAAACCAACACCTACTGTTTATTACTTATCATACAAATACATAGAAGTGTGAGATGAAATAAAAACAACAGCAGGCCCAAATTGGCAAAAAGTAGCACAGGACAGAGTTAAATGGGAATCCTTGGAGGAGGCCTTTACTCATACTGGGGTTCATGTAGGAACTATCATACAATTAAGAATTAAACCACTAACAATAAATATTTATAGAAATTAAAATAATTGTATGAGAATAATATTATGTCTTATTTACGTGAAATAAAAGCCTTTTTTGATTTTATTTTTTTAAAGAAGTGTGAGTGAGGTGTGTAACTTAATTTTTAGGATTCCATAATACACAAGGAACCCTTATAGTTTCGCTCTGTCTGTCCGTCTGTCTGTCCGCGGTTGTAGCTTCTGTAATTATGAATATAAATGCATGAAATTTGGTACAGTTATAGATTGTGTATAGATATCGTTTTGGAAGCATAAAATAATAATAATTTTATATTTTAGGGGTGGCTCTCTATACATGTGAAGTAGGGATGAATAATATTTTTTCATTCTACCCCATCGTGTGGGGTAACGTTGAATAGGTATTTTAAAATAAAGGCAAGGTTTGATACATGATTTTTTACAAAGTCGACCATTTTCGAGTAATCTTCCTCCAAAGTGGTTTGTAAGTTGGTCCCCCCTAGTTGCTAGCATTTCTAAACTATTGGAGATAGAAACTTGTAAGTTTCCATGCTAAAAACTCATGCTAAAAACTCTTTAGGTAAATTATTTTGAAAGAAATCGGATAGTAACTTTAAAAAAAATTGAAAAAAAAATTAGGAGTGTTTAGTGGAATCCTCCTTAGACATGTACTGACATGCTCTTGGTTAGGTTTTATTAATTTAATGTATTTCATTATTATGAAAAAATATTAGCTTTCTGCTCATTTTCCTTCACATAAACTTTAACCTTGCCAAGTTTCACACTCCTCCATTCGCACAATGGTCTTAAAACTGTATACTGTTCACTAAATGTAAACTTTTTGCTTCACGTAGTAATATATAGGTTCTAGAGGTCGCTCTGTGGTCGAAGTTCGCCCATAATTATTCATATATTTTTTAAGTTTGAATTATATAAGGGATTTTTTTGCCTAACTTCAACGTGTAACAAAATTGTATCTATCAAACGCATGGTAGTGTGTGTTAATAATCTGAGTAGAGTGATGTGTGTTGTTGTTATTTTTATTAATTTTATGTAATTACCCAGAATTATTAAAAAAATAGCTTTTTGCACACCCTCCTCCATATTAACTTTAACTGAGCCAAATATCATAGTCCTCCGTTCGCACAATTCTCGTAATCTGTACCTACTGAAAGTTTTTGCTTCATCGTATTAATCAAAATCTATATATGTATTATAGTGATGATGATGATGTTTAATGAATGTTTAATTTATAAAGTACGTGATGAAGACATTTTAAGTAAAATATTTTCCCTTTTCTATGACCACTTTGCGCTTATATTCCTCTTTAGTTTTTACCTACGAGCCAAAAAGGGTTGCCATTATGCAATTTTTTACACAAATGAAGTAACCGCTTTTGTACTTTAAAAAACTCATTCTTACTTAAAAAACATCCATTAAAGTTATTATTTAACACTTTTTAAAAAGATAAAACGCTTTCTTTGCGAGTTTTTTTTTAATTTTCAATTGCGGCTGCTTTGACGTGCCTTTGAAAAACCCCGCTTTATATGTTTGTGTTTGTTTTCTACAATTATTGGCATATACATTGTCCTTGCCTAGGCTAATCTATTTATACTATGTATAAAAAAAAGGTGAAAATGTTCAGGTCATTAAATAATTTGAAAATTTAAAAAATCATAAAATTTTATATTTTGCATATTCAACACATATCAATTTTACAGACAATTTGCAAATGCCGTAAATGCTTGAATATGCTAAATTAATTATAGGCAGGTATATTGCAATCTTCAATCAGTTAAGATGAAGTACGTGTTGTGCGTACATTTCGTAACGTGCGAATTCGTCAGTGCTGATAGCACGGGCGTGTAACTTTTTAATAATCGTGTCGGAATGCAATATGCGAACGCACTATTTCTCGAATTTGTCGAATCTAATCTTTGCTATTTAGGAAAAACTACAATTAAGAATTAATTTGTAATTCATATATTGATTTCTTTATAACTGGCGATAGTTAATTTGTGTAATTGTGCAATGTGCTTGGGTTCTATTTCAAACTTCTAAATCTTATTAATTTAAATTAAAAAAAAAATAGTTTAATACCTACCGCACCTACTTGTGCGGTATTTTCTTTACATTTTTTAAATCTCCATTGTTCGTAATCCCTAAGGTTTTCCATTGTTGGTGTTGCAGATAAACAGTTAAGCCTCGATTACCCTCACACAAATCGGTAAATCGGTTACTCAAAGAGTTTTGCTATTATGCGTTTTTTACTCAATCTTAAAAAACAAAAACAAAGAATTGCGTAACGGTTAAACAATATAAAACTTTCTTCACCCCTTGATGGCGCCTGTGAACAATAACACTACTAATGGAATCCCAATTCTATAATGGTTTACGTTTTTTTTAATTCTTTCACCGACTCGGGATTTGCAGTTCCGTTATCACTTTTTACCTGCCCTCTTATCTTTGCGAAAATATTTTTCGCATTGTATTGTCCGAGCAACGGTGTTTTATCTCTAAAGCTTAGCCGATTAGGTATACAAATCACTTTTTAAATGGCCGCAAACATGTTTACTTAGAGTACATTCATTATACAAACAAGGACATGAGTAATCAGCCAAAGTTCCTTTAATGGTATCGATTATTAAAACACCCCCGAAGAAACAACACAACTTTCATCCATCACCCGACCAATCAGATACAAATAAAAAGGTACATTAAGACCGTGCCAGTCCATTACTCGAATCACCCAAATTGAAGAGACATTATGAAAAAAACATTTCACTGTTTAGCGTGGCCGCGGCAAATGACAAAAGTCAATCTACACATCAGTCGCCAAACATTGGAAATTTGGGAGGCAGCACGCGACTGCTCAATAATGTACGAGTATCGATGTGGGACATCGCCTCCCCGTGCGTGGCCGCGGCCTGGCCAAATGTTGTTTTAAACCGGAAAACTAATGACTTACTTTTAGGTCATCCATTGCCAGTATAGGAACCGACCAATTCGGGGTGCGAACGACAAGATCTTTCATCATTCATTCAAACCAGATATCATAAGAGTATCTATCGTTACGGAGGCAATTATGAATCTTCCCTATATGATGTACAGTAAAACCACATTGCTAATCGCCCTTGGCATTCTTCGTTTTTCTTTTGGTAATGATGACGATGTATAAAAAACAGGCGATTACCGAAAGTCGCAGCCGCCGAAGGAACGAAAAAGTTTTCTGTGTTCCTGGGTCATGGATGTAACACTAGTTTTTCGGGTACTATGCACGCGGCCAGATTTGGTGTCACGTGGCGAAGCGTCCATAGATATTATATTATTATTATGCTGGCCATTTAGTTCAAACAGTTTACTAAAGCAGGGTTTCTCAGATTACTTGTGCGATACAATATAATCTGATGATGGCGGTCGCTTTTGCTTCTCAGTTTATCACTGTCATCTCGTTTGACCTTTCGTCAACTTTCTATGATACAATTTAAACAGACGAATATGAGACATGGAATCACCTGTAATGTTATATTTGCTATTTCTAGTCAATTTCAGGTTCATAAACTCAAAAGTTTAAAAATTCATTTTCTTAACTTTTTAAACACTACCAGCACCTTAGCGTATGCTTTTTGGGTACATACTTATTCACAGTATTACAATAGAAGAAGAATATCTTGTCTGATTCTAAAAATGCATGCAAAGCATGAATAATTTTAAGAGTAAATAATTTTAAAAGTAAAGAGTTTAAGAATTTAAGAGTAAATAAATTGCCATGATTATGACAAAAAATTAGAATTTCTTATAATTACGATAAAATGACATTGGGGATATCGACCTAAATTTTTGCTTCCGGCTTGGACATTAGAAAATGTTTGGTGGTCGGAGTGGGGTGGGGTGTGGGTTGCCAAATGACATGTGCCTATCAATTATTCAGACAATTTTCCCCGCATTTGCGTGTAGAAGACAAATAGACCCTTTAACGCAACGCGTGTTTATAATGTACCTATGCGAACGAAATTGCCGGACTTAAAAGAATATCATGCTTTACCCGTTATAAAAAGTACTGCAATAAAGAGGTATCTTTACTATAGTAAACAAACTATGGATATTGGATAAGTACTTATCTAAAAAAATTCCAGGACAAAAATACGTAAGGGTCAGTGGGCCTAGCAGGAACTTTTGATAGCGGCGTAAACGCAACGTTTCCGAATGAGAATTGAATGAAAATCTGTCAAAATCATGTTAGTGCCCAAAGACAAATTTTATTCGTTAGTGTTACGTTTACGCCGCTGTCAAATGTTCCTGCTAGGCCCCTGTTCACACCGAGACGATACGCGACGGTACGCGGCGCTGCATTTTTAAGACTCAAAATTGAACTTTATTCATTACACAAAATATAAGATACACGTTTCATATGACATCAGTCATACACTTGCGCATGCGCTACGCAGCGCGGTGCAACCTGACATTCGAACTCTTACAATGAAACGTGTGTCTTCTGCTGCCTTAAAAATGCAGTGCCATGTCGCGTATCGTATCCTTTGTTTCGGTGTAAATTGGCCCTTACTGTTTTAAATACTTCCTATCCCATAAGTGCAATATGTTCGCGTTTGTAGACGTTGAGTTCCTATAATTAGGATAGAGTAGAGTTTATCCAGTAATATTTTTATAGTGCTCATCAACATAAATTATCCACATATATATTTATTCCTTTATAGAAAAATATCTCGTAGTTTTGTGGCAAGTTTTTCATTTCTCTAAGAAAAAAAATTCATGACGCCCGCAAACGGTAGAGCAATTTTGAATTCCAATATCAATCGATAAGTACACTGTCTAGCTAGTGATTATTTTGAGCGAAACCCGATAAAAATGAGTAGGTGGGGGAGTGTTCGAGGCTACTTCAATAATTCAGACCACGTATTTTGGTCACGAGGACGACTATTCGTACAGCCGGATCACAAGGGGTTGAACTTCAGAAATTATACGCTTGAGATTATTTTCGGGCTAATATAACTTTGATGTATTTTTCGCTATTATTTTGATATTCGTGAAGCAGAATTTAGAAATAAGATGATAAGATATCAGTCTACACTTCACTGTCGTGTACATGTCTTTCACACACTTCAGTTACCGCTGCTGTAAAGTATTCGAAACATTCTGAGGAATCGTAAGATGTGTACTGGAAGCGCGATACAATTTTTGAAATCACATTCAAAGTTTTTTGCGATCGAAATTTATTCTTCTTAGATATATATAACCAGTAGGCTTAGCATGCGCAACCTAGAAACACCGAAGAATCGACAAAATGACAGAAAGATTGAAAAAACATTAATACCATTCGGAGCAAAATAGTTCTCATTGTAAGGTAGGCAGCAAGGTCGACATTTCTTTTCTTCCCAAGCATGAGCTCACAAAATGGTCTCTTTTGACAGCTAAAGTAGAAACGTTTTCTTATTTCAATGCGAATAGTCTTACAATAATGTCAACTACTCCACATCATGGCGGTCCAAGACAGTTTATTTACGTTCAGTCATTTACTTGAAAATTTGATCATATTTGACAGAAGATTTCCCGGCAGCCATTATAAAAATATGGCTATTTAGAAATGTTGACTTCTATTGACGACCTTCTTACCATGTATTAAGAACTATTTTGCAACTAACTGTTTTGGATAGAATATTTCTTCTTTAAAATTATTTCTTCGGATCGCCATGCTAAGCCCGTTGGTAGTCACGAATGCGTCCCAAATTTAGATTTAATTACCACTTCTGAATTTCTATCTTGCAAACGCTTTTAAATATTTAAATGGAAAACAAGTTTTTGGCATAATCAAAACGAGAGTTGTCTCTAAACGTTTTTGTTTATTCCACATAAAAATATCTACATATTAGCGGCAACACCTTGGCCTCAAAACGTAACCTCGCCAGTCCGTAAATCGTGTTGTTCAACAATCTATTGGTCACAAAATATCGCAACTGTTTAGATAAATATTTGGCCACGTCACCGATTATTCACTTCCTAATGGAGTGTTAATGTTAGGTTTACAATTATTATACTGAACTGATAAGTACCCACAAAGACTTTCTGTTTAGTGTTCCATATTGCTTTCTAGTTCTTTTTAATTTCATAATATAAATCATTTATGAAACATATTGTTATTGTAAATGGCTTTTGAATATCTGTCATGTTTGGTACAACTGGTACACAATTAAAGATGATCTTCGATTGACAGCACCAAATAAAACAAACCTTTTTTATTATTTTTCATTATTACATCTTGTATCATTGTATCTGGACAAGGTTTGTGTAGAAAAAGGTAGAAGTACATGTAGTTAACAAACAGCATGTACCAGGCGATCATAGATAAACAATATAGTAGCAACTAGGAAGGAAATACGAACATAGTATCAATGTATGTTTGTAATGATTCGCCATCGCAAAATACGCCCCTCGCGAGCTCTGCCAAAATATTGGTCGCCGAGACAACTGTCGGTATTTATCTCAAGGTTTTATTGTATACTATGCGAGATGACATACAACATTTGTACTTTGTTTGTGTGAGTATTCTATATGGAACATAAGTTTATATGTAAAACCGAGCACCTCTATATAAAACGATTATTTCTTATGAACCAATCAAATCAAGTCAAGTGTATCTTATGCGTTGATAAATCCTTAGGTAGTGTGTAAACGAGAAAATTTATGTGGTCCTTGTACTTTTTTTTTATCAATTATTTTCGACTCTACCTAGCCGCACTTAGTAGAGAACAGCTGTAAACTGGAGGTGCATCGTCTTGCATAACAACACGTTATATAATAATATTTAGATATTGTATAAAATTAAAATATTGACGTTTGTTTACATCATATTCATTAGTAAATTAACACATTTAGGCCCTAAGTCTGAATTAGAATATCTTTGACCCTGTAGCATAATTCCCGTGAAGTATTTAAAAAAAATTAGCAAAACGAACAAATTAAGAGCACAGTTCAATAAACTCGCAAAACTCGCGAATACCAAAACACAAACACCGCTTTATCGAGTCTGATACCCTAGTACATTTGTGCGAAATCGAGGTAGCCTCATTGCCAAGTTTTTTTTTGCGTGGCACGTGCTACACTTGCAAAACGTTTCATTGTCGTGTACACTAAGCGCACAACAAAGGAGCGGTGTGTACTATTTACGCTATGAACGGTGCATTTTTTTGTGCCGGGGATACCCTTATTCTCAGGAATTGGACCATGCGAGATTGTAGTTTGTAGACGAGTTTTTATACTCGGACTTACTGTATGAATATTTTATAGCAAGTTCTCATATTAGTTATGAGTTATGACTCATTGATGATACATTTCTAATTTGGCAGGCTTCTTGATGTTTTAATGAATCCTACTACTATTATAAATGTGAAAGTTTGTGAGGATGGATGGATGGATACATACATGTATGGATAGATGGATGTTTGTTACTTTTTCACGCAAAAACCACTGAACGGATTTTGATGAAATTTGGTGTAGAGTTTAAGCCCTGGATTAACACATGATTTTTTATGCCGACAATGTAGTGTTCCCGTAGTAAAGCTAGTAATATAATATTTTATTTTGAATTTCAATATTAAATGATTAAAACTATAGTCTACACTAATACAAATTGTAACGAACATGTTAATAAACAAAAAAAAATCGTTTTTAGACTTAGGCAATTACTAGTCACGGACAAATGCATTGCAAATGAATATTCGATTTGTTTTGATATGAAACTTGGTAAAACGGACTTTGTTATCGTTTATCATGCAGTTATCAGGCGAACGCACGCTATCAGTGCATACGCATCGCGCGTGCGCGTCGCATTTTGCGCGATACGCACTTCGTCTGCTCGCACGTTCGTCGGTTACACACGAAACTTTCGCAAACGAATTACATATGTCTAGAATATGCTCTACTGTCTACGTGATATTTGTTGAGAAACGAATAGTGCGTTACGCATGTATGAAATTATGAAAATAAATATTATTTTCATCATTGGCTATGAATTCTTAATTACGAAATTGCGTTTGCTTCAGAAAATTAAGTAATGCATGCCAACGTTGAAAACAATTGTAACACATGAAAAGGAAAAATTTTTCACTTTTATTTCGAACAATACTGTAAATATTTAAATTTTCAACAGTTGATAACGAGCTAAAACAAGGTTTTTAAGGTATTCATAATGACTGTAGAAGTCAGTTATAACCAAATATTATGTATTTAGTACAAGATTGAATCGATTACGTGCAGTTTGCATATTAATTTGCAGTTTACAATTTTTCTAAGCAAATGTGGCCTAAATAAATTCAGAAGCTGTTTAAAATGCTTCTATGCCGAAACGTACAAGAGATGTCGGGAAAAACGAAGTAATAAAGTGCGTGACAGTCCTATTAAATTTGCTATTTCATATTAACATACTAGTACTTATAAACAAATATTCTATGTTTGTAATTTTAAAGTAACTTTTTCACTTAATGCATATGTACACGGTGCTTACAATAAAAAATATTTTTTTAAATTTTTGTCTGTCCGTCCGTCTGTCTGTGTGTCTGTCTGTCTGTTTGTTCCGGCTGTCTCTGAAACGGCTGGAACGATTTTCGTGGGACTTTTACTGGCAGGTAACTGATGATAGAAGGTGTAACATAGGCTACTTTATACTAGGGGTTCGTTTCCGTTGCGGGCACCAGCAAACGAAGTTGCGGTCACCAGCTAGTCACAAAAAAAACACATTGAAATAAATAGAATCCATTAACGTTAAGATGCAAATTTTATAAGTTTATATCACCCCCATCCATACAAATATTCTATACAGTTAAATAAAATTAAAGTGTCTGTTTGTAATTTCAAAATAACAGCATTGAACTTAAGGCATAATATGATATGGTACCTATACCAAAAAATCAGTTCTTGTCTGTCCGTCTGTCTGTCTGTCTGTTCCGACTAATGAAACTGAAACGACCGGACCGTTTTTGACCGGATTTTCACTAGCACATTGCTGATTATAACATCAGGACTCAGAAGTAACTTAGGCTCGTTTAATCTGAGGATTCCGTTTAAAAAAAATGGGTTTCGTTAGCATTAAAAGTTCCACGCAAACGAAGTTGCGGACACCAGCTAGTTACATATAAAGGCCTTCCTTTTATTGGCGAATAGGCTCAAATAATATTTTCAAACACTGTAATGGACAGGGACAATCTTCTTTGAAACAAAAATGGGAAAAGGGTTTAGAGATAAGCCTTTTGAAGCGGGTCGAATTGGGTATGGACACTTAGATTCGCTCGGTTTTGCCCAATATCATCCGATAGTAAAACTGTCAGGGAATTTTACGCTTAATTTAAATATACACCAAGTTTTTATTACGTGTATATTACAATTGGGAACCGATAACCATGAAATTGCTACGGTTATCTTCCGACATATTCGGAATTCAAAATATTTGTAACTGCCAAAAGGATTTTACTTTTATAGAGTTTCTTATTAGGTTTTTATTGTTTACATGTATGAGCCAGTTTTTCTAGATATTTAAGTAATATTTGTATAAAGTGAATAATCAAAGATTTCTTAATTATATCCCCGTATTGATACAACTAAGGCTTAGGTTAGGGAAATAGGTCACGCTGTTGCATAACCGTAAAAAATAGTGAGATTTTGTGTCTTAACTTAGGTCACTTTAAAATTAAAGCTTTAAAAAATCTACTCTGCATTAATAGATAATATTACTAAATGATAAACGCCATCAATATTTCGTAGTATGTATTTAATTACTTCTCTAGATGTTATAAGAGCTCCGTGGCCTAGTTGGTAGACCGTTTGATTCGCACTCGAGAGAGTGCAGGTTCGATTCCCAGGTTGTGGCGTGTACCAATGAGACTTTTTCAGATCGCAAGTACATTATACGGAGGCTCTAACGGTGAAGGAAAACATCGTGAGGAAATCCGCACACGGTTGGCCCAGACGAATTGACCAGTCATTCCTCTGGTCTTGGCTGACTATGTTGTGAGAATGCCGTAAGTTCTTGGGCAACCATACGATATTACAAACCAACTGTCCCAGGCACTACAGTATTATAAGAATGGTTACTTCGCTCGGAGAATACTGTATAAAAATCATCCAATAACGGATGAAAAGGCTAAGTTTTTTTTATTTTAGATATTATTAATTAACTTAGCTTATCAACGAGAATATGCGTGTGCACGCATATTTTGCTCGCTGATTTATTGATTTAATATTCTCCAATTTGTGAATATTAAAAATGACTATGAGTAATTATAAGATACAATCGTTACGAACCCTATAAATATTTACCCCAACGGATATGGTGTTTATGAAATGGAGCGATTATAATAAAAATACAATTTCGGCCGCAACCCCATGTCAACATGGGGTGTTTGCAAATACGACCGAACAAGTTATACAAGTCATACGGTGCATGACAATCGCATCGACAATTTTGTATTTTTTTTTTATTCGGGAACCTCATTAAAGTGCAGTCTAAATAGGTTTTATTAAAATTAAATCGTCAATTCCATAATTATGATTATAATGGTCTAATGAGTAATAATGAGAGTATTATTTAAATATACTCTAGAGGCTTATTCCATGTTCAGCCCCTAGATTTCTATCCTCGTCCTTATTTTTAGGTATGGACGGGCTATTTATTACCATTGGTACAAAATTAGTATTATAAATTTAAACATTACTTATTTTAATTAAAAAAACAATTTGTGTTTTATTACATATGTGATGTAATGAGTAAATCTAGGACACACAAAACGTATAAAATCAAACAAATAATAAAGTATACGTTACTAAATTCCTAAGAAAATACCTTAAACTATTCCTAAGAAAAATATGCAATCTTTCGGATTAAAACATTTATATAAATATTTTATATAGTGCATAAATTATATAAACGAAGAATCAGTGTTTCATAAGACTTCTCTAGCCAGCTGTAGCTTGTAAGTCTGTCCCCATATTTCGAACTAGGTGTCTAAATTGCGGTACATATTGTAGTAATTATAGAAACGAGTTAACATGTCGTGGCAAACGATACCTGTAATTATAGTATCGGGGTATCATCTATTCGCACACGATGCACAACGGAAACGAGCATATTGATTTTTTTCGTATGCGCTCTGGCCTTCATACTGCTTACAAATTAAATTTTACAATGTTAAAATAAAAGGAATAATTTTAATAAAATTTAAGATACTGGACGATGCCCGCGAGTTCGAACGCGCAAAAAGAACTCACGCGGGAGCCGTACATTTTGCTGCGATAAAAAGTAGCCTAAACTACTGGAGTCTAAGCTACTAAGTTTAGACTCCAGATTAACACATAGGCTAAAAATTGGGTATGGTAGACCAAATTTCGTCAAAATCCGATCAGTAGTTATTGCTTGAAAGAGTAACAAAATCCACGCATCCATACATACAAACTTTTGCGTTTATAATATTAGTAAGAATATTGAGCTCTACCGTTTTTAACTTTAACAAAAAATAAATGAAATAACTTGAGCAACCTCTGATGTTCGAGCTGCAAATAAGTAGTGATTTCATAAAGTAAATAAGTAATACTCGTAGGTACTCTTGATATTGAAACACAAGTAATTTAATTAACGTCTTTTGTGTGTTAAAAATAAAAATTAATCAATACATCTTTATACTGACAATTGATATTTATTTTCGCAATTTAGCATTTTACATGCCAGTTTGTTAGTGACTCTACATGGAATGATATAATATAGAAAATTCTATATGTATAAAAAGCGAGTAAAAATTGTTTACTTAGACTTTCTTGCATAAAATTAGTTACACATCGTAGAAAACTTGCTACATGAAAAGAAAGTGCGTACTCTGTAAGAGCAGTAGCTGTAGTGTAGTGAGGCGAAAATATCAGCTGAATGTAATGATGTATGTATGAAGTGTTTTATGTAGGTATTCAGGGCACCCTATGTTTACGAGGTAAGTCTGTTTTGTGTGGCATTTTCGTTACGAAAGCAAGCCGTTTTAAAACATTTGGCGACACTGGTCGTAAATTTTGGACCGTTTACGTTCTTTCTCATTAACAATGTGCGCTTTAATGAGTTTTACACAACAAAAATCGAGTTTTGTTCTAGTTAAAATCGCATAAAATACGATACGATGGAATGCAGACGATAATTATATTTTGTATCGACAAAATGTTCTGAATAATGGATACCTTTTAAGAATGTGTTAAGATTTCAACTTTCCAATGCATTTAATGCATCACTGCAGTGCAACGACCACGGTGCAGTGATGGGACTATCTCTAGGCTAGCAGATCGAGTCCGTCCAAGGACGTCCACTCTGGTAGAACTGAAAAACAAAACACCAACTCTATTTCTATGCCTCTTGAGTTGAAATTTGATTAACCTGAATGTTATAATCCGCTCGCCCAACCAGAAAGAAAAATGATCCTGTATAAAAAACGTAAAAAAACGAGGAGAGCTTTTGGTTGTTTTGTAGAGCCACGGGCAACGGCAACATGGCCGCGAGTTTGGGAGCGAATATTTTTAGTAAATACTGCGTATGTCAAGGCTTTATTCGTATTTTAAGGTTGTACACTATACATAGTATAATTCTGATTGCTTATATCATTAATTAAACTTGCGTGTTAATATAAATAGTGATAATAATTAAATTTATCAATGATCGAATAATTATGCATAAAAACTGCTAGAGCTAGATAGCTATTGTTCGTTAAGTTGGGCAGGTGTATTCGATATTTTGACAAGGTATTTAGCAGAACCACCTTTATTATTTAATGGCAACTTTTTTGACCCATTTCGTGGCGGCGATATTATCTCTTGGCTTATGAATGGATGATGATAAACCTACTGATTATTTATCAATTGAATATCATTGTTGACTGTCGAAAACCGTTATATTTGCTATTAATAAGTCTGTTTTTGGGGTAACGTAGAATTAAAAGGCGGTAAAAATACATAAAAATCGATACATAACAACGATATCATAGAAAAACACTCTTGGCAGTCACAACAAAAATCGAATCAAATGCCTATATATATTATTATAGACTAGTTTTTGCACGCGACTTCGTCTGTGGGGGATAAATTTCGAAACATCCTTTTAAATAACGGATGTCTACGTCATAATAACTATCTCCGTGCCTAAATTCAAAGCAATATACGAACAATTGTTGATATATCACTATACGAACTTTGGACATCTATTCCACTCTTTAAAAAAATTAAAAAAAGCTACAAAGTTCGTACTCAATGATTTGTATTTTAATAAATACAAATCTAATGCTCAGATATGAAATTTACAATAAATTTAAATAATAACCTACATATTTTAGGTTTTATTAGAATTCACCCCCTAAGGGTGTAAAATAAGGGTTGAAAGTTTGTGTGAATAATATTTAAAATATATCCCGATTTTCATGAAATTTAATATCCCAGGTAATAAATACAAATTACTGGATACGTATTATATAGATTTGTAAGATTCGTCCCCTAAACGTGTAAAAATATGGGGGTTCAATATTTTTATATTGAAAAATCAACAACTGACCGGATGACGTTGAATTTTGGCACGCAGATAATTATTGACGTAGATTTTCTTTAAAAAAGGATTTCCGAAATTAGTACCCCACGGGGGTGAGAAGTAAGTAACTAGCAAGTATAATATATTATATTTCATGTTTGATTAAGGTAATAAACACATACAATTGGGAAAAAGACAAAACATAGATACATACGAGAACACAGAGAGGCATAAACAGAGGTAGAGACAATAACAGGAAGAAAAGCATTGTTTAACCTCGGTCTCAGGGAGTTTCGCTACAATGAACCGCATCCGGACTCGCCCTTTCGGACCCTAAGCTTGGCAATACTTTAATGGCCCCAATCGCATCGCTTGAATATATTCACGTAATTACGAATATTATGTGTAGTTTAAGTAGTAGTGTAAATATCAGAAACTATGATCATGGTTTGAAATAGCAAGATTTTACAGAAGACAATATGTTCAAGATGTCTTGAAAATCGTAAATTCTTTCTGCAGCGCACAGTAAAACTCTGGAATGAACTATCGCCAGCGGTATTTCCTAAGTTGATGCAAATAACCCGATTAAAGAGTAGGACAATAATAATAAAATAAATGCCAATAAAACAATCCTTATAATAATACCAAAAATGGAACAAAAAAGATAACATTGTATATTTTTTACACAAACAACTAACAAGAGATAAGAGTATTTAATTGTCCCATAAGAGGGTAGGTCACCCCTGATAATATAAATTGTCGCGTGGCGGATGCTGGTGACAAATGAGTACCCGCGTGAAATTACGATTAGCTGCCCCGTGCCCAACCCTTTATGCGAACTTCATTATCAGTATATTAATAATGAATAAAATTAAAATCATAATCAATAAATAACTCTGATGTGATTGTGCATTTAATTGAAATATCTATTTTAAATTTATTTCTAATGGTTAATCTCGTCTTTAAAATATGTGGATTTTTATACATAAATTTTCAACATTTTCTTCCACGTGTGTTTTTTACCTGGTATGTGTGCACATGGGACATAATAATTAATTTGACATCCTTTAAGAATGGCAAATTCAGGTCCATGCAAAACACGCATGTCCCACACAAATGCTGCATCTTTCAATTACTGAATATGTCTGATTAACATGTAAGGATGATGCTGACGTGCGTTCCTGATTCCGAAAGCTGAATCTTAAGATTCATCTGACAAAATGCTCGTCTTTCAATACATTACCATAGAGCTGACATACACGTTCTGAATTTGTCATGCTGAATATAGAAACAAAAGTACTACGATAAGTAGTCATCTCTCTGTCATTACACGTCCCAATCTGAATTTTAAGACGAGTATGTGGCGTGGTACAAGATAGTTGTCTATGCATTAAGATTCTTCAATTTCGGAAGTGATTCGAAACACGTGTGGCCACTGGCTTGGCAAACATGCTTTAAGGATGTCAAAATAAGAACGTGTATTCTCAGGCTCAAATTAAGGAAAACCTATCATAAAAACGCAATGTTCTCTAGGTAATCACTAAGACGCAGGAAACTAAACTTTCAAGCTCCGAATAACTGTAGCTGTTTTAGATACCTGAAGAAAAAAATTGCCCATAATATGATAAAATACGCTGAAAAGAAAAACCGAGAAAAGTTTTGACTTTGTGAATAATGAATAAAAATCGATTGATAATACGAGGAATCAGGGCACTTAATTACAACACTTTTTAATGGGTCACAACGAAATTTAAAGTTTGCATTGATTAGACTTAATGTGAATAATTGCACAAATGTACGAGTACAAAGACCTAATTTCAAACACTTGGTAGTGATTTGAGATAGAGAATAAATTTACATCGCACGAATAAAATACGAGTATACGAGTAATTACCACAAGTATGCACAACGTATTGAATGCCATCTATGATAATCCTTATGGTTGGGATTCTAAAGGCGATGGTCTGATGGTCAAAAATGGACCTAGAGTCGACGAGTAGCAACCACGAGCAGCAATGGAGTGGTTACCAATGTGTTCACTTTTAATTATATTTGATGTCACCAAAAAACAACTCCGTAACACGCTGGGTATAGAAGTTATGAGCAGATACCCGTAGGTACTCGGCGTTAGGCGTATTTCGTTGCCTCTTTGGTGACATCAAATATGTTAATTTAAAGTGAACACTTGTTCAAAAATTTTTTTGCTGTCGACTTGGTAAGTTCTCGAAGAACTTATGTTACGGGTACCAGACAACTGAAATATATTTAATATTTTTATACTATTCAAGACCCAGATCCAAGAAGATCCAAGACCCAGAGAAAAACTGTTTTTCCCTTCGGCGGGATTAGACGAACCCGCGACCTCCGGAGGTCGCGGGTTCGTTGGTTCGGCTTAAGCACCGTCGCGCTAACCATAGAGGTCATCAAAACCAATGAATGAATTAATCGCCAAAATGTATGCAAAATATCACGTTTTGTAGGCAAAAATATTATTTTAAGTTCTTCGACAAACGAGTTGTCGCCCAGTGGTCGAAATTTGTCCATCATTCATAAAACTTTTAAGTTTGAACTTTATAAGGATTATTTTTACTCTTAGATATAAAATATAGAAATATTAAAAAAGTAAATGTTGTCTAATGAATGTGAAAGACACATTGACAACCGTCAACGTGTGACAAAATTGTATCAAACGCATGTTAGTGTGAGATATGAATCTGAACTAGTGTGTGTAATAATGTTTTGTAATTTAATGCATTTTTTAGCATTATTATATTAGTGCAGCTTACCCCTGTTCCATATGGACTTTAACTATGCCAAATTTTATACTCCTCCGTTTCCATAATTTTCGTTAAAAGGGGTACGTAGTTTACTGCACTAGAAGCAAAAACCTTACGAAGCAGGAAATTAGTTCTTAATAGAAGTCATAAGTGGTCTCTTTTTAGGGTTCCGTAATACACAAGGAACCCGAATAGTTTCCCTCTGTTCGTTCGTCCGTCTCTCTGTCTGCGTCTCATTACAGAAGCTAGAAGCGCGGGCTTCTAGCTTCTGTAATGATGAATATAAATGGATGAAATTTGGTATAATTATAGATTGTGTATAGATTTTTTTTTATTTTTAGCATCATAAATAATTATAATTTTATATTTGAGGGGTTGCTCCCCATACATGTGAAGTGGGGATGAATGTTGGATATCGTTGAATAGATAATTTAAAATAAAGGTAAAGTTTCATACATGACTTTTTTACAAAGTCGACCATTTTCGAGTAATCGACCTCCAAAGTGGTTTCTATGTTGCTCAACCCCAACCCCGAGTTTATAAACTATAAAAGTTAGAAAATTTGTAAGTTTCCATACTGATATATCATGCTAAAAACTCTTTAGGAAAATATTTTGAGCGAAATCGGACAATAACTTTTAAAGTAATTCAAAGAAGTCCTATTGCGCGTTGATAGTTACGGAACCCTCCTTAGACATGTTCTGACATGCTCGGTTATGGTTTATATTTAGTGCTGATTACATCGATTTGCAACGACCTACCCGTTATAAAGCACACTTGATCCCTTATTTTCGGTTGATCAGTCTCGTCAATTTCAACGAGCCAGCATGCGGGATCATATTGCTTTTTTATTGGTTTTTTGTAACCCCGCTTGCTATTTTACTGCGCGTGCGACGCCGTGGGATAGGTCGCGGATGTTTATGCTGGTATTACCATAATCATGAGTGATGAGATCCCACTGTGACTAGTTAAATTCACAAATAATTTTAATGATTGCCAAGTTGCCAACTAAGCTGATAATTACTGTGAAGTGCACATAAATTGATGTAAGATGATGCGTCGACTCTATTCTATATAGTCTGATTAAAAAATCGAGAAGATATTAATATATTCAGCAACACTAAAAAATAAGAGCCTCTTATATTGTGTTTCATTGTTTGTTAATTGTAACATTATTTTGGGTTTATTGCACTCTGCAAAATTTCAAAACTAATTACAGTAGAGTCAGAGGTCACTAACAAAGGAGCATTAGCATTTCTGCATGAGTGTTTACGGGGCAGCAACCAAATTAACAATTCCAATCTGCCTACCAAAGTATGTATTAACAAATTGTTTTGTGTCATTTGCAAATATTTTAAAATAAATGAATAAACATTTACTCATAAAACAAGTAAAAAACGCGCTTCAATTTCTGATACTATGTGACAGACTATCTCTATGTAATTCTTTTGTATTCTGTTTTTTAATTACTAAATTAAAAATCATTGAAGATGACATTAGGATTTGATTTAAGTCCTAACTTTCTACTTCGGGTACTAAGGCATCATTTTACTATGACAGTCTCGATTTTAACGCGTTGCACGACTACATTTATGTCAATTTTTACGTAAAAAAAATTGGGAAATAATTCTCAAGAAAAAAATTTATATAATATTAATAATAGTAGTTCGAAAGTCAAGGTTTTGATCGATCAAAAACACCGAATACAGTAATTGAAATTCAATTGTTTTCAATAAAGGGTAAACCAGAATCGACAGCGATATGCAAACGAGCGTGGTAAGTGCACTCACTTTTGCCTATTGAGATGATTAAACTGACATTTACTGCCATTATAAGGAATGTACACTTGAGTTTGAGTTCGTGAGAATTTGCTCTCATGATTGACACACAAATTTGAGGTAAAAGCCAAATCAAGCGGACGAAATTTTTGTTTAATTGGATATTTTTCACAGGTAGAGTTTTGCATGTAGAGTCTAAAATTTTCTACTAATGACATCTGCGTTTCATGTTAGTAACATACTTACATTTTTTCGCAATATTTGTGCAGTACAGATTTCTGGAATTCCCCATATCTAACTTATATAAGTACTCTTTATTCTCTATTTCAGTAGGTACTTGAGTTTTACGTTTCTTCGTAGTTCGTAGCGTTACTCATTATTTCCGCCGTTCTAGCTTCTGTAATTTGCTTTAGTTGTGTAGTGTGTGTAGACTGTGTATATATTTCGGTTTTGGCATCATAAAATAATTTTATATTTTAGATGTGGCTCTCCATGAAGTGGGGTTGAAAAATATTTGTTCATTGTACCCTATAGTTTGGTGAAACTTATGAAATCTTGCCTTTATTTAAAATACCTATTTGATGGTACCCCATCAAATAGGTATTTTAAATAAAGGCAAGATTTCATAAGTGATACCTATACTAATGGACCTTAAAACAATTTTTCATAATATTATAGATACTCTATTATGATTCTAAACATCATTTTCATGGACGTAAATGCATTCCCTATATAAATATATAGGGAATGCATTTACGTCTCTCATTCAATAGAATCCGCGTGTCCCGTATCTTCATTAATAGATGAAGATTGACGTATCGTATCGAAATATTGCTTCATCGACATTTGTGATCTACTGTGTAATTCGAGTACTTCATTTGAATTACGTATTGAAAATATCAAAAATTGGTTCATTAACTGAAAAGTTATTTTACTTCGAGTCTAAGTTTCTCGTTCACTCTTGGACAATTTTTTTATTTTATATAATATGTATTTTTTTGTTTTAATTAGCTAACGAATATTTGGTCACAAACACTCATTATATGGAAATTAGCTAATATGTTACAAGATATATTATAATAGAGTTCCTAGAAATAATTTCAATTAGAAAATTGCATAATAGCAAGATACACAATTTTATTATCTTTTCTATTACGACACTTGCGTAAAATTTATCAATGCCTATAATATTTTTGTTGTAATCCGTTTGGTACTTTGTGATGTTCGTAAAAGTTTCCCCATAATAATCAAAACGTACTATGATTCAACGGATGCTGTGTAAACCACAAAAAATATTGCACACAGCTTGTTCTATTTTTGTGTGCATTTCGCGCTATTTTGGCGTTCCCTACCCACCAATATGTCAATGACCCTGCTGAGCGTCTGTTGTTGACTTCATTTTTGAAACTTTTCGGTGCTATTTGTGTTGCCACGTAATGCGCAAGGAAATAACTCAATTTTATTCGTACTAGTTAAATATTTGTTTTCTAGCCTTAAACTTGGATATTAAGGGAAAATTTAAACTTGTAATTTAGACATTTTGAAAAATCATGTGAGTATTCAAGTTTTTCGAATTAACACATTAAATACTATATAATACATTTTCGGAAATGTAATAGGTATTGTATCTCTTCTATAATTATTGTAATCTATATATCTTCTATCTATATATGTATATATAAAAGGCAAAGCTGATTGACTGATGTATCAACGCACAGGCCAAACCCTTAAGGCTAGAAATTAGGAATTTTGCACACGTATTTCTCATTTGACGAAAGCATCCACTAAGGAAGAGTTTTAAAAATTCAACACCCAAGGTGGTGAATGAGGGGATAAAAGGTTGTATAAAACTTTTTATTCCTTGGACATATTTACATGAAATTTCCTATGAATTGACTACGGAAAAATAACGTTTTCTAATATTTAACCCCTGAGAGAGTACAATAGAGGTTGAAAGTTTTAAATTACTAAGCCGCGGGTTGTATTAAATGCTAGTATTAAATAATTACTATTGTAATCATATTTCAATAATGTAAAATCATAAAACGATATTGTCCATTATTTTAAAAAAATCGGTAGGCCCAAGGTTTCCGTTTATTATTTTAAAAGTGGGCTGTATACAAATAGATTTTTTATAATACTTAGCGATGCATACTAAAGACAAGCCAGACATGCCGCGAAGTCACAAAGGGCCAGAGCTGGGCAATTTATATGAACCGAATTCAACCTGAATGTCTCTACAACGATACGCACACACGCGCACGCCGCGTAGTATGCGGGTGCGCACTCACGCACACAGCGCGCGGCGCCCTCCTCACTGGGCTGCAATTCGTCGGCGCCGCGCCCCGCGTTCGCCCGCACGCAATTGCACTGCACTCTGTCGCTGTGCGTGCGTAAAAAGCGCACGCAGGAGGTGCGGGGGAGCGGAGAGGACCGCGAGCGCTCGCCTGCAACAAACAGTCCACGATAGACGCTCGGAAGAGCACACCGCCCCCACAGGGCGTATTTCAGTCTATGCGAACAACCCTCTACGAATTTCGTGAAGTGTTTTCAAATTTCTTGCGATTGTTTCAAAATTATACAAATAAGGACATTTATTGAAGTGAAATTTTAAGGAATTATCGAAAAGTGAGTATTGTCTTTATTTACTTTTTTATATTTTTTTTGTTTGCTAAAATTCAGGATGTAGAGCCGCTATGAGCGCTACAAAAGATACAGGTTTGTAGCGCTTAGTATTACGATGTTAGCGCTATAGTTATAGGGTTGATATATCCTGATTTTATTTGGCGATTTTAACAAGATTCGAGGGATAATTTAGCGGCTTTCATCGGTCCCCCTGCTCGATTTACCTGTCGAATAAAAGGTAAAAGTCAATTTGGCAGAGAGGAAGGGCTACAAAGCGATGTAATATGTAAATGGGGAAGGGCGGTAGAGTTGGATTTGAGTTTGTTCGCACAACGCACTGAGCGGTCGAGCCCAGTGTATCGTGCGTGCGACCTGCAATATTGCGCGTGTACGTGTTTTCGTGAAAACCTAGTGTAGTACATGACTCTATCATGTTTCCCGGCTCTACATTTGAAGGACTTTTGCCAGGTATTAGTTAAAAATTTTTTTTAGTTCGACTTGTACTATACTTAAGACACTTTAGGAATTTATAAAAACCTCGCTTTTTATATTATTTTATTTTGTTTGTAAATAAGATAGCTATTTACACTACAATCATTGAAGTTCGCACATTTCTGTTATGCTTATTTTTAATAAATCTACCACAAAGAGTTCATTTAAAATATTATAATTAACTTAATTAGTGCAAGTTATTGAGGTTATGATAATTAAGACGAAATTGCCGATCATATAATTTCAATTGGAAAGTACTTATAATAAGAATTATTGTGTATATATATATACATTTTTTAACAATCTGTAAATTTTATATTGTTTTTTTTTATTCAAGATTGTTTAAAATTAATTAATAGTAAAATATTATTTAATTGGAATACAAATTATGTATATAATATAATAAGTATTATTAATATTTTTTTATATATACTTTTTTATTTATTTGAAGCTTTATTATTGTGCTTAAAAATTGCAGCGTAATTAGAAACAAAAAGATTAATAATTAATTTATTAATGTTAAAATTATACTAATTATAATATTTTAAGTCGGATCTGTCGGCGACCGTATATTAACTAATGGCTTATTTTGTGCTAGAAGAATATAAGTAACTAGTTAATATTGTAAAATAGGTGCTAAAATATCAATAAAAGAATAATATTTAAAATATAAAAATATAAAAATCTGCAATGCTATAGTATATTTGTGTATGTAGCAGCGCAGTGTAAAGCAAGTGGTGCCCAGTTTTATGTTAAATGTCCGATCTATAGTAATATAATAAAGGGTTAAATTTTGTTTGCATTGAATATGCTCCTAAACTACTTGACCGATTTTGATGAAATTTGGCACAATTTTTGGGTAGACCACGGGAAAGGACATAAGTAAGCTACTTTTTCTAATGGTACAACGTACGGTTCTGGCGCGATTTCCTCTTGCGCGCACGTTGTCGCGAGCAACATCTAGTAATTAGATAAAATATATTCACGAACTTTTATTTAGCTACGTACGCTTCATGCATTCTTATTAGCATTTTAAATGAATCGTTGAAAGTAAAAATGCATAAATTTTATTAATTTATGTTTTGATTTTCTTTCAGAATCACAATTCCAAAAGATGGGTAGCACCGAAGGGCAGCAGACTTTCTGCCTGAAATGGAACCACCACAAGACAAACTTAGTAGAAATACTAGACGCCTTGATAAAAGTTGAAACTTACGTCGACTGTACGCTCGTCGTAGATGACCATGTCACGTTCAAGGCGCATAGAGTTGTGCTCGCCGCTAACTCTCCCTACTTTCAGTCCATCCTAGCTGACGTCTCTATGGACCATTGCAGCATTATATTCCCGGGAGTAAAGGACTTCGAGATGCGAGCTCTCCTGGAGTACATGTACACCGGCGAAGTCAACGTCACCCAAGCACAGATCCCCCGAATCATGAGAGTCGCCGAGCAACTTGAGGTCAAAGGTCTATTCGATATGACCGAACTACGGCGAGGCTCGACCACAAACGAGAGGAATTCCGCCACTTCCCCTCCTATGATAGTTCCTGCTGCACCTTCGAGTGTATCTCCTCCGGTTATTTCAAACCGCTGGCATCCTCCCCCGGTCACCCCTGTCCTATCGGCGGCCTACGAGTCTGTCGATATGAATCCATTAAAACGTAAAAAGCTATCCAGTATGTTAGCATCTCGCGACACTCCAATCCTAAGAAATGTTTTAGCACAGGCCACCCCCGTAGACTCCTCCCAACCCATGTCTCTCGTATGCCATCAAGTGAATGCCCACGAGTCCAGACTACATTCAAACGGATCAGCACACGAAGTCGACAGACCTGGAAGTCCCCAAAGACCTTTCGACTATAGACCCCGACGATTATCTTCAAGGCCCTCATCACCACACTACAACCGCTCCGACCGTTCAGAAGACGCCCATTCCCCCTACACAGAGAGATCATTCGAGGAGGACAACCAACGCACTTTCCAACCGTCATCACCACCGACCAACTTTCAGCAGGACGTGAGGGCTGGCCTGGCACCTTATGTACCACCCCAACAGAAGCCAGAATGGAAGCGTTACAAGCAGTACACTAGATCGGACATCATGTCGGCGATCGAATGTGTACGAAACGGAATGAGCGCATTGCAAGCGTCACGCAAATATGGCGTTCCATCGCGCACCCTGTATGATAAAGTCAAGAAACTCGGCATCACGACTAGTCGTCCGATGAGTCGGGGGATCAAAAGAGAATCGAATGGCGCAGCTTTTCCTTATGGCTTAAGCGGCACCGGCGGTAACGACGATGCTTCTGCAACGACACCACTCATCGATCCTTCGTTCCTTCAACAAGCGTTAGAAGGTGCTACAAGAGACGGAGGCCGAGAAGCATTACACGCTATGGCCTTAGCCGCCGCAGCTCACGCTGCTCTAGCTCCGAGGACCCCGCCCCGGTCAGCGCCGCAGTCCCCTCGCTCGCTCCACAACGATGACGATCACGTCGAGGACCTATCGGTGTCGCGACGTCGTGACCCCGACCCGCCGTCCGGTGTCATCGTCCCCCCGCGCAACTTCGCCTTGGACTGTGGAAGCGAACGAGATTAGACGCTGCACACAACAAATTGATCTTAAAAAGACTGACTTAGACGTACAAAACTAGTATGTAAGGCATTTTCTGCTAGGACGCGCCTGTGCGCACGCTGACCGGGCGCTCCGGCCGGGTGATTGCAATGGGCCCCGTGGCCACTTTTGTTCTACCTCTATAGTTCTTATCTATTTATTTCTTACTCTATAGAACCATATACGAAATCAAATTTCCGTTACTTGGTATAGACATTTAAATGTTTGTTTATTTTTTCTTTGCAAATTATCCTCGTTTTAAAGTAATGTGTTCATTAGATTATAGTATTTAAGTTAGCTTTAATATTTTAATGTTATCTCGCACGGAGCGGTGTACAGCCATGGTCTAGAAGGCAGTGCCGGCCACGCCACTCATCGGCCGAGGCTCCGCCTAGTCTAGTTATTGTATAGATTGTTCGTAGTGACTGTGATGTTGATAGACTGATATTCCGCCGTTACCTCACGCCAGGTCTCTAGTCCGCCGCACCACAGCAACATCCCACGGTACATACGTCGACAAACTGTTTCCTAAGCGTGGGTTCGTTTTCCTATGTCCTCAGGATTAGTACCTAGTGCTCACTTATACTCATATAGTGTACAAATGTTTCCTATAACTACGGGTTTGAATTATATTTGTGGTTGCCATAATTGTTCGTTGTTGATTTTTAAGCATTGTGTATTGGTTTGCACATGCACCGGTGTAATTTCAATGGAATTGTGTATAAATGCTCAATGTAGAATATCACGTCTTTCTACACGTAAAATGTTATTATCTAAGCGATTCATTTGTAAGAGTAGGCAGCAGGTAGGTACCTAATAGCTAATACTATGTTTGGTTAGAGCTTTAGTGTGGACAACCCACCTAAACGCGATTATTGTACATAAACGTACACAAATGCAATAGGAATTGTCAATTACTTTGTTGGTTAAATGTAGACTGTGGAGTATGATGAGAGACATTACATTCTTGGTTCTGTATCATACAGATGTCATGTGCAAATCAGATAAAAAAAACAATTGTATTAAATTTTAAGAAAAAAACGTGTCACTAACGTACATGTAAACTGGTATACTATAAATTTAGTATAAATTTTATTGCGTTAAATCTAATTATACTAATTTTCAGTTATTGTACTATAATTATCCCTTAGTTCATTACAAGACTGATTTGTTACTTTAGTCTAGTTTGAGAATGCCATAGATAATTAAAAGCTAAACAGTAAGAGAACTTTGCATAGGTTTTATTTAAGTTTGGTCAGTGGGTTGAATAGTTTGAAGTGGAATATTTTGTGCCTTGATAATTGAAATGATGTTTTGGACATTCCAGTAGGGACTCTGTTTAGTTATGTTGTATATATGTGTCGGGTACACAAGGTCTTAAACTAAATACCTCACCGTTTGTTACACTAACTTCGAATGTTACGTGGTTAGATATTTACATTTGTGCCTATAATTATGTATGTTATGCACTTGAGTTCATTTTTGTGGATGCAAAAGTACATTTGGTACTTGTAAATGTAATATAGTTGGTACCTACTAAGTTGAGTTAAAACAAGTTTGTTTATCTCGTAATGCATATTATACTAAGAATTCTATATTTACATATAATATAATGTTATAAATATAAATTAAACGTTTACTATCAATATTACCTTTTTTTGCAATTAGTATTACTACTGGTACCCTTTCTCCTGTGTCTTCAGTAAAATTATAAAGTAGTAGGTTACGTAGTAACTACTAGGTAATCTGTGACGTAGGTACGTCTTGCCGATTGCTAAGAATTTTAAACGTTAAATTTCATCTGTTTGGGGTAATTTGGGGACTCCACACTACACAATATGGATTTCAAGGAATCATGTATACTGTAGAGTCGAGTCTTATTTCGATCATCCTTTTTGTACTAATAGGTATTGTTCGTTGTCTGGTCCAATTCATTAATCTAAACATCAATCTAAACAAAAAGATAAAATTAGACTAAATTAATGAATCATTGTATTTCTTTAACGCACTGTAAATAAGCGACATCGAAATTGGTAGCTTTATATAGGGAGCAATTGTTTATTTATTTACGTTTAGATTAAACAGGATCTGAACGGACTATACCTATTAGTAGATATACCTAATATGTATCTACTATCTCATTTACCCTACGTATTAGGTACCTATATTCTTACTATAGGGACCTTAGGCTGGGACATGGCTTGGACTATGTGACCCAGAATCCGTAATGCCGGGGAAAATTAAGAGCACTTTAAATAGAACTCTGCGCTAATACAATATAGCTGAAAATCGAACACAAAAGTGTCGAGTCAAATGTCAATGTCATATATGTCAATGACAACTCGACACTTCAATTTTCAACTTGTATTATCGCAGAGTTATATTTTCAATGCTCAGAGCATTTTCCCCAGCCTTCCGGATTCCAGATCATACAGTCCCGGCCTTAGACCTACAAAGATTCTTTATCTTCTTATACCCCGTTTCCGATGTGAATTTGTCAAAAGTTTATCGTAGATTCAATAGCGCTTTTGATTCGCTAACGCGTTTGTGTTAACGTATCAATAGTGCTATTGAATAGATAAACTACCTACAAATTCACCTCGGAAACCGGAGACAGAAGACCGAGTTCATTAGACACGCAAAGTTCCTCACGGTAGATATTTTTCTTTACCGTTTGAGGCCTTGAGCATCTTCAGTGTCACGTTGGTAGTTGGTACACATTCTACTGTCTACACAGTCTAAAATGCACCCTCTTAGGTGTCCCTAAAATGCCATCTGGACTATTTTCTTATCATTCATTTTACACATTGAAATTTCCTAAATTTATTAAGTAAATATTTATCATAAAATATATGCAGATTTTTTTATTCTACAGTATGTAGAGGCACTACGCATTTAAAGCAGTACCACTAAACAATAATTAATGCCTTTAAAAGCTTTTATAAAGTTTCTAGTAGTAAACATCTATTGTAAGTACCGGAAAAAATATTATGTAGTTAACAACCCAGTACGTACCTATATCATACAAATTAATATTATTTTCGGTTATGTAAAGATCAATTTTTTTATACAGATAGTCAATAAAGAAGTTAACGAAGTCTTTTATTAAGTAACAATAAGGTACAGTCTACATTAAAATTGCTTTTGACTAGAAATTGTAGGTACAATAATAACATTCTGAGCTAGGCTATATTTAAGATTGCATGCAGAAACTCGATACAGGAATTTTACTCTCTTATTAGTATTTTGTAAAAATCCGTAGATTTTTTTTATTTCAACTTATTTATACTAAAGCGTCTCTGTAATATAAACTATAAAAACGTTTTGAATGTTTTTATAGTTTTTTAGTTGTTATCTCTATTGAGTTAAGAGTAAGCCTACGTTCAGGGAGCGTTTTTTCCGTCGGCGTACGTACTTGTACTAATAAGTATTCTGTGACGTAAATAAAAACAGCAGTGTAAATAAGGTGGGTGGACCATGGAAGACCACTCTAACGAGTAAACGCTTTTATTTTCGTTTATTTACTGGTTATAAGAAAGAAAAAAAATATTAAGTAATATTTTGTTTCATTATGTACCATAAAAATATTCTTTTTTAACCCAGCTTTAAACATTATTTAAACATAGTTTTATAATCTCTCCACGTCTTCCAAATGGCTTTGCTAGGAACAGGGCTCCAAACAAGATTATAGATCAGTAGCTCATCTTAAAAATAGAGTTGTAACAATTAATATAATATCCACTTTTTATAAATCTGCATAATATGCTCTTTAATTTAAACAAAACATTAAACGCTTAATATTTTCATCATAGATAAAAAACTCAACGAATATTACTTGAACACTATCGTATAACTAAGAATATATTAATGGAAATAAAATCTAAGCGTTTTTTAATGAAATTAAAAACTTTTTTCCTAAAATGGCCGTACCTGAGGGGTCCGTTTTTTATAATGCCAAAATGTTCATAAGCTAAACCTACTGTAGTGATCTGTGATCATGGCAACTTTATACATAATCTGTGCCACTAGTAATGTCATTGAAGTTTTGTCACTTGGAATAACGCTGAACTACGAATACAATGGTCGACATATAGTCAACAGTTAATCATTTATTATCTCGCCCATCCCGCTCTGCCAATCCTGAAATATAACATGAAACCAATAGATGGTGTCAGAAGAAAAATGTCAAGAATAAAATGTCGGAACAAAACAAGGTAACAAACATTTTCTTACAAAATAACCTCAAACCATTGTGTGCCCAAGGAAATGGTAACGTTGCTACACAATGGAATAAGTAGAAACAGAAATTCCTCATATATTTCGAAGCAAATAATTTAGAAACGGCACCACAGTCGAAGCAAATCGCTATTTTATTAAATTGCATTGGGGATGACGGGCTTGAGATATACAATTCGTTTCAAATAGGAGACAAAGAAAGTGAGACTCTGACATCAATCATACAAAAATTCGATGACAAATTTACGCCTCACAAAAATATTACTGTTGAGAGATACAAATTTTTCACGAAATTTCAAGAAAACGAGACATTGGATGAATATGTCACTATTTTAAATAATCTTTCAAGTTCATGCGAATTTCAGCAGTTGAAGGAATCACTAATAAAAGATATGTTCATAATAGGAATCAAAAATACACAAATAAAAGAAAGATTACTTCAGGAAAATTTTAGTAACATTACAGATGCCATACAATTTGCCAAAAACATGGAACTGTCACAATCAAGGTCAAAATTATTAATCTATAATCAAAAGGAAGAACAACAAAATGTTAATACTATATCGCACCAAAGTCACTCTCGTACAAGGAATGCACAGAGACAAAAATCTAGATCAAGGCCGAGGAAAGGAAGCTCATCGAGAAATAACAATAACAATTCCTTTTCAGTTTCCTCTAGCAGGTCGAAATCAATTTGTGGTCGTTGTGGACAACAACATCGCTATAAATGTCCAGCAATTGGAAAAACTTGTGCTGTATGCAAAAAGCCAAATCATTTCGCAAAATTATGCTTCCGTAATAAAAAGACTGGTGATAGAAGCGTAAGTTTCTTGTCTAATCAAAATGACAATTCAAATCAATGTTCATCATCATCTAATATGTTGCAGGAATCTTATGAATTTGTTATTGGTTCTATTGTCAAACCATCGGAAAGCAACTCAAAAAATTGGAAAATATCCTTGAATATTTATGGTAACATTTTAGATTGTCAAATAGATACAGGTGCTGATATTAATGTCATGTATATAGGTACATTACGAAAAATTGGAAAAAAATCCGATATTTCTTTTAACATTTGTGAAACAAATAATAAAATATATTCATTTTCAGGACAACTAATTGAAAATATCGGAACTACAAGACTGAAATGCACAATTGACAACAAAATCACAACATATATTTCTTTTGTTATTGTAAACTGTGAATGTTCAACAATTTTAGGTTGGAAAACTTGTGAGGAGTGTGGAATTGTAAAAAGACTGTTTGAACTTACAAAAAACTTATCTTGTAAAGAAGTACAAAGGTCAGTAACAGTGTTATTAAATGATTACTCTGATACTTTTGAAGGTTTAGGCTGTTTACCAAATAAAGTTCATTTAGACGTAGACACAAGTGTCACACCAAAAATTTGCCCAGTACGTAGAATTCCATACATGTTACAACCAAAATTAAAAGAAGAACTAGACAGAATAGAAAAGTTACTGGTAATTGAAAAAATAACCAAACCAACTAATTGGGTGAATTCTATTGTGTTGGTAGAAAAATCAAATGGTAGTTTACGTATTTGTTTAGATCCGAGAAATTTAAACAAAGCAATAAAGAGACCGCATTTTCCTTACCCTACATTCAATGATTTACGTTCACAAATAGCAGGTTCTTGTATATTTTCAAAATTAGATGCAAATTCAGGTTACTGGATGTTACAACTTGATGAAGAAAGTAGTGAATTATGTACTTTTAATACACAATTTGGTCGTTATAAATTCCTAAGATTACCTTATGGAATAAATTCAAGCGGAGAAATCTTTCACCAGGTTATGACAAATTTATTTCATGATTTACCCGGAGTGATAGTTTTTGTCGATGACATTCTAGTCCATGGTTCCAACGAGTCAGAACATAAAGAAAGGTTAGAAAAAGTTTTAAAACGAGCACGAGAAGTAAACTTAAAATTTAATAAATTAAAATGTCAGTTTGGTCTTAGTGAAGTGTCATATGTCGGTCATATTTTCGACAAAGATGGCATTTCTCCTGACAAGTCAAAAATTGAGGCTATAAAAGATATGCCCAGACCAGAAAATGTCAAAGATTTACAAAGATTTTTAGGTATGGTTAACTATCTTGGCTCATACATTCTTAACCTTGCTCATGAAACAAGTATTCTTAGGGACTTACTTAAGAAACAAAATGTGTGGGTATGGTCAGAAAATCATGAACAACAATTTAACAAATTAAAATCACTTATTTGTCAATCTCCTGTTTTAGTACATTATGATGTAAAAAAACCTATCAGAATGTCGGTTGACGCGTCAAAAGATGCAGTAGGAGCTGTCATATTTCATGATAAAAACCCAATAGCATACTCTTCGAAGTCATTAACATCTATTCAAATTAATTATGCTCAAATAGAGGAAGAGTTATACGCTATTGTATTCGGGTGTAAAAGATATCATCAATATATTTATGGCAAGACTGTTTATGTAGAAACTGATCACCAACCACTTGTAACTTTATTTAAAAAACCACTTTCAGATGTTTCAACTAGACTTCAGCGAATGATGATTGCAATACAATGCTATGATCTTATTGTTTCTTATAAAAAGGGTACAAAAATGTATGTTTCTGATACATTGTCCCGAGCTCCAATTTCCAATACAAATATAGAAAAATTTTACTTGAACGAATTAGAATCCAATATTAATTGTCATATACATTTACTTATTTCAAATTTAGCTATTACAAATGAAAAACTTGAAAAAAATTTACTTCACACAAATTCAGATCAATTTCTTCAAAAACTTAAAGAATATATTTTTTATGGTTGGCCTAATTCACAACAAAATTGTGATCCTATTACTTTACCATATTGGCATATGCGTAGAGTAGCAACAGACTTATTCGAATATAATAATAAAAAATATTTACTAGTAGTTGATTATTATTCAAACTTTATTGAAATTGCACATCTTAACAAAGACCATAGAAGTAATACAGTTATTACACATTTAAAATCAATTTTTGCTAGACATGGGATACCGATGCAGTTAGTCAGTGACGGAGGTCCACCGTACAACTCAGCTGAATTCAAAAACTTCTTAAACAGTTGGGATATTGAACACATAGTATCTAGTCCACATTATCCACAGTCAAACGGATTAGCCGAAGTATCTGTAAAAACAATTAAAAACATATTTAAGAAATGTGTACAATCCAACACTGATATTTATATTGGATTACTTCAACATAGAACAACCCAAAAAGGAAATTTAAGTTCCCCAGCAGAATTACTTATGTCAAGAAAGTTAAGAACTAAACTTTTCCTACACACATAAACAATTTAAAACCCAAAATTGTCAAATTTTCAAATCATCTTAACACTAAACAAGAAAATATTAACAAAAGAGAATCACATTATAATAAATCTGCTAAAACTTCATATGAATTTAAAAAAGATGATATTATCTTCTTCAAGAAAAACCCTAAAGATATCATTTGGGAAAAAGGTACAATTGTGTCAAAAACTAACTTCCCTAGGTCATATCTAGTCAAAGATGAAAATGATTCTATTTATAGGAGAAATTCTCATCATATAAAAATATTTAAGTCAAGTTTGTCGAAAAATAATTTGTCATATGCAAGTCAAAATAAGTCAAAGTCACAGTCAACAACAAACGATTTGTCAATTCCAGTCTCCGAAACAGGATTCAGCCTGAATAACAGTTACAAAAGTCATAGTCATTCTTGTGCAAGTCAGTCTTGTTCTCCAACAAAGTCAATAGAATCTGAGTCATGTTAGAATAATTTAACATATTATTGTAATATTAACTTCAGTAATAATGATAATAGTGTACAAGAAAGTCAAAGCAAAACGTCAGGTAGTCAAAATGAGTCTTATGAATCTGCATTATCAGTGTCAGATCTCTCAAATGAGAACATAAATGTAAGTAATAATACTTTGTCGAGTCCAGTAAAAAAGTCAAGTAGTTTTAAGTCAGATATAAATAATTCTAGTCAAGACAAGAATAAAGTTAGTCATAAGTCAGATGTTAGTGAAAATGTAAAGGAAAAATGTCAAGTCGAAATAGATTTTCAAGAATGTCTAACTAGTCAAGGAAATAATAATAATTTTCAGTCACCCTCAAGTGAAGGTATGTCAAGTCCAATAGATATTCAATCACCAATTTTTGTTCAAGTAGAAGAACATGATAATGAAAATTTATTCTTGTCAGAAAATGAAAGTAATTTATGTAATGTAGAACAATTGCCAGAAATGTGTGATATGTCAATTCCGAGTAATACGTCTCAAATAAGATATAGTTCTCGTGGAAGGAGATTAAAACCTCCTGATAGACTAAGTTTATAATTAAGTTTTAGTCAAGTAAATAATTTAATTGTACTGGTCAATAGATAACTCCATGCACCTCAAGTCAAGCCTGATAAGAGTCGAAATTAGTCATTTAAATTTTTTTCAAAATTTCTATAAAAAGGGGCATGTAGTGATCTGTGATCATGGCAACTTTATACATAATCTGTGTCACTAGTAATTTCATTGAAGTTTTGTCACTTGGAATAACGCTGAACTACGAATACAATGGTCGACATATAGTCTGCAGTTAATCATTTATTATCTCGCCCATCCCGCTCTGCCAATCCTGAAATATAACATGAAACCAATAGACCTACCATAAATCTTAAAAAACATAGTAATATTGTAAAAGATTTTTAAACTTTAACGCTACGTATTAAAACTAAAAACTAAGTGTTTACATGTTTTATAGATATTCCTTGTAAATCCCATGTACCTAACAAGGTAGCAAGGCCAACCGTCAAATTTTTGGTTGGCCTTATAAAGAACTAGCGATTTCCTACGAACACTAGCAATATTTTAACTTAAATCGAGGAAAAAATATTTTTATTTTAGTACCATAAAAATCCTTATAATATGACAATTCACATTAAAATATGAGAAAATAATAGGTTATTTAACTAAAAACTAAGGTTTTGCTGTGCGCGCAAATAACAATTATTGTAACGTCGATGACCGAAGTCTACGAAACGTGGGATCGCACTGCCAAAATAGCGGCGCGTGCGACTCGCCGTCGCTTCTGTGGCCTTGAGTTTGATGGATGTTAAGCCTCGTCCAGACTACTCGCAAAGTAGGTCGAGGTTGGCCGAATAAGACAGTGTGGGCACGCACTTCACTTCGCCTTTTCGTATTTTGGGTTACTTAGCGGAGCACTTCCTCGGCCTACTTCTATGATGGAATATGTCCTTATGTGTCAATAACTAATTACGACTTTTTAATAATTAGCCATCAAAGGAGCGTGGCCTTCCATGGTCCACCCACCTTAGAACTCTGTGCTAATACAATAGAGTTGAAAATCGAAGTGTCAAGTGTCGAGCTGTCATATATGACATTGACTCAAATGTCAATATTATATATGACAGCTCGACTCAACACTTGTGTGTTTGATTTGCAGCTCTATCGCACTAGCGCAGAGTTCTATTTTCAATGCCCTAAATTTTATCCGGCATACCGGATTCCGGATCATAATATAGTTTTTTATAATAGCCATATATTTAAATAAGAAGTAAATCGAGAAAAAAGTATGTTTCCGTATTCAGTGACGCCAAATTAGAAAGTGATATTTTGTAGAACAGTGTGTAATCATGCCTTGGTCAAAATATAAAAAAAAAAACAATTATTATGACGTCATATCGCACCACTATTTTGAGAACGCTCATTGGCTATTCGAATCGTCTGTCAAATGAGTAATTGTATCGAAAACGTAAACAAGTGCATGTATTATGAAATAATAATTTAGAAATTATAAATTAAAATGTTATTAATTTCATGACGGTTTAATCAATAATAATTGATACACTAACATGGATTGCGACCAGAGTTTTTTGAACAATGATGTTTTTAACGTTAATGATATTGCAGAAATAGAAGGTAAGCAAAGTGCATCTCAGTGTATAATATTTTTTTAAGGGTTATACGTAGTTTATAAAACATCCCCTTTATATTAATTGTCTTTTAAGATTTTCTATCCGGCTGCGATGGGGACTTCATGAAAAAATTAGAAGAGGAGCTATCAACGGTTGATAGTGAATCTGATCTCATAAGTGTAGACACCAAGTACAACACAATCGTTCCTTCTCCACAAGCTTCGCCTTATTACAGCACATCTAATCCGTTAGTATCACAACAGCCTATCAATAGAAATGCTCAGATTCAAGATCACTCTAAGACAATACCCGATTTGGGGGCCTTTAGAAGAATCGAAGCACAAAGTGTGCAGCCAAAGGAAGAAGTTAAACCTGAAAAACCCCAAACACAACCAGTGCCAACACCAATGATAGTTCAACAAGTACCAAATTCATTGTTTGTGAATTTGGCGCAATTGAAAAATGTTAACGATGGCCGAGGAGGAATCGTACAGTTGGAAAATACACAGAAACAGAAAATAAACCCGCCTATTAAACCACAACCTAAAAGTCAACCATTGCTCCTTCCGAGTAGTGGAAAGAGAGTGACACCTGTGATTATAAAAACTTCGGACTCAAACTTCTCCTCTGTGATATTACAATCAAATATTATCAACCCAGAAACACAAACCTTAATATACACAACTGCTCCCATACAGAGTAAGTTCAATGATTCAAATTATTGTAGTTTAGATAACAATTATATTTAATTTAACTTAACATTTTATCTCTATAGGTTATGTGTTATTGAACCATCCTAAACAACATTGTTTAATTAACATAAGTCTTTATGTCTATATTTTAAACTCAAAAATTTATATTAATTAATTTATTAATTGAAAGAAAATATTCAAAAGTTTATAAATGCAATATCATTACTAATTTCTTATACTTTTCATTCTAGGTGCGCAAAATCCTATCATAACACATGACAAATCAAGTAATGAAAACACACCAATACATACATTTTTTACAAGTAACACAACCCCAACGTTGCTAACAACAGTACCCATAGTACTGGACGGAGACAAAATCGCTTTCACGCATCATCCAAACGGACAACCTAAAGTGAAGGAGGTGAAAAGAAGTGCACATAATGCAATTGAAAGACGATATAGAACTAGTATTAATGATAAAATTATAGAACTTAAGAATATGTTAGTTGGTGAGGAGGCTAAGGTAAGAAATTAAAAATATATTTTTTGATCTAATTACCCCCTTGGTAATTAGATCAAAAAATATATTTTTAATAAACTCTTATTTTTGGTGTGAGGTATGATTATTTCATCTATTCATACATTTTTAAATGATGGAATATTTTTTGATTTCAGTTAAATAAATCAGCAATATTACGCAAAACTATAGACTACATAAAATATTTAAAAAATCAAAACGCAAGATTAAAACAAGAGAATATGCAACTGAAACTGGTTTGCCACAAATCTGGAATTAAGGACTTTACGATCGAAGGCCCATACACACCGCCACATAGTGATATTATGTCACCATATCATTCACCCCTTGGAGCTCTTAGCCACGAAAGTGACTCTCCCTCATCTCCGGAATACAGTAAAGTAAGTGTGCTTAATGTGTATAAAAATATTCAAAATAATTAAACATAAAAAGCACAAAAATAAAAGATTTTAAGAAAAGCCAAAATTAGAAATTTTTGCAAATAAATGTTTCTTAATTTATTGATTTTTGTTTTTGATTTTTTGTATTCTGTATGTTCTGTATTTTACCAACACTTCACCCACCTAAGTAAGTTTGAAAAATCTTTTTTTATCATTTTCAGTCTGACGACAAGTATGCAAAGATTGTGATGGGAATGGGTGACCACTCAAGATTGGCTCTCTGTGCTTTTATGGTTGGTCTTTTGGCGTTCAACCCGTTCAGTGCATTCTTTGGCAGTTTTATGTCTGAATCAACATCAGCAGACTATTCAACAAGATTGGACCAAAGGAGGATATTATCTGAAGATGCCCTAAGTAAGTACAATAATATAAGTAGCCTTTTCCAAATGTTTTTTCATCTATTTATTTTTAGATGTTTGCACTGTTTATTTTTACTGAATACAAATACTACTGATACAAAAATTTAATAATATGTTTAATGAAGTCATTTAAAACATCATATTAATATTACTCTTATTAAATTATTTCTAGATCCTGACCTGACATGGGGCATATGGATGTTCAATACTTTTATAATATATTTTATAAACTCTCTCATATTGGGCGGCTGTTTGATAAAACTACTTGTGTATGGTGATTCTGTTCCCAAGTTCGACTCCAAAGAGGCGAAACAATTTAAGGAACACAAAGTAAACGCTGACCAATATCTTAAGAAAGTAAGTTTTTTTCAAAAATGTATTTATTTTATACTAAAAGCTGGTATCAACTGCATAATAGTGTATGTGTACAATGATAGTCTGGATAGATTGAAATTTTCTGTGTCACGTCACATACATACAGTGGATAAAAAACTTCATAACAAAAAATAATATCATATTTAATATAAAAAAAAATAATCTAACAATAAAAAGAAACAGCAATACCAATCCAGTTATTTTAATTTCCATTAAAATTACGAAAAATAAATTTGCAATCAAGTTTATCACGGCGAAACGGAACGTTAAAATTCATAGGGAATGACACCAATGAATCAACCTTAATTCATAAATCAATATAAATATCGATTGCGTTTGACGGAGATTCGAAAGTCCATTCGATTGCTACTAATAACTTTCTCAATGCGACATTAATATTGATTAAACTTCTTATGGATGCAACACCATAAACTTCATAATAATGTGTCCAAATTATCGTCGTCCACCTGGTCCACCCAATACACTATAATTAAGAATGGGGCACCGACGTCACTTAGTCAATATAAAATAAGTTTTGTATTTATAATTTGTATAAAAATAATTTCAGGGCGACTTAACGAACGCTCGAACGGAACTGCATAGTTCTCTAGCGGTATGCGGTAGGAGCGTGCAAGGTGGGCAGGGCAGAGCTAAGTATTCTGCACTTATGTCAGCTGTTCTGAGACAGTTTCTACAACGGATGCCTTTTGGAGGTTTCCTAGCAAGACGTGCTGGAGATTTGTGGAATAACAGGTAATGGTGACATATTTTAATTAATAAGTTGTTGAATATTTTGTGTTACCTACAAATTTTTTTACATGATAAAATTACGTTACTTTTTATTTCACAAAATAGGTATGTATAGTGAAGCGAAGTAACTTCAGAGTATAAAAGAAGTATGGCGCGACATGTGTGACATGTAATTTTTGTCAATAAAAATATTGCCTATTTTCTTTAAAGTACATAATATGTAGTTTAAAGTTTATATGTAGTTTAACTCATTGTTGCCCTAAAATTATACTCAAATAATAAATAAATACTAAGTCATTACTTATAAATGCAATTACAGAAATGTAAAAACTATCTATATATACAAAAAGGAAAGCTGATTGACTGGTGTATCAACGCACAGGGCGAACCCTAGAAATTCGAAATTTTGCACACGTATTTCTCATATGACATAGGCATTCACTAAGGAAGGATGTTTCAAAATTCAACCCCCAAGGGGGCGAAATAGGAGATAAAAGTTTGTATATAGTATAAAGATGAGATAAAGTTTCATATTCATTTGCATGATATTTCGTATGAATTGAGTACGGATGAAAATATTAAATTATTATAAAAATATCGTTTAAAACCGAATTACACCTTGGCGAAGCTGCGGGCAAAATATGCTAGTAATATGAAAGCGTAATATGTAGCCTTGTTTACTGATGAAACTTATTTTAACATATTTCAGTTTAACCAGAAAAGCTACGAAACAGTGGGCTGCCGAAGTCGCAAATGTGTCACACCAGCTGGCGCAACTTGAGGTTTTGTCCAGCAACGTCGGTCGCAGCGAGAAAGTACTATTGGCGTTACAGGCGATTAACTTCGCTGAGGTGGCAGACGATAAACAACTTCTTGCTGAGACTTATGCCACCGCCGCTATTATTTTTAAGGACTATATGCCGAAGTTTGGAAATTGGTTGTGCGGGTAGGTGTATAAGTATAATGAATGCAAGCTTCCTCTCTGATATGTATATCCTTTTTACCATGTAAGTAATATTAATATTTGTTTACTTTGTCACTCTGATGACTTAATTAAATTTTTACTGTGTTTATCGTTAAACAAAAACCATTTAAAATCTAAACGGCGATTGATCTTTGAATAATACTCAATGATGTCTTTTCTCTGTCAGATACTACCTGCGCGCATGTGCATCCTCCGTACCGTCCTGTCGTGTGAGTGTGCGCGTGCGCTGGGTTGCGAGCGCACGCGGCGCGCGCTTCATACGCACGCGCCGCTGGACGTACGAGCGCGCGGCGTCGCTCTTCGCCAACGAGCCGCTCCGCCCCGACCCGCTCGCGTACGTCATGCGGGTCAGTGACTTTTACATTTTTTATTTATTAGATGATAATTATTTTATGTTTGATAGTAAATATTAGGTCCTTACATATGAAATTGACGTTTTGCCGTACTGGCCACTGATCTCAAATATATCTTCTTTGGTTAGGAATTCCAATTTCAAATTTATACCTCTATTTACTCATGCATTTGTGTTTCGAAAACCGTAATTCATTTGTTTTTTCCTCTTTTGGTTTTTTCTTTGCGTCACTCTGTTTAAAATTCAAATAAAAATTAAAAATTAAAAATGGAAAACTTGAAATATCGTATGATTTTCGAGTACGAGTTCCACCGTGGCACCAGTGCAGCAGAAACGGCTCGAAGGATTAATGATGTGTATGGCGACGGTGTCGCAAAAGAAAACACAGTGCGTTTTTGGTTCCAACGTTTTCGTTCTGGAAATTGATAATGAAGAATCTAAGGCTATTGTGGAAGTGGATCCATCGCAAACCACGTCCGAGTTAGCTGAAGGCTGCGGTGTTAGTGATAAAATTGTTTTGATCCACTTGAAGCAAATTGGGAAGGTGAAAAAGCTTGAAAGGTTATTTATTTTTTTAGTAAAGGAATCAATGAACTACCTATGAGATGGAAAAAGTGCATAGACAGCAATGGTATATACTTTGATTAAATAAATATATTATGTTAAAAAAAACGACTATGTTCCTCCTTTACAAAACGCCAATTTGATAATATGTAATGATTATGAAGCTAACAGCCACCGTAATCATGTTGCTTAATCGTTCGTATGATCTTGACATTACATTTTGCTTTCCTGCACTAGAGTAAACTTATTCCTTGAAAATTTATTCCTTTTTTCTTAATTTTTTTAAGACATTTAGAATAGTATAAATCACTAAAATATGCCCTCGTATACTATTTTAAAAATGTTACCTTTCCGAATTGCCTACTTCTGTTACAGGCTTATCACTTAGAACTGCTGCAGAAAAGCCTCCACATGCTGCTGTGCCCGGACGAGAGGAACAACACCCGACATGTTCTAGAACTTATCGAGTTGATAACTAACGACGTGTCCACCGGCGCACCGCATCATACTGGTGATTAAATATTATGTATTGAATATAAAATATAATATTATTGATGCTTAAGGTCCTTGAAGAATGTGTGGATATGTTGCTTTTTCACACAAATACCGCTGAACGTATTTCAATGAAATGAGTCACACAATAATTTTTAACCCTAATAATAGGCTACTTACTATCCAGAAAAATATACGTTCCCGCGGAAGGAAGTAGATTTTTTTACGATATCCACGCTTTATTTCTTGGTGTCAATGTTCATTTCTAACGTCCTTCCTACTTTAATATATCATGAAATTCTAAAAACTGAATGTTTCCCGTAAGTGTTATATTCTGCGGGACAGTGAAAGTAACCTACCTGCATTAATCTCCAAGAACTAATTTTATGATAAAAATCATCTAATTTGGTTTAGCCGTTGTGGGGTCACGCAAATACGCTTCAGATAATAACGGCAAAAACATATATTTTTACATATTGAAACATTGAATAAGTTAACGTAACACGTGTTAATGTTTTAATTACAGGCTGTTGGGACCCGGTATTAGAGTGGTGGGCGAACATAGTGGGCTTGGCGGCGGTGTGGCTACTTGCTGACACAGCCAAGGCGGCGGAAATCGGAGACCGCTTGAACATACTTCCCGACGAATTGGCCAATTGCGAAGATCCTTTGCCTGGGTAATCAACTATTTTGTTTTATTGATTTCCCTAAAATCCGTATATATAATAAATTAAAGTCCCGCCAATTCTGTCTGTCTGTTTGCGAAAATCTCATAAACTACTGAACGGATTTTCATGCGGTTTTCATCTATTGACAGAGTTGTTCATGAGGAAGGTTTAGGTGCATAATATTTGAATGTATATGGAAATTTATTGAGACGATAATTTATTGCTGAAGATGTCGGAAAAAATTAAGCCGTCTGGGAGCTTTTATCAAAAACCCTGTCTAATCCGTTGGAGATTTGGAGATATAACAAAACAATGTATGGTGGGATTTGTTTATTTTCATAGGTCTACAAAAAAGACCGCGATGGTATATTATTATGTCTATTTTTTAAGGATAAGATTAAGGATTCTTTGTTTAAAAAAATGATCACATAATATAATGTTTTATTTTTAGAAGCTATTAGGACGGATACAGTATTAATCCTTATAAAATTAGTCACTTTAATCATATTTTCATAAACGTAATAGCCTTTTATACCATACAGTTAAATTTTAGAATTTTTCGTAAAATTAATAAGTACACGCGAGGAAATAAATTGCCGTGCCGCGATGGACGGGACTCGCTTGATGCCTGTACCCCGTCGCGCCCATATCATATCAGAATTATAATTAGGTTATAAATTATTATTAAATTATTTAGGAGTTCACATAAACATCATTTTAAGAGCAATAGAACTTCCGTCATAAAATTATATACCTTATGATCATACTCACTTAACTATAATAGGTATTTCATATCTCTGACTACTCTATACAATAACGAGTATCTAAAACAAAACTAGTCGCACCGCGTATGTTTATCAAACACGCTCATATATTTATAATTGTATCTATTGTTCGTTATATAAACATTTTATTATCATATTCTAGCGCGCTGCACATGGCGTACAAAAGCAGGCGCTGTCTACTGAGTCTCGCACACTGCAATGAAGACTCACTCGAGAGGACGTCCGAAACTATACTCAAGGTAATCTTAACAATGTTAAAAATTTAAAAAAAGCGGGTATTTATTATGAATAATTGCAGGCAGGAAAAAAAGGGCAGGTAATTGTAAATAACTTGTTTCATAACACTTGTTCAAGCACAAGCTCCTTTTACCTGGTAGAGTGTATGGTTCTCGTGCATTTTATTTATCACTAGCTTTTGCTTGCAGCCCCACTCGCGTAAATACAGTATTACACGGGACTTATTCAGGATTATGTAAAGTAGCCTATGTGTTAATCCATAGCTTAAACTATTACCATACCAAATTTCATCAAAATCCGTTCAGTAGTTTTAGCGCGAAAGAGTAACAAACGTCCATCCATCCTCACAAACTTTCACATTTATTATAGTAGTAGGAATTACTTTATATTACTAGTATCGTATCCTTATCTACAGTCCGTTGAAAGTTATTGTACCTCGGAGCCTCAATGAAAGTGATCCTTATATCGTCGGCATAAAGGTCCTGTCAGAGGTAAAATTACTCTGAACGGACTGTAACTCGAACTAGATCCTTTTTTTTTTACAGGTTTGCGACATTGCGGGAGCCCGGTTAGCAGACTCTTTGGCCTATTATTGTTGCCGTAAACCTACGCAATTGATGCTGGTAAGTAATATCACATTTTCTGCATCTTCCTTTAATAATAATATATTATTAATTCCTGTACTATATCTAATAATAATATATTATTGATTCCTATACCTACCATATTTTGCAACTATTTTTATACAGCTATTTTGTTTATACTAAAAGCATATTATCTGTATAATTTCCTTGATAATGGAACTATTTGCATAAGTGCATGGTAAAGTTCTGTTCAGAATATGTCATTGTATTTCTTAGTTGCACGGTAAATAAGTGACATTTGGTAGCATTATAGTGTACTACTAGATGTTGTCCGCGACTCCGTACGCGCAAAAAGAAATCTCGCGGGTACCGTACGTTTTGCCGCGATAAAAAATCTAAACGACTATCATACCAAATTTTATCAAAATCTGTTTAGTAGTTTTGCGTGAAATAACACAATCACACATCCAAACTTTCTGTAGTGTTTATAATATTAGTGATGAGTGTTTTCTATATAAAAATACTACATTAGATCTAAACAGAGCAGTGGCGATGCGTGAGATGCCGCGTAGGCTTGCCATTCCGCAGATCTCACGCTTCGCCTAGCTTATATCTATTGTAATACAGAATAAAGATATTTTATTTTGATTACACTTAGCGCCATCTATTTAGTAATATTCATAAGGGAAGCCGATATGATGTCGAGTTGTATACACGCCTAGCTACTATAACAGAGTGTACTGTATTTTAAGAAAAGGTTATTTAACATATTTGTATTAAATTTGAATATTTTGTCTCTATTTGTAAAAGTAACTTAGTCGCTGGCAACTAGAACTTAGTTGTAGCCAGAACGAGGCGAAGATGTAACTGGTACGAGAGTGCATTGTAGTTGCATTGCACTTGTAACTGTATGTGCAATATCACTACAAAGCAACTTTTGCGCCAGTTTATTTCGTCGCATGTTGCATTTTGTAATTTCAACTTGGAATGGTAAGTTTTTTTGCATTGGCTACTTTATGTGTAATTTGTAAGTTATTTTGTTGAACTGTGTGCATGTATAAATTTATAGGGCTTTCTTTATTCCTGTGTTTTTTTAAAACATAACAGTATTAACCCAATACTAAGTAAAGGTCCTAGAGAGTAAGGGTCAGTTCACACAGAGATGCGACGTGGCGCGGCATTTTTACTTTTGCATTGAAACGTGTATGTTCTTGTATAGTGAATAAAGTTCAATTTTGAATCAATTGAAAAATTATTAATTATGTGCTAGTAATATAATATACACTCTCAAAAAGTAAAGCCTCCTAGGAATATAAAAAAACTAGCGTTTATGTATTGTAAAAATACTACAAAAATCTGGGATGTGATTGGTTAAGAGCACATTTCTCCAACGCCTATTAAAGTTAGTAATATTATCATGTTATCTCTCTCGTTCTTGGTATTAATGAAAAAGAAGGCATTATATATTATAGACAAACGATTAGCACTAACAGCTGACGTTGGTGAAACTGGGACTAAATCTTGAATAAATTACATTAATTCAATTTCGTCAATTTTTCGCAACATGGTGATTTATATTCCTATTCCTATGTTCAGGCTATAAACATAATATTTTTTTATACCAGCTAATGCAAGTGCTCTGCTGCGACTGGGTCCTGGAAGTGAGGGCGGGCGTGTGGGAGGCGCGGGGGGCGGCGCGGCCCGAGCAGCTGGACGCGTTCTCCCGCGACCTGCACTCGCTGCGCCGCCTGGAGCAGACGCTGCCCGTGAGTCCGCCATTTTATTATAGAATACGCACCACCATTTTGTTTTTTGAATGTGGAATACACGCTATACTCCGTTTAGATCAAATTTAATTTAGACGTAAACAAAAAACAATAGTGCAATGTAATACTACGCATTTAAATACCACTTATTTACAGTGCAATACGGAAATTCAATGACAGATTAATTTGTTGAATTTAATACTTTTGTTAACGTTTGGATTAAATGTGTACAGAGTATACTGACTTTTTTTCGATTCTAGAAAACGCACTATAATCTTGTTTTTTCAAATATGAAATACGCTCCGCTACCTTGTTTTTCGAATGCGGAATTCGCGCCAGCATATTTTTGTCTTAGAATGTTGCGTGATAGCGTAAGAACTCTTGGTTTACGATATTATGCCTCTCAACGAGTTGTTCATATTAAATTGATTTAGTGATTGACTATGACATAATACTGCCGTTGAATTTAAAGAAATAAAGTTTTGTGTTATCAGTCGTCGGTAGGAATCAAATTTCTAATAATGATATCTTTTGAATAGTGGACTACTTCGTTTTTTAAAAGTAAAATAATTCGATAATTTATAAAGTAGGTATTTTAATATTATGATAATTGTGTCAGTGGGTGTCGGGGCGCGTGTTTCTACACGCGGCGGTGTGCCGCATGATGGCGGGCGCGGCGCCGCGCCGCACGCAACAGCTGCTCGACGGCAGCGTGCGCGCGCGGCCGCATCGCTCCTCCCTCATATGTGGGAAAGGTAAGGGTTCGAAAATAAATAACACATTAGTAACACATTTTCGCTGGGCTAGTTTCCGAGCCGGTGGTAGGCATCATGTAGACCGACGTTCAGAAAGTGTATAAAAATACCAATTTTGAATAAATATTTTTGACTTTGACTTTTGAAATCTGTAGCGTTTGACATTTAACCCATTAACCGCCAAACTAAAGGCAGCAATGTAAAAAGAATAAAATGTACATTTTCCTATTAAATAACTAATTATATTAAATAATAGTCCACATAAACAAAAAAAACTAAAAAAAAAAACCTCCTCCTTATAGTGGGTGTACTCATTTGTGTACAATAGCGCCTTACGGGTGCAAGCAATTTATTGTAAGTTTTGTAAAATATATTATATTTATTATTTTGGTGTCAAATAAAGTTTTAAAGATTGAAACACTTATTAATTGATTTCAAAGCTTCAAAAATGAAATTTAGCCCATTTTAAGTAAAATTTATGCTGACATAACTGGATGGGCCATTAAATTTGAACAAAAATCGAAAAACGTGCTAAAATTTTTTACCACTTCCCTTGACGTATGGCTAAATTCCTGGCACATGAAGCCAGGTTTTAGAACGACCTAACTATTATGTATATTACTAAAACCAACCTTCTTTTCCAAAAATGTATTGATTTTTCAGGCCACTTTTTGGACTTATTAATTACAAAACTATTTTAAAAATAGTGAAAACATTCGAAAATTTTGTTGTACGTATTCTGCCTTTGTACTCAATTGGGTACGGCAGGATATCTCGAACAATATCTTTGCATATATTATTACATAACCTTACATATACAAGCTCCTAAGCCATCAACTTTGTTTATGGCTAGCGAAAATAATTAAAAATATATTTCTGCTTTATTGTTATCATCTACGTAAAACATTAACCTTTTATCCAGTAAACTGTAAATAATCTCTCTAACCATGGATAGTTTTACTCTACACTTAAGTTTGTAGGTGTACCCAATTGCGTACGGCGGCGTAAATGGGTTAAAATAAATAAAGTTTATGTCACCATTTTTATCATACCACGAATTAAAATGATAACATAAACCCAACTTAAGCTACATTTATTTAAATTTCAATTGTGTTTAAGATTACGTAGTCTATACCACGTAGAATGCACTAACACTAAATTTCATGCTTAGATTTAGCTAAAACTAATTATACTGGAACCATATCGTATGAGTAAAAATAATAAATAAATAAAAATATTGTTTTATTTACTTATTTGACTATAATATTTTTTTTTTGACAACATAATATACAGAAATACAAAAAAAGCTGCACTTAGTGCTGCAGATACAATTTATGTAATACATATTTAACAAGTTTTTATAAGTTAAGAAAATCTGCTTCTTTGTGGAATGATATGCAATTGAAGAAGTAAATACATTTTACATATTGTGGTTAAAACTGGAGACCACCAAGAAAAAAAACAAAATAATAAGATCATAAATTACAAACCAAAGAACATGTAATTTGTTCATTAGAGAACAAGAAAAGTGAATATTATAACGAGTGCACCGGAGACCGTGCCCTCTCGCTCGCACCACTGTGCGAACGCTCCGTCGGCACACAAACTGTGTGGTTTGCGTCCGACTCGCCCCCACAAGACCCCCGCGCGCTACCGATCGGACTAGACGATATTCGTTAATACTGTGTACTATTTTCCCGCATTTTCGCCTTTGTACCTATAATTTTCGGCCTATAAGTTAGTAATATTCTTTTTAAAAAGTGAAACCATGTTAAAATCTATATTGTGAAATTGTGTTCCTTTCAATAAACATTTGTGAGAGATATTTCGGTTTTCATTTATTAAAATATAAGTTTTTATTTGGATGCATAATGAAGGTAAACGCCCATTGAAGTGTTTCTCCACTCTCAAAGCGAAAAATTCCACTCTCTTCTATAAAAATAATACCTAAACGCCAAACAATAGTGTTAAATGGAAAAAAAAAATTATTCCACAGAACGAGCGTTAGAAAACAGTGGCGGTGAGGGTGAGCGTGCGGTCGCATTGTACATGGCGTGCAAACATCTGCCGACCGCCGTGCTGGCCGCGCCGGGCGAGCGGGCGGGCATGTTGGCACAGGCGGCGGCCACACTACAGAAGATTGGGCATAGGAGCCGACTACCGCACTGTTACCATCTCATGAAGTCGGTCGGATCGTTGCCTACTGCGTCCTAGATTTTTTTAAATGTTTTAACTGCTGTTTATTGCTTACTAGCCTTTTCGCCACCGCTTTGCCCGCGTAAATATAGTATCGGGTATCCCACGGGAAAACTGTAATTTTTCGGGATAAAAAGTAGCCTTCGTTTTAATACAGAGCCTAAACTACTACCATACCAAATTTCATCGAAATTAGTTTTGCGTGAAAGAGTAACAAACATCCATCCATCCTCACAAACTTTCACATTTATAATATTAGTAAGATTTTGCCTCGTGTTCAGTAAAAGTAAAAAGGTAGTACTTTAAACATTTATTGTAACGAAGCCTATTTTATTATAATACCTACAATGTATTGTAATTTGTAACTATGTTTTTGTTAATAAACAACATTTGAAACATGTATGTGCGTATTTATTTGTTCTGTTTAAGTTTAAAGATAAAATATAATAATATAGTGAAAGTTTAAGATTAAGGTGATTTATAATTTAAAAATTTGCGCAGATTTTATAAAATGTAGTTATAGAAATAAATTGGTACTTACCACTTTTTGCCATTTTAGTGAGTTATACAAACATAAAATTTCTATTTAATATGATTACTAGTTTTCCCGACACACCTTGTTCTGTCTTAGCTATGAACTGAAATAAATAAATAGCTACACCTACAACCTGCACCAACATCTTTCTACAATTACTATAACTTACACCTACAACTTTAATATCCTACAACTATAATCTCCACCTACAACTTTAATATCCTACAACTATAATCTACACCTACAACTATAATCTACACCTACAACTATTACTTACACCTACAACTATAGCCTATGTTTGAATAGATTATCCTGTAAAATACTTAAATTCTATTCATAACCGTGTAACCGATACTTCTCGGCGGGTGCGTGATCTTCAAAGTCGGCGCATTGTACGGGAGTGTGTGGGTGTCCAAACGTAATGCGAGTTGTCAGGAAATGTTAATCATGTTATTTTTGTTCATAATGTTATAATTTTTAGTTGTGTCTCCTGTTATTTCTTAGGTAATATTGTAATTTGTAGCACATTGTTTGGTTAAATATTTTATTCTGACAAAAATACATGATTATATAAGAAGATAAGACTTCAGCGTTTTACTCACCGCCCAGTCTACAAATGCAGCACTGATCAAAGAGAATATAAACTACGTAATAGCACTGATACTGATGGCATGGCCGTCATTAGTGTCAATCATTTATATTTTTGGCTAATTATCATAGATGTATTATATTAAAAAGAGGTAGATATGGTATGAGCGCGTAAAAAGTGAAGACTCGAAACTGCCCGAAGTCGGGCAGTTTGTGGTTAGTATGCGACGAGCGGTTCGACGGTAGCACGTACCTACTGCACTACTACTCCCTTGCACCTTGCACAAAAAGCCATCGTGTGCCTATAAAAGTAAAAACCATGTAAAAAAAGTGAATAAAGTCAAGGAATTTTATTCCACATGTAACTTTACAACATTTATTACAATCAGTCAAGTATTTTCTTAAAAATATATATTTTTTATCAATAAATATTTGCATGAAAATACATGACAGTTTATGACGTAAGAAAAACGGAAAGCAAATCAAATCAAATCGTTATTTTCCAAAATATTCTTCATAGGAGTACAATTCCTTAAATCTAACAATTTATACTTAGAGCTAGGTACGAAAACAGTTTACAGCGGCTCTTGCACTAAGCACAGCTTGTATCGCAAAAGCCAGAGATTGAGCTGGTAATAATAGCTCGGACTTACAAGAACATCCATGTTTATATAAACCTAATAAATATATGCAATGTCAATATATACTTTTTTGTAAATCTATTAAGGATGCATTTCTGCCATAGAGTGATAGTACACAAGCGAAGTCGTTAGTTGTGCAGAATTACAGACCGTTCACTTATTTTATTTTATATCTAGCTTTATTAGATATTATTTTGATAAGATCGACGAAAATAATTTAATTATATCGTTCAATCAGTTAAATAAATATAAACATCTTAAAATTGTTAAACTACAAGAAAGTGAGTTGTGAGATGTTAATTTTTTTAAGCTTTCCAAAACACACATAAACTTGCGCCTTTAAAATATTAGTGTGATATACAAATTGAAAGAGGACTAATAGTATAAAAACTTTTTTATAATAATTTTGATTGTTAAAATTCCTACGCACCTAGATTTTAAAGCCTGTAAGAATTGTTGATGTTCGTGTAAATCGCCAATGTCTTTCACAATATTTTGTTATTTAATTAAATTTGTGATTAAAATATTTTCTATTTTTCGAATAGTGCCCGTAAAAATTTAATATTCGAATATCAAAATTTTCGAATAATTGCAAGCCCTACTTCTTACCCTTTACTTATAAAGAGATTGATGGTAAGTTTTCCTAATGAGGAACAAACTCTGGAAAATAAGCTAACTTTTATGAAACTACTATTTTGACGTTACATTTACACAAAGCTTGGTTTAAAATGAGTATTTTGTTAAAAACAATTTTCTTCATGTGTGCCGTCCTTTAATACTTTGCGGAATTTGTACCACAACATCAATACCTACTATTAAAAAGCGCAATAATACAAAATATGTGTTTTTATTAAATAGGTACCAGATTTCGATTCCTGTTTGGGAAATTAATTAAAAAAAAAACTAAATATGCAGTTTTATCTAATTAATATTAGGCATTCACGCCATTATTATCTAGAATCTAGATTAATCTTACATAATATTATGGGTGTCAAACTAACGAACTAAAGGCATGTTGCCTAAAAATTTTTTTTTTAGGTTAGACATGTTAATAAACAATATAGAACCCATTTTCGTATATCTTGAAAAATAGCGAAGATATGTACAAACAATTTAAATTTACAATATGAAAGAGAGCGATATATCGGCCTGTGACGTCACGAGTTGCACCCGCCATACATTTGTACAAAATGTATGGCATGGCGGTTGCAACTTGTGATGTAACAAATGGTTTTGCGAGAAAGAGAAGGGCAATATTTTTTATTTGCTTATAATTTTTAATCGCGTCAATCTAAATACCTATTTCTTTTAGATACAAATATCTTTAATCAACCATTTCAAAATTTAATTTATAAAAATGTGATATTCCACACTAGGCAACATTCCTATTATTCCGCGGCCTTGGATTTGCAAGCTGGACGGCGAGTAAGGCGCTTTAGTAAATACGATTGGCAGAAAAAAGATGCGCTATATAATATATACTTTGTAGAGAGCTCCGTGGCCACTAGGCGGTCGGTCTACCCACTGCACTAGGGTAAAAGAAATAAAATAAACGTTTGATTCGCACTAACGGTGAAGGAAAACATCGTGAGGAAACCCGCACATGGTTAGCCCCAGACCTATTGACCAGTCATTCCTCTGGACTAGACTAACTATGTTGTAAGAATGCCGTATGTGCTTGGGCAACCATACGACATTTAAAAACCAACTGTCCACTACAGTATATTTTCAAGAGTGGTTACTTCGCTCGGAGAATACTGTATAAATCATCCAATAACGGATGAAAAAGGCCTAAGTTGAAGTTGACTTTGTCAATAATAATTTAACGGTCTTGGGAAGACCGTTGGTATACTATTTTCATACAATTTCTGTAGTAAGGTAGGCCTATCATATTTCAGTGCGTTATGCGTGAGTTTAATGTCGAAATAAAAAAAAACTTTGACAGTTACTCTGAATCTGTCAAGATTCTGTCAGTGGTCGACACACGAAATTGGCATTTGCGCTAGTTTTGAATTAATGTTGTTGTATCTGTTAATTTTTATAAATAAACAGTTAAAAAAGTGATTTTAAAACTCTAAATAAACACTCGTTATTTATCCATTACCTTTGTTTTTTAAACGAATATAAAAATCCGGCTTACAAAGTAGTATCACATAAGCAGTATGGTTCGTATTTGGAAATCGATTGATTTGTGTATAGCGTGCTATCTTAGGTATCTTGGATACTAATGTACTTAACTTTTAGGCTACAACTGTAAGCAATCCACAGAAAAAGGGAATTACAACTAATAATGGTCCCACAACCGGAGTTCGAAAGAAGTCTGGCCCCAAGTTTGAATTATCAGATGAACAAAAAAGAGATATCAAGGAGGCTTTCGATTTGTTTGATACTGAAAACACCGGAAAAATCGATACAAAGGAACTAAAAGTTGCAATACGAGCTCTTGGGTTTGAGCCCAAAAAAGAGGAAATAAAAAGAATGATAGCTGAAATAGATAAAGGAGACGGGAAAGTCACATTTGAGGACTTCCTGGATTTAATGACAGTGAAAATGGCAGAAAAGGACACCAAAGAAGAAATCATGAAAGCATTCAAATTGTTTGATCATGATGAAACTGGTAAGTATAACAGATAAAATATATATCCAATCTCTAATAACAATTTTTACCTACTATAAATAACCTAACCAAGAGCATGTCAAGACATGTCTAAGGAGGGTTCCATAACAATCAACGTGCAATAGGTTTCCTTTGAATTACGGTATACTTCAAAAGTTATTGTCCAATTTGACTCAAAATAATTTTCCTAAAGAGTTTTTAGCATCATCTGTCAGCATGGAAACTTACAAGTTTCTATCTCCTATAGCTTAAGGGGCCAGGGGGGACCAACTTATAAACCACTTTGGAGTATGATTACTCAAAAATTGTTGACTTTAAAAAAAACTAAGATCTATACACATATAACATACAACACAAAAACAGAAGTTAGGACAGACAGATATATAGATGGACGGACAGAGTATATAATGGTTCCTTGAGTATTTTGGATCCCTAAATAACTTTTGTGCCAAAGCTAATGATTGTACAAAGAGAGTTTTTAATATTACTCCTAAGAGAATAGATCATACTTTTTTATGGATTTTGTAAACATCTAATGGTATTTGTAGCTTGTAATTTATTTATACCTTTAATAATTTATTACAATTCAAGATTAGCAAGTTCCTTTTGTAACATAAGGTACATTATTGCAGGCAAAATATCTTTTAAGAACCTTAAAAGAGTTGCTCGTGAGCTAGGGGAGAACTTAACAGATGAAGAACTTCACGAAATGATTGATGAAGCTGATAGGGATGGAGACGGTGAAATAAACCAAGAAGAGTTCCTACGTATTATGAAGAAAACTAGCTTATATTAGTTAGGATCAATTACAACGAGGGATGAAAAACTATGTTGACTGTTTGCTAGTTGTTTAACACACATATTATATCATTTTTGTGATGTATTTGAAATAACAATGTGGTAAAGAAAAGAATGTGATCCCTATATTCGTCAGTAAGTTATACAGTGAAAACCTGTTATAACAACATTGAAGGTAACTTGAAATTATAGTCGTAATAGCCGATAGTTTTTAAAACGAATAATAAAATGTTCATATATTGTACCACGGCAGACTTTAAAAGGTCATTGTAATACCTGGTTTGTCGCAATAAGGGTTTTAACTATAATATATTTCACCATTGTCATAGAAAAAACTAAGAGAGTTACATTTTAGAAGTTATTCAAAATCTGTTAATATTGTAACCTGTCAGGAAATCATACTTTTATTGATCACCTTGCCTAACAATCTGGTTGTTAGGCAAGGTGATCTAGAATATTTTGTGGCCTAATCCAAAGTCGGTGGAAGGGTAAGTGTTATTTAGTATGAGCACAAACTTAAATAAGTATTACCTATTATTCGTTTCATTAATGGAATTAAATTAAAATTATTAATTTAGTAAATATTTAATAACCAAGTGTATAATAATTGTCATAGTAAATTGCATGACTACCGCCTTGAATATATAGGTACATATTTTATACTCTACATAATAATGTTAAGAACCAATTATATTACATTCCATGAGGTATACAGTAATTATTATCAATAATTACTGTGCTAGTCTTATCATGAACATTTCACATTATTTGTTAACATAGGTACATATTTTATATTATTTTTCAAAATAATGAACAATGTGTAGTGTGTAATTTAAAAAAAATAATAAATAAAAGAAAATTAATGTTATAAGGAACATTTATTACAAGAAAAACATGTAATATCAATTTTAAAGTTACAACAGACATTTTAAAAATAGAACATTTTATAACCATATTAAATCTCTAATTCTTACAGTAGTGTTGACTATCTGATGATATGAACGACCTCTAATCCAAACTTATGTCCCACGCGGTATTTTTTACCTATGGAGAAAATAAAAGGTCAACGATTTTGACAGTCTACGTATGCAATATATAAATTGTATGTATGCTTGTTCCGCCGTAACTCCCAAACTACTGAACCGATTTTAATGAATGAGGTGTCATTAGAATTGTAATAGCCCGGGTAATGGGTAATATAATTTACCTAGTCGGATTATAGTTTTTATAAAAGTTATACTGTAGGGTTGATATCTAAGATGTTTTTTAAAGAATTCCAATTTTTTCCTATAAAATGTATGTAAGTATTGTTTTTATTTACCTGTTCATTGTGAATAAAGTTAATGCAGCCAATTATCCGAAAAAAAATCCCGACATCCGAACACCGATGTCCCCCAATTAGTTCAGATAATCGACATTCTACTGTATAGCCAACATTTTTGGAGAATTTAATTTTATGGTTTTTATGACTAATATAAAAACAATTGTAAACTGCTACACTATATTCTGTGTATAAAGATTATAAAAGTATAAAAAATCATGTTTTATTTGTGCTAAGATTATATATATTATATGGACATTTTATTTTAAAACATTTTAAATATATAATAATTATAATTGTAAATACCAGAGGATTCTTAAAATGAATTATTATTGTTACAATGAACAGTACAAATAGTTTAGCTGAGATACAAACAACACTTTTATGGATTGCACAATACTTGTGTCATGGAAACCTATGTTTTGGTACAAATAATATTTTTAATAAAATGTACAGGTTATTTTCATTTAGGTAGATCTTTCAACAACATTCCCTTCTGCTTGTCCAAAGTAAGCTTTATGACACATTTTTACGAATAATCCTACTTCTACAACCCCAGGCAAGAGCTTTATTTCATTATTTACAATCTCCCAGTCCAGATCTTGATTAGCAAATATCCAGTCAAGGATGAAATTACCATTATCAGTGACGACGGGCCCAGCCTTGGCTATAGCATTCCTTAATTTGATTTCACCGCCAAACATTGATACAATTTTGGTTTTTAAAGGCACATAAGCTAGGGGTACAACTTCAATTGGTATTCCTTTTTTATATCTATCGCCCAATTTAGCAGAGTCTTTTGTGTAGTCAGCTATGATGATGAGCTTTTTGGAACATGAGGCCACAATTTTTTCTTGAAGCAAACATCCTCCGCCTCCTTTGATCAGAGTCATATTTGAGTCGACTTCATCAGCACCATCTATAGTTACATCTATTACTGGGTTACTTTCGAGCTCACCTAGGATTAATTTGTGTTTTGTGATTAATTGTTTTGCTTGAAATGAAGTAGGAACACAAATCACCTTCAGGTTCTCTATTTCCACTCGCTCCGCTAAACGTTGCACCGCATATACGACGGTGGACCCGCTTCCTATTCCAAAAACACAGTCGTTAGTGACAAACTCATCTACAGCTCGGTACGCAGCTACTTGTTTAGCTTGCTCCAAAGACATAGTGATATTTTTGTGGAATTTACTCACGCAATTGGCCCTCCAGATACTGCTACATTCAATTAGCGCTCTTTTAAGTAAATGTATGTATTTGTAGGGCATAAGATACTATTATTTTTAGAAATATTATGTCACAAACGCTCAATGTTAAAACTGTCGTAGTGTGGGTCAATGCGCTTTAATTAAACTGACATATGTAGGTGCACGTTTAAATTCAAATTTAAACTACAATTACACATTTCAATTCGTCTCATACGATTTATATTGTAGGTAATCGCCGTACGTTTTTCAATGTATGAAAACTTCTTCTTCTTTTTTTTCGGGGCTTTTTTTTATTTATTTATTTATATATGGCATCGGCTTATAACCATTTGCCAGTGTCAAGTTAAAAAGGCGGGAATAGAACTTTCAGAAAGTCAAGTCAAGTCTAGTCAAAGTCCAAATAAATAGTCAGTGCAGTCAATGATTCAGTAAAGTCAGGAGATTCAGTAGTGTTAGAAAGTTCCTAGGGAGTTTTGGAGGAACACAAAATAGCACGTTTTTTGAAGTTGTACCACTTTCCCACACTTGTGCAGGTTATCGAATATTTGATGGTTAATATTCTACCAATATTACACATTAAGAACCGGAATAACACAAATTTTTGAAAAAAATACAAAAACACGTCACCCATTTAATTCCCCGGCAAAACTCCAACACTGCTCTTATAGGTCAAAATGACAAATGAACCTATTTTTTTATTACTTAAGATAGTATAGCTTAAAACTAGTGCCAGTGTCAAGTTAAAAAGGCTGGAAAGAGAATTTTTGTTGCAGTTTTCAACATGTTTTTTTTATTAATAGTTAAGTCAAAAGTCTAGTCAATGTCTTAGTAAATCGTCAATGCGTCGTCTGTCGATTCAGGAAAGTGGTAGACGCTTTATTAAAACATCCTAGGGAGTTTTGGACAGAACAAAAAATAGCACGCCTTGCAGGTGTACCACTTGCCCATATTTGTGCACGTTCATAGAACAAATACGCCGCATGCGTTATAAATATATGTGAACGTTAACCTCACACTTTCACATCCCGCCAAAACATATTATTAGGTTGGTATAATAAATAATCTTTACTGTAGGTTTATCTTATTCACAGAACGACTTACTCGCGTTATGCCTAAATGTCTATGAACTTAATACCCAAAAATAAATTAAATGAAGCAAGAGTATGTATTATCAGTAGATTTGTATTTCAATTCAACCTTCCATTTTTTTTTCGAATGAGTCTACGCTAATGGCTTTTGGCCGTCGTAGCTTAATCGGTTTAGTGAATGTTAGTGGGATTAACCTTCCAAACTACTACCTCCCTTAAATACATAACTCTCAGTGCTTTGATAGCGTGATGTAGAAAACATTTACTGACATCTATTAAAATATAAAAGCACTAAAAATTTAAATACCTTTCAGAATATGACTTAATTATTATTATAATATTTCTAATTTATAAAAATAATATAACCTAAAAGAGGTTTATACATACCGGCCGCCATGAACAGCCGTTCATTATAACAATAAAAAAAAAATTAGATGTTGGTCAACTTTTTTAAACCAACTTTTAAGAAATTAACAATCCATTCAAAACTAACCAAACTTGTTATACTAATATTAGGTACTACAACTAACCTTACATTAAAACTGAAACCAATAAACATTTGTAAGCACATAAACTTTAACTTGAAACTCATATGAATTTTTATCAAATACATAATAACATAAAATTAACTTTTTAATTAAACTGAACATACTGCACAGAAAAATGCTTATAGTTATAGAGTATAATTATTCTCTAATCTCTCTACTGGTAACAAAATAAGCTTTGATAGTGGTCTTTTAATCGTATGACCTTTGTATTTTAAAGTAAGAACTCGCGTGAGTCCGTCCAAACCAGGATACTTTTGTACTACTATCCCCAAAAGCCATCTCGCAGGTGGAAGATCATCCTCCTTTTAGTAAAGGAGGATGATCTTGATCTGATGATCAAACTAAAGAACCGGATGTAGGTAGAATAGTATTAGTATACTATTCTACCTACATCCGGTTCTGAAGTTTGATCAGTCCATTTGTATCTTTGTTGTAGTTAAGTAAGATACTCTTTGGACCACCTACGCCAAAAATCTTTTAATTATAATAAAACTAGACGTTGTGTGTAATGCCACCTTCTCATCTGTTAATGTTAGAGTTTTCATAGTTCATATCAGGTACTAGAACTAAAGGTTCCCCTACTAAGAAGTGCCCTGGTGTTAAAGGGTTCGGATCGTCTGGACATTCGATAATTGTGAAATGGGTCTTGAGTTAAGACATGCCTCGATTTGAACTAATATTGTATTTAACTCCTCGAAAGTATGAGTACTATTATCTATAATTCTTTTCAAATGATATTTGGTAGACTTAATGCCTGATTCCCACAACCCTCCAAAATTAGGATAGCGTGGGGGAATAAAATGCCAACTAGTACTGTTTGTTGCCATTCAATCTACTATTTCGGTAGTAATACTGGATATTTCCGCTTTGAATAAATCAGATAGTTCTTTAGCATCGCTAACAAAATTAGTGCCGTTATCACTCCATACCTCAGCGACATGTCCGCGTCGCGCTACAAACCTTTTAAATGCAGCAAAGAAAGTTTCGTCCACGTCCTATCGTACAACGGATATTTATGGGTCCGGCGTAATCCACCCCGCTTTTATGAAAAGGTCTGTTAGGTGTTACACGTGATTGTGGTAGTTGACTCATCATCTGTTGACTAGAGAGCACTAAGTGTCTCACACAAATGATACACTTATATACAATTCCCTTAAGACGCTTAGCTCCTATATCCAATATCTACTTCGAAGAAAATTGAGCATAATTTGTGGCCCGCCGTGCATAGTCTTCTGGTGAGCATCTGTAATTATTAATTTGGAAAGTGGCGAATCATGTGATAAGATAATAGAGTGTCTCATTTCAAGTTCTACTTGAGCACTCTGTATTCTACCGCCTATTCTGAGGATGCCAACTGAATGCAAAAATGGATTTAAAAAGGGGAGTTTACTTTTTTTACTAATTTTATGTCCTGTTAAAATTCTATTCACTTCCTGTTGGAAATGTTGCTTTTGACTTAATTTAATGCTGATAAGTAACGCTTCATTAATTTCCCTTGCTCTTTTTCTTTTTCAGGTGACTTCCAGTGTATGAGAAGGAGTAGGAGATAGGATATATATATATATATATATATATATATATATATATATATATATATATATATATATATATATATATATATATTATATCCTTTCTACAGTAGGAGATAACTCGGGTAAGTTTATTTAATGATGAATATCTTGATAATAAATCCATACTGTTTTTATTCGTGACCATATGATTTTTAATCTCCGTATGTCTTTCTTCTAAATGTATATATTCTAAGTTTTCTAATTATATTTCATATTTTTCATGTGCAGCCAGGCAGGTCCTTGAAACCAGAGTTTATTTCTTACTAGTTCTGACGGTAACAGTCCTCGTAATGCTGGATCAGCTGGATTATCTCAAGATATGACATGAGTCCACTGATTTCTATTCATTGCCGTCAAAATTTCAGAGACTATTCGCCACAAAATTTTTCCATCTATTGGGATGGTTGCTGAGCCACGCCAACACAATCGATGAATCTGTCCAGGCATGTATATGATTTTTAGATATATTCAGTGCCTTAGAGATTTCTATAAGGATTTTCTACAGCAAAACTGCACCACACAATTCCAAACGTGGGATTGAAACTTGTTTTACTGTAGCCATTCTTGTTTTTGATGATATTAAACTAACCTTTATTTCTCCAGTGGTATCAATGATTTTTAAGTATACTACAGCAGCATATGCTGCATTGGATGCATCACAAAAGCCGTAAAGTTCACGAATTTGGCCATCCGTTTGCCAATTATTAATCGACTGTGAACCGGAAATTGACAGAGTTTCTATCCCACCTTAAATCGAGAATTTTTATCGTTTCATCTAATTTAGGTTCCAGTTTAAGGTCTGACTCTTTTGGATCCACTGTATCTTTGGTAACAAACTTGTACTATTACTCGCCCACTTTTGAAGCATGAAACCACCACGATCAAGTAAATTTGTTACTTCTTTATAAAGTTGTACTCCTTCTTCTTCTGTGTAACAACCACTCATCATGTCATCCATATAATACTCATTTAAAACTGTGTACACTGCTCGAGGAAACTGAGAACCTTCATTCGTTGCTAAGTGTTGAAGGAATTTAACTGCTAGATACTGCAGATGAAGTTCCAAAGGTAACTCGTGTGAAACGAAGATTCGGCCTCAGGACTGTCTCGCCATAGTACTCTTTGGGAATCTAAATTCTCTGGTGCGACTCTCAATTGTCTTTACATTTTCACAATATCCGCAACTAGAGCAATAGGTAGGATAGCAGCGCCACCTCATAATAAGATGACGAAGTTCTGGCTGGGGCCTCAGCCCTGATATCCCATTTGAATCCTTACAGGATGCATCTACAACTACTTGGTTGTTATTCTGTCTTTATTGACTATGTGTAACGACTTGTCTTGTGTTGTTGTTTTACTTGACACACAGGTTTTTCTACTTGAATTGACTAGAAAATTTACAGACTTTATTATAAATATGTTGAAAGCAAATAACTCATTTATATTTTTTTCCTTAAAAAACCACCATAACTAATTGCTAGTCTAATTGTTGCTTGCGAACTTCATACTGGTAGACTGCACGGGGCCGACATCTTGTTTCACTTGCTGATTCATTACACAGCTGATCTAGTCGTGAAGAGACCCAATTTAAAGAATTACGTTAAATTCTAATTCAATTTAAAAAATAAATTATATTTGAAATACTTAATATTACCTAAACATTTAAAGTGTATTTTATCTCCGATTGGGTGAGTGTTGCATATCTTTTTAATATCTTTGTTAGACCTTAAAATGCCTAGTCATTGTTCATCAAATTGTATTTAAATCATGTTATCTATTATTTCTCATGCATGTATGTAGTGTACACGTAAAACTGATTGTTGGTTTTCTTGATTTTATAGTAATTACACTGATTTTATAACCTATATTTCAAATTATCAAGTTAATCTTGTAACGGTCAAAAATTATAGCGTTGACCGATTTCATATTTCCCTCAATTGCCTATTATGTATATTGAATATAGAATATAAATATAGTAATTGGATTATTCCGTTGCGTATGAAAGATATTTCTTTTATTCTATTTAAACTTACTTAGAAATACTATTATACTTGAACCGACAATGTTAAATCTACCTAATAATTTTATCTTTCACGCTCAACTGTAACGATTTAATTGTTTCTTCTCTGTTTTTTTTAAATTGTTTCATTGCTTATTCTGTATGACTGCCTCTGTCACTGTTAATGCAAAATTAGCAATCACTGATTGCTAGTTTTGCATTAATCGCGCTTTTCTTTCTCGCTACGTACGATCAGTTCACAACCGTGATGTCGCAGTCAAACTGGGAAATTGGACACATTCCAAAATGTCTGGTTGCTGATTCCAGGGTTCTCCGCCACGGTAGAGATACTACTCTGATTTACTGCAACAGGATTGTGAATCACCTGATCTGCCTACTACCTGTCTGACTACCTGGAAAAATAAATGATCTTCTTACCTACCGCCTCAATACCAGGGGACATAGGAAACCTGCCGCTACCTACATCAGTTTGCAGGATAGTAAAGCTGATTTTCACAAGGTACAGCAAGGCTATATTGTGAACGAGACCTCACGACCCTAGCCTATTTGCATATTATATATATATTTCAATTATATATACAGGGTGTCCCGTAAATCGACGTCAAGCCGTAAACCCGTGATAGGCCAAGTTACAATAGTTATCAGAAAAAAAAAATCCAAGTAATGTGTCTCAAAAAATACAAAGGTTTTAAAAAAAATCGAAAAATCGAAATCTTGTGGTGGTTTTTTAGTTCCCGGCACTACAAATTTCTACTTTTTTTGTATTTTTTTTTTGTACGTAATCCTGAATAATGCTTTAGTAAACTGGTGCTGGAAATGAGGCTTTTTGCCCAAAACAATGATTCGAATTTAATAGTTTGCTCGACTTTAACTGACTGTACTGGAAAAAAATGTACAACGCTTGTTTGGCAGGTAATTTTAAAAGTTGGCGCAGTTAATAAGGATTCCAAAATGGTATGACACTTGCTAGATTGTTTCTTAAATTTTGGACAATATTGATTTTTGAAAAGGAAGTCAGTTTTCGACAATTTTTTCTTACTTAAAATGATTCAAGTGTACCCAGGACTTTCTTCTAAGTGATATTCTGATTTGGATAAGACGGAGAGAAACATTCAATGAGTGTAAGAGAGACAGATATTGACGCGACGATTGCGTTAATATATATTAACTTGGAAGACTGGTCTTTAATTTGAACGCTCCCTGCAAACAGTGTTACATTGGCGCCCAACTACAGGTTCGTTCACAATTTTGGCCTTGTTGTGCTTTAGGCATTCTAGTCTTTCTTTGGTGTTGGCTATAAAATCTAGTTTTAAGTTAATTTTAAGATACTAACGTAATATTTTAAGTGTGTTTAATTAGAACTATCAACCTCTTGCTATTGTATTGTTGTTGTAATTTGATGCTTACATTTATTGTCGTTTTATTTAATTGCAACACACACCCAAGTTATTTACAAGATGTCTCATCCTATTAAATTTTTATCTTTACAAAAAACAGAGCTTGAGTATGAAGTAGAATTGCGTGGTGGTTCTAGTGATTCGGTACAATCGTTACGCAAACAGATTGTTAAGTTATCTCAGGGTCTACCGTCCGAGGATATACTCGAATCTCACTTAGATCCAACGGATGATTTGAAATCGGTTAAAGAATCCCTTCTAAAATCTCAAAACAACTTGGGAGGTTTGAAGTCCAAATTTGATAAAAACTTATTTATTAAAACTGAGACCTTACTAAACCACATCTATCACAGAATAAATAGAATAAATGCCACTACCGAATTCGCTGATACTTATAAAGTTTGTGTTTCTAGCTTCAATTCACAGTACAAGGATCTGAATTCACTAAGACCACAAAGTTCACAGAAAGCTACAATTTCTACCGCTGCTGAATCTAACGCAGAACCCACTACTATATCGGTTTCATGCGAGCGTACTCTAGCAACTGACATTAACAAACTCAAATATTCGGGTAATACTTGTGTCCGCTCCTTCATATTAAAAGTTGAAGAGTTTGTCCAGTCTAGGGGTATTTCGTACGATAAAGTCCTTTCCTTAGGTTATGAAATTTTTGTCGAAGATGCTTTACACTGGTATCGTTGTAATAGGGAAAGAATTACCTCCTGGAAAGATTTGTGCGATTTGTTGAAACAAGATTTTAGTAGTCCTGACTATGACTATAGGTTTGCAGAAGAGATACGTTCATGCACTCAAGGTGAGCACGAGAACATTACAATTTATCTATCTATAATGCACGGCATGTTCTCTCGCCTAAGCAAGCAGTTTTCGGAAGCGGAAAAGCTTGAAGTTTTATTGCATAATATTAGGCCGTGTTATGCAAATACTTTAGCCGCATCTTCACCAATTACGAGCATAGATTCCTTAAAATCCGTTTGTCGTAACTACTTAAATATTCAAGCGAATTTTTCACACTTTCAAGAGCCATCTAAGGCTACTAATAACACTCTTGCCCCGGAATTTCCTTATAAATCCAGTAGCTACACACCTAATGGGAGTATTGGCAAATATCACAATTATAGAAACGATATTAATAATAAAAATCAATCATCTTATACTAAGCCTAATTACAACTATAATAAACATAATACTCCTAAAGTTAGTGCTATTACTTCAATTGAAGCTAAAACTATTGGTAATGAGGGTGAAGTTGATGTTGCTGTCCTAACTAGTGACTCGACTAAATCAGTTTTTTGCCCGAGGTGCAGATCTAGTGGTCACTCTCTAAGGAATTGCAGCCAAAAACGTTTTCTCATTTGCTTTAAATGTGGAAAAAAAGATGTGCGTTACCCCGAATGCCCTGTTTGTAATCTTAACCATAATCGTAGTTCTTCAAAAAACTGAATAGGCTGGATTGGAAGAACAGTATTGCTAAGCCATTAAAAATTTTTGATAACGATGAATGGAAGGATTGGTTAAGATATGTTTCTATCTTTTTTTCTTACAATGCATTTTCTCCAATCCACGATTACGATAAAAACAAAATAAATAATGCACGTCCTTATGTTAGCGTGGTCATTAACGACAAATCTATAAAAGGATTACTAGACACCTGATCCAGCGCAACTATTTTAGGAAATGTCCCATGAGTATCTCCTGAGGATCCTTTTAGGATTCGAAACGGCGAACATTTTATAGGTGCCGGTGGAGAAAAACTAAACTCTAGTGGCATTATTAACCTCCCTGTCACTTTCCAAAATCAAACACGTACCCTTAAGGTGTATGTAGTACCTACCATTACTAACTCGCTAATTTTGGGTATGGACTTTTGGAGAGCCTTTGATCTGTTTCCTAAAAGTTTAAACGATTCTATAAATCGCTCGGACACCGAATCAACAAGTCACTTTATTACTAATGTAGTTAATGATCAACCGACTACTATATTCTCGTACGACCACTTAACACATGAGCAGAAATCTACGGCTGATTCTATTATTTCGCAATTTAGGGATATTTCTTACGAAAAACGTGGCCTAGGCCGGACCACTCTAATTACGCATTTAATTAATACTGGGGATGCTGCCCCCATTCGTCAACGTTATTACAGAATGTCACCCGAAAAACAACGCATTTTAATAGAACAATTAGACGAAATGTTGAAGGAGGATGTTGTTGAACCTAGTGAAAGTCCGTGGTCGAGTCCCGTCTTACTAACACCAAAAAAGAATGGCGAGCTTAGGTTCTGTCTTGATAGCAGAAAACTCAACGCAATCACGTAAAAGGATGCGTATAGTCTACCCTATATCTCTGAGATCCTAGCTAATCTTCGTGATGCCAGAAGTATCTGGCATCACGAATATAAGCCAGCCAGATAAGTATATCTAGTTTAGATCTATCTAAGAGTTTTTGGCAAATACTAATCAAAGAGGAGGACAGACAAAAAATAGTTTTCTATGTTCCTACACGGGGCACCTTTCAGTTCAAATCCATGCCATTTGGGCTTACCAATACTCCAGCAACACAACAGAGATTAGTTGATGCATTGTTTTACGGACCTGAATTTGAAAACAGAGTTTTTGTGTTTGTTGATGACGTAGTTATCATCTCTAATAGTTTCTCACAACACGTTTCACTCCTTATACGAGTATTAGAAAACTTAAAAACTGCTAATCTATCTATAAATTTTGAAAAAAAGCCAGTTTTTAGGAAACAACTAAAATATCTTGGATTTGTAGTAGACTCTAACGGTTTGCACGCAGATCCTCAAAAAGTTGAGGCTATATCTAAACCTCCAACTCCAAGTAACCGTAAGGAGGTTCGTAGATTTATCGGTACTGCTTCTTGGTATCGCCGTTTCATCCCTAATGTTAGTAGCATTGCGGCACCCTTAAATAAACTAACTTCGCAGGGGAAAAACGCTTCTCCCTTCATGTGGTCTGAGGAGGCTAACAAAGCCTTTGTAACATTAAAAAAACATCTCGTTTCTGCACCTATACTCGCTTCCTCAGATTATACTAAGCCCTTTGAAGTACATACTGACGCTAGTGATTATGGCATTGGAACAGTACTTTCACAGAGATTTGAAGGTAAAGAAAAGGTAATTGCGTATATGAGTAAGTCACTGTCTCAGCAAGAGCGAAACTATAGTGCTACAGAACGAGAGACCTTAGCTGTCCTCACCGCTATTGAACACTGGCGTTGCTACTTGGAGAATGGCCTTAGGTTTACCGTCTACACTGATCACTCCTCTCTTAAATGGTTTCTTAATTTAAATAATCCTACCGGAAGACTCGCTCGATGGGGTGTTCGACTTTCGGCCTACAATTTTGAAATAAAGCATAGTAGAGATGCAGATAATGTTGTACCAGATTGCTTGAGTCGTTCTATCCCTATATCTGCCATTAATAGCGACTCGTCACAACTAAATATAAGCCCTCCTAACACTAATGATGCTTGGTATCTAAAAATCTTTCATGATTATCTGAAATCACCGACATCCCTTACAAATTATAAAATTATTGATGGTAAGCTATTCCGGTATGCTGCAGCGCCACCATCACGTTCGAGTCGAGCTCGGCGGGGTTTGCGGCCATAATACGCGCGCGCTGCGCCTCCATCATACGGCGCACGTGCGGTAGGCGCAACACCATTGTGCACGCCGTAACGGACCGCTGGGACTCGCCGCTGCTGCAGCGCCTCCACCACGTTCGCGGAGTCGAGCACGGCGGGGTTTGCGGCCATAATACGCGCGCGCTGCGCCTCCATCATGCGGCGCACGCACGGCAGTCGCAACAGCATTGTGCTCGCCGTAGCGGACCGCTGGGACTCGCCGCTGTTGCAGCGCCTCCACCACGTTCGCGGAGTCGAGCATGGCGGGGCTTGCGGCCATAATACGCGCGCGCTGCGCCTCCATCATGCGGCGCTCGCGCGGCAGGCGCAACACCATTGTGCTCGCCGTAGCGGACCGCTGGTACTCGCCGCTGCTGCAGCGCCTCCACCACGTTCGCGGAGTCGAGCACGGCGGGGCTTGCGGCCATAATACGCGCGCGCTGCGCCTCCATCATGCGGCGCACGTGCGGCAGGCGCAACACCATTGTACTCGCCGTAACGGACCGCTGGGACTCGCCGCTGCTGCAGCGCCTCCACCACGTTCGCGGAGTCGAGCACGGCGGGGCTTGCGGCCATAATACGCGCGCGCTGCGCCTCCATCATGCGGCGCACGCACGGCAGTCGCAACACCATTGTGCTCGCCGTAGCGGACCGCTGGGACTCGCCGCTGCTGCAGCGCCTCCACCACGTTCGCGGAGTCGAGCACGGCGGGGCTTGCGGCCATAATACGCGCGCGCTGCGCCTCCATCATGCGGCGCACGCGCGGCAGGCGCAATACAATTGTGCTCGCCGTAGCGGACCGCTCATTGCTTTGTATGTAATTTGTGTTTGTACCTACTTTATAGATCTTGTTCTGAAATAAAAACTTTTTTATTCAGTTATTTATAAACTCAAATCTGAGCGTATGTATAATATAATAATGAGGAAAGAGTCAGAAACTAGATGGATTTGTTGGCCGCTAGAGAATGTTAAGCAACCCAAGTCGTGGTTCTAACTAGGATGGGTGAGCTTATATTTTAAGGTCAAAGTTCGTGCCCTTTGAAAGTTTTCATATTCAAAAGATTACTCGACGCTGCATAGATCCTTATAGATTATTATAAACGTGATAGTTTGTTTGTCATGCTATAACTACTGAGCGGGTTGTGATGAAATTTGGTATGGTAATAGTTGCGGCTCTGGATAAACACATAGGTTACTACGGGATTTTGTTTTGCGCGTACAAAGCCGCGGGAATCATGGTGAGTACACCTAGTGGTGAGCCTAACTCTCGTTTTGCCTACTTCTCGATTTGATTTAGGCATAAAGCGAGTTAGTCGTTTTGTAAATTAGGTGTACCAAGCGTAAAGGATCTCAAGAAACGTCTAGGTATCCAAGAAGACTAACAATCTTCGAAGGCTCCTGAACTCAGCCAACTTGCTACTGCAAGTCCAGCGTGATGGACTTCAGCGTAACGTACTCCTGCGTAACGGGTCGGTGATGATGAAACAATCTATTGTAGGATTTGTAGGTACAACCTATCGTATCGTGTCGAAGAACATAATGGACGTTGCAATTGTGTAAACGTATAGAAACACAATCCAGCTGTAGTAGCCAATTTTCCGCCAAACACCAGCGAGTAATATGCTATTTCGTTTGTTCGCGAGACAACCGTTTCATGTGGTAACTATTTCACGCTCGATTTCGTCTCCACCACTAAAACAGGGCTTTAGATATCCTAACCCGTATATTCTGTAAGAGAAATTTTCCAATATCTTTTCAGTTTAGTGTGAATATTGGGACTATGTTTTGTAGAAATATAGGCAGAATAATAGGTTGAATTCATTCAAAACGCCAATATATTTTAAAATTCGACATCAGTGTGAGAAAAAGGTTCGTTTATTATTTACGGTAGCCGACAAGCTACTTGTGAACCTTATCGCCATAACAATATGGTCGACAAACGGTCCATTAGCTTGTCTCCTGCATAGGTAGTAGGTACAAAATTGACGTAGAATCTTCTGTTGTATATTTCACATCCGGTGTTCGGTGAATCAAAGCCATTGCCAGTTGCCACTGAAGTGAGATGCATAATATTTCTTACTAGATACTGGCAGCATTAATAGGTGACGAAACAAACTTGCCTTGAAAGCTAGCTAGAAGCTGCCTTAGGTACAAGTTTATATTCTGTGATCCTAAGAGCCAAGCGTTGGACACAAGAATACCTTTATATGTTATTGATCGTATCGTATGTATGGTGGAAATTCATGTTGCACAGTAATAATATACATACCACCTACAATATTATACAGACACCTGATGATGACTTATGTCGAAACCTGCCGTATTATAAATACCTGATAAGCGTAGAAAGTGCAAGAATTGCTTAGTGCAATATTATTACTGTGTAAGAATCTTTGGACGAATAGTCCAAATTTAATGAAGCCCAATAGCACCATACTGACAAAGAATAGATGTTTACAACATTAGGTTTAGTATTATTGTAATTCCCTAATAATGGCTAGAAAAAACAATTTTCGGAAGATATAATGGTAAAGAAAGACCCGCCCTCGCGCTATTCACTACAATGGTTGCATTAGATATTTTTGGATGGGTGATGGTATGATGAATGAAAATGATTCTCCAATATATTCTTAAGGGGTCCCGATCTTACTTAGCCGTTATCCGCACGGTCGGTTTATTTCAATTTCCTTCATAAAAGACGCCATTCTCGGATTTGAAGTAGATTTATCATGCTCGGATAAAGCGGGCACTTTTTGTGCTTTTCTTGTGCCTGGATCTGACCCGAGATCTGTCCACTTAATGTGAATAATGGTGTGCGATGGAAAACGAATGCGAACCGGAACACAAAAGACAACAATACGGAGCGATTTTAAGATTTGATACAGGGCTCCGTTCGGGAAATTACCGAGAGTGTCCCGAACAATCTTGAGGGCGTATCGTTATAATAATATTGGAGAGGTATCAGCGATGAAAACCGCTTTTCCGAGACAAAAATAACAAAAATAACATTTTAAGTATATAACCTAAAATTAAGTTCAGTATTTCATGAACTTAATTTTAGGCTAAAAAAATACTAATAATATTATTATGGACACCTTATTTATCTAACTACAATGCTCCGCAGAATACGGAACGAGAATACCCACATGACATCCGCGAGTGCACCCGTCTCCGGATAATCGATGTCGGAGGTGAAATACTCCGTTCCGTCACTCGGGATGCTCTGACGGAGACAGCTGCAACTTGCCAACTGCCTACAGCCGGGACTAATTTGATTGAGAGCCCCGGTTACAACACAACAGGACGGACAAGGTTATTACGAAATATTATGTTAATAATTGTAAACTTTCGACGCAACATTTAATAATAATTAGGTTACATTAAGACAATAAGCCACGCTTTTTACAAGCTGCGTCAAATACAGGTTCTAACTTGAGGTAAGCTGAAAACAGTTTTAAAAACAAAATAAATTCTTCAAGCAGTTCTAAACGATTGCAAAATTAAAATGTACCTAATATCGAGAGCTTACTATATTTGAAAGAGAGTAAGCTTTCGGTCGAGTTCAACTCGACATATAAATAGTTAAATCTACTACTCTAATACAATTTGTAGTCAACCATAATCCCGACACTAAGGTTATAAATTATCGGATTCAAAAAATTTAACAAAAAATACGACAAGAGAAAAATAGAGCTTAATTTTTCGGATCAAAGTTGGAATTTGTTTGTCGCTTGACACACGAGGAGGAGGGCAAGTTTTACAATGTTCATGTGACGGTAGAACCTTTTTGTTCAGTCCTTTGTACGGGAAATCCGATGCCCTAGGGGCCACAGGGCACGATCTCCATTACACGAAAAACTTTTTTAAGATCCTTTGAATACAGAAAAAGTTATTACTCGATTTTCTTCTTTCAAATTCTCCTGGGTGTTCCCGTTAATTAGTTACATTTAAATGTAAATGATGTTATAATATTTAACAAGTAGTAGTACATTTTATAACATAGTGGTGTCCGGTTTAATTTATAGAAATTTATATCGCACTGATGTTGCGTTGTAACATAGATCACGTTTTGACTGTATTTTGAGCTGTTGGCCAGATGGTGCTTTCGCAAATGTTATTTCATTCCGGATAGCTTTATTGAATACTAGCTTATGTCGGATGCAATGTTTGAATAGTTATTTTACTTTTTTCGATTACGATTTGTTTCTTCTGAGCATGTCACACGTGCTCAGAAGTATTTTAATATGTCACAAATCGGAGTACTTTAATATGTGTTTGCTTCGGAGAAATAAACCTATACAAAATAACACGAATCTGCAGTCGTCTTTGCTCTACTAAAATGATATCATTTTTAACACGATTTAGCGAAAACAACAATAGTTGTAATGAGCGATCTATTTAACAATATACGGATTGAGGTTATCGTATTTACAAAAGTTATTACACCAGATATTCAGCTTAATGGTATCGTTTGGTATTTCACAGTAATGCCAGGTGATTCCGAGGGGTAACAATACGGTAAAAACGTCCGACGTAATTATGATCATTTCGTTTCCCATTTTATTAACATTAACAGTTAACGGGGAGCGTTTGTATTTAATTAAACAAATAGCTTATTTGTTATACGAATAGTTATTGCACTCTTTATCCGAATTGCGTGATTACGCTTCGCCGGCCGTGTAACTTTGTAAGACATAAATATTTTTCTTCAATTAGGCATATTATTATGTTACGCTATACGCGGGGAGACCGAGCTTGGCTCGGAGTTCTAGTACTTCGGAAAAAGTAATAAATGACGATAGGTATTAAAAAAAAATCACAAAATATTCTATTATATCATAAATATATAATAGTCTGACCGGGACTCGAACCCGAGACACCAATTTGCCAACAATGCAAAAATTACAATGCATACGTAGCTGAACGACGCGCTTTGACATACAATTATAATATAGCGAAATAACTCATATGATGATATGTTATGATCTTTTCGAATTTCAACTTTACCATCTCGTGGCCGCTAGAGCCGCCATCTTTAGAAAAAATGCGTCTTGAAGCAGCAGTTTTTTGATGCTATCTGGTTTCCGGCTCATTTTACGATAAAAGCATGTACTTAAAACAAATCAAAATAATGTAGAGAAAATTCCCTACAATTCATGCTCAAGTCGGCTTCTGAAAAAATACATATTTGCAAATATCTCAGAAACGGTCCCTATATCCGTCATACAAAGGGATTAAATAAATAATTTGTCTTCACTCCTCGGATCAATTATTTCACGGAATGAAAACTACGTTCTACCAAACATTCTGTATATACAAGAAGTACCTAAGATAGGTAAAAAAAGGTAAAGGTAAGAGCAAAGCTCGAAGCTCTAGTAGATAAAAAAATACCGGTTGTCTGTAAAGTCGGTTTACTGACGATAGTTGAACGTGACAACGTCAACAACAACAACAACAACAACAACAATAATAATAATAATGAGGTAAAGTACTTGGTAACGGTACTTGGTAACGATAACGGGTAACAGGTAACGCATGATGTCATGTTTTTTCGTGCGTGCAGCCGGCTCCATCGATTTATAAGACGTTATCACGTCAAAAAAAGAACCAATATAATATCTTAGCGGGGTTAGAACCCATCGTGTTCCGAATTTTTGAACAACGCAAAAATTAACCAAACTGCCAATCGGACTGACATTATTACAGTCGAAATTATTAATTAAAAATGCGCAGTTTCCTCCAAAACTACATTTTTTCATATAAATACTTGCAGCCGTTTCCGAGTTTACGCGATAACGATTTTATATATACCTATACGAGATCTCGTTTAAAATACAAGATTATTTTTGAACATCTGTGTAAAATAGCCGAATGAATAAAGAGAAAGCATATCCGATTTGCCTATCTTGCCACTCAACACTAAACTGATAAGGTGGCGCCTGTATACACACAGTGTACATTGATACCAGAAAATGACGTTTTAATACTAAACCTTTGTTACCACGAGAGTTTTTTAGTGGTCGTCACAGAACAAACAGCAGTGTAAATAGAACTCTGCCCTAACACAATAGAGCTGAAAATCGAAGTGTCGAGTGTCAAATGTCAGATTTCACAACTAAAAAACTCTCGTGGGAACGTAGGCTAAGGGCATGTTTCACAATTGTTGCCTAATAAGTGATAAATAGCTTATCCGGAAGTTTTGTCTCTGTCGTTCAGTATAAAGTAAGCAACAAAACTTCCGGCTAAGCTATCCGTCACTTATTAGGCGATTGTGACACGGGTCCTAAATGTTTAATGCTAAAACGTAGCTACACCCATAATGTGTTTTATTTTATTACTAAAGGAAAGGTAGGTAAGGTTATAATTAAAACAAAACGTCTCAAGCAGACACGCGATGTTTGGGGCAAAGCGAGGGTTGGAGTAAATTTTCTGCTCTGTCGCGCGGCGGTCCTATACAACTAGCAAAACCGTCTATTAAGTCCGAATAATTTGTTCATTCTAGATTGTTTTACAAGGGAATTGCCTGTACTGATTGCTCATTTTAAATCGGCCTAAAACTGATACATAATAGAAAATAGGAAGAAGATGAGTTTTAATTACCTGACGTTTGATGAAGTTCACCTATGGTTTCTACGAGTATGGTAGGACATGGGTCATTTCTCTTAAAGCAATATACCTAATATTATTTAAGCTTTCAGCTCATAATTCCAATGTGAAACTTCGGCATGAACAGAATTCTAGATAATAGGTAGTTGGTGATAAAATGAATATTCAATTACACACAACGATCTGATGGAGTCGATGCACTGTGCCTATCCGCGGATATGCGCGCATATTTGCGTGCAATTCAAATTCCAGACGCATTCGGCCCGAACGTTTCACCTGGTACAGTTATTACCTATTCAACGGACTCGCACAAATAAAATTGTATAATGCATAAGCGATGGCGAGTGGCGAGTTTGATTTATACGCGCCCGCCACCCGCTAGCGCCCCCGCGCCCGCTACCCGAGTCACGCGCGGAATAACTAACACGGGGCTATTTGAACGGCAGATCGCATACAAACTGAACGTGGATAACATTAGGTGCTATAAGTACATAATATTATATATGCTGTTTAGCTAATGTCCTGTTAAAATGACATAATCCAACGAAGTCTTGATAAATATTTTGGTCAATATACTGAATTTATTTGCAACCATTATGTACGATAATTTCTCTCGCAACTTATACCTACTTTAGGAGAGTCGTTCGTTAGCTCGTCCAACAAGATCTGTTAGGGTGCTAACAGGATGAGAATAAGTACAAAATATGTTGAATTTTTGTTATTTTTTCCCTCGTCAATTCTTCCCATTTTTTTATTTTCTCTTGTTTTTTAACTAAAAATATTTGAAGAAGTATCAGCAAAAAAAATCAACTTCAACTTTGTGGCCAAAGTGTTACAACTCTTCAGTTTTTAGTCGGATTCGTATCTTTAGAAGCTGTAGGTAGCTTTTATTTTTATCATGTTTTATATTATAAAAATCACAAATCAGCAAAAAATTGTTTTTGTGACGCTTTCCGTGGGAGAGCTTGGGATGTTTCGGCATGAATGGGCTGACTCGGCCGGAAACCACGGCCTTTTAGAAAACCGGCGTGTATTACCAATTTTGTTTTATTTAAAAATAAGCATTAATTTCCAGGCCGCATATAACATTCAAAAGTCATAAAAAATAATTGCTTTAGACGAGTTAACGATCGAAAAAAGGAATAAAATTTAAAAATCTTCACTTCGTCCTATTAGGACGAGATATTGCTTAGGGATTCCCTATTATCACTATAGAGGCACTTAACATGTAAAGAATGACACTGACTTCAAAATGAATGAGTTACAGTACCATTCTAATGTCTTTCGGAAATATTCGTTTTTTATACATCGTCTGTCATTTTCATAGAAAAACGATGATCGACGAGGGCTATTAGCAAATTTGTTGCTTATAGGCCAATGTACGTAGAATATCTTGTATGATCCAATTAAATCCCTTATGTTCAAATTAAAATAAGTAGACACTTGGAATCTAATTAAGTATATTGAGTGATTTCGGTCAATTCGATTCGGACCTTCGATGCGGTTGTCTGTTGAATAAAATCCCGGGCTATTTTACACGACTTTGCTTTCAACAGATCCTTGTCTTGAGCTGTGATTTTAGTTCTATTAATTCCTTAGTATAAGTAATACCAAATTGAGTGTTAATTATAATAAAGAATTAAGTTAAGGTCGCTAAGATTATTTTTTGATTTAGGTATTCGTTTGCGAGATATTCAACTTTAAAGCGCATTTTTTTGTTAAAATAAAGCCCCCTAAAAGCTAAATGGCTGGCTCGAGAAATATAAAAAAAATCATGATAGTAGTCCATGTGATGAACTATACCAACTCTGTTACTTCAGGAGTTATAGGAGCCTAAGAACGAAGTAATAAGTAAACATATGTAAACTATTGGTTGGTTCATGCGTGAGTCCGACTCACATATTTTAGCCGGTTTACACTTAGTTCTGATTTAAAAAATGTGGATGATTATGATGATCTAAAATACACATAGCCATACATACATACAACATATATTTTGAAATCTTTGAAAGCACGAGTGGGTATTTGTTTTTTCTTTTTAAGCATCGCGTTTCACTGGCTATGTATTATATTGCGGATTCTTAATCTGCCTTTGTTTGAAGCAGATGTAAACTGGCTGCGATAAAAAAGAAAAACAGTGCTAACGATCCTCCGAGGAAGATACAAATACTGTAAGACATATTTATGGAGGTTTTTCGGAATGGAATCCCTAGAGGAGGCGGGACGAGACTTGCCCTCGGAAAATAGAGGAAAACGCGTTACAAATCCCTTGCCACGCATAATTCTTAATACACGGATTACTGAATAGCTCTTTACGGCTCGGGTGTCAAAAGACAGATAACCGGCAATTATACATTTAAACAAACGTAAAAACGTCCCCTTAATACAAAAATGTTTCTGCTATATTCTGCTTTTGTTTGATTATTGTTGATTATAATATACCTAATATATACAGTTATTTTGGCCAAATGGTTTTTTCGTAAACGTTAATCGTGAAGTTTTTCCACATATCTGCAGAGTAGCTGCCATATATTTGTTATTAGATATGCCTCAAAGAAAATACTACGAACAATTGAGAAAATAGATTTTTGTTTTTCAATCTTGTACCTACTACTACTTAGTTTTCAAAGTTAGCGGCATTATTGGTAGTTTAAAAAAATAAACAGAACATTGCAACATAACAGTTACATAAAAACTATAAAGAGAAATAAACAAAAAGTACAAATAAAAAAATGAGAAGAGAGAAAAAACATAAATTTTTGTAAAAAAAAAAATAGTTCAAAATCCCAAAAAATAGTAATTTTGGAATATGGATTTTATTCTAGAAATATTGGAAATGATGGTAACTAAAACCCCTTAAAAAGAACATAAAAAGGGGTGCTGTTTGGTAATAAAGTTTCATTTTTTAAGAGAATGTCCAAAATAATTATTATGTAGTTTTTAAGTACATGTCAACTATCGAGTAAATTACCTATCACTGATGCCTCAGAAACAAAATAGAAATGAAAGAATCAATACTTACGGGAACAGGTGATATTGCAAACTGACGGCGATACGTGCGTTCATTGAAAAGTTTATCCAAATGAGTAATGTTAATTAACAAATGGGTCGCCTGGGTGTAATCGCGAAGGGATTCCTAATTAATTAATAGCCATTCATCTCGCCTCCGATTACCTGATAACTTATCAGATTATAAACTCCCTACGATACACACGTTACAGATATTAATTACTGTCCTCACCAGCGCGGCGTCTTGCTTGTTTTATTTACGTGCACCCGGCACATCTAACAAGGATTAAATCTTTTGTAAGCATAGTAGCATCATCCTAAATAGTATGGTAAATGGTTTTTTTACGGAGACGCGGACGGTACGATTAGGACATCGAATACCTATTCACATTTTCACGCTTTCACTCGCGTAGAACTAAATGACATACCTACGTGCATTGTTATCTCTATATTGAACAAAAAAATATAAGTATGTATTTTTGCATTGTAAAAATCAATCCATTTTTGTTGAAACAATGACAAAGAAATTCAAGGAAAGTCGTACCGGCGTAAAATGTGAACGACGACACGGTAAGTTAACTGTGAGTTTTACACGGTTATTATCTCGTCAAAGTTCGAATCGTGATCGGAAACAGCCTTTTATTGAGTTCGAACTCCTATGATTTGGCTTTGATATTTCAGACTATAATTTACATTTATTGGACATACCCACCTACTACTGAATAATGTTATGAAAATCGCTGCTCATAATATATACTGCTCATAATACATCTCCCTACCATTCTTGCTAAAATTATAGCGTACCTTAAATATATAGACATATTATCGAGTGTATTTCGTACACTTTTTGTGGTAAATGTTGTGTGTAAAGAAGGTTGCAAGTAACCAATATTTTGTCGCTTAAATACCAAAATTGAGTGGTCAAACATTCCATTGTTCCTGATAGCGATGACAAAAGACCTTTCTTTGAGAACATTTACCACAAAATGTGTACGAAATACACTCGCTAACATCCTAAATTTTAGTAATTTTAGTAAAAATGGGTTTCGCCCTACCCTAAAGGTTCGTTGATTTTCATTAAAACATATAAACTTTGAAAAAAGTACTGCTTTAATTTTAAATTAAAGTGCGGGTAAAAATTAAGCTTTATGAACTTTTTACCATTTTTTCCATTGAATTATCAAAAATGTTACATAAGATAAAATAGGCGCAAACTATTCCTTACTAATTAATTTACAAAGTACAAAAGTCAGAATTATCTAAAATTATAATAAAGTTAGTAATTTTCAAACCTGCCGGGATTTTTTGTTTAAAAGAGTATGATTTTTGTTGTACTTACTTCAAAAAACAAAGCGTAATGGTCCTCAGCCACGCATTTGTTCACGAACAATCCGAATATGCTATTTTTCATCTTCAACAATTGAGGGCGGTGCGGCGCAATTGGCAGAGTATTTTGTCAAAAATTTGTCGTATGGTACACACTATGGGGAATTGAGAAGGACATTTTAAGGATATACAGGAAATTAGCGATATACAATAAAGTAAGACTCACCAAAAGATGCCAAAATCATTAAAAACCTTTTTACCTACAAGTAATTATATCAGACAGTAGACTATAAAATTAATGTCCTACTAATATCATAAATGTGAAAGTTTGTGAGGAAGGCTGGATGGATGGATGGATGTTTGTTATTCTTTCATGCAAAAATTTGATGAAATTTGATATGGTAGTAATTTAGGCTCTAGATTAAAACATATGCTACATTTAATCCCGAAAAACTACAGTGTTCTCAAAGGGATTCTGTTTTAAAGCGGGCGGAGCCGCGGTCAAAAGATAGTTAGATATATATTTATTATACAGCTTTGAAAGTGCGAAATATAATGTTTACGTTTACGTCCTAGGAATTTATTTTTCCTAGTTGTAGGTACATTTTTGTATTTTTTTTAACGTAAGATGTTAAAAACTTGCTTTCAATACACCGTGCATAATACGACCTGATACTCACCAAACGAATTTATTAATTAACTTTCGACCAGAAAATATATAAAGGCGATACTCATAAAATCTCTCTTATGATTTTCATGGCGTCTGGGAGGGAATTTTTCGTTTTATTTTATGGCGGCGCGCTCTGTCGCGGAGAAATATTGGTTCCGCGGAATAGCTCGTAAAGAGCACCGTTTCCGTTTCCCGGGTTACGCACCCTCACTACTATTTCATAACAAACATCCTCATTTCATAATCATTTTTCTGATTAGGTTTTAGAACTTAATATATTTAATCCAGGGAAGGTAGAATTTAATAGTATTTAAATATGAACAATCGAATATTTGGAGGCGAAAAATAATAATTATTATTTCCTACTTAAATGTTACATCTACTTAGTAGCATCTACGAGAAATGTTTAGTCATAGTATCATGCCAGCCACCTGCATAATCATGTTACTTTGACTTAATACTATCTTTTGCATGCTACCATTAATAAGCGAAAAAAGCAAATTTTTTAAATCTTGCTCCAATTTTTAAACTCAGCACTTCTTAGTTCTAATATGGAAATTCTTTTAAACGTGAGAAATCAATCGCTATTTTAACAAAGAGTTGGCTCTTAATTTGTAAAGAAAACTCGACTGAGGCACGAAAGTTGCCGAGCCGGGAATTTTGTTTCAAGTATTATATTACTTATGAACTTTTAACTTCAGCTCGAAAATTTTCATAATATAAACCAATTATTTCTAACAATAATAATATTACTATATAAGGTTGGTTATTTTCTAAATAAATTGATTGTTTAAACCAGGGATCCCCAAACTATTTTGTACAAGTGACCCCTTTTCCAAAATGAACTGTTATCTCAGACCTCCATGGCCAAATTACATACTTTTAAGATCAACCCCCTTATTCATAATGGTCCGCTAACTTAAAAACAGCTGCTACAGGGTGTTATTTTTCATTCTGACTTAGGTCAATAGAAGAAGACAGAGTAATTAGCAATGCTTTAAGTTGCAGACTATTATGAATAAATTATAAATAAATAAGCCGATCTTTAGTTTTTTCCTATTGATACAAAATTCTTAGGTACTAAGGTACCAACTGGAAAACTTTGCACTTGGTTAAGTGAGTAAAGTTGCCTTTATTTTCTCATCAAAATTACAACCTCAAAAAAATTACATCAAGACATACAATTCAGTAAATATCAAGTTTAATTTATAATGATTATTACAAATTAAGTACTTAAAGAATCTTAAGTAGGTAGGAAATTATATTTAAAAAAGTATCAATTCGCAAAGAGAAAATGAAACATTCGGTGTGATGGATGAACTTGGTGACTATCTACCAATCTAGCTACATCCGGTTCAATATTGGTGAGTTGCTGCCTTAAATCTCCACGTTCGTTGATTTTCAAACGGTATCTTTGTTTCGTCAAAATGTTTGTTACCACACTGATGCTTTTTTCAACTAGGTATGATGATGAAAAAGCGATAAGGTATTTTTCAGCAATGTTCCACAATGTAGGATACTGTGTTTCAATGTTGCGTTGCAACCAGAACTTCTGATAGCCTTGGTTGAACTTCTGCTTAAGCTCTTCGTCTGTTCTGATGGTAATCAACTCTTCTTGCATTATCACATTGGCTTCTTCTATGGCTGTGGTATTGTACGGGTTTATTATCCATTGAGGAATTTGTAAATTTAAAAGATCCTCAAACCTCTCCGTAAAATCCTTGTGTAATGCGTCCAAGTGAGTGACATATAATATAATGTCATCATCTTGAAGCATTTCTGGTAATTTTGACAAATGCGGAAACTGCGAATATTCTTTTCTGCCTAAATTTTGTTTATCTTAAAGGATTAGTTTACCCACGAAGGCCGATATTATTGATTTTGTTTTAATGAAGTTAAGATCGTCACCCTGCAGCTGAAAATTAACTTTGTTGAACATTCCAAAGATATCAGTCAATTAATAAATATCTGTTTTAAATTGTTCAGATTTTCTTTCAAATTCGGATCTTTTTCTTGTAAAAACTCTAACACAGATTCAAAAATGGCTGAAAATCTTTCTAAGCAAGAGCCTCTTGATAACCAGCGAACTTCAGTGTGCAGAAGTAATCGAGTAAAGACTTCGTCGTTCACATAGCTGAGCAAATGACCTAGAGTTCAAAGAATTGCTTCGAATCTTGTTGATAGCATTTATTACATATTGTAAAGACTTATGCAATCTAGGACTCAGCTTTTTTGCTACTAAATGCTGCCTGTGAATCATGCAGTGAATGTCCAGTACATCAGGCAGTTGCCGCTTTAAGTGAGCTATAAAACCACGATGACGACCAACCATAGACGGTGCACCATCGTTCGCAACAGAAACAATGTTCTTCCATGAAATAGCTTTGTCAGTAAAAAAATGTTCCACAGCCTGAAAAATCGATTCTCCTCTGGTATTAGTCTCTAAATATGTAGCAAAAGCAGTTATTGGCACATTTGATATATCGAACATATCCTAACAACAGAGCTTCATTGCCGGGTAATGTAGACTCGTTCAACTGGAGAGAGAATCTGTTGGTCTGTAAGAACTTGCATAAAATGTTTTCCACATCGCGTTCCATCTCGTCTATGCTCTCTGAACGGTGTTATTGCTCAAAGGTATTCTCTTTAAAATATCAAGTGCGGGCTTGTGCAACACATTGTTAAGGACCTCCGCAATGGCTGGTAAGATAAGCTGCTCTCCAATTGTGTGGGGTTTCCCCGACTTCGCTATTAGTAAAGATATATTAAAGGACGCTAGTACCATCATCGTCTTTAATAGATGATGACGCAAACATCGATCTTATGGATGGCCTTTTGTCTAGTTTTTCTTTAAGTGCTTGAAAAAATGACAAGGGCTTACTTTTTTTGTCAGTATGTACTTTTGATAAGTGGTCATCCATTTTTGAAGGCTTCATGGCATCGTTACTGAATACTTTTTCACATATGAGATACATCGGCAAGTGTTGATTTGATGGAGATGCAATAAATCCGAACTTCAAGTAGTCCAAACTGTATTGTCTGCATTTTTTTTTCGTGTCCGCCATCATAGAACTCTCTGTAATCCTGCAAATAAAAAAAAAGAAACTACCTAAATAAAAAACAATAATAAACTTTTAAATTTGCACACTATCTTATTTTGATCACACCCAGGTAATGGATGTTTGTTAGGTATTACTGACTTACTCATTGATAAACTTAGATACCTATATTAGGTAAGTAACTATAGTAGGTAATTAGGTAAGTATAGAAAATTTGTATTAGGTGAGTAGGTACTTATCAGCATAAGAACGAGAACCAAAGCAAACTGAACACTTCAAAGTTTAGGTACCTACCTACTTAACAACTTAAGTGTAAGTAATTTTTACAAATACTTTTATACCTACCTATTTAAAATATGTTGTGTTTACCATAGGGCAAAAAAAATTACAATCAAATACTAAAACAAATTAAACTAGTAAATTTTTCAATTGAAACAACTGAGGCAACAGCAAACTGTTGCAAATAATCTACAGATAGCTCAACTGACCACTATCACACAGTGGGGCAATACTGATGCGCTGTGCCGGATAAAAACTGTTTGGTACTTACACTGTAAATTTTTCATAAACTGCAGATATTGTATGGTTACGTTATTAACTCGCGTAGGGAGCTCCGCATTTTGTAAGTTCTTTTTCAGTCACTTTACTTAACTTAATTTAGCTATGTAATAACTTTGTAATCTCTTGAAATAAATGAGTACTTATATGAGTTATTATCGTTCAAGCTCCAACGAATTTCAAAACGCAAATGAACTTTCAACCTAAGTGCAAGCTCATTAAATAGTAAAATATTAGGAACACGTTTGGACTTGTTGATCGTTCGTGTTAAATTGCGTAAGCGTCAAATAGAGAGCAAGTCAAAACGCGCCTGAAAGACGTACGCTCGAACTCATTATCTTGCACAAACTAGTCCACACTGACTTGCCTGATTTTTCAGTACGAACTTGAGACTTTACATTACTACAACAATGCTATTTCCTACAAAAATATGAATTATTCTTAGTACGTAACACAACATAAACAATACAGTACCTACCTATCTTGAAAGTTTTAAATAAGAACTTGTGTTAATTTAGTAGGGGTCGATTTTTAGACCTCGTCGACCCCCAAAATCAGTTTTCGTCTATGTCGACCCCTAGTAAACCGATATCGACCCCTTGGGGTCCACTTTGGGAATCCCTGGTTTAAACTCTATATACAACAAATACATAAAATGTTGAAGTGTCTGTTTGTAATTTCAAATTAACAGCTTTGCACTAAATGCATCTGATAATATAAATACGATAGCTAGACAAAAATCAATTTTTTTGTCTTTTTTCCGTCTGTCTGTCTGTCTTTTTGTTCGGCGTTCAGACTAATGTCTAAAACGGTCGGACACTGGCAGCTAGCTGATGTTATAAAGGGTAACTTAAGCTTCTTTTATCTTAGGGCTATGTTTCCATTATTAGTTCTGCGCAAACAAAATTGCGGGCACCAGCTAGTAATATATACTAAATATCCAAAAGAATCTTCAACATAACAACTGCATTGAATCAACACTTCTCATTGCATACAGGCGATAAAAGGAGCAAGAAATAATTCAAAAGTAGTGGAGTCGAGCAATGAAATGTTAAGGACGAATAAGTTAATTGGCCCCCGGAGGGAATGTCCGGGGGGGGGGCGCCTCCTGTGGCACAGAGGAATGCATTTAAATTGGATTTTAAGAGTAGAAATCACCGGAGCACTCCGCCTCTTCCAGCCTTGTTAGAGTCGATCTCAAAGTTTACGTAAACGTCTAAAGCCTTCAATGTTAAACTTGGCTAATTTAAGTCAAGTGATCAACTGCCATTCTCATAAAATTCGTCCGATTTGAGGTAACTGTAAGATATTCAGTGAAAGCGGTCTGATAGTCCTCAATGAATATGCTTAGTTTAATTAATGTAGGGATAATAAGTAATAAAACAATTTGTAAACTTTCTGAGTCATTTTATTTCTTTCATCCGTGTTCCTTTTGCCACAATTAACGCCTACCATTCATATTTAACATTCATATTTTTATCATATTGGTCATCATAATATTTCTAAGTAGGTTACCTATACCTAACAATTTAAAACTAATTATGCATTAAGAATTGATTATTTAAAATGCAAGTTGAACATCGGAATAGAGCCGTTCGCACTAAGAATTGTTGCAAAACTGTAATGGGTTCAGGTGAAATTAACGCAGAAAAATAGGAAAAGTTAGAACGAGTTTCCCGCCAAGGTTTTTTCCATCGCCAAGTAGGGCTGTGATTGTAAACTGCTGAATTTATAATAGCATTTTCGAACTCCACTTCATCCAGAAGTTTTAAACTGGCTCGTAATTTAACTTGCAAGTAATACATTCAGCATTCATCGTCGTTTATTTAAAAAAGCCAAGATCGGTGGAAACTTGGAGGATTCTTCGGATGTTACTTCTACGGTGCATTAATTTATTGGTTACACAAAGGTATTTTTCAGAATTCAGTTTCTTTTCTAAGGTGCGCTCACACTAAAAAATTGAAGTGACGTTTGTAATTTTAAATTAACAGCTTTTCACTATATGCACTTGAAAGTATATACAGTACATGCAATAAAAAAAACAATTTTAATTTTTTGTCTGTTCGTGCGTCTGTCTGTTTGTTTGTTCTGGCCAATCTCTTATATAATACCTTTTGTAGATGCCTTGTAGTATGTTATTTGAAATTGGGTACAAGGTACGAAGAATAAACTACATATATAGGTAGTACTTATGGCCTACCTATAGCTACCTGCACCTGTACCTGTACCTAGGTTAGTAATTTCATTTTATGCGTAGAAAGTAGGTATAAATATAATTATACGTATAACGAGATTCCGATTTACTTAATAGTATCTTATCTGAGAAAATGACGATTATGCAGCTTTTATTCTTATAGGAAGACAAGTGCTAAACCGTATTCGTATCGTATTAGTCACTAAATTTTTAAAAACATAACTGCCGACCTACCTGAAGTAAAATATTAATGCACAATATATTTAAAGACAATTTTCACGAAAACAAATTTTTGTTTGAGATTTAGCTTCTAATAACATTTCTTGAACCGAATTTATTTGAAAAAGATGCGATGACTGAAGCAGATTTGGAGATATCTGTGCGCCTTCAGTGGATTACTTTGCAAGTCCTTTATAGGAGAGAAAACCAGTATCATCACTACTTAAGGATATTAAAATCCCTTCTATCTTATAAGGAGCTTGTTTTCCTGCTAACCGGTGGTATTTGTTGCATTATCTTAGATAGGTTTTGGACTCATGCAGAACTCTGTTACTGGTAACATTATTTTTGTTGTTTCTTCGTAATGATAAATGTTAAATATTATGATTATATTTTATAATCATAAATACACAAATAAGAATAAATCTTATTCTTATTTGTGTTTTAGTGACAACATAACGAAAAGAATTAAGATTTGTTTTTCATTAAAATTTTATAAAATGATTGATGTGCTGTTTTCAATTTTTTTCGTCTTTTCCTTCAATCAGATCATATTGTCATCTTGGCCTGAATAAAACTCTTATGAGCATTAAACTAAGTTAAGCGAAAAGCGCCCTTATATAATTCTACTATCTATTACATAATTAATCAGTTTGTTCCCAATTTGCGCTGGCGTTTGTTTTGGCTGACCTCTTTAACACCGATCTGGTAAGATTATTTTGTTATTTAAATCATTTATTAGTACAAATAAACTAATTGCGCAAGACGGTCGCCTCCGAAGATGTTAATGTAGGCGGCAAAATGAATAAGTTAATTATATTGATGGTTGCTGTTTTAGCCGTAGTGCTTGTTACGGAAGCTAAGCCTTATCATTCCAGGTAATAAAATAATATTAAATTTCCTTATAACTATTTTAGCAAAACGTTGAAGAATGCTCCTACTCGCCAAAATGGCTTTCACCCAAAAAATAGTAATATTATCGGAATTGAGAAGCTTTCAAAATACTTTAAGCAGTATTAGAGCGTTTTTCCATAATCCCATCCGATATCAGTATCGGACGCCGATAGCCAATATCCGATACCCAAGGACAAGTAAAATGTATGAAACATAATATGTATTATGTTATCCTGTTATATGGTAAAGATAATATATTAACCTGTCTTTTACGGATCGGATATGTGAAAATATATATGTAAAACCGCTTTTATGCTAAGGAGCCTATAATAATTAATATCTAATAATAACAAAATTTTAATTAATAGTTAAAGTATATATTTTTATTTGTCACGCCACCATTGGAGTTCAAAACATGAAGATTGACAATATTAAATTGTTTGAGCAGGTAAAAAGGTATAGCATAACATTCAACTAGGTATCGCAATAATTATAAATACTTGACTTCAATAGATATAAGTTATTATAACAATATTTATTGTTTATTTCAGAAGGCACCATAGTCGTGAAAAATCACATGTAAGTGTAATTTAAACTATTCCGTAGGTTATTATATAATACGTATGGCATATAAATAATGTATTTTCTACAGGATTCCTCATCTTCTGAAGAACACGGGCGGAGATGTGACAGTAAATGCGAAGTAAGATTTGTTACAATTTTATTTGTAGTAATACAATATCCTTATAAACTATCTTTCAGTTTATAGGGGAAACTAGGGACACGTGACCCCCCTTTTGTTTTTAACCATAATCTTATACTTTAATCGAGCTAATCTTGTATATATATAATCGGGATCTCGCCAACGGGTGCAAGTATTACCATGAATTTCAGGTATTAGGGAGTTTTGTGGGAGAAAAATCGATCTAAGTCTTATCCCTTAGAAAATGCGTAATTTTAAGCTATATGGGTTTTTGTCGAGTAACAATATATCAATAATTTCGACTTTATTATGTCAGTCTGATTAGCAGTTTGGTATGCGTATGTATAATTATTGCGTTGTTCGGAAATTTGAAATGTGACGGGATCGAATACCGGTCAGATAAATATTTTTGTGATTCTTTTTATTTTTTAAATTTATTAGAACTCCGAGCAAAGCTCGGTTACCCAGGTACTTTTCTTTATATTAGTCCTAAATGAAAATTTTAGGCACTGTGATACGTGGAATTAATAAAGACTAATTTACCTACTAAAACTAAAGACAGAATTCTGCCAAGTGTTCCCACATACGGGAGATTAAATTCCCCGAGTTTTAAAAACGTTGATATAACATTCATTTTTTCCTAGATCAGTTAAAGTATAAATTACTATGTTATTATTTTTGTATTCGCATGTGGTGATTTATTTCACCATAACATTTCTAATTTCTTATCGCCCTATTGCAGCTTTCTTAACGGTTTACTACACTTTGTTGTGTCACTTTTCTTTTCTCATAACTCGCGACTATCATAAGGAAGTATGCAATTATTATTAACCAATAATTAAAAATATTTAAGGGGAAAAGCCAAAAACCAAAACAACAGCAAAAAGTGGGTAAAATTTTTAGTATTTTATCCATTTAACATAAATCAGAAGGTTTTTTATATTGATTCATTCAAGTTTCAATTTAATTGGATTACGGGGTCAAACTTAGCTAAGTCACTCCACTAGAAAGTGGCTCTGTAAATTCCATGTACCAAGTCTCCTGTAAGGATCCAGTGTCCCTATGCTCCCGTAATATATCTGTATACTATAGGTAGTCTATACGCGTAAAGAAGGCCGTGATTCACGCGTACATGTTTCAAAATTATTAATTAATTGGTTAATATGAACACAGCTTATGTGTCATTGGTCAATTTTGACATTTGTACGCATGACTATACTGAAGTAATAATTTTAAATCTAAATAAAGGACAAAATCTAGTAATAACTTAAGAGCATTATGCGAGTATTTAGATTGCTTCAATAACGCATTTTTTATATTTACAGAAGAGTAGACATCACAAAAAAGACAGTTCATCATCCTCCTCCTCCTCTTCCTCATCATCGTCATCGTCGTCAGAAGAAGATCACGGGAAAAAGCTCAGGGGATGTGGAGTAAGCATACATAAAGCAATAGACTTAAGACTAGTGGGCCGAGACCATGTACAAAATTCTAAGTTTTAAAGACAATAAAATGTTTGGGATGAACCACGTGATTTATCGACAAAATGTGTGAATTTAGTTTTTAACTTCAGCTTCGTTACCGATCTTTAGGGTTCCGTAGTTAACGTTTTGGAACCCATATAGTTTCGTCATATCCATCCGTCCGTCCATCCGTCTTCGGCTTACCACCCAAACTGTTAGTGCTAAAAAGATGAAACTTTGCATGGATATGTGTATTTACTACGCCGACATAGCGCTAAAATAAAATTATGAAAAAAAAATATTTGGGGTACCTCCCCTACACGTATAGTGGAGATGATTATTCTATCTCGCGTGTACCCCATAGTGTGGGGATTTATTCTATTAGATAGGTCTTTTAAAAACAACGGGAGGTTGCAAAGACGATTTTTTGATTTAGGTATCCGTTTGCAAGATATTGAACTTTAAAGCGCATTTTTAAGCCACTCCGATCGGCACAGCGGTGCGGCGTTGAAAGCCGTGCATCGTCTAACGTCGTTTCAGTTCGGCAGACTTCGGCACGGTGTTTGTGTGCGTGCGACTAGACGTATGCGTGTAGACTTACTATGCAATAGCTTTACCGCGGCAGTCCCCGAGTGCCACACGTATTTATTTTTGTTAATATAGGGCGTCCTCTAAAAGGTAAAAAAAGCTAAACGGCTTAGATCAGCTCCGACCGGTTTTTTATAATGTTACTTTGTCTAAGCTATTTCACATAATAAAATTAATCTTCGCCGAATTTTATTATACATTTTCCTAATCTAGCAAACTTTGCATCTGGAAAATCTGTAGGTGTCCGTAGTTTAGAGACACCAGCTACATCTTACGTTTCCAATAATTCGATTATAATAGTTTCTTTTATATTTAACCGGATTCGGAGAGAACATCTAAGAATTATAACTATTTGGGTTAAGTCTGGGAACACACGTACTTAATTTGACATTAAAGATCTCAAATTCAGATCGAAGGCCAGGTTTCCATACAACACACGTATCCCACAACAGGAATACATCAAATCGATCTGAGACTTTCATACAATTTTGTGAAATTTCACTGAATTTGAAATCTAAGGATATTAATTTTACCTTACCTTAGATGTCAAAGTCGGTACGTATGTTCCAGGCTTAAGGAAAAGGGTTGTTCTGACATCCTGTATTTTTTGTTTTCATTAATTGTTCTATTTTAGGATAAAGGAAAAGGTTCATCATCGTCATCATCGTCCTCCTCATCGTCCTCGTCTTCGTCGTCATCCGAGGAACACGGCGATAAGAACACGTCATGTGGAACTGTCGACGTCAAGATAGAATACAATGTAAGTATTTTTCATACATCGCGTATAATAAGCCTTTAAAAATAATACTAATAGTATCTATGGACGTTTCCACACCATCCTGATCCTCTACTATGGGTCCGAAGAACTTGTATAACATATACCAGACAACGGAAATATAATATGCAACACTGTTATACTATACTAATATTATATATTTAGTACACATCCAATACCCAGGAACATAGAAAATCATTTTGTCCCTTCGCTAACCACTGATCCACTGAGGTCGCTCCATCGTAAATATCAAATAATTATTATAGTCTTATATTACCCGGTATTTTTTTACACCTACTTTGTATTTTAGCAAAACCTTAATTTAGCCTGTTCGAAAATTGGTTGAATTTGTCACTAGGTAGTTACATCAAGTGGAATACTTACCTTCACCTGGAAAAGATAACAATATAAAGTAAAATTCCAAGAAATTCCAGATCGAGACGACCACATATCAATAACATAACATTATAGAGGATTTTTTTGTTCGGGCTTACGTACACTTATGAATGTTTTAAGGGATTTCGACGAGCAGTGGCAGAACTCTTGTTTATTGGGGTTTGGCCCCTCCAAATTTGTCCCTTTGGTCTCGATTTGCATGCGCGAAATGCATAATATGAATGTGTGAATATTTTGGATTTCAGTTTCATTATTCATGTCATACCCAGTTGACTGCCGTCTAGCTTTTGTATTTTTTGATCATAACATATCGATTATATTACCTATAAGCCGCCTGGAGAAAAAGTTGCAGCAGGCAGGGAGAATTATTTTTTGAGCTTTATCAATTTTATAAATAATAATAATAAATAACATTATCGTTAAAAATACCACAAAATACTGCAGGTTTTTTACATTAACAATGTTGGGAAATAACAGACTGATATTATTTATAAGCAATGTACATAAATAAAATTAAAATATTTCATAGTAATTTGAGCCTAAAATGTCTCTATTGTGATCCGTCAAATGGCCCCCAAATCCCGCCTAAAAATATCGTACTATGTATAAGTTTTTGAAAAGCTTAAAAATTATAACTTTTGAAAGCTTGAAATATTAGTATCTGGGTAACCGAGCTTAGCTCGGAGCTCTAGTAGATTTAAAAAAAATTAAAATAATCACAAAAATATTTTACCGGGGTTCGAACATTCCGAATTTCCGAATAACGCAAAAATTAACCAAACTGTCAATCGTACTGACATTATAGGGTCGAAATTGATATACCAGTTGTTGTCCGCGGCTCCGCCCGCGTAAATACAGTATCCCACGGGAATACTGTACTTTCATACATGTACTTTCGACATGAAAAGTAGCCTATATATTAACCCAGAGCTCAAGCTACTACCATACCAAATTTCATTAAAATCCGTTCAGTAGTTTTTGCGTGAAAGAGTAACAAACATACATCCATCCATCAATGCATCCTCATAAACTTTCATTCATAATTACTGATAATATTGACCAATAAACATGACCTAACGATTAAAATTATTTTATAAACACATACAAACAACTTTGCAGACTTATATATAAAAGTTAGACATAATATACTGTCGCTGACTTTTTTATAGACATTATCAAGCTCTACAACTTTTCTTTAGATTAGTATATATTGTTAAACGACGAAAGAAAAAACATATATTATAACTTATGATGATAATGTTTCCCTAGGTTCCCAGGGATAAAACCTAGCTAGACCGATTTATATCCCCCAAAACTCCCTGCATATTAAATTTTATGTAAATATTTGCAGCCGTTGCCGAGATTACGATTACATATACAATATTGTTTATATTGGCACAATATGGATTGGGGCGATACAAATTTTCTTGTGTCAAAGGTGGTTCGCTGAAGATGAACGTGTATTTAACTTTTATACTAAAGCAAAAGTGTAAATCTACATGTTGATAAATTGACTAGGTCTTCCATAATATTTGATAACTATGTAGAACTCCGAAGACTTAATACTGATACCTTTATTTTAAATATACTGGAATACTACTGAATTATAAATTGAAAGAGTATTTCAAACGTCCCAATTTTGCTGGCAAACCTTTATGATACCTAATAAACAATAATTTTTCCATTTATGAATTAGATTCCTTTTCATCTTACTGAAATAAAGTCATACAAGTTGATCTGTAATGGAAGGATTCGTAAGCTAATAATCCTTTGTATAATAATATTAGTCACTTACTTGATACAGTATAATCATTCTCATTGAAGTTCTATCAGTTACATTATTTACTTCCTTAAATTCATAATGCTTTCACCTACAATTCTTGTCTTACTCTCAAATTATACAAATTTTTATCTTTAAAGGTTGTCGTGTTAGTTAAATGCACAGCCTTTTACTGTACAGATTTATTTAACTTAAAATATTTGCCACCAGGTGGCGTATGTCTATTTGACGGATCCAAATATAATAGCACTAGAGTCGATAAGTTTTCATGTCAAGGAATACTTATCTAAGGTTAGTACAACGTAATACTTCTGTGCTCTTTGATTCGATGCTCGCTAGATAATGTAAACCAAAACAAAATTAATTTATTCTAGCAAATATTCCTTGAAGCGAAAAGTATAAGTATTAAAATATAGTGCGATGTTGGGTTACACAAGTCTTACCTATATGTACGTAAATTGAGGTATTTATAAGGTTAATAAAAATTAATAAGGGATATTTTGGGCAAGTATGATATACTGCTAATGACAAGATGTTTAAGGCTGAAAAAGAGTTTAAAATTAATTTTGAAATAAAATTGTACTAAATTAAATTACACTACGATCTTTATGGCCTGTTAAGGTCATTGTCCTCGCACAGCTGATTCTATTGATGTTGTTATGGCAAAGTATTTGCTTCCACTTCAAATCACCTGTAACGTGTTTCTGTGAGGTTAATTACCTCACCGCCTTAAAGAGCGCTGTGTATTTTCATTTAGTACCTATAATTTTTTTTATACGTACTAAATGAAATTACATCATTTCATTTAGTACCTATTTTAAATTTGTTTTCGGCCTATATGTCTTGACTTAAGCAGTATGCCCAAAATATCCGTAATTGATTTCGTAAAACCTTATAATTATAGTGAGTACTAAGCATAGTTTAAGACCAGAAAGAATGCATGTCCACGTATGATAAGAGATGAAGATGTTGCGGAGCGGTTTATCTTACAAATGTCATATAGGTACTTGAGATGATGCTCTGAAACTGAAAATATATTTTCATAGTTTGATTTGCATTCTTTATGGCCGAGCACTGTATGTATAGATTTAACTTGACACATTTAAAACTAGTATGTTTTGTTTTCAGCAAAAAAAATCGAGACATGTATCGAGCGACTGAATCATCAACTAAGTAATTATAAAGTCAAGATACTTATTAATTTGCTTTGAAGATGAGCGCCAGCTTGGAAATTAGAAGCTTCGAACAATAAATTGGCTTAAGATTATTACATCATGTTTTTAATTCGCATTAGACTAGTTATAGACTAGTTGTTGAATACAATCCAATTCTTCTCACATTGAGGAGCCACTCGTGTCCCAGTGGTGAAGACTAGAGGGAGCGGTAACATCATTGGCTAGTGTCTTACCATATAAATCATAGTACCTGTGTAACCGAGCTTCGCTCGTAGTTCTGATAAATTTAAAAATAAAAAGAATCTCAAAAATATTTATCTGACCGGGATTCGAACCCACCACATTCCGAATGCGCAGTTTCCCAGGAATAAGATTTTTCTCCCCCAAAACACCTTGAATACAAGATTGTCTCTTCCAAATATATTTTATGGATTGAATAGGTTTTATCAGTAGGTACAGAGATGGTGATCTGAAAAATAGACTTTAAATCTGATGACCTTTGTTAAACGGAGATTCTAGATTTTTGAAGTTTATACAGGATGTTTGGTCAACAAAAATAGATATTCAAGGAGCGTAATCAGTGTTCGATTCTCGTTCCAAATATATATATAACATGTGACCTTAAATGTTGACCAAATTATCCTATAAAATACTTAAATTCTATTCATAACCGCGCGCTCGTACTGCTCGACGAGCGCGAGACCTTGAAGCCGGCGGCGTTGTACGGCAGTGTGATGGTGACCATGAGAAGTGCGAGTTGTCAGGAAATATTAATCATGTTATTTTTCTGTAAATCAAGAACATTTTTATTAGTTATGCAAACTGCCATTTATGTAATATTGTGGCCTAATGTTGGGTTAAATATTTCATTCGGATAACCATATACCCTATATAAGCCACCTCGCATTACACTGGACTTGTAAACCCTTTGAGGACTTGTGTGATCTTAGCCAAACTTTAAGTTATACCTACATGTACAAATGTCATCGGATCTAGTGAATGATATAATAATAAATCTATAGACGCTTCATACCACGTCCACGGCCCCGTGCTAAGTATCCGAAGAACTTGTGTTACAGGTACCAGACTGAATTACTATAGAAGTATATTTAATACTTTTATACTATACACTTATTATATTTAAGATTTTTATTATAATAAACACATACCTATTTAATACAAAACCATGACCCAGGAAAACGGACACTTCTCGTTCCTTTGGCGGTATTCGAACCCGCGACCTCCGGCTTGAGCGCTAAACGCACTAACCGCTGAGCCACAGGGTCGTCTAGGTCGTCATGATAGGATTCGTATTTTGTATCCATTAGTTTAGATTGCCTTATTAAATTATACGATCATGAATCATGATTCATCATCTGCAGGCTTTTACATCATATGGCCTCGATTCAGCTTATTTAATAACTAGCTGGTGCCCGCAATTTCGTTTGTGTAGAACGTTAGTTCCTAAGACCTAACTAAAAAAAATAAACGTAGTCCAATTTACACCTTACATCCTCATCTGTCTGCGCCAGTAAAAGTCCCGTAAAAATCGGTTTAGGCATTTCAGACAGTCAATCAGACGGGCAGACAAACATTTTTTAAAAATCTGGTATTCCCGGTATTACATACCTACTTTTATATACATTTAGTTAAATTTAGTTTAAAAAAATTAAAAAAATCTTTTTTTACATTTATTTATTATATTTACGCGAATATTGTTTATTGTTTTTAACACTTACGGATTGTGTCGCGATGCACTTTTCTTTTCCCGACGTTTCGGCTACTTTCCAGCAGCCGTGGTCACGGAAGGAAAGTAGCCGAAATGTCGAGAAAAAGAAAAGTGAACCGCGACACAATCCGTTAGTGTTTAAAACAAAAATCTTTTAATTAAAATTACAAACAGTCACTTCAATTTCATTTATTTATGGAATAGGATGGCCACCTGTAGGCTGTAAGGCTACTTCCATGTACTTTATGTATACAATATGTATATATATATAATGTATGTAATTTTGTTCATATATAATATGAACAAGACTAAGTTTTCATATTGTATAAATATATATATTTTTTAAAAGAATAAATTTTCTATCTTTTTGCTAAAAGCTGACCCCGTGCGAGTTTCTTATGCCGCCCGCGCCGCCGCGCCGGTTCTTCTCGCCGGGCTAGTTCCCGAACCGGCGGTAGGCATCACGTAGGGACAATTCAGTAAGTGTTATTACTAACCTATATGAAAATAACACTTTTTGAATCTGAATTGACAGTTCCGATGTGTAAAGGTCTGACTGATTCTGATGTTTTCGATGGTAAGGGGTGGGACGTATTTTAATTACGAAATACCTGACGGCCTTATAACGCGTTTCATCAAATATTTTCGGCACATCACCAAAAATATTTATTAATCGGATGCCACACATTTTATACCAATAAAAACAATATGATCTAATCTACAAGGGTCCATGGTATGTAGACGTTGAAGAATTTTACAATACTTAGTATTAAATTCTCAGGGGGGTTTGTGGCTTCGTTTTAATAAAGTTTGTCTGCTTGTGGATAGCATACTGGTATTACTGGTATATAGGAAAGAGTATTATATATTTACAAACGAACATGTTTTAAACTCAATAAGGTACCTAAAGTAAGGCCAACCAGACGAATTAAAGAATGTTAACAAATTTTCAGGGGTTCAAAACATTTTTATTTGAATAAATTATTATAAAGTTCGAATTTTAATCGCTGTCGTCTGTACTAGACAAAGATGATTCGTCGGAAGAGTCCGAGTCAGCTGTGTTTATGATAAAACTATCTATTGTATTATCAATCATGTTGTCAATATTGCTATAAAAATTGTCGAGACGAATAGATGATAGAGACGAAAAAATATGTATCACTTCGAACGCAATCCAAAAAGGAATGAACTTGTTCACAATTGTTTGGCGGACCAAATGTTGACAACTGCGACACTGGCCGCTTTCCTGTACCACGAAACACGCTACGACAGCTGTCGTCGACCAACTGACGTCATTATTGCATACGAGTGATAAGGACAGATATAATATTAACTCACTTTCATAATGCAACTCAGTAGCGGTCCATTTATTTACGTTTTTTATCTCGTCTCGTTGGCCTTACTTTACATCTGATTAAAGTGATACCAATGAGTAAATAATTATTATGAAATTTCGTCTGAATTGAGTACGGAAAAAATAATGAGTCACGTATTTCAGCGTTTTCTAGAATTCAGCCCCTAGATGCGTGAAATGGGGGATGAATGTTTATATGAAACATTATCATCATATTATGTATTTTCTTCAATCTGTGGTGATTGTGAAAACTTGAAAGAATTAGAAAACTCGCGTATAGCTCCTCCGTTCCAATGCAATGTAACCTACTACAATATGTGTAGGTACTACAACAAACCTCAATAAGCTGCTATAATGCTACTAATTAAATTGTCACTTAGTAACATGCCGACTACCGCGTAATAAAGAAGCAAAATTACACAATCATTTGGTCGAATTAATTTTATTATTAATTTAGACTAAATTGAATCGGAACAGGAGTACGAGTATATGCCTTAAGTGGGTGGCCACCGGCCAGGCAGCGCTTCGTGGAAGTATAGGTGATGGTATACTCTCTGTGTAATGAAAGTGTTATGGTTTGTGAGAGTGCTGAAAACCACAGATCATCAGGTTACCTGCGTGAGGCACTCAGGAAAATAGCACAAAGATGATGTAAAATAGATTTAATGTAACAATCCTACTACTATTATAAAGGTGTCAGTCAGTTTGTGAGAATGAATGGATGGATGGATGTTTGTTACTCTTTCACGCAAAAACTACTGAATGGAGTTTGATGAAATTTGGTATGGTACTAGTTTAAGTTCGGGATTAACATATAGGCTACTTTTTATCCCGAAAAAGTATATTTTTCCCGTCGGATACTGTGTTTACGTGAGCGGAGCCGCGGGCAAAAGCTAGTAGTTACATAAATTCAAGTAAAACATAATATACTGATACTAGATACGAGCTGTAAAATAAATTAAAACAGACGCAAATACAGTTTTAGAAGAATATCTTATACCTTCATACCTAAAAATAAATTGGTCAAAATTAACCGTCTTCGTCCCGTCCGAATGAGTGCAGCGGAGCGAGCCTGTATTGCGGGGCTAACGAGGATTTACAATGATGAACTGTGAGCACTCTTTATTCACAACAAAAATATACCTTATAAAAAAATCTACATTATGACAGCAGTTATCATTTTGTAACTAAATGGATTTAGTAACGTTGAAATATTTCATTCTCAATAAGTGAATATTTCATCTTCAAATCACAGTTGCACGAGGAACCAGCTAAACATAGACCGATATAAACTAGACATAACAAAATTGACTAATGACTTTGTATTGTAAAAATAAAAACATTCGGACTTTAAATAATAAACAAGTCTAATCTTAGGCGTTAGTTTTACAGGTAGTACTAAAAAACAGCCCTTAAATCCATACACGATAATTTTTAGTATGGTACGTACGTATATACGGTACGTAGTTATACGATATAATATTGCACACGGCTCTTATATTTGGACCTTAGGGCCTTCGCCCACAGCGACTTTTTGCAGCGATGCATTAGCGCATTCGTATCGATACAGTCGCGATGCGGTCGCTTACTGTGTGCCTTCGCCCACATAAACACGATGCAGTCGCGATGTAAACGCAATACTGTCGCGCTTCTGTGGCGATGTAAACGCGATTCAGTAACAGCACAAAAATGCCTACGATCGTTACAGTTGCAAGATGGACTCCGTTGAGGCAACATTAGTCACGTTGTCTTTGGTCTTGCTTTTACGTAAGCAGCCGAAGCGAAAGCAGCGTCAATACTCAATATTGGATGCACCCATTACTTGGCGGACATTATGTGACCACGTATAAAATATCGATACAGTCGCAATGCTGTAGCGCGTTAGTAGCTCGTTGGTATCACTTCTGTTACACGTTGCAAATGCGATTAAAGCGCGTTAGTAGCAATGCTGTCGATCGTTTACGAAACGCGTGACAGCATCGCTACAGAAAGTCGCCGTGGGCGAGGTGCCTTAGACTTTGATGCAGTTTTAACCGGCAGCGGCAAATGGACATAGACGGTAACACAGTAAAAAAAATCATGTAAATCAATAGTACAAACAAAGTTATGTAATGTGTATTACAATAAGGTAAATAATTTGAAAATATTGTTCACTACAATTTACAAAGAAATACCAACAGATTTTTAGTTGTTAATAACATTTGTTAATAATTTTATCAAGGCTAATTATAGTAGTTAAAATTATATGGAAATTGATTTCCTGTTACATAATAATATGTGAATTCTATGACTCTTTTATTACTTAGTAGTAAGTATGGCTCATTCGAGGATTTCTGAAACATTTAGATACCTTATTAAAAAAAATTGCGATAACGATAATAATTCCTTACATGAAAATCTGATATCACCAGAAATGCACATAGTCATTCATTAATGCTCAATAATTTTACATATAGCGAGTCTTGCAGAATACCATATATAATTTTGTGTAGCATAATTTTTCGTAAAATTATAACAGCACTTATTGGCGTGATAACGCATGGTGTGTTTGTTGAACGATAAGAGGGCCGCGCGCATCCGTCTGAGTCTATTCGTATAATATGACGCGTCCGTTCGCGCAAATGGTTGTGCTCCATATTATTCTTCAATTGCTAATACAAATCGAAGCAGCTCCGTTTACGAGCAGAGACTTTGCAAATCTATTCGCCAACCGTTGAATGATTTCGTCGATTTGTTCACGCAGTACAATAAAGTGCAAGTTGTCAAGGGAAACGATAAATTTAGAGATGAGAACGAACCCAAAGACGACACGGCGATGATCGAGGTTCCACCGAATCAAGAGCCCGTTATCTGCGAACGTGGAGCCGTAAAAGACAGAAACGGAGTGTGTCGACACCCCTTCTAGTGACGTTTGCTCAACAACGCAGTACACAAATACGTTGAAATGTACGTGAAAATTGTGCTATTGATAATGTTAGTTGTGATGTGCGGCCTGCCGTGCAGCGACACAGGAGTGGTGTTCAACTTCCACGACAAGCTGCGCGAGGCCGCCACCACACCTAAAGTGTACAGTCTAGCAAAATAATACAAGTGCGGGAGATAAAATGTCCCACTGGGCAAAGGAGAGACGATAAAGGAATTTGTCGACAAAGAATGTAATGAATTGATAAGGTAATTAATATGCGAAGCTATTTCCGATTTCATTTCTCAAGTCCTTTGGGCGTTTATGTACTTAATAATTAAACGATTAAATCTGCTCCATTTTAAGTAACTACGATACTCGATGTACGATTGTCACAAAACGGTAACTAATATATAATAATCATTCACGCGTTATGTATGTAAATTCTTATTAATGTTCGATTATTTATAAGAATAATTGGGCGATAAAAGTCTATGAAAAACTATTGCCACGTGCAATATTGCGCAAATTTTATTTCACTGTTTTAATTTAATAAAGTTTCTTGTGCATATTTTTAGGTTAAAAAATATGCTGTTGTTTTTTTGTTTTAGATGTCACTGTGTTACGATTTCTTTTTCATTTCAATTTCAGGAACAACGAAAGAGTATTTGAGAAGAACTACAGACATTGAAGTTGATACCGGATATCTAACCGACAGTAGAAGTTATCTAACTACCTCTTAACTATTTATGACAGCTGACTTATTAACAAAATATACTGTTACAGAAATCATCTGCATTCTAGTTCAGAAAATTCGAATGTAAAATTATAATATTTTGGTTATTCATTATCTTTTAAGTAAAACCAATGGAAACACTGATAAAAGTGTTGTGAATGTTTAAATGTTGTTTTGTTAAATACTTATTTTGCGTATTGTAATTATAATTTTATGTGTAGGTATATAGGTATAAGTAATGAATACTAGTATTAGTATTAAAAATTAATAGTAATGAAAATAAATTATAATATGAATATATATTATTATTAATATTAATTATTAATTATTATTTTAATATTAGTATTTATACTAGTATTTTTGGTCCCTTTTGTAAATGATTAAGTAAGTATCTACTATTGTTTAAGTGTCAAACACTATTTGTAGTACAGATTAAAGTAGGACATAGAATATTTAATAATATTATTACATTTTATTGTTAGAAGTGCAAACATATTATGTTAAAATTAATATTTTTAAAATTTGTTATTGCTTGCCTGAATAAAAAAATGTTCTTGCTGCTTTTTTACAAAGCCTAAAAAAATAAGATGAAATAAAAAACAGTTAGTGTCAGTTCACACCGCGACGATACGTGACGCGACGCAGCGCTGCATTATTAAGATAGCTATTCAAAATTGATCTTTATTCACTACACAAAAAATATACACGTTTCATATGACATCCGTCATACACTGCACAACTTGACATTCGAACTCTTACAATGAGACGTGTATCTTCTTGTGTAATTAATGAAGTTCAATTTTATATAGCTATCTTTAAAAAAATTGCGCCTCATCGCGTATCGTTTCATTTCGTTATGAATTTGTCCTAAGTACGCTCTCAGACGCGCAGCAGCAGCAGACCGAGACTCAGCAGCTCAAAACTCAGCTCCGGCAGCAGCAAATCTGAACAAATTCCGGTGATGTGTGTAAAAGCACTAATTAAATTTTTAAAAGTTATTTCATCAGCTTTTCATCAGATTAATAATAAATACTAATATTATTATCTATGGACGCTTTCGTACCACGTCAATATGGTCGCGTGGTAACTCGAAGAATTTGTGTTACGGGTACCAGACAACGGAAACATATTTATTAATATACTCAATACTTATATTTAAGATCTTATTATATAATACACATCCATGACACAGGAACACCTTTGTGTCCTGGCGGGATTCGAACCGGCTCCGTCTTAAGCGTCGTCGGCGTAAGTAGAAACAGATTATAATTATATTTAACATACATCATATTATTACGCTAGCCCGTTTGTTACACAACATACCTACAACAATAACTTAATAAGAGGTAGGTTTTTTTTTGCTTAACCCAGAGGTACTTGAGATAGTTTTGAGAATATCTGTGCTGTGTTTTCAGTTCAGCACTCGAGCGGAGTCAATTGCGATGGTAATGAGAGAAAATGATGAAAAAAAATAGATCTAGTTTTAATTAGTACGGGGATTGGAGCAACAACTTCACATTAATATTAATTGACATATTTGTGTTGGATATCCCTAGATATTTATAAGCATTGAGGTTCGTGCTAACCCTAACGATGGAGTCGGAGACAATACAATTATTATTTAATGTCTGATGATGCAATCACCTAATATCTTGGTCGGTGATAAAGGTGTTATATAATGTATCAGAATAAGTTGCTAGATAAATATATTTAGAGTTCCGCACCCAAAAGGGTATAAACGGGACCATACTACTTCGCTGTCCATCCATATGTCGGTCATTAGACTGTATCTTCTTAACCGTGATAGCTAGACAGTTGAAATTTTCACAGATGATGTTTTCTGTTGCTGCTACAACAACAAAATATATTAATATAACAATAAAACAGAATAATATAATAAATATTTCAGCCTCCCATACAACAAACGTGATATTTATGCCGTTTCGTAAGTCCTAGTCGCACTTGGCCGGTTTATAATGTTTTCAGAAGCGAGTGTAGCTTACGCCCAAGAATTACAAATCGTAGACAACTGAAAAACTGACCAAGCGCGCGTACGGATGGATGCATGAATAAATGGACGGACGAAAGAAGTCTTACCAATCGGGTCCCATTTTTACCATTTGGGCACGGAACCCTTAAAATTAGCACAATGTGATATTACGAGTATGTCCAAGATAATTCCGGTGTAAAGTATCGGCTTAGTAAATTGAAGTGTGAAAGCCACTTACACGGTGAAAGCGGTGTCAATTTCACTCCGGCGACAAATTGAGAGCACCTTCCGAAGGAGGCTCAGCCTGCATTTAAATGTCCACTACTCCAATGTGTTTGTTATAACGTCACGAAACAGAATTTTTTTTTTTTTTCTTTTTTCTTTTCACAAAATTTCACAAAATAATTCAAAAGGTTTTACGAATAAACGAATCTCTATAATACACTTATGGATACTACGAGTAGAATATATGTTACGCGTAAGCGCAAAAAGAATACGCACAGGAACCATACATTTTACTGCAATTAAAAGTAACCTACGTGTTAACTCAGAGCCTAAACTACTACCATACCTACCAAATTTCACCAAAATCCATTTAGTAGTTATTACGTGAAAGAGTAACAAACATCCGTACATCCCCACATAAAGCTTCCGCGTTTATAATATTACATAAGTAGGTAAGGATTTCTTCGTCGTATTATTTTAATGATTTCGAAAATCTTTTGAATAGAATAACGTATCGACTTTTACCTTAAAATATTTGGGATGTGTGGGTTATATACCTATATAACCCACACATCCCAAATATTTTAATGATGGTTTTGCTTATGTAATATTATCTTCCTAGTGGAACTAGCTAGACTAGCTTTTACCCGCGGCTTCATCCGCGTAAATACAGTATCCCACGGGAACACTGTACTTTTTCGGGATAAAAAGTAGCCTATGTGTTAATACAGAGCTCAAACTACTACCGTCCGTAATCAGCTCAGTAGTCCTCACAAACTTTTACATTCATGACTGTCGTAGGATTAGGATGTACAGACAGCGATCAGTCAGATTTTATTATGGGTAATGATATAAAGGTACCTATTGATTGATTTCGATGCCGTTATAATCAATAGAGATTTCTTTAGACATAACCCCTTTTGCTAATAGAAATATTTACACGGATTCAACGTTGCTGTCTTTCACTGATACGTTGGAAAAGTCACTTGACCGACAAAAACAACAACAATGAATAGCTTATCCGTTGTGTAAATATTTTTATTATTAAGAGGGGTTTGGGTATAAAATATACTAAAAATACCTAATGCTAACTACAGACGTTGTTCTTGTTACTTCATTTATGAAACAATCGCTAACAAAAATCATAGGAACCTCACCAAAACATATTGAATTACAAGATGCTTGCTTGAAGCTTTTTCTAGTTAGCTTACCTAAAAATAGTTTCTTCGAGATGTATCAGTTTTCGCGTTAATGCTTACTTGCTTAGCAACCTTTGTCGAGGAGTTCACTGTGAATTCGCGTTAAATTTGCAACAATCTCAAATCAGACGGAAAACTATCGAAGTTTGGACTTAATGAACACGAAGTTGCTGACAGTTCTCCGAGTAGGATATCTAAATTGTTTTCCCGTGTTGCCGCTTCAATCCGTCAATGCTTAGTAAATTTCCTGTAGCGCTGAGTTTCTTTAGAAAACATAACACTAAGGGTCAGTTCACACCGCGACGATACGCGGCGCTGCAATTTTTGGTCTGCTATTCAAAATTGAACTTTATTCACTACACAAAAAGATACACGTTTCACATGACATCAGTCATACACATGCGCTGTGCAGCGCGGTACAACCTGACATTCCAACTTTTACAATGAGACGTGTGTTTTTGAGTAATGAACAAAGTTCAATTTTGAATATACCGAATACACCTGCAAAATTTAATTAATATCGGTCTAGCCATTTTGGAGGAGGTCAGCCACAAACAATGTGACACGAGAATTTTTTACTTAAGACATAGTGAAAAAAAAGATTTTATATTTTGTATTGACATAATATTTAAATGATTTGTCTTATGGTCAACTCACTAGTCTTCCTGTATTTTTAATATTATTACTTACCTGATATATCACTTTACAGACAATTTCACAGGTGTATCTGGTGTAATGAGATCTCGGTCTAATTAAATACTTACTTTTATTATGTGAATAAATTAATTTTATAAGTAATTGAAATACGTAGCTAGTTTTATTGTTGTCGTTAATTAAGAGCCATATTACATCTCGACTGTGATTTTTGCGTAAAATGGCCAATTATGGCGTTCTTGAATCTCAGAAACAATGATACATTAACAATTTTGACATATTGAATAGTGCATAGCAGCTATTGGCCTAGTTCGTAGCGGCCTCGCTTTTTGTAAATTTTGCTTAACTTTTTAATTAATCCCAAAATTGCAGAGAAAGATTTTCATAAAATGCGCGAAGGCACTTTTTTGAGCTCCTGGATTGAACTACTGTTCTAAGCAAATGAAATAATAAAATGAGAATGTTATCTCCTATATAGTCGTATAGTTTGTAGCGGCCTTAAAATTTTGAAATATCTTAGATTTAATATAGAAAAAATCTTATTCTAAGCCAAAAAAAACTTCGAAAAGCGCTTTAAGTTAACTGTGAATTTCTCCTATCTACGATAATATTATTAAACAAAATGTATACCAAAACAATTGTTACTTCATGAGGAATAAAGATTTTATAATTTAAAGCATGAATTTTCAATAAAAATTTCTATTTCAATAAAAACGATAAATACAACTGTAAAATTACTACAAAATGCGAAATGTCGGGAACGCTTCAAATACATAATCTCGCAGAGTGTAGATTTGTAATAGGGCTCTTAAGTGTTTACATATTTTATCAAAATGGCTGTTAAAGTAGGTATTTGTAGTAATTTTTATGCATTACAATTTTATTGTTTAAAAACAGCTATATGATACACAACAAAAACTATATTATTAAACTAACGGTGTTCATAAATTCAAGACAAAAAAAACTAAAACAATACAGCTAAATTGTTGTTCGTAAGGGAGACTATTATTTACCAACCGTACCCGAGCAGGCAGAAAGTAAATTTCTAAGCAAAAAAGTAAAATTTGTTTTGTGTTGCTTCCCGTGTTGCTCCCTCGGGCGCCACATAATTCGAGAGCTTAACAAACGGCCGGGATAACGCATGGGCCCAGAGAAAATCATCGCGTTTCCATATTAAAGCACCTACACGGGGGTATACAAATTGAGTATTGGCCCCGAACACGCTACTTCAAATTGATTAATGATTGAGGGGTTGTGGACATATTGCTTTTATTTTCAACTTCAGCCCGAGAGTATGACCAACAAAAGTTTGCAACATCCATTCTTATACATAGACAAATAAAATATTAACACAACCCATTGTTTGCTTACATTTTATTAACCAGACGTAAAAAAATAATATAATATTTAGCTCTTAAGGTTAAAAGACGTCGCATTTCATTTGATAACGCGATGTTGATATGTGACCTTAAAATGGTGTTACCTTAATATTATAAACTTCGAACTACTGTATTGTTCTCTACTATAAACGTATCAATGGTAACGATTTGGACAGGGTTTAGCGGTGGGAGTGACACAAATGGCTCAATTACTGAGCCGCCTCTACAAACGGACGAGTCATCTGTTCGTACGTGTCGCATTCTAAATTGGTTGCGTGCCGCGCTTTTTTGCAAGTTTCGAATTAACCAATGCAATCAATCAAGTTTTTTTACCGGACGGCGAATAAAATATGGACATTGTTACACCCGCCTAAGCGATACACTGATATTTATGGACACTTTTCATTAAAAATGTTGTCAAAGTAAATTGCTTCTCGTTTTACAAACAAGGATTAAAAAATAAATCAATAGTCATTCGGATTGTACTTTGAATTTAAACATTAAATTGAAACGTAGGTTTAAATGTATGTTATAAATAACATTTATGCTTATTCTGTGATAGGCTACGCGCCTGGTTGTCACTTAACGAAAACTTATTATTTAAAATAATATGAGTTTTTACATACGAAATAAAATATAAAATAGCAAATCAAAATTGTCTCATACATTTCCCTCTTCTTTTTCGTCAAAAACAAAAAGGTGCCCATGTAACCTTTTTGTTTTTGACGAGTAAGGCCAAATAAAAATAAGACCACAAAAGGCCGACATACTTGGACTGTCATAAATATTTTATACCATATTGTCTTAAAATCATAAAAAAAAAAATATTTCATAAATGTTCTAAACACACTGTGTAAACTTTTTAGGAAAAAATAAATGAATCAATAATGATTTAGAAGCAAAATTAGAATGTACCTAAGCAGTAAATATGAAATTTAATTATGTACCCTGTGAATGTAGCTTCAGCTTGTAATATTTGCATGCCAGTAAAACGGCGAAACATATTGTACTATTGTTATGTACTTTAAATTGTTACACCTTTTCATGTTTTATGCGAATAAAGATATATTATTGTATTGTATTATTAAAATTGGTAAATTAATAAAACTTGGAACTATGATAAGTTTATATTTTTGTAAGTAGCTTAGTTATAATCAAAAGGCAATAAGCTCTCCTTTTCGCGGAACAACTAGCGGAAGTACAACTCTCGAGAAAGTTCCACCGAGGCAATACAGCCGCCTGCTTAATTGGCTAGAGTTTTCGCTTAATATTTACAAGTTTTAAGCAAATGCAGTTGAAATGCATTCGTAACTGAAGTTATACGCCAGTTTATGTGTAGGTAGGTTTTCTTCGGAATTTAATTGGATTAGCACAAAAGATTTCTGGCTGACGGAATTATTGACCTAAATATTATGTATAGTATGTATAGTTTACTTGGAAATTGCGAATCATATTATGATCATAAATCTTCGTTAATAGTGAAAATAGGTGAAGATTATGTTTTTTTTTCTAAAATATGTTTTTATCTAAATCTCTAGCTACATACATACTAGCTCTATACCTATATACACATATGAAAAGAATACACTTCACTTTTGCATAATAATTTATTATCTCGATTTTAAGATTAAACGAAACGTAAAAAAATTCGTAAACATCCACAGGGCGGTCTTAAATAGTGGGCATACATCTACCGTCGGGAGTGCGTTTGAATCCCGTAGAGCATCCACCAGCGAAGTTTTCTCTCCCGTCCTTTTCAGTTGCGGTCCCATTTACTGAAGCTACAGTGGTGGTACCATGGCTTGTCACGGCTACCGGAGTGGTTGACACTTGAGGTGGATTCTGGTACGAGGGCCTCTCATCTTCTTCGGGATCCTTGAAAGTTATGGCATTCTTGACGGCATTATTCAGTTGGGTTGGAGCATCCAGCAGGCCGTGTAAGACGTTCTCTGGTATTAGGCCTCCGTTAGTTTGCGTCAAACAAATGATTAAGGTGCAGAGAATAAAACACAGAGTCTTCATTTTCGTGAATTCACGTTGATACTTAAGACACGCCGAGCGGAGTGAGCCCAAGCCGAGTGAGATAATGCAAGCTATCTCGCCTAACCTGTTGGCCTCTACTCACACATACAACTCGTGATTCTACGAACTGTACATAAATACGATTATTTTCGACAAGCTATACCCCGCGGTTTCACTTTTTAAAATTTTGAATCATAATATTTTCAAAGATTAACTGTGAATATTACAATTTATAATATTTTGTTATTACCATAAAAAAAGTTAAAAGAAGTCGTAGTTCGTCATTGTCAACAGAAGCTTCCTCCGTCGATTATTAGTTAGCTGCTAGTCTAGTTTAAATTAAGGAACTGGTTTTCATTAGTTTAAATTGCACAGTTAAAGAAACTTGTAAATACCTACTTTAAATATCCGAAAGAAAAATAAAAGAAACCATTTTCGCTCCATGTGAAATAAAAGTACTTATATTTGAATAACAAGAAAAGCGTTTGCAAAAAATATTGGCTCTATAAAAAGTCCCGAAACGACAACGTTTGAAAAACAATATCTGCCCCAATGTCTCAGTCAATCGAAGTGAAGTCAATGGGGTCTTTGCAAAAATGTCACGTAATATGTAAATCGTTGAGATCGCGATGGGTCCCGACTGTCAAATCCACCCGCGCCGAACCCCGCGATCTTTCTCTCAATGATGACTTCACTTCATAGACCCTTAGGGGTTAAAGTTTTCGCGCAAACAGATTTTTATGGTCAGTTTTATTTGCCCCGTAAAATATTCGATATGTTCCTTCCGAGTTGATTGAATTCTAGTTCGGTTTATTGTTATGATTTGGGATAAAGTTTCATAACTATGTTGTCAAGAAGTTCGCATTTGTTGAAGGTTAGATATGGATACAATTTAAAGATAAGTTTATGAATCAACTTTTGATTTGAATAAACGAATTATTTTTATAAACATTTTCAGTGATTATTCGCAGCCGAGCAATGCCAATAACTTACCTTTGGTACTTATCAAAGTGGCGGCGTTAAAACCCACTAAAATATTAAAGACGTGTTCCTTGATACGACGGAGCACTTTTATCCGGAGTGACGGAGCTTAATGGTGCAACAATTTTACGCGAATCTCACGGCACGACGCCTTTGTTTAAATATGCAACATGTCACCACCGTTGACGTACTCGAAACATTACAACGTTCGCCCGTTAGCATAATAAAACGAACATCGCTACAGGCGGCGCATTAAATTGCACTAACGAGGTGTGCCGGGAAATCAAATGTCACACTCATTATGCCATATTTTCAACACTAAAACACCTAAAAATATCACTTTGACAACGCCAGGTGTACTTTGGTGAAATAGTTCACAAAGCATTTTGAAACAGTCGTGAAAACTTATGCTACTTTCACACGGAAAATTAATAATCTGTTTACAATTCACAAATCAGACTTACATTTTCATTTTTGTATTAATTTTCACAAAAAATCTAACACATCACTTTGACTACGCCAAAGCACTGAGAATGGTTGAAATTATTCACAAAGCGATATAACACGCAACTCCAGTATCGTTTCCTAATTGAAATAATTTCTAATTATCTGTTTGTAATATTGTTCGTCGGTCGATACAGTATACGTATACTCGTTGGATTGTTTTAGTAACAAGTTAGTGTTTCGATTAAGCACTTAACTGTTCCGTGAATTCTATTAGGTCCTGCTATTTCCCCTCCCGAGTAAATTATTGTATAAAGTATATAAGCTGTTTATGCTCGTAGACGCCTTTGCGTAAAATGTTGTGATGTATGTGAAATGTATGTAAAATATGTATGTAAAACGCACATACAGATTGTATTTATTTTACTTATTTATTATTAGTAAATAGACAATTAATAGATCTGTCAAACAAGTGCAACTTTATAATGTGGCTCGTGGGTGGACTCAGCTTTTTTTTCATCTAAAATTTCATAGCACTTGTAATTTTTAAATTACTATCAATGAATGTAATCTCTGAAAGAGATTGAAATACAATAATCGGGATCACATCTGTTGCAATAAAAAACTGGGACAATCTAATGAAGTAATCGGATAACTACGATAAGAACTTAGCGAGGTGAAAGAGTTCGCAATTCCATTTGGCTTCCGGGCGGCTCTATATTGCAAGGAACTTAATTCAGAACGAACTTTGAATTGGAAAATAATTTCCGAGCGTTGCGTTACTTCAATTACATTTTAATTTATAAAGTTCTGTTAATGTTTTCTATACATTTTAATTGCTGTTGCTTGCAACACATAGTTTTATGAAATAATTAAATGATAAATGTATGGAGCATAGCACAATAAATTTTACTGGTAGGTAGTCAATTAAAAGGTTTCAGTACAGTTTCACGAGAATTATACAACCGGAGGAGCATGAAATATGGCCGGTAAATAAAAGTTTAAGTTGGTTATATGGTTGGTTTAAAGTTTAAGTCTATGTTGTTTAAGGAAGGTGTGTAGACACCTTCCTCCACATAAACTTTAATTACTTTAAGATAATATATTTTTTAATAATGCTAAGAAATACAAAAAATAAAGAAAAATAACAACAACACAGACTACCGAGCGTTTAATAGATACAATTTTGGTCCATGTTGACGTTTGTCAATCTGTCACAACATTTTCATTTTTAGGATTCCGCAATACTTAAGGAACCCTTATAGTGCTCTGTCAGTCCGTCTGTCTGTCTGGTCTGTCTGTCTGTCTGCGCTTTTAGCTTCTGATGAAATTTGGTTTAGTTAAAGACTGTGTATAGGTCTCAGTTTTGGCATCATAAAAAATAACAATTTTATGGTTGGTTCTTCATACATGTGAAGTTGTGAAGTGGGGATGAAAAATATTTTTTCATTCTACCCCGTCGTGTGGGGTATCGTTGAAAAGGTATTTAAAATAAAGGCAAGGTTTCATATACCGCTTGGAAGATGGGTGCAAAGCTTTAACGCCTTGTTAGTATAGACCATTTAGAACCGTACTTGACCATTCTTCGAGTTCGTGATGTAAGATTTTAATTTTTATCGAATTTTTACATTTTTTGTTTTCAAAAAACCCCAAATTCCGCAATCAATTGCAAATAATGGCCAATATGGAAGATAATCGAATTATTTTTTATTGTATTTGAATTAATTAATGTGTAAACAACCAAATAAGACTTGATGTACACATCTGTATCATGAGATAAATTTGTAAAAGGGGTTTGAAGTTAATATTTTTTTGTGAATTTCGGAAATCTTATTTTTTTGAGGCCATAAATAAAAAAAACGGTAACTGGTTTTTTTGTTCAAATATTTTGAAAAACATACCTAGTTATTACTCTTTCGATTGAGGTATCAACTACAAAGATCGCTCACCAATTACTGAAATTATGACCTACTAAGCAAAACTAGGCAGAAAATTAAAAAGTTTAGGCCAGTAGATTAAACGACATTTGCATTTTTAATAAATACTTTTTGTGTTGAAAATGATAACAAAGATCAATTTTGAACATTTTGAACATAAAAAATAAATGATAATTAAAAAAAATATTTTTTTATTATTTCTTTAAGTTAGTCCCTCAATTTACTTTGTAAGTCATAATTTCAAAAATTGGTAAGCTATCTTTGTAGTTGATACCTCAAAAGAAAGAATAATAACCACGAATGTTTTTCAAAATGTTTGAACAAAAAAAAACAGTTCCCGTTTTTTTTTATTTGTGGCCTCAAAAAATTTGGCCTCAAAAAATCCAAAATCTACAAAAAATTATTAACTTCAAACCCCTGTTACAAATTTATCTCATGATACAGATATGTACATCAAGTCTTATTTGGTTGTTTACACATTACTTAATTCAAATACAATAAAAAATAATTCGAGTATCTTCCAGATTGGCCATTATTTGCAATTTATTGCTAAATAGATCTGCTCGAAATGTTGGGTTTTTTCAACAAAAATTTTAAAAATTCGTTAAAAATAAAATCGTACGTTACGAGCGCTAAGAATGGTAAAATACGGTTTTAAATGGTCTATACTAACAAGGCTTTAAAGCTTTGCACCCATCTTCCAAATATTCTGTATAACTTTTATACAAAGTCGACCATTTTCGAGTATTCCGCCTCCAAAGTGGTTTATAAGTTGGTCCCCCCCTCTGGCATTTCTAAACTATAGGAGATATAAACTTGTAAGGTTCCATGCTGATAGATCATGCTAAAATATTTAATATATATAAATCGGACAATAACTTTTGAAGTAATAAAAAAAAAAACTTATTGCGCGTAAATAGTTACGGAACCCTCCTTACGGCTCGTTTCAATAACCTATCTACCAATAAATATTTGTTAGAAACGTCAAATTTGTATCGCAAAAAACCGGAAAATGATTGAATGACGACGTTTTTAAAAAATAGTTATTGGTAGATATGTTATGTTATATGGTTTTTTTTATTTCTTCTATCGAAGAGGCAAATGACCCTTTATAAAGTTCAAACTTAATAATATTGACCACAGAGCGACCTCTAGTATTATAAATTCAATAAACTGACTGGCACACTGACAGACAGACGGACAGTAAGTAGCTGTTAGCGAGCGATTCGTTTTTTTCCTCCTGAGATACAAGATCTCAGGAGTGAGATACAAGTAAAAACTAGAGTCGTGAGTTAGTGAAATAGCACGTTTTCTCAGGAGCGTCATACATAATGGTCACGAGCCACGGCTCTGTAAATATCCTCCTTAGTATCCGTGCTGCATCGCGGCAGTATTTCCTCATAGACGCCGCGTAGATTGAACCGGAGTAAGGCGCCCGTAACTCACATTACCCCCGTAATCTCGGACGGTGACAATAATCCCACTCATACATACCGGTTAAGCGCACTATTGTACGTGTGTACACACTCTCTCCCAGTATTATAATGAAAAAATATTAACACCGCCATGTTAGGTCGTAACCCGTAAGTGACCACATTTTTACCAATGATTTTTGCGTTGTCTCTAAGCTCACAATTAATCCCTACTAAATATTATAAATGTGAATGTAAGTTTTTTTTGTTGCGCTTTCACGTGAAAACTACTGAACGGATTTTGATGAAATTTGGTATGGTAGTAGTTTAGATCTGGATTAAAACATAATATGTTACTTTTATCCCGGAAAAGTACAGTAGTCCCGCGGGATACTCGATAGTATATTTACGCGGGCGGAGCCGCGGGAAACAGCCAGTATATAATAATGTAGAAATCACTATTATATTATGAAATTATCTGTGTGTAATTTGTGTATTTGTCTATCTAGTTATCTACTATTTCGACACATACGTAATGCGTGAATCAAAAACTTACAACATTTAATTGATGTAACATATTGTTATATCAATTAAATTTAAAATTATTAATTTAATTAATTATTAATTAATAATAATTATAAATAATATTAATATTAATTAATTAATTATTATTAATTATTAATTTAATGTATTACAAAATTTAATTGATATAACATATTGTTATTATCAATTAAATTTTGTTACTATATACTGACTATACTGTCAGCTCTTAGAGGCAATAATTTAAAAACGTTTGTGGAATATTCGAGTAACCTGATTAACACAAAGCTTCTATTGCGAATGGGTTAAACGGTAAAGTTGAAATAGCTGCGTAAATATACCGATGGATAATAACCATGTTATTTTAAAACGTCACAGAAAAGCTTTTTGCGACTGTTTTAACGCGTGGTCGACGGACAAGCAAGAGCAAAATGTCCAACAAACCGCACAAAATATGCTGCATTAAAATTTTAAAGAGTTTTATTTTTCCAATATAAAGGTTAAAAATTTTCCAGCTGTAACTACGAACTTTTACAAGTTTTTTGTATAATTTAGGACTGATAATTATCCTACTTTATTTTGTCTACAATAAATAACGACGATCATGATAAAATAATTCATCATGATAAAACTATTCCGTAGCTATACGCGTTACGGAATAACGCGCAATAGGTTTTCCTCAATCTCTCGCAACCTCTGGTTTCCAAAGACAACTATGTACCGAACTACGGCATGATCGTTTTATTGGGAGTCAATCGTTACCGAAATCGCAGCTTTTCCCAATGGAATAACATATAACTTATTTTGTACTTTTCTGTTATTTTGTGCATGATTGTACTATGCATATTTTACCGTGAAAATTTATCCACGACTGGACCGCGATGCGAATCGACCTATTCAAAAACAGTGCTGGGGCGATTCACACCACGGTCCGAATCCTTGCGATGGGAAACGACTAACGACCCTTTAAAATTACTTTAAAAGTTATTGTCCGATTTCGTTCAAAAAAATTTTTCTAAACAGTATTTAGCAGGACCTATGAAAATTAACAAGTACCAACACTTATAGTTTCGAAGTGCCAGGGGGGGGGGGGGGGGGGGGAAGGGGCAACTTATGTTCTGTGGGGGCCAACCGACCTCAGTGGTTTACACTTTGGAGGCCCGTTACTCGTAAATGACTTACATTATATAAAAGTCATGTATCAAATCTCACCTACGACGTCACCCCAAAATAATAAAATAAAAAAATCATCCCTACTTCACATGTAATAGCTCCCCACACTGATTTCAGTGACGGTGGCCGGTTAATTGAAACCAGGCCAGCTACGCAGGAGTTATTTTATAGTGCCCAAGTGTGTGCGCAGTACACAAGAGCACTCTCTCTTCCTTTACTCTCGTAACCCAGTGGGACGAATAACCGACACGACTGGTGAGATATCAGGCGCAGGTCCGACTTTTTACATGCCCATCCGACGCATGGATCATCTTTCTTGTCAGACAATCAGGTGATCAGCCTGCATTGTCCTAACCAAACTTGGAAACAAGATTTTTTGTTGTTCCAATGCGGGAATCGAACCCACGACCTCCGAGTCGAGAGCCAAGCTCTAAACCACTAGACCACGGAGGCTGTTATACTTCACATGTATAACCTCCTCTAAAATATAAAATTATTTTATGATGGCAAAAATAAGGTCTATATTATACAATCAATAACTATACAAAATTTTGTCTATTTATATTAATAACTAGCTTATGCGCGCAATTTCGTTCGCGTGGATCCCCATTGCAACCCCGTGGGGTATGTTTTTCGTAAAAACCTTTTTTAACGGATTTCTACGTGCTAAAATTCAACGCCATCCGTTAAGTTGTTGATATTTCACTAAACAAACCATTTCACCCATTTTGGGGCCGAATTTTAAAAAACTATAGAACACATACTCAATAATTTATATTTCAATTACCTCGGATATTAAATTTAATGCGAAACGGGGCAGATTTTAAATGTTTATATAGAAAAGTTCAAACCTTATTTTACACCCTCCGAGGGCGAATTCTAATGAACCCTGGAAGACATATTTAATAAAATATATTTAAGAGCATGAATCTCAATTTTCATCGAAATTGGTGCAGATTTAAAAAATTTCTATACAAAATTTCAACCCTTGTTAGTGCGCGTCTACATTGTAAATTAAAACTAGTGTCCAAATTTCACGTTTCTACTATTAACGGTTACGGCTGTGCGAGCGTCTGTACGTCAGTCAGTAGTTAGTGAAGACATCTCCTTTAATATACATAAGTATATATTATACATTACCGAAGTTATCGAGGGAGGACGGAGGACAGACGGACGGACAGAGCGAAACTTTAAGGGTTCCTTGTAGTTACCCCGGAACCCTAAAAAGTAAACACGTTAATTCATCCTGTCCAAGTAACTTTAAAACTATTTTTCCAGTGAGTTCACAGTTGATAGGACGAATCCGTGAAGAAAGTCAACGCTATGGCAACATTACATCGTTAAAGCGTCCAGTCAATTTGCCCTGTCAAGAACTTCCTTTAAAAGTTTCCGTTTAGACAGCGAGTAGGAGTCATTTACATATTATTGAATTTTTATACTGTCCCCTAATCTATCAATATGTGGGCTACTTTATTTTCAAAGACGGAAAATTCGTTTTGGTTTTTAAATTGTGCTTTAAAAACTTTTACACTCTCAAAGTAAGATGTTATTTTATATCCTACGGCTTTACACTATGAAATTAAAAGCATTTTGGGATCGCTTTTTGTTCGGATGATAGTTTAAAAATGGATAAAAAAATTATATTAATCAAATATTATGTCATTTTATGATTTTTTACACATTAAGACAGCATGTGCTCGGTTTTGAGGTTTTTCTCGGTAATTTATCTATTCAATAGCGCTTTTGTTTGGATGACACAAACGCGTTAAACAATCAAAAGCGCTATTGAATATATAAACTACCGACAAAAAACATTATTTTTATTAGATTTAAACGGCTAATATTTGTCTGGAAACTTCTAATTTTGATGGCAGATTATTTAATGCCGTTAAGGGTCATTTTGTATGATAGCTATATCACTAAAAATAATATAAAATAATTTAAAAAACAAACGGAGCGTCAGGTGCTCGTGCTATATCGTGTAATCCACGCAACTAACTGCACATTCAATTTGGACTCGTGCATAATGCATGCGGGCAAGCACGGGCCGGCAGAACATTTGCCGTATCTAATTACGCATTATGCTTTGCCATGTAGACAGGCACGTCTACCAGTGATGAATATTAGATCATGGGCCGGCCTACAATGCGTCTCGATATTGCTCCCGATCTACCGGTAATTGCTTTGTTCGACTAGCTTAGCACTAGATGCGGGCGCTATCCTTCGTATATACTATACAGGTATTGTACAGTGGAGGACATAATATCGCCCTGCACACTTAATGGGCCGCGCATCGGACTGCGTTCCAAAACGCGGAGGGATCTGTGCGGTTTGGACTGTGGATCAAGCTGCCGTGGTTTAGACTGCTGGCGTCTTACAAAATACGTCAAAGTACATCATCAGCTCGCAGTTCCAGCTGTGAAAAATGCGCTGTCATCGACATGCCAGATCGGACTGTCGGCCAAGCACATTTTCACGTTCGGTTGGAACTGTATGTGTGACGGATGCTATTATGTACTTTTGAACCTTATTGCCATAGTAATTAATATATTATGTGGTTTAAACTTAAGCTTAGACCTTTTCATCCGTTATTGGATGATTTATACAGTATTCTCCGAGCGAAGTAACCACTCTTACGAGGGCTGCACTAAAAGTATCGGGAATGGAATATTTCCACTGTTCCTGTCATATTAAAATCTTTTTAATTTAAAACTCCTCGGTTTTAAAAATCGAATACCGTTTATTTATTTAAAAAAATATTCTCGGTCTTGTCAAACTTATTTAATCGTTGAGAAAATGGAATTGATTCGAGAAAATTCTAGAGCGATGATTTATTATGACTTTCGAAGTGGTTTAACACAAAAACAGCGTGTTGACCGGATGATTTCTGCATTTGGTGATGAATCCCCATCCAAAACCACAATTTATCGCTGGTTTGCTGAATTTCAACGTGGACGTGTCAAGCTCAGTGATGATCCCCGTCAAGGTCGTCCAAAAACTGCAGTCATCCAAGAAAACGTTGATGCTGTGCGTAAGCTGATTGAGGAAGATCGACATGTGACATACCGCGAAATTCAGACAACTTAAGACATTGGCATGAGTCAAATACAAATAATCTTGCATGAACAATTAGGTGTAAAAAAGTTGTTTTCCCGATGGATACCGCAATTGCTCTGTAAAGAGCAAAAAGCGGCTCGCGTTACTTGGTGCGTCAGAACTCTCGAAAGATTCCACGCAGGATCCTCAAATGCTGTATACAACATCGTATTAGGTGACGAATCCTGGATATATGCGTACGAACCCGAAACAAAAAACCAGTCACGAGTTTGGGTGTTCGAAAATGAGTTAAAGCCAACAAAAATTGTTCGTTCACGGAGTGTTGCAAAAAAAATGGTGGCCACGTTTGTCTCCAAAACCGGCCATGTTGCGACTATTCCTCTTGAGGGACAAAGAACGGTTAATGCAGAATGGTATGCTAACATTTGTTTGCCACAGGTCGTTTCTGAACTCCGTAAAGAGAACTGCAACCGCCGCATCATCCTCCATCACGACACTGCGAGTTCTCACACCGCGCACAGAACAAAAGAGTTTTTAGAGCAAGAAATCATAGAATTATTAGACCATCCGCCGTACAGCCCCGACCTTAGCCCTAATGATTTCTATACTTTCCCTAAAATAAAGAATAAATTGCGTGGTCAGAGATTTTCATCACCTAAAGAAGCTGTGGACGCCTACAAAACGGCCATTTTGGAGACCCCAACTTCCGAATGGAATGGTTGCTTCAATGATTGGTTCCATCGTATGGAAAAATGTGTCAAATTTCGTGGAGAATACTTCGAAAAGCAATAAATACATTTTTAAATAGTAATGTTGTGTCACTTCCTTGATTCCCGAAATTTTCAGTGCCGCCCTCGTAATAGTGTAGTGTAATACTGTAGTGCCTGGGACAGTCGGTTTTTTAAATGTCGTATAGTTGCCCAAGCACATACGGTATTCTCACGACACAGTCAGCCTAGTCCAGAGGAATGACTGTTCAATACGTCTGGGGCCAACGATTAGCCATGGATATTCATTAGAATTTCTACGTTTGAGATAGTGAGATAGAATAGCGTGTCAGGTCATGCATAGAATAGGGTTTCGTAGTCAAGATTTCGATATTTTTGCACGAACTTTTCCCAGTAAGCGCATTTTACAAGTTAGGCCTCTATAATTCCTTAACTAACAAAGTTATCTATGTTGTTATAGTTTCCCTGCAAAGTTAATCACATGGCCTACCATCATGAATTTTTTCAGATTTTTCGAGACAGCCGTTTAGCTTTTAGGGGGAGTGGGGCGACCGCCTATTTTAATAAAAAGTGAGCTCTTTAAAGTTGAGTATCTCGCAAAAGGATAATAAACCAAAAAATCGTCTTAGCAACCTCTCAATATTTTAAAAGAACTAACCGAACGGAATCCTGAAAATAACCTTTAATGACCACGTTTTCAATTATATTTCGTAACTATATATTTATAAAATATAAAGTAAATATACGGACAAATTTTAGTGTGTTTTGTTAGTATTTTTACATTTTTCTGTTGTTTATACATTTTTGTTTGCTGTTTGTTTCTTGTCTCGTTAGGGTTCCTTATCTTAAGAGTAAAAACGGGACCCTATTACTGAGACTTCAATTTCTATCTGTCTGTATGTCTCTCCGTCCATCCATTCATCTGTCACCAGACTGTATCTCATGAACCGTGATAGCTAGACAGTTGAAGTTTTCAAAGATTATGAATTTTTGTTACCGCTACGACAACAAATACTAAATACAGAATGAAATAAATATTGGAGGGGGGCTCCAATGAAACAAACTGTTTTTGCCGTTTTTTATAGAAACACCAAGGGTTCCATACAAAACGGCAAAAATCCGGGGCCGACTCGCACTTGGACGGCTTTTTCCGTACTCCATACCTTGCTGCTATTTGTGAAAACTTTTAATTGCTCATCGTATTATATATACGTTGTAACTTTATCATAATACATGTACTGTAGCTTAAATTTAACATTACTCAATAAAAAATATATTATTATAATAAATTGTATAAAACTAATTTTTTTTGCAATCTCTATTCCCGTCGCAACTCGCAGCTGTCGTATTTCCTCATACGGGAGGAGTGAGCCGTCATAATTCAGCAACTTAGTTCCCTAGCGTGTTGTGAAGATGCCCTTAATGCTAGGTATTTATTTTGCACTAGCTTTTGCCCAACCCGTCCGAAATACAATTGCTAAATTATGGTTTTAATCTTATCTTATCATACCTAATACTTACTATAAGTGCGGTTTAAAAATTAACCTTAATACCGAAGTTTTTGCTAAGTATTTTTAATATAAAAAACTACTTTTTAGACTTATATATAAAAGTTAGACATAAGATGCTGTCTCTGACTTTTTGTTGGCATTATCCAGCTTTTCAATTTTTCTCTAGGACTTAATTATTTATCTCCCATCGCGGCATCGGTAAGGCAGCGTTCGTAAGAAATGTTTTCTTCGACCGACGAATTCGTTCGAACGTTATTGCTCCGACTTTCTTTGCAAATCCGGCTACCACGAAAAAGTTTTTTTTATTTTTCGGGTTAATATATAGCCTATATCACTCAAAAATACCGTAGTCTGGTATTGGTTAAAGAATTTTCAAAATCGGTTCAGTAGATCCAGAGATTACCCCCTCATAAACTTTACCTCTTGGAATAGATTATTATAATATTAGTATAGATTAGACTATAATTGCACTGTTTACGTAAAGATTTCTTCAGTACTTTGATATGTGAAAAGAAATTATTAATTTGGAGAAATTAGCAGCAGGGTATAAGCAGGTGGACAGGGACAATCATCTCACGTTCGAATTATTAACAACTAGTTGTTGGCCGCGACTCCGTGCTCGCAAAAGGAAATCCCCCGGGAACCGTACATTTTGCGGAGAATTAAAATTTTAAAAGAATTAAAAAGAGAAATTAGCCTTTGTCTTAACCCATGATATACTCTGTGCCAAATTTCATCAAAATCGGTCTAAGAGTTTCGGAGTTTTATCAATGCAAACAAAAAAGCTAACAAACATACAAACAATGTTTCCTCTTTATTATTATAAGTAGGTTTAAATTTTATAATACTGTGACCAGCTGACGTTCTATTACTTTAGGATAAGGTTTTGGGTAGTTAGTACTATGTTCAAACTATCTTAAACTACTAGGATTGTTATGATAGAGATAGTTATGACTAGATATGTAAAAAAAAACAGTGTCTTGACCTCAACAACCCTAAGGCTACGTTCCCATGAGCGTTTTTAGTGGTCAGCGACAGAAAAAACAGCACTGTAAATAGAACTGTGCTGTAATACAATACAGCTACAAATCGAGTAGAGTTGCGAAATCTTACATTTGATACTCTGTTGTACTACCGCAGAGTTCTATTTACAGTGCGGTTTTTCTGTCGCAGCCACAAAAATCCCCTCGTAGGTACGAGGGCTAAGAGGAGTGAGCGCTGAAAACATACATAACAGTTTTTTGTTTATAATAGTTATTATTTCTTGTAAAGACAGAGTAGCCCTTCTCTATTTTCGCTAGTTAACAACTGGCAGTTCCCACGTCTCCCTCAGGTTATTCGGTCTCCTTTCACGCTTTTATTGCCTGAACGCAGTTTGAACTCAATTATTTTTATGGTCGAGCAAATTGCTATTTTGTTGTCTCGTCACGATTATAAACACAAAATTAGTTCCACGATTGATAGTGTATTTAATTCGGCAATTCTCTTACATTTATGACTTTACTAATATTCTAGATAACAATTATAGTACAATAATATTCGTTTCTTACTGTGCCGTCTCCTTTGGTAGGTTGGCGATCATAGGGCTATTTTTATTTTGGAAACCGCTGTTCTTTAAAGTGATTTGACTTTTCCCGAACCACTGTCGAAGATTCTTGAGCCATGATATCCGTCTGCCGCCAGGTTTAAACTTGCAAAGCTGTTAGTTTTGGCACTGGTAATTTTTTTTCATTTTAATTTTGGATCCTACCTTTTTCTATCATATTCAATGATTCCAGTCGATATCACATTATTTACTAACTAACACAATCAAAATCTAAAAACTATAACCCGACAACGTAAATTTTGCCTAGTTACCCGGACCATTATTACGAATTTATTGACGCTTCATTCATTAAAATCGGTTCAGTAGTTCAGGAGCTACTGTGGAACAAACATACATTCATATCCTTCCTTTGGCTTCGCCGTAGCCAAGTTAGAAAGTCAAATAAGCAAAGGCATACTGAAATTATCAAGCATATTAATAATATTATTATATTCGGTACTTTAATATAATATATTTAAAAATAGCATTAATTTAAAACAATAATATTATGATTTCGATAATTGTTTGCTTAATTGTAGCAATTAGAAAGTTTAATTATTATAATAATTAACAAATTCAATATTCCGACATTATTAATATTGCAATATTTGTGTTTAAATGGCGAAACATTGCGTTTAATTTAGCAATTCTCAGTCAAAGAATCGTTGAACTTTTGCAGTTAATGAATACCATTTTTGTCGATTATGAAAATAAATGCATAGCGACAGTTGATCACAATGGTGCTGGTCTGATTCTTGTCTATAAACTAACTATAAAGCACATACCTATTATTTATATGCAAATTAATTACCTAAAGCAACAACAACTAGGCACTACCTACCTACTTCAACAGATTTCAAAACTGCCTACTTCTAAATTTTGTAGATCTCCTATATTTGTTGTATTGAAATTTGGAAGCCATATACTCTCATATTGTATCGGTTCAAAATACTGTACCACATTATGCACCCAAACGAAGTTTATCCAATAAATTGACTTATTGCTCGAAGATGTTAAACGTTGTCTGACAAAATTTGTCTGCGGTTTGTTCTTCATTTTGCGGCGTGGTAATTCACTTAATAATATGTGACTTTATTTAATTCAATTTGTTTGGAGTTGATGTGTGAGATGAGTTTATTTTTGGAGTGTCACGCGGTAACATCGGAATTAAATTACGATGAAAATTTATGTTATATTAGATTAAAATCAAAATACAACGTCTAGACTCGTCAATAATATAAATATAATTTATGACAACGAAATGAGATCACGACTGCTACCTCAAATTACATAATGCCACCAATAGTGCCGGCTTTAGCGTGTATACGCAAAAATATGTAAGTTTTCAAGTTAAAAATTAAGCTTATAAAGGTCGAATGTGCTGGGAACATAGTTGTGAGAATATTTTCCTCTGGATATTTTGTTAATTCGCATGCACCTCTTGTGAGTGCACCAAATTAACATACCAAATAAAAACAAGCTCATTAAAAGTAAAGTAGCACTCTGGTTTCCTTCTGCAATTCTGTTTTACAAAGCTTCCTTTCGGTTTGCCGAAGGTAGAAAGGCTTTACTCGTGGACATATGAAAGGCAGTATATTTAAAAAAGGGTCGTTGCATTCCTTTGATATCGGTCTCTTTGGTGTCATAAAATCGTATGCACACACGGATACACGTTGTTCGACTAAAATCGATTTGTGTTGAACTGAAAAATTACAATACTAATTTTCTAAGTGAGTCACTGTTCATTATAGCTTAGCTGTTTTGTAATAAAAAATATAAATTCAAAAGATTAGAAAAAACTAAAGAAACAAAATTAATTAAAAAAGCTGTAATCATTTCTACACGGATTATTGTACTCGGTAAAACAAGCGACACTTACAATAAGTCAAGTACACATCACTAAAGGTATTTCCAGAGGCGAGAATTGGATTTCCACAGACAGGAAAAAAACGAAACACAGTTTTATTTAAACTACTGATTTGAGAGCAAACACCTAACGTAGACTGGAAGGAAGCAGCCCGCATCTCAGTACAGAAGATTGCGAGACAGACACTACCGTCTATTCGATTTAAATCTTGGACTTTTTTAGAATGTAATTACATTTTTTTTTGCAATATTTTTATTGTAAATACTTACAAGATTCAAACAAAAAATAAAAATACTTGATTAAATAGCATTCGGCTAATAATAAGGCATTTCAGACAGAAATTATTAATATGTACTATCGAACAAGTTGCCGCTCGACCAGACATAAGATGAAAAGCGCATAACAGCGCCGTTGAATCATGCGCACGCATACTCACATGAAAATACGTAGTTAAACCACGTCTGCAGTCGTTGCGGTCACTTCCTTTGTGTTTAAATAATTTGAGGCGTCCTTGTACAAAGGCAAATGTTTAGAAACTGATCGAGCAGGAACTTTGTCGATATTGTACATTGGTGTTATGACATGTTACTTCGGCTTGTGTTACCTACACACATTTAAAGTTTTGACTGTTTACCAATGAGCTTGCTAATGACTCATTCGAAGTTGAAGAGAAATGCGAAAAAATAGCCAATATCAATTCTATTTCTATATTTGGTACGCAAAGTAAACCTAGTTTAGGTACGAATTGTGTGGCAAGTCCGTCTGCCGTCATATTTACCCCAGTCGTCGGTAATCGGTAATATATCATAAGAATGACTCCGTTAAAATTACCGTGTTTTCTTTGATTACTGCAATCAACGCACCAGGTGCTCCCAACTACGGCTCAGTTCAGGTGACTCGGCGCGTAGCCGGCACAACTAAATTAGCCTGTGTTTTTCTTAAAGGAAGTATTAAAGTAATAAAAACCGAGAACACTTTTATGTCTTAAAATTCTGGACTAATTTTAATTTGTTTGCAAAGTCACGAAGATTTTTCTACTTTTTTATTTAAATTTTTATTCGTGTTCTTTTAAGCTCCTTCCGTGCGAAATTAAAATTACACTATGAAGAGTTTTCATTGTTCCATTCACAGTGCTCCCCGGGATTTTATAAGTGAAATATGTATTGGTAATCATCGGGAGGTAAATTTTCTTCCTTTGTAATTTAATAAACCTTTGCTAAATAACGTTTTTCATCTCCTCTCGTCGAGAAAACAAATTACTTCATTTTTGGTGCGTGGACATTAAGAATTTAATTTATCATCTGTGAAAATTTTATTCAAGGTGTCGCTTGTGAATTATTTGTCTGTCATGGCGGTTCCGGTAGAGATTATTGTTAGCGATCTATTATTTTTCAGACAATATGAGTCACTGATTTTTCAGTATTAATGTCGCTGTAGGAATTAATTAAATTGCAATAGTTTAATTTCAAAAAAATGATAGACAAGATGACGGGACGGACAAGAAACTGATCTTATAAGTCCCGGTTTTCCTTTTGATGTTGTTTTGTTTGATATCTATAGGACTGAAAGGATTTTTCGTCATTTCGTGCATTATGAGTAATTATAAATGTAAGGCATACACCACCAAAATACCTATCAACGACTATAAATGTTTAAAACGTGTTGCCGAGTCAACTTTTTACGGAAGGACTTTACTCTGTCATATGAACATCAATAGTGAAATTATTCCCCTGTGTGTGCGTGACGCATATGACATCAAATTTGATGCCTCTTCCAACGCTCGCCCTTTGAAAGTCAAATGAGAGGGATATGGTCGTGTTTTTGTAAAATTTACTGTACATTAAAACGAACTTAGTTTTATATACATGAAGTTTAATATTTTCTCTTTATGTTTGCACTTCCAATGTTTTAGGTACCTATAATAGCGAAACAATGGTAAAAAAAAAATCGCGTAACATAAATAAAGTAACCAGTAATTTATAAAACACACGGGACTAACCTAAACGTGTAGAAAACTAAGCACTTATTTCAACGGGAACATAAGCGTATCGAAATATTCAGCGCAGCTTAATACTGCACTATATCTTGGAATATTAAAACAATGAGATAAGACTAAACGTAGTATTTTTAATTACAATGCAGGGTCGCCACAACCGTGATAGATGTCCGGGCTAAAGTAATTAACGCGTTTCTTTTGCCGCTCCCTAACAAAACTTTATTATTACGTGAAGCTTAGGCTTTGCGAGACACAAACTTTTCTAATGAAGTCGCTTCGCAGAATAAATATAGAGTACTTTTAAAGTGTTATAACGAAGAATGAATTTGAAGTATATTAAATTTCGATGAAATCCAATTAAGGAGTTTATTACCATTACCTTCTGGATTGTTTTAGATTTTATATTATAATCGCTTCTAATAAGTCAATTGTTATTAATTGTAAGCTAATCAATAATTTTATTTTAATGTTAATTATACTCAATTATCATACAAAATCATACCAGTTTTGAACATCAACTATGCTGAATTATAATATGCGCTACAAATACCATTGCAAAATTAATGTTTAAAAAGTAAAAACAAAACAAGAGTTAATATTACAGCGTGGGTGTCCGAGTCAGAGCAAATGTGCTTATGCAAATTCGTAATCATATTAGCAGTGCCTTTGCCTCTGTCTACGCTCATTATACTACTTGGATTGTTTTATCATACAAATGTTTTAAATTATGCAAATGTTCAATAAAAATTGTTTCTCAGCTACCGAAAATTGTTAATTTTTCAGAAACAAGCTCACATTTTCTCTTACAACGTATTTTATTATACATTTATTTTATGTATGCATATGAAAATTACTTTCATCACCATATTGTTCGGTTCGTCTAGGTGCATTGTATGAAATGTTTTTACGCAAACTAAGTAGCGTGTAAGTAATGTAAAACTCTTAAGGGATTTACAGTCAATGTTAAAAAATTAAACGTTTGAATGAGTAAACTGAAATGTGTCAGTTTTACAACGTATATTTCAGGCCATAATATAATATTAGAATTTTTTTCCTCTATGCAAAAATAACGCAAGTCAAATGCAGTAAATTATCTAATATATAAAATTCTCGTGTCATAGTGTTCGGGAACACACTCGTCCGAAACGGCTGGACCGATTCGTATGAAATTTGTTTTACATATTCAGTAAGTCTGAGAATCGGTCGTAATCTATTTTTTCAACCCTTAAATATTTATTTTTATTTTTTGTCAATTTTGTTTTTTAATATTTATATGATGTGGCATTGGTCTAAATTTGGCGTATAGGGTTACTTTAAAAATTTTAATGAATGCAATCTTGTTTTATTTACGACTAGCTGTTTCCCGTGGCTCCCGTGGCAAATTTACTATCGGGTATCCCGCTTGAATACAGTATTTTTCCGGGATAAAAGTAGCTTATGTTTTAATCCAGAGTCTAAACTACTACCATACCAAATTTCATCAAAATCCGTTCAGTAGTTTTTGCGTGAAAGAGTAACAAACATCCATCCAACCATCCATCCATCCAGCCATCCTCACAAACTTTCACATTTAGGTATAATATTAGTAGGATAATTAGATACTTTCACCATTATTGATAAATGATAAGATACATAAAATACACCGTGGAGTAAAATCTACAAAATATTTTCCACTAAAGGTTCATAAAATATGTATAAAACCCATCTGAGTAGAAGTAAATAAAAAAATAAATGACACATCGTCCACGGTCCGCCATTTTGGAAATAAAGATAGTATTATTATAGCACGAATGTATTGAATAGTTTGACACTATTGAAGACTGTGTACATAGCTTGCCTCTTCGAAGAACCGCAAGCATGCTGGCCACGTGAATCGGGTTCCTAAAGCGAGACACCAAATCTCAGCAATGCTATGAATATTCTACGAATCCTTCACTACCGGCAGATATCATAGCTTCATCATTGATCAAATATTTATCTAATGCTTCTAATAATTGAGGTGGCTGGAGCTAAATACCATTTTCATTTATGCCATTACGATTTAAACTATGTTTTCTATCAAAATGTTGCTTCTTTTAGATTAGCAGGTTTTCTATGAAATAAAAATAACTTTCTTCGAAATTTATTTTCCTTCTTTATTCGTTCCAAACTTTATTTTTCTAGATGACAAGACGATATATTTCTGTCAATAAATCTTCAATAAATAAAATATAATATTATCATGAAATTTAATCTGTCCTCCTTTTAGCACAATCCATTCAGTGGTTTCAAAGATCACTCAGATCGTCACTAACGTAACATTTGTCTTTTATTACAGAAGAATATGTAGGTGTAAACAAACGAATATAAGAAAATGTATTACGTTCCTTAAGGTATAACCCGTATATCTTCCGAAAGAATAATTTCCACACCGTTTAAGCGAGCTGTGGGGGTGTAGTTTGCGCCGGCCAACGGCTCGAGTTGGACAGTTCTCCCGACATTAGGAAGCTTTATGTCTTCGCCAAATGGAGTACGTGACTTCAATACCTCAATTAAGTACTTTATAACGGTAGTAATTACAGTTTTAAAGACTAAGGATCCTGTTCATTAGTGGAGCTCTTTCTACGATTGCACTTGTTTGCTCTTTACATTACATCTCTATGAAATTCCTTAGCGGACAATAGGATGGGACGGGAGCAAGCTTTAGCCCATCAGCTATATTAAATACGGTAGATAGCACCAGTAATGGTTCTGTTATCGCAAGATACAGGCTGTATTGCTGATATTTTGACTTAACTTTGCCGATTCAATTTAAAATTATAATAAATTGTAAAATTATGTATTTAAAAAGAAAGAAAATGAACATAATAATATTTACTAGATGTAGCCCTGTGGTCGAAATTTGCTCATAATAATTAATTTAATTTTTAAATAATTCGTTCTTGTACTTCTTATAAAAATGTAAATGTTGTAACAGATAAAACTTTGACAAACGTCAAAGTGTAACAAAATTGTATATCTATCAAACGCACGGTAGGGTGTGTTAATAATAATCTGAGGTGATGTGATGTGTGTTGTTGTAATATTTATTAATTTATGTATTTATAATCATTATTAATAAAAGCTTTAACTGTGCCAAATATCATATTCCTCCGTTCCCACAATTCTCATAAAGTGTACTGAAAGGTTTTTCATCACGTATTAATATATAAATATAAAAAAAACATTTACATCCATGTACATTTGTACATTTGTATACTTGCATAATATTACTCTAGAGAACCCTTCAACGCCTATGCTTTCAAGACTTAATAATGCTTTTCAAAATCGTAATCTCGTGAATGGGAATGTAATACAAGACACAACTTGCAACAGAAAACGCAATTTGCAAAGCCGGAGCGATCGTGAGGATTTATCAATATACGTTTGGAGATTTGCCTACGGTCGTCGGTCGCCTCGTATTCTTTACGTGGCTCTGGAGGATTTAGTGACCAAGGCTTGCTTCTATTATGTCTTTGTAAATCTAAATGTATATTTGATACAGAGTATTGTACACTGTTCAATACCTTATTGTACAGTATGTTGTACTCTGACAAGTTAAATAAATGTTGTATCGATGTTTGAGTTTTATTTTTTACAGAGACAATTATTACGATAAATTAAAAGACTATATGGTTATGGAATTTCTATTATCATCTTCATATAAACATCATATAAATTTAATACGCGAAGCAAAAACTGTACGTTTTACGAGAATTTAAAAAAACTTTAATATATCGGCCAAATTTCACACTCGGAGGAGTGTGAAATTTGGCCGATATATTAAAGTTTATGTGGGGTGGAAATATGCAAAAATGATATTTTTTTAATAATGCTTATAAATTCATTAATATAAAAGCAACACACACTATCTTAGATTATTATTAACACACGCTACGTTTGATAGATACACGTTGACGTTTGTCAAACTGTCACAACATTCGCATTTTTAAATTTTTTCTAAGGCAGAAAAGATTTATAAAGTGGAAAAATTAAAAATTATGTGAATTATTGTTATGGTAAAATTTCGACCACATCGCGACCTTTATTTCCAATAAACGCTACGTTTGATAGATACACGTTGACGTTTGTCAATCTGTCACAACGTACGCATTTTTAAAATTTTATCTAAGACGGAAAAGATTTATAAAGTGGAAAAATTAAAAATTATGTGAATTATTGTTATGGTAAAATTTCGACCACATCGCGACCTTTATTTCCAATAAACGCTACGTTTGATAGATACACGTTGACGTTTGTCAATCTGTCACAACGTACGCATTTTTAAAATTTTATCTAAGACGGAAAAGATTTATAAAGTGGAAAAATTAAAAATTATGTGAATTATTGTTATGGTAAAATTTCGACCACATCGCGACCTTTGTTTCCAATAAAAGCTCGACAACTGTTTTTTTTTACTACACGTATCTTTCACGTAGAATTTGCTTCTTGACGACATTCGGCTATTATATCTTCTATAGTATTCGGCAGAGATTTGCCGTGCGTCTCTGGAGTTGTAAATATTAAAGCAAAAGAAACAACAGGAACCAACCCAATGCAAAAAGAAGTTAGAGTTGGATGAACTGCACTCTGAAACATAAACATTTCCATCAATACTGATAACAGTAATAAAAACTTTTTGTTTCACATCGCCCTTATCTTCTGTAATTAGGTGATGATAAAAATTAAAATCTAAGTAATCTGAATAATGTTAACATTGCAGGAGTAAGTGGAGCAAGCGTCGTCCCCGCACATACTGCTGGTATGCATATTCCACTGCAGAAACCTCGTACATTTGTAGGAAACAGTTCCAATGTATACACACTACTGAAGCAGTGAAACATGCTGAGGCCAAGAGATTCCCAATCAAAAGAGAGAATAGAGATTTCCTTCTACCAAACTTATTCATCAAGTACATTGAAAATCATTCACCAGGAAAAGATTTTAAAGCTGACAACAGAAAGTTTGTATACTTGTTACCCGGCAAATAAACAGAAATTCCTAATACAGTGTAGTAAATAAAACTCACCGATAGGACTCAACTAACTCACTCCATTCCTGCTATAAGTCTTATCACTATAAGTTTAGATCTAAATATTTCATTCGTTCCTTCTTTCTTTTCCCCTTCATTTACTTTTAGTGATTTTTTTATTTCGTCATCAGTAATTTTTTAAATTTTACCATTTTCAAATTAAATTTAATTTAATTTTACAATTCGTTTTAGTATAGCCCTCGCTTTATCTAATCTACCTGTTATCATTTGCTATTGTAAACTTTCATCCATAATAAGTATATATGCAAAGAAAATTAAAGGAGGGCTACATATAACATGGAGTAAATGTCTCCGGTAAGGTAGTCCCATAGCAAAACAAGCTAGAAGTACTTCCCCCATATAAACAGAGTATGTAGTAAATGTGTTTTGTGGTCTAACAATTATTTTTAATTAGAAACTTACTTAAGACTGGTCCTGCAGTATATACAGCTAACGTGATGGCTCCAGAAGTTCAATAAACAAAAATACGTTGTAACTTGCTAATACTTTTATATTTCCCAAGACACATGCGACGGCACCGATAATTATGGTGGGTTGACGTCCGAACCTTCGAACATTGTAATTAAGACATTACCTATAGATTTATAGATGCATGAAATTTGGCATGAAGGTGTGCAGAAAGCTTAATTTTTTTCAACAGTGCTTATAAATACACAAAATTAATTAAAATAAAAAAAAACACATATAATTTTGATACACATTTGTCAATATCACAACCTTTACATTTTTTTCTATTTCTGAGGCAAAAAACCCATCAACCTATTCAGAGACATTATACACTGTTCAGTAGCTTATTATATGTTATAACAGTATGTTGTACTCTGACAAGTTAAATAATTAACATTTATCGATTTTTGAGATTTATTTTTTAAATAGACAATTACGATAAATTAAAAGACTTAGAGAATTTATACGGTCATGAAATTTCTATTAAAATCATCATAATAAATATATTATTAATAAGCGAAGCAAAAACTTTGAGTCCAGTTTTGCAAGAATTGTGCGAACGGGGGAGTGTGAAATTTGTGAAAAGGCAAAAGTTAAAACTTAAAAATTATATGAATTATTATCATGGGTGAATTTCAACTACTGGACGACCTCTTGTGTTATTAAAATAAGTTACCAGACACAACAACTGCTATTACGGCTCCAATACTACGAATAGTTCCCACAAAGCTAGCTTTGAATGGCTCACATCCAAGATTAAACTATAAAACAGATAAATATTTAAATGTGAACAGTTAGTAAATATGCAAATATTGATTGATTGATTTCCCACAAGATGATGATGATGATGATGATGATGATGACGATCTACTGATGAGACAGGGAATGATTCAATCCCCATTATCTCCAATGTCTTTAACTCATGAACGCTTCCAAGTACGAGCATGATTTTAATATGGCTAGCTAGGCCTGATGTTCATTCTTTTCGTTCTAGTTTTATCGCAGGCTTTTCCGTTTAGGCGGAGTAAAATGGCAAAATCTATAAACACAAAATTGCTTATAATTTCGATTCTATTAACAATTTTAATTACATTAAATAGAAATTATTTGCCCTTTGCTATGTATTATCCACTTGCACAAAATTATCCTTCCAGCTTGTTTATATTTTTTATAATTAACTTTTTAGTGAAAATTGTATTTTTCGCCACGAAACTTTCATGATTAAAAAAATAAACTACTAGATAACGGCACACCGGTGTTCTACTCTCACATTCAACATATCTTTATCTTTGGTTAAGACCAATAAAATAAGGGTGTCACTTTTTTGGGCAAAAAACATACTGTGGTCCATAGTCATACAATCTTTATGAATATTACCTAAAGACAGCTAAATACGTCATCTTCGCTGGTTAAGTTAGCAGTAAGCCTGCTAACTTAACCATCTAGAAAATAATACCTAGAGACACTGTTTCCAACACTGTGTCGTCGTTGCCTAGGTTATAAAATAAAAACATAGTACCTCAGCTACTACAGTGTCATTATTTTCATACACTGAGTCAGTACACTTCTCCGTGGTGGTTGTGAAGCCGCTGTTAGTACAAACGGACTCAAGTTCAAACGTGGTAATGTTCAGAATTGGTCTATCGCAGCCGTCTATGCTCAAGTTGGGCCACCAGCTGGGCTTAAACACTGGATTCGATGACTCGCACTCAGGAACACGACATCTAGAATTAAAGAATTATGCCATTAGCGTGGTAAGCTACTTTTTAGATACTTAGTTTGAATTGTTTTGTAAATATGTTGTTTACTATTTAGCTACCTTAGGTTTTGGGTAAATATTTCCTCATAAATATTGTATTGTAACACGATAGTGTTTTACTTAAATATTTAAAAGTAACCTGTGATTGACATATCCGACAACGAATACGTAATTAACATTTGACATGGAAACAATAATGGTTGGTAAGCATATTATTAAAAAATACTGCCATATTTGATATCGACCGAATTTTTCTAAAATGCCTGCGATATCTATAGTATCCTTTGCACGTATAACTTTCTTCACTTCTTTGTACATTTTGAAAGTTACTTGTCATACAAAAAATCTTAATATTATACCAACTCATGATCAAGAAACCGGCTTGCCTATTACAAAATCTACTTCCACCGGCCTGTTACAAAATACTACGCACGTTACTACCTTCCTTGATGAATGAATGAATCAGTTCTTATAACGAAAGTGTGTGTAAATATTTTCTTTACGAAGGCGATTAACACACGCAGCGGTTTAATAGTATGAACTTTGTAATTATTTGACTTTTAAGAAAATCTCTTTCGAAAATATTCTTATTTAGGTTTCCAATCACTTATTATAGCATTAAAATATGTACACGATGACCAACTAGCATTAAACATCGAAATATAGATATTGAAAATATATTATGTTGTAAATCTTCAGATAATATTAATATACTCAGGGTCTGTTTCACAATCGCCTAATAAGTGACAAATAAGTCAATTATTTACTTATAGAATATTATGATTATGTATACTAACATCCTACTAATATTATAAATGTGAGGATAGATGGATTCATAGATGTATGGATGGATGGATGGATGGATGTTTGTTACTTTTTCACCCAAAAACTACTAAACGGATTTCGATGAGATTTGGTATGGTAGTAGTTTAGGCCCAGGATTAAAACAGGTTTTTTATCCCGAAAAAGTATTCCCGTGGGATACTGTATTTACGCATTTACGCGGGTGGAGCCGCGGGCAACAGCTAGTAACCTATAAGTTAATAACTGTTACTAACACTCTTTGGATATAGATCCAGACCATAGGGTCTGAGGATAAATGATTATATATATATATATATATTATTATTATTAAATAGTTTATCCGGACGTTTTATCTCTGTCGCTCAGTATAAAGTAAGCAACAACAACTTCCGGCCAAGCTATCCGTCACTTATTCGGCGATTGTGAAACAGGCCCTAATATAAATTTTTAACACGACGTATGTAAGGGACCTACAGTTTGTGTTTAACGTTTTTTGAAATCGACATCGAATTAGGTGTATAAATTCTAGAACAATATTTGTATGAGTATTTATATTGTGAAAATTGTAATGTATTTTTTTGCGTTACGTTAAGTTAGGGCGTCTCTCCATAAAAGCAAAAAGAAAAAATTCATGATGGTAGTCCATATAACTTTGTTAAGTATATCAGGAGTTATAAAACCTTAACTTGTCAAATTCGCGTACTTGGAAAATTTCGTACAAATAACGAAATAAGTAAGTAAGTAAGATTATTTATTATTATTTTATTTATTTATAAATAAAATAATATTATTATAAATATAAATAAAAGATATATTATAAAAAATTATATATCTTTTATTTATTATTTATTTTTATTTATATTATATTATATTATATTATATTTTATTATATTATATTATATTATATTATATTATATTATATTATATTATATTATATTATATTATATTATATTATATTATATTATATTATATTATATTATATTATATTATATTATATTATATTATATTATATTATATATATATTTTTATATTTTTATTTATTATTATCTTTTTTGAGTAAGCATGTAAAATATTGGTACCTATAATGGTACGGAGGCCAACTTGCGCGAGGCCGACTCGCACTTGGCCGTTTTTCTTATCTATTTAACTGTCCGACAACAGTCATGTATGTTTGGGTCCGTATTTATTACTTAATATACACACTGCAGGTGCCCTCGATGCCAGCCACAAAAATACAGTAAGTTTCCCACACTCTTATTTTTTCGCGACAAAAAGTAACGTACCTATGTATTAATACAGAGCCTCAACTACTACGAGGGCGGCACTGAAAATTTCGGGAATCAAGGAAGTGACACAACATTACTATTTAAAAATGTATTTATTGCTTTTCGAAGTATTCTCCGCGAAATTTGACACATTTTTCCATACGATGGAACCAATCATTGAAGCAACCATTCCATTCGGAAGTTGGGGTCTCCAAAATGGCCGTTTTGTAGGTGTCCACAGCTTCTTCAGGTGATGAAAATCTCTGACCACGCAATTTATTCTTTATTTTAGGGAAAGTATAGAAATCATTAGGGCTTAGGTCGGGGCTGTACGGCGGATGGTCTAATAAGTCTATGATTTCTTGCTCTAAAAACTCTTTTGTTCTGTGCGCGGTGTGAGAACTCGCATTGTCGTGATGGAGGATGCTGCGGCGGTTGCAGTTCTCTTTACGGAGTTCAGAAACGACCTGTGGCAAACAAATGTTAGCATACCATTCTGCATTAACCGTTCTTTGTCTCTCAAGAGGAAAAGTCGCAACATGGCCGGTTTTGGAGACAAACGTGGCCACCATTTTTTTTGCAACACTCCGTGAACGAACAATTTTTGTTGGCTTTAACTCATTTTCGAACACCCAAACTCGTGACTGGTTTTTTGTTTCGGGTTCGTACGCGTATATCCAGGATTCGTCACCTGATACGATTTTGTATACAGCATTTGAGGATCCTGCGTGGAATCTTTCGAGAGTTCTGTTTTTTCTGAGAGTTTTACACCTAATTGTCCATGCAAGATTATTTGTATTTGACTCATGCCAATGTCTAAAGTTGCCTGAGTTTCGCGGTATGTCACATGTCGATCTTCCTCAATCAGCTTACGCACAGCATCAACGTTTTCTTGGGTGACTGCAGTCTTTGGACGACCTTGACGGGGATCATCACTGAGCTTGACACGTCCACGTTGAAATTCAGCAAAAAAAATCAGTTGAAAAAAATGCGATAAATTGTGGTTTTGGATGGGGCTTCATCACCAAATGCAGAAATCATCCGGTCAACACACTGTTTTTGTGTTAAACCACTTCGAAAGTCATAATAAATCATCGCTCTAGAATTTTCTCGAGACAATTCCATTTTCTCAACGACTAAACAAGTTTGACAAGACCTTGTGACAAGACCGAGAATCTTTTTTTAAATAAATAAACGGTATTCGATTTTTAAAACCAAGGAGTTTTAAATTAAAAAGATTTTAATATGACAGGAACAGTGGAAATATTCCATTCCCGATACTTTTAGTGCAGCCCTTGTACCATATCAAATTTCATAAAAATCTGTTTCATAACAAATTTTCACATTTATAATTTACGCCACATGTAAATATTTATTACATTTATAGCCCAGTAATTTTGGGCATTTTAAACCCCAATATGCGGAAAATTTCCTAGTGAGCTGAACTTTTGTATACACGTTTATTACGGGATTGTAACGACGATGGGAAAAATCGATATTGATATCGTGCCGGCTAAAAAAGTTATAAAGGTAACTAAAATCAGTTTTTTGCAAATATCTTGCGACCTGTTGCTCGGAGGTCAATTTATAACCATTTCAGCCGGCACGATATCAATGTCCATTTTTCACATCTTCATTACAACGTAATAAAGATGTATACAAAAATTTAGCTCCCTAGGATTTTTTCCGCACATAAAACCTAAAATCACTGGAGTATAATATTTCGCGAGTCGCACGGCTCACAGTCGTTGCACGTCATCATGGCGGCGCTTCGCTGCTGGCGTTCATACAACACGTCATCAACGTATTTACCATGGATGAGGACAGCATCGTGCAGCTCTGCAGTCGACCTACACCAGCGAGGAGATCTGCAAGGGCAAGCTGATGCTGTACGAAGTGCTCGATAAGACCGTGCAGATGACGACTCAAAGGAGAGGTGGGAGCGACGAGCTTGCAGGACATCATGCTTAAGTGGACGAATCCAGCAGATGTGCCGGTATTTGTGGCTAAGGAGCTGCACAGGTTTCCGGCGGTATCTGCGGACAACGTCAACGTCTCCAGCCTGCTGAACAAGTTCAACACCATGCAAGCAGAGCTGGACGAAATGCGTGGTCGATTGGATAGATCCACGATCTGATATTTGCGTAATTAATTATTTCAAATAAAATATAATAACTAATTATGTAGGTTACCCGATCATTCGATTGACTTCGTAAACACGCGACGACGCGGCGCGCAAGCTGACACGTTTTGCTCATCAAAAAATCCAACGGGTCAACAACCGCCGTCGCCCGCTCGCCGCTTGCGGTCGAGTCGAAACCGAGTACACCAGCGACTCCAAAAATTATTAGAGTGTAACGGCTGGTCCCACCGTGACCCCGCGGGCTAAGACAAAGGGGGTAAAGGAGAGCCGCAAGGCTGAGCCTCCTCGAACCGTCAAGAACGAGAGCAGGAGGTGCGATGAGGAGGGCTTCAGACTGGTGGAGAGAAGAAAGAAGAGGAAGCCCGCCGTCCGCAACAACCGCGGCACCGCAGCTGGCGAACCCAAGCGGCGTATGCGATACGAACCACGCGCCACACCGATGTACGTGTCCCGCCTGCACTGGTCCACGAAGGTCGAGGACGTCGTGGACTACATCCGAAAGAAAACGCCTTTCACCTTAAGGATCGAGCGTCTGGAGTCTCGCCACAAGATCAACTTCATTTCCTTTGTGGTGAGAGTACCGACGCATCTTCTACCAACCTTCGAGTTGGAGAAGTTCTGGCCGACGGACGTAGTCTAGGTACCGGAGGTTTCGGGGAAGGCTGCTCAACGAAGCGCGCATTATATCGCGTCGCCGAAAAAAGACAATACGTGATAAACTACAGTGTGTGTGTAAGAGTGAATGTGAATAATTTAGAAAATAAGATTTATGTATAGTGTAGTGTATGTAGACGTCAGTTAGTCATCATGTAGCCGTTGGACTGGCGGGTTGGCGGAGTGCTGACGAGCCAATACCCCCTGTATTATTTCGTACAATTAGTTAAATCATACATATAGTATTGTATAGTATAAAATTGTGTGTGTATAGTATAAAAATAGATATCCGTTGTCTGATACCCGTAACACAAGTTCAACTAACCATGCGCCGGATTGACGCGATATATATTATATAATTATGTATATTTGTTTTTTATCTATTTTCATGTATGTCTGAATAAATTGATTCAATTAAATTGATAATGTCAATGTCTGTTACTTCACATTACTTCCTGTCACCCAGGAGGATGACAGGAAGTAATGTGAAGTAACAGAATATGTTTCTGAAAATAACTGTCTATAATCTCTACAGTTCTTATCAGGTGTTATACAATAGGATGATCTCTAAACGAATTATCCTAGTAAAAGATAAAATGTTTTCTTTAATATTTCAACAGTGTTTTCGTCCTTTCATAAGACATAACCTAATAGTGCTAGCAAACAGCGACTTTAATCCGTTTAATTTAGCACTCGACAGTCAGTAATACCTCCTTTAAATTTTCAGTTTTACTCTTTAGTATTAAGTGTTTGGTCCCTTTTTATGACTGTAACGTTTGCATGACGTGCTGTTTTCATCCGACTTCCAAAACACAGGAGGAACACAAAAAAAAACATACACAGGAATTGATAACCTCCTCCTGTGTATGCTTTTTTACTATTAGTGATTTTTAAGAATGTTATTGTTTTTACTTTGGAAGTCGGTTGATATATTTTTTGAAATATTTATTTATAACATAAAAGGCTTTTAATTGGATACCACATCACGAACAAGGTTTCATTTTACAATTGAATTATTATTAAATGCTTATATTATTGTATGATTTTCTAATCCTAATCTTTTTTTAATGTGTTTATTATAGTTTTCCTTTAAAAAATACGTTTTGTTATTCCAAGAAACATTATTATCATTGGAAAAACTAAAAAGAAAAATATCCTCGATGTAATGTAGTAATCGTATGATTTAATCTTTTAATTCCTTCGCATGAAGTTACGTCATAATTAGTGACTTAGTGACAGTGGCTTGTGTTATTTTAATCGTAACACCAGGAAATAAGAGCCAGGAAAAAGGATAAGAACATTTCATATTACATTATCGCGCTATGTTTAAAAGAGAAATTGTTTGTTTTGGCTAAAACTAAATTTTTTGTCTGAATCTGAGACTGTAAGCGCCTTTACACACGCGCCTTCGGTCCGTCGGTGCCACCGAATTTTGTATGGCCTTCGTCCGGTTCACCGCCGGCGCTGCGGAAAAAATTGACATACAAATCCGAGTGCAGCGCCGCGGGAGAGCGTACGTATTGTATAATATATTATTTCCTGTGGCTGCGGTGGGTGTGTAAGCGTACTAATTAAAATGTACAAGTATGTATTAGATTTATTAAAGTTCTAACTACTAGCTTATGCCCGCGGCTCCGTCCACGTATATACAGTATGCCACGGGAACACTGTACCTTTTCGGGATAAAAAGTAACCTTTCGTGAAAGCTTGAACTACATATTTATAATAGTAGTAGAATTAAATGATATTTAATTATATTAAGTTAATAGTTGTGACGAAAAAAATGCATCATTAGTAGGCCGACATTGTCTGCATGTTGTCATTAACATTTATAAGAATTTAAATTCTTGTTCAAAGAATTATTTTTGAGAACTAAATATGACACGCTTTTGCTTTTAAATCATAGCGAGCTATCGCTATGATTTAAAAAAAAAAGGAACTAAAAATAATGTGTTTTTATATAGTAACTATAATTAAAATGTTATGAGTTTTAGTTTGATATTCTATATCAATATAATAAGTAGTACCTACATATGCATTTAAAAGACCTTCAACATTTTTTTACCCCACGTTTGTACTTAAAAACTTGAGCAAATCTTACGGAAAATTGATAAAACACAAATGTCGTATAAATAAAAGAATGTCTCGGCTAAGGAGTTTTACGATAGTATATTTACAATCTCCTACGAAAGCACACTGTCTCGAATCCCTTTGTTTGTTCTATTCAAATTCAATGCTAATACGTTCACAGATTCAAAGCGGACGGATTGTTCTTTGCATCGCTGAAAACGGAAATTTATGTAAGGCACTAAAACTACACTTGTATATATTTAAGGCGACGTATCGTGTATATGATTCTATTATATCTCTACGTGATAGGATCAGAAATGAGGAAATCCATAGCAGAACCCAAGTTACTGACGTAACAAGCTAAAGTGGCAATGGGCTGGACATATAGCCCGTAGAACCGATGGCCGCTGGGGCCGAAAGGTTCTCGAGTGGAGACCACGAACTGGATGTCGTAGCGTACGACGCTCTCCCATCAGGTAGACAGACGACCCGAGAAAAGTCGCAGGAGTCGGTGGATATAGGCCGCGAGCGACCGGTCGCACTGGAAACCTATGGGGGAGGCCTATGTCCTGCAGTGGACGTAAGCAGGCTGAAACTATATTATATATGCGCTATTTTATCGTGAGGTGTTTTCTCCTGAGTTCGCCAAATGTAATATAGAGTCTGCCAAAGGAAAGTTGAATCTGAGAAACGACGACTGATTTAAATATAGTAATTCCCATGTAAAAATTCAAATAACCTGATGAGTTAATAGTGTGTGTTGAGTAGTAGTAGTAATAAATGAGTTAATAATATATTAAAAGTAATAACATGATAAATAAAATAAATGTTTCTTACTCTTTTAAGCAAAAACCACATAGTTTTTGTTAAATTGACTTTGAACTTTCAATTCTTCGTATAGAACTAAAGGTAAAAGTTTGCAAATAACCCAGGTGAACCTGGATGAAACTTTCGTTTGCCAAACTCTAGGTCCAAGCTGATAGGGGAATGCCTAAAATGATGTCGTTGTCAATCAACTTACTGTTGTTATTGAGTGATAGGTAAAATAAGAATCCGAGGGCTTAGCTATCATGCCATCGTTAACTACAATGATGATCTTCGAAATAGAAAATATATGGCAACGTTCGCTAAGTGACATAGCGCTCGATAAGGAACAATTTTACATCTTTTTACTAAAAAAAACCCCGCGCGAGTATTTTACGCCGCGCCGGTTCTTCTCGCCGGGCTAGTTTCCGAACCGGTGGTAGGCATCATATAGGACAATTCTATAAGTGTTATTTGATAACCTATATGGAACAAAATCACATACTACTCCTATAGATATTACAAATACTACATACTATACATTTTTGATGTCTAACTTCATTATTCTAATTAGCGATGGCATTTTGGCTAAAGGGTCTTATAGTATAGTCGCTGGTCAAGCCGGTTCATCTTCAAAAGTCCATATCCCAATAAAATAATGTAATATAAATGTGAATCTTACTGTAGTGTTAATTTTTTTTTTAAAAACAAGTTTCAACAAAATCGTATTACGCGTCGCAATGCGAGAAAGCTAAGTTGACATACTAGCTAGCACCATTATACGGGTAGTGGAGTATAGTATAGGATCGCACTCTAAAAAACTGAATCTATCGAAATCGTTTATGGTGTTTACGTCTCCGACGACGCGCGTTAAAAAAACCCTCCCAGCATTGCGCTTAAATGCAGCATCCCACCAAAATAAACTGAAGTAAATAAACAGACTGAATAAGTTTGAGAACACGTAATTGACAATTCGCAGGCATTTCGCGGCCCGCGTAATGGCGGAAAGTTGGTAAGTTGCGGAATCTATAACCGCTCCGACGCGCGCCCAAACGCCCCGTACTTTATGTGCCACCATTATCATCGCTTTTGCGTTTCCGATAGAACGTGCTAGCCATACTCCTAATAGTCGTTTAGGAAAGTTTAAAGAACCGATAAAATTTGTTCCATTTTCAATTTCTCCCCCTTATTATGCGATAATTGATTGTAGTTTGCATAAATTTGGAACGTGATCATCATTTTTGTCTTCATTTCAAATGGTTTTTATGTAAAACAGTAGGTAGTTTATTTTCATTAACTTTATAGATGTAGTCTAGAACTCTTTATATGAGTGTTGTTAAAATATTGAATCTTTCGTTTACTTATCTACTAAAATAATTTATTGTCAGTATTGTTTAATAATAGGTATCAATAATGTGCGACTCGTATTAAAAATAAAAAAAAACTAAATTTTCGAGTGGCGTGTTTGGTACTTGGATACCGAAGATATTCTAATGTTCAAATACTCTAATATTTATAAAAATAAAAAAAGGTATACGTAGACTTTAAATTATAACCAATCACATTTTTGAGATAAAGTCAAGACATCTCTAGAATAAAATAAACCAAATTATTCGGCGACATAATGTCACGATTTGTTTGATTATTCTAATATTTTATCCGATAAGCCCTGAGTAGGAGAATATAATTTTTAAATTCTTGAACATCATAAAATGTTAAACTAGAGTTATAAAACCTTTATCAAGTGATTTTTTAATTTACTTCACGAAAGAATTTAAGTGTTAAAGTGTGTATTTCTTACATCGGTAGCCGCCAAACTGTTCATAAATAAAATAAAAATAAAACTTAGCCTGTTAACTTCCCACTTAACTCTTCTGAACAGTTAGCTTCCTGTTTTTAAAAGTCCGAAGCTTTTTTGCTCCGACTCAAGAAAGCGCTTAAGGGTTGTAAGTTTAAAGCAGCTTCTAACACCTTACTGCGAAGTTAAGTGCATCCTTTTAGTTTCATTACCATAAATTGTGCTGAACTTTTAACGAATTACCAATATCTACAGTATTCTTTCCATTTTTAATAAGTTACACGGTCTTAAAAACTTTTTTCTACTTCAAAAACCTATATCGCAATTACTAAATTTTCTAGTCATTTTCTTAGAAACGCACAATTTTTTATTGTATATGGTACTTAATTATTTTGTTGTTCCAGCATTACACGGGGCCAGTCAGTGAGAAGCATTTGCGCCCTGTCAGATGACAGGTGGGTGACACTCCCCGGGATTATTGTCTTCATCCCGCGCCAAGATAGCTTCACGGCGATTTACTTTGACAATCTGACAAACAAGTTGTATGAAGCGGAAAACGTCTCGTACTTAAGTTTTAGAAACGATTTTAAGTTGTGTGCCAAAAAATTCAAAATTATGACCGTGTAAAATTTTTACTCACTTCAATTTATATTCTAAATCCAACTATTTATACCTATGTGAAAAATCTGACTAAAATGACAATATTAATTCTTTACTGTCACTATTTATATACACTGCAGCTACAAACAATATCGTAACTGCAAATCACTACTTTACAGGAGAGCGATATTAAGTTTCAACTGCGATTTTTAAAAACGTTTAATTAGAATATTTAATATAACAACTGTTTCATATGTGGAATAGTTTACTGTTTTTATACTATCTACAGCACTTTTTGATAAATGTTATAGTTTTTTAAATATTTCACATTCGATACTATAATTGGTTTCCACTGAATACTTTTTTATCGAATGTGCCAGTTTCGCCAGTATTCTAGACAATATGAACAACAATACTATCGAATGTACCCGTTACGATACTCTTAGTCGAGAGGTATTTTTTTGGACCATTTAATGGCACTTTTGATTGTATTATTTGATGCATTGCTCAATTATGAGTAATATTATACCACTTTAGATATGCAAAACTTCCTGCATTTTATGATGGCAAGCTGTTACTGCTGTATTTTCTAGGATATTTTTGATGAAAAAAGAAAAACACAACGAGATATTTTAAATAAAAACATTTTGTTATTTATAATACAAGAAATTAAGGATCCAAAGTACAATTAAATACTACGTAAAACGTACTTTTAATTTTATAAAATAAATACGTTGTAGTAAAGAATACTGATCAGTTTGCTAAAGAGTTCACACATAGGTGAGAATAAGACAGATTTGGTGGACAGATATCATTATATATATTCAATCTTTATTGGGATTGACATCGCATTTAAGATACAAAAATTGGAAAAAATATAGTTTAAACATTGCAAAATCTGTAGAAAGTACAAAACTTTGACATGAAAAAGCATCGAAAGTGGTACGTTCGATAAATTCTTAGCCAATCATAGCAGAGAAAACAATCGAATGTACCACTTTCGATAATTTTCTCAGAATAAATAACAGAGAACACTATCGAAAGTGGTTGATACGATGGAAAACCATTGCTGTTTGTAGAGATACAGTATCGAATCTACCACTTTCGGTAGTTGAAAATTAAATTTTCATGCTCAGATTTCACGAAACACTATCGAAATAGGGTGTTTCGTGATACGCGCGCGTATTTCTAACCGTCAATAACATCGAAAGCGGTAATTTCGATGTTTTAATATGTTCACTTTTTGTACTTACGATATTGTTCAATTGAAAAACAACTGAAAGTATTAAAAAAATATTTTTGTTACAGACTTATAGATCTTTATATGCACTATTCATTATTGCAATAAAAAAATGCATTTTTTGCAGTTTTGCTATTGCTTGTAGCTGCAGTCGATATTTACGTTCGAAGCCGTTAAATTTCTTCTAGCTTTTCCCCGCGGCTTCATCCGCGTAAATATTATAGTATCGGGTAACCCACAGGAATAACGTACTTTTTCGGGATAAAAAGTAGCCTATGTTTTAATCCAGAGCCTAAACTAGTAGTAGAAACTACTACCATACCCATCGAAATTCGCCTTTTTCGTTTTCGTCACGCTAAAACTACCTAAAGTTTTAGCGTGACAGAGTAACAAACATCCATCTTTCCTCGATGGATGGATGTTTGTCCATCCATCCTCTCAAATTTAAATGAGAATTTATAATAGTAGTATGATTTTTATTACCCGACTACGGCGAAGCCATTAACAATAAGTAGTGATTTTGGCAGTCTATATATGTATGTATTTGTGTTCCACCGTAGAGCCGAAACTACTGGTCCGATTTTAATAAACGAGTTGTCAATATATTCGTGATAATATAATATGTATCGCGATAATTTACGTAGTCGGCTTATAGTCTGTTTATAAATATTGTAGTTATTACGTAGATCAGATCGGATCAAATCTGTAATTGTAACCGCTTCAAACCGCGCTATTCCCGTATCTAGGCAGTGCGGATCAGTCGATCCTGTGGTCTAAGCTCATTTCAATTATGCATTTACACGGCGCGCACAATACTCGCCGAGCGCACTGCACAGTGCGCTATCACACAAATCTGTTAAGCGCACCTGACGCTGGCCATGACATGGGCATTCTCTTTATGTGTCCAACTGTCTACCGCTGCATTATGTCAGCTTGCGGAACTATAAGTGCCTCCGAGACACAAACGCTTAATTGCGATAACAGCTGAGGTAACTCGCACTCCGTAATTAATTAAATATTATGTTTTGTGTACTTTAACTTGTCAAATTGTTAAGCTTTACGGAAAGTTTTATGTTCAATACTGTTCAAATGTTAGTTTAAAAAATTAGTTAGTTAAAAAATGTATGTCTACATAATTAAGGTGATGCTTTAAAATATCATCTAATAAAGCATTAGGTCTTGCCATTGCCTTATCTGCATCTATAGGTAAGCCCAAAAGGCCTACTGGCCCTTTGGGCTTTCACGTAGTCTACTACAATAAGAAACGAGAGTCATAAAATACCTCTCTTAACATTATAATATGCATAATAACGAGAAATTTACGAGCATGGTTAATGAATACTACTATAAAAATACTGTATTATATAAAACATATATATATACAGGGTGACCTGAAATTCGATACATTCCTTTGAAAGACAGAAAGTAGACCTCATTTACAGTAATATTTTTCATGGCATCCCCTATCCGAAAGTTGATATTTACAAAGTTATTGAAATTTCAAAAAAATTTTCTTTATTTTCGACTTTTTGACTTTGACATGACGTATTTAAAAAAATGTTTGTCTTTTTAGTGATTTTTTTGTGTATTTTAACCGTCAATGAGTCAAATATTATTTTTAAGGAATAAATAGGAACAAACTAAGCGAGCATTTTTCATTATGAGACATGAAACAGAATTTTCTTTTAAGAAAAATGCACATTTTTCTTAAAAACAGGTGATTTTCTTAAAAAAATGTATGATAAAATGCGTACAAATACCTTAAATAACTTTCTTACCTCATAAGCTTCCAAAAAAGGTACAAATATGTACATAAAAATATGAACATGTAATAAACAAAGACAAAACAATCATCAGGTAACGTTATCTTAAGAATTACTCTACCTGAGGCGACCTTTTTTTTCAATTGTTTCCTTTGTTCAAACTTCGGGATTTTTCGGCTACTGTCGTCGCGGCCCTTTGTCAATGAGTTACCGACTGGCTTAGAGAGCAAATTTAGTAGCTAATATTAGTTTTAAGTCAACTATTGCCGTGTACGGACGTATTGTTGCTTTAAACTACACCCTTACTTCTACTTGTGATTTTTTTGTATCGCGATGGCTGCTTTTGAGTACGATGAATACGCTGACATCTTGTTTTGTTACGGACTTTGTAATGGTAATGCTGCTGCTGCACGAAGAACATATGTTGAACGTTTTCCGAATCGACGAGTGCCAAACGTTAGAGTGTTTTCAACAACATTTCGAGGAATTTGGGAAAGCGGCCGTGTTGATAGAAGACGTGGCGATTAAGGCAGACCTCGTTTGTATGCTCCAGAAGAAGAAGAAGAAATTTTAAAACTTTTTCAAAATGATCCTTCTATTTCTACAAGAGCGGCAGCTAGAAGACTTGGATTGAGTCAATGGAAGGTGTGGTTTACAGTACACACAGCGCGTCTACATCCATTTCACTACACACCTGTCCAAGCGTTGGAAGAGGGAGACCCGGTTAGAAGAATGGAATTCTGCCGTTTTATGATAAATGCAGACATGGAGGATCGCAATTTCTTCTCAAGAATATTGTGGACGGATGAATCGAAATTTGACCGTGACGGGATAAACAATTTCCACAACATACATTACTGGGCACCAAAAGGAGAAAACCCCAGGATGAAAAAATAAAGGGCCCATCAAACCAGATTCAGTCTAAATGTCTGGATGGGTATAATTAATAATAATTTAGTTGGACCTCATTTTTTGCCTCAAAATTTAAATGGTGAAATGTACGAACATTTCCTAAGAGAGGAGGTTACTGGTTTAATGGAAGATGTGCCAATAGCAACTCGTCGTAATATGATTTTCCAGCATGATGGTTGCCCGGCCCACTTCCGCCTCGGCGTACGCCAGTGGCTAGACCAAACTTACCCACATCGCTGGATAGGTCGAGGCGGGCCAATTCCTTGGCCAGCACGGTGTCCCGATTTGACCCCGTGTGATTTTTATCTTTGGGGTCATATGAAGGCTTTGGTGTATACTACACCCATAACTACTGTAGAGGAGCTCAGAAGCCGCATAAGAAATGTAGCAGAAGAAATCAAAACTAGTCTTACTACCAGAATAATCAAAACAGAGGTACGGAGAAGACTACGGGCCTGTATCAGAAACAGAGGTTCACATTTTGGACAAGACCTAAAGTAGAATATTTATTATTAAATTTAATTAAACATTAATGTTTTTTAAACACAATAAACGTAATTAAATTCAAGTTTTTCCTTTTATTTTAACCTTATCGCAAATAAATCGATTTAGACATTATTTCATTTTACTTCTAATATGTTTACTACAACGTCATATTTTTATGTAGACATTTGCACCTTTTTGGAAAGCTAATGAGATAAGGAAGTTATTTAGAATATTTGTACGCATTATATCATACATTTTTTTAAGAAAATCACCTGTTTTTAAGAAAAATGTGCATTTTTCTTAAAAGAAAATTCTGTTTCATGTCTCATAATGAAAAATTCTCGCTTAGTTTGTCCCTATTTATTCCTTAAAAATAATATTTGACTCATTGACGGTTAAAATACATAAAAAAATCACTAAAAAGACAAACATTTTTAAAAATACGTCATGTCAAAGTCAAAAAGTCGAAAATAAAGAAAAAATTTTTGAAATTTCAATAACTTTGTAAATATAAACTTTCGGATAGGGGATGCCATGAAAAATATTACTGTAAATGAGGTCTACTTTCTGTCTTTCAAAGGAATGTATCGAATTTCGGGTCACCCTGTATATGTAGAGTAAAACAAGTAATTAATATTTATACGTAAACATAAGTCACACTCAAAGCTTACGCGTCAAGGAGACTGTCAGCATCGCTAATAAGTTTACATTCAGTTAATTAAAAGATTACACACGAATGGGTAATTAACAGCGGATTTGTTCCTTCATCTGTTACGGGGAAATCCCGTATCTACGGCCGGGAAATCCCGTAGAGCGAGCGAATTTTATTACGTGCGTGCTTAAAATATGTTCTCTAATATTTTGTTTACTCCAGCGGGGATATTCGCTGTTGACAACGTACACAAATTACGCTTTCATTTTGTAAATTTTTGCATCATAGTAAATTAATTTTGTGTGTGGATAAGTAATTATTTAACAGTGAATGTATCTAGATAAACTTTGAAGATGTAGTTGACAGCTACAGCATTTATGCCCGTTAATAATAAATAGTCAGTCAGCTTAAAAACTGGCAACTAAAGTTTGTTATCCAAGTGTAGGCGTAGCAAACTATTTATAGGGCGTCATTTAGTCAGTGGAAGACTCTAGACTCTAGCATGACTAGAATAATCAACTAATTCAAATAATATAGTTCTAGTCTATAAGTTTAATAATTAACTTGGCTTATCCTTGAAACGTACCTTAAGTTATGAAACATAGCAAAGTCTAGACGACTTTGGACGGTGAATACTAATAGATAACTAGAAAATATTTAATATTGCAGTTAAGATAAGTAATCTAAACCTTAAAACCATATTTTTATTTCAAAATACCAAATATCTCATTACGCTTCGCTGCGTTAAATACCATTTACACAGACAAGAAAATTATTTTTTGTCGAAATTAGGTTGAAAAAATGTAATTAAAACGATCAAAATGTCGATCCAATTTTTCCGATCAGTCGCTTGGTCTGTGTTATTTCAGGTGCGCACTTTTACTTTGTAATTAAGTTTTTTCAATGAAGAATCTCTTTATACTTTGTGGTAATAAATTAAAAGCGTGGAGCCACGGATACGACGACACCAAAGAAATCGACAGATATCGAAGTCGTCAAAAATCTATAACGCAAAGAGGCGGAAATATTCAGTGACTAAAAAGGGTTGAAGTTTTAATTTGAAGTATAATTTTTAAGCCATTTATTCTGTGGAAAGATTTTGTATTGTCTATTGAAAAGGCGGTTTAGTTCAGCCTCGAGGGTCGCCGTTGAAAGAATATAAATGAATCTTATATTTATGATACTTTTTTCGCTGCCTCTGTTCTTGGTGGCATTTTATTGCTCGTGAAAGGGTACGAATTATTTCGCTGACAGATTTACGATGAAAATTTGGCATTTATTTTATCTAAATATTTTGACATTGGTAATGTCTTTTTGTTCGCTCCAGTATAGGGGCCGATTCCACAAAAAAGTGCGATCCCCTTATATCTCGGCGATTTGTGAAGATATGATATTCAAAAAAGGCTCAAAAGACGCGTATTCATGAGAGCTATAAGGTCCAAAAACAATTATTAAAGTAAAAAAAAACTTATGTCTGAAATAGTAAAAAAAATCACAGATTTCGAGCTACACACGATATCGAGCACATTGGAAATAAATCTACGGAATTCGAAAAAATATTGTCGCTGGGCGACGAGAAAGTCGGGATAGTAGGAAAAGGTTACAAAATAAAACTACAACGTTAAATGATAATTATTTTATTCTTTTCTATTGTGATCACAGGACTAATTTCCTATTGTTTTTAGATAGAGACTTTAACAAAATAAAATAAATTAAAAGGTAAATGGTTTAAGACTATTTTATTATTAGAGTGTGTTATGCTATTGAATACAACAGCTCTTTATATACAACATTAACTGTATTACCGTACGGAGCAAGGATCACAGACTACTAGCCGAACTTACTCTGGAACACGCAACATAAAACTGTCAGTGTGAGAAACAGTTCTATCTTAAGCGGCTTTCTGACTACGCTACAATATAATAGCATATAGTATACAGCTCATAGCACAACAATATCGCGCACCATACAATGTTATGGGCATGTTCAGATTATATTATATTATTATATTATATTTCATTATACTATATATTAATGGCTTTTCTATACGCTATAAAATTGTGCGATACGCTGAGTGCATGCTGTGCTATATCTCGCGCCACCCTCTTCCTCCACCCTCACCCCCGAGTCATCGGTCAACTGATCTTGCTATGTACTATAAATACTTGTGATATATCGCTTAATGTGAACGCCATGCTATATATCATTAGGTCCTTAATTACTATAATATATAGCACAATGGTATAGCGTAGTCTGAAATTATCTTTAGGCCTATCCCAGCCACTTTCAATGACTGCCACTGAGCTTTATTGATGGTCATGGCGAAGCATACTTTTAGAGGATTCTGCAGTCTTTTAAATACAAATGGATACTCTGATGGTATTAATGGCATTTTAGGTATGAATAGTTTTTGAGCACATCTAGTGAGTACAGTAGCTGCGACAATGTTGCGATGGAGAACAGGAGTATATCCTGGAGATGTTTAAATTCGTCATCAAGAATAGGGATTCTTTTACGCAATTAATAAATAAGTATTTCAAGACATATTATCGGAATCATCAGAGATTGATTATTGATATAAACCCAAGATATCTGTTTTCCTTAAAAGTACTTATTGTATGTGTTATCTATAATAAGGTCCCGACACACATAAAATGTTTAACATACAATCGATCTGTAAGAGAGCTAAACAATGCTAGCAAACAAGAGTTAATTTCCTCCTCCTCCTCACGTCGTATTCCTTATTGCTGAGGGTCGTGATTCCCCAGCGGAATGATTTTGTTTGTGACTATTTCGCGCCATCTATAGTGATCCTTTGCAGTATGGAGAGCGTCGTAAAAGTCAGTGTGGAGCGTAATGCGTACTTGGTCCGACCATTGGATTGGACTTCGACTTCTCGGGCAGCGACCGTCAACCTTGCCTGTAACCATGGGCTGTTCTAGGTTCTGACCATCCGTTCTTACTATGTGGCCAAAGAATTTCAGAACTCTACGTAAGGGATGATAGTCTAGTCTAGATAGATATCATGTCATAATATTTTCCCTAAGCCTACATTTTCCCTAACCTAAACTAACAATTGTTTTAATTAATTTTACGTCATGTCAAATTATTTCAGTGCATATAAATATTGTATCATATTAAAGTATCTGTAAAAACTAATAAGTAAATTTACGACTGTAAGAATTCTTTTACACTACAGTAACTCTTACAGGCTTGATCTCGAAATAGTCTCCGACTTCATGTACCTAGGTCCAACATTAATAAGACAGGATCATGTGAAGACAAAAACAAAACTAGTCCAGTCACTCATATTTTTCATATTTACCTACGTAGCAGAAACATGGACTTTTAAAAAAGCAGACCGGGACCGAATTGATGCTTTTAAGATGTGGTGTTGGCGAAAAATGTTACAAATACCTTGGACCCACTTTCGTACTAACGTGTCCATTCTACGTGAGCTACAAATAAAAAACAGACTATCATCCCTTGCGTAGAGTTCTGGAATTCTTTGGCTACATAGTAAGAAAGGATGGTCAGAATCTAGAACAGCTCATGGTTACAGGCAAGGTGTCAAACTTGAAGGTCGCCGGCCGAGAGGTTGAAGTCCAATCCGATGGTCGGACCAAGTACGCACTACGCTCGACACTGACTTTTATGACGCTCTCCATACTGCAAAGACTCTCTGTAGATGGCGCAGAATAGTCACAAACAAATTTATTCCGCGGGGAAATCACGACCCTCAGCAATGAAGAATACGACGTGAGGAGGAGGAGGAGGATAGTAACTCTTGTTTGCTAGCATTTTTTTAGCTCTGTTACAGATCGATTGTATGTTAAACATGTTATGTGTGTCGGAACCTTATTGTAGATAACACATACAGTAAGTACTTTTAAAGGAAAACAGATATCTTGGGTTTTTATCAATAATCAATCTCTAATGATTCCGATAATATATCGTGAAATACTTATTTATTAATTGCGTAAAAGAATCTCTATTCTTGATGACGAATTTAAACATCTCCAGGATACACTCCTGTTCTCCATCGCAACATTGTCCCAGCTACTGTACTCACTAGATATGCTCAAAAACTATTCATACCTAAAATACCATTAATCCCATCAGAGTCTCCATTTGCATTTATAAGACTGCAGAATTCCCTAAAAGTATGCTTCACCATGACAATCAATAGAGCTCAGGGGCAGTCATTGAGAATGGCTGAGATAGACCTTAGAGAGAACTGTTTCTCACACGGACAGTTCTATGTTGCGTGTTCCAGAGTGAGTTCGGCTAGCAGTCTGGCGATCCTTGTTGCATATAAAGAGGTTCTTCAATAGCATAATTTTTGATTAGTCACCTCAACGTCTTCGCGTACTAAGTCACGGCCAGAAGCTAGTCTAAGAATAAAATAAAATAATAAAACTACAGCGTTAAAACGTTGTAGTTTTATTTTGTAACTTTTTCCTTATCCCGACTTTCTCGTCGCACAGCGACAATATTTTTTCGAATTCCGTAGATTCATTTCCAATGTGCTCGATAGTCGTGTTAGGCACGAAATCTGTGAATTTTTCTTAGTGGATGTAAAAAAATACACACGGCGCAAAGATTAAGAACTAAGAAAACTTTGTATGTAATATATAATTTTTTAACAAAAGTCATATCGTAGTGTGAGGTATTTCTCTTCTTACCGTTTACACTTTTCTGTACCTATTGAAGACGTTCGTTCGTAAAATACATTTTAAATAGATAGAGCCACGTGTTTATACCATTTGAATTTGCATACAAGTAAACTAAATTGTTGTCAGTAAAAACCAACTCGTATTTTTGATTTCTTTTTCTCAATTTTAATACAGGTCCTTGTTCAACGTTTAAAAAATATTATGCTCTGAGAAAATTAAAGTTAAAATATACCTACTTTCTTCAAATAAACATCATTCGAAATTATGATGTAATTAAAGCACTCACATAAAAAGTTATTATAGCTTTAAAATATAAATAACAATATTGTATTAATTTGTTGATCCGTTATATTGAAGTGTTGTAGAGAGGCCCGAAGCTGCTAACTCGATAACAAGACACAGCCTTCCTAATTGCAATTTATTGCAGGTACTACAAACAAGTCCATCTCGCCGGGTGGCGCACGTATTTTAAATTAATTTGCAAATTTCGACGAGCAATTAGATGCACTCTAAATGTTTTGACTCAAACGATACAAAAAAAATATAACACTTGTTGTTGCCCGCGACTTTTTATATTATTAGTATAGAAGGTATTATTGGTGGTCTAAGTACATATTAGACAGCACTTACCCTTTGCTTTTTTTCCTAAACCAACATTTGGCTCGCCTGTACTATTTTATATAGTAGAGGGGAAATCCTTTCTTAGCGGACTTTTGTGAAGATGTCGTTTCGATGTTTTCTCATGTGTCGACAAAAAAATATTTCAATTTTTTGTGACCTATGTAGCAACTGAATGATGAAAATTTAATAACAACAAGATATTAAGGAAAAGAAAAACTTCACTAGAATACAATTGGTTGGTATATGAATTTTTATATAAAAGGAAATCTTAATTGGGAATCGTATTATATTATTAGAAGCAATTAATTTAAGTATACAATGGGGAAGTTTCTCGAAGCGATGCATTGTGTTCCGTTTAGTTTGTTTATTGAGCTTGTTGGTTCAATGATTTTCTTTATTAGCTCTGTATTGAAAACTAGAGAAAAGCCCTGATTATTCTGCTATTTATGCCATGAATTGAACGAACTTATATTATTTATTCAACTAGTTGTACTTTAGAAGTCGCTAACTATTAACGACCGAAAGATTTTTTCGATCCCTAGTTTTTATAAAATACATTTTTGTGTTACCTACTGATAAAAAAAACACTTATTTCTTTAAAATAATTAAATTATACGATTACATACCGTTAACATTTTGTTAAAAAAATATTGAAATATAGAAGAGCTACCTACGATTGCAAAACTATTTCTTATTCTATCAAATCAAAGCTTCGGATTCAATTATTCCGAAGCAGGTAAACGTATCATGTGAATCACAGACTTGAAACAATATAACCAAAGGGATTAATTTGTTGTCAGTAAATTGGATCCTAATGAAGCAAAGGCTCTTTAGGTAAACAAGAAGGTCGTCTTGGCCTGTTTACATGAGTCGACGGTTCGTTAGCTTTGTTCCGAACCCAATAGCCCGATACAGCTTTAGTTTAGATATTACGAAATCAAATACTTCTTCCAACAATATAATCAAAGGATAACGTAACTTAATTATATTACAAAGGTAACAAACATATAAAATTCCAAGTATGTAGGATTTCTTTCAAAATTAAATTATGCACATACTGTTTGTGAAAAAAAACAGTTTACGAAACAGAAGTTTATGAAAAAAATATTGTTTTTCTATAAAACTAGACGTTTTATTATACTTTTAACTTCGCCACTTCAAATCGATTAGAGAAACTATTTGCACAGTGTTGCTATTGGTATCTACAATACTCCAATCATTTAAACCTCTGTATATATAAACAGTTACAAAAGAAAGAAAAAAATTCGGACCCATTTAGCAGAAATCGAGAAAACCTTTTTTTTCCAGCTAAACTTCTTTCAGAAACATTTTCTGTTTATTTTTGCTTTAAATACAGTACCCGTATCCAAACAGATGGGGAGAGAGAACGTTCGATGGAGATAGACACATGAAAATTTTGAATGTCATCGCTATTGGGTCAACTTTAGAGAGAAATAGAAGTTAACATTACGAGGATACGTTGTGAGCATTGTGATCGAAGGATTCACGTTAAAAAGGATTGTTACAAGATTTAAATTTCGCAACGAGAAGCATAAAGCTCTACTGCACATCAGACTCGCTCTATTCGAGCCAACATCAACAATCAGGAGAGTGCCTTGTGATGTCTAGCGAGTGTCCAGCAATGCTAGTTCCCCAGTGAAATTAACACTAATATACAGAAATTCTATTTTAGATCCCGGAGCAACCAATTTTATAGTAAATGTAAATGTCTTTTAATATATTTGCTCCATAACAAGTATAATCAAAAATAAATGTTACCCGAATCTGGATCATCGGATCGACGACAAAAGTACAAAGCCCTATTACTGCATCCAACGGAAGATATGCAGATAATGCAAAAAGCAAGATACATAGCTTTTATAATATTATGTCAGATCCTTCTAGTAGATTGAAGATGTTCAGACTATTACTACATGAATATGATTTTCGAGTTTATGTGAAAGGCAGAGATAATGTGGCTGTAGACGCGTTATCGAGGATACAGGTGACGAATGAGAAATTAAAGGAGATGAATCAATATATTGTGATCGTGGTGTTGACAAGAGTGCAGAGTTTGGGTCAGCTCGGGGCGCAACGCGGCGCGGCGCGCCGCGACGCAATGATACTTGAAGAAACCAGTGACTGTTCGCTGCGCAGCGCATAGCCGAAAAAAGCGCATTTAACTGCAGTAGGTACGCCGCGAGGTGCCGTGCGTGCATCTGAACGTGTATCTATGTGGCGACAATAAAAAACCTCCTCTTTGGTTTCGTTATGACGTTTCTTTGACGGCAGACGTTGACCTCAGGCTGCGTCTCGAGGCGTCGAGCCTTGTCGCGCCGCTCATTACGCGGGTGACGGCGCGCATATACCGCTGCATCGCGATGCACCGCTATACGCCGAGAGGTGCAGCGCTACGTGATGCAATGTAGTCTGAATTGTCACAATGAAATATTATCTTTTCGTGTAGTGAATAAAGTTTAATTTTGAATGGATGTTAGAAAAATACATCTCCGCGTAGCGCCGCGCCGCGTTGCGCTGAGCTGACCCTAAGAGATTGAAGGACGGTGCGGTCGCTAGCCCTTCGGTGGTTAATATTCCTACCGACAATTGGAATAATTAATTTACCGAAGGTCTACACAGAGTTAATTTTTGTGAATGAAGTAGAGTGGAAAAAGTTTAAAAATAGAGATATAACTTCTGAATGTAGAGATTTTGCATACTCGTCAGTAAATTGTATATTATTTGTGAAACTATTTACTCATTGCAGTGAACACGCGCTGTCTCTGTGAGGGAAATGGAATTTTGCTAACGTCTAAATATAGACACTGCATATGTTACTAAAAACGATAAAAATGAACCAAAAAGAAAGACCATGGACTCCTTATCCAGTATATCGGCGACATTTCGCAACATAGGTATTATTATTATTTTTTGCTTTCGTAACAGCGGGGCGATATAGTGATTTTGAAACCCTAGGGTTAGCTAGGTACGATACGTAAATATCGTCCGATAGACCGAGTCTCTGTCTACGTGCATGATTAATTTTCCGTCTGGCTCTCCTAAACTCCCGACGCAGGTTATATATAAATTGTCGTGCCACAATTTACATTTTTCGGTTTCATTTCATCTGTCTTAAGCGGCCTTCGACCCAGGGCGGTACAGTAGACAGAGGTGTTGGTCATTATTTTTGCGCTATCATTTTATTCAAGTTCGGTCGAGTGAAATCTCTGGAATGGGCGGACATAAGGGATCGGAATAAATTACAATTACTATTTTTAACATTATATTTATTAGCGTTCGACTCATGTTTCTTCTCTTGCTTTTATTCTTCTTCCGTTATCTATGCTCCGATAGTCCCACACTCATACAATAATTGACTAGATAGAGAAAAATGGTTACCAAAGAGTTACAAAAAAAAACAAAGTCTTGTTGATAATCCTAGTAATGTAAATATCAATTATTGTAAATGGATCTTTGCCACTATATATAATATTTTAAAAGTATTTGCTACTAAGTGTACAACGGTATTGAATACACGGAAATAAAAGTGTATATGTTGTCTACTCAACATATGGCATGTACACGGTTTTGTAAAGCTATAATAGAGCATACATTTTTATAATAAGCAATATAGCTAGAAACTAAAAACTCATACACAGCAGCATTAATATTATTTATATGAATGAACCACGACAACAGTTGTTGCACATAGGTATAGAAATATAGAAGGAAATGAAGTAAATACTCTAGATTTATTTACAATATAAAGTAACTAATTACTTAAAGTTCCATCAAATCCCATTCAGCATTATGTTGCAAACAGAGTTGCGCTGGTTTTTTAAATGTGCACGAAACAACATTGAACTAAAAGCACTTATAGCAAATAAGCTACAGGGTCGGAGAAGAATCCTACACAGCTTACAATATAAGTAATAAAATTAATGTAATATTTTACACGGAATAATTACTTTTAGATATCTTTAGAAAAGAGATAGCAGTTCCTTAATTTCGAGGAACAACATTGAAAATATAAATTTATATCATCAGGTCAAAAGATAAATATAATTATCAAGAAGAAGCCAGTTAGGTACCTAATACGACGTTCTCCTATTCTGTTATAACATTATTAACTTAATTGTATTTTTGAGTCGGTGTATTGGTATCTTCATGGTGTAGCTTCAAAACTCCAATTATTTATACCTCTGTATTTATAAACAGTTTAAAAAGAGAACTAATACTTTGACTGTTATTGTCAATAATTCGATATTCGAATACATATTCTGAATCGAGCTATACGCATTTTATACTATTGACAGACGTACGGATTTGGTCCGGAGCAGACCACGGATTTGGTCTCCAACTTAGGGGTTTCTCCTCAAAATTAGGGAAAAAAATCTTTTATTTTAAGAGGTTTGTATTTTCTTGTTCTTTATTAATCTAAGCTATTTAAATAACATTGACAAGGACAGAATAATATTACAGAACATAATTTTTATATTATTTATTTATCAGTTAATTTAAGTTTGGGGAAAAATATTTTTGAGAGTTGGAATACTGCACAAAAATCGGAATGCACTGTAAATAGGATTTTCAGCTTTATTGTATTATGACAATACAATAAAGCTAAAAATCAAACACATGAGTGTCGTGCTGTCATAATGGTCCACCCCAAACCAAAGCAAACCTTATTTCTCGCCCTTACTACAGTTGCTAAACAAAAAAAAATACGCGTACAGAGTACGTGACAGAAGTGAAACTTCATTCATCATTTAAAATCCAAAACAACTATAATAGTGTCTAAGGAATATCTCTTCAAATAAGAAAAGAAAAATTAAAATTTGTACACCTAGCACCGTCTGTGTGCTACACTTAAAAAGCCTTAAGCCTTAAGCCATACTTTTAAAAAGTTGATTTGCTATATAAACAGTATAAGTAGCTTCCGTCAGATGACGTTATATCCTAAACCGTGGCGTTATATCCAAAATCGTGTGGAAATGCGAGAAGCGTGACGTGACGACCTTGAAATTTCGCTGTCAGCGCCGCTAAACTAGTTTTACTTCAAAAACAAAACCCGTGTGGAACATACAATAACAATATGTCAAATGCTTAATGCATAATAGTGGCCATAATTTAGTAGACCCTACAAGTCATGTCTTGAGAATGCAGAGCTCTGCAGGTGAATGCTGTGGTTGACAGTTGACCACAAGTTGCACGTGCACGATGTACTATGGAACACGCTCCCGCTCGACCAGTAATAAGATCAAGATCGCTTAACAGTGCCGTTGAGTCGTACGCACGCACACATACTCACGTGTAAATAAGGACTTAAACCAGGTCTGCAGTCGCTGCGGTCACTTCATTTGTGTTTAAATATTTTGAGGCGTTCTAGTGCAAAGAAAAATGTTTAGAGACAAGTCGAGCAGGAATTTTGCCGATATTGTACAAGTCACCGACAAACCCGGTATACCAATGAACCTTATTGCCATAGTAACAAAGTCTAAATGTGGTACACCGGGTACCACACCGTACCGTACGTACCACACCTGTCAGCTTTGCCAAGACCTATAATGTAATTTACTTTTCTTCTTTTATTGGTCTCAAGAAGTAGTATAGCATTTTAGAAAGTTTTGTTTGTACCTACTGATTTTATTTACGTGCCAACTAATATATTCTTTCAAGAGCACATCGTTTGTTATTTGTTTAATGTTTATTCATTAATATAACAACTGATAGTAAACAGATATGAACTACAAAAGTTAATTTACGTATATAAAACGCGAGTCATATTATCTGTCTATTCAACGTCACCTGTAAGCCACGGGTGATGACAATGCGGTGTTAATTAATTGAAATTTGATTGCTTTGCACAATTTGCTCCTATTGACGATCCACTCACCCCAATTAACTTGCCTGACATATCCTGGGCTAGCTTTTTCACGCTACTCTGTTCACATTGTTATAGCAGATTTTTGTCGTAAAAAATATGCCTAGTCTTTGAAATTGTACTATATGTAGATTGTCCAAAACAAATTACACATCTATTATTCAATGACACCAATGAATGGCTAAGATGTCAAATTATTGAATAAGCTAATTATAAACTTGTGAGCTGCATCACTGTGATGCTGATGAAGCCTAGTTTAAGGCTAGTTTAGTGTTGTTATATAGAACTGAAAATTGGAGTTCTTTGAAACCTTTTTTCTCAGTCATTGTCCTATTGAAAAATCTCAAAAAATATATGTTAATCTGCATTATATATTTTAGCCGAGGACTGACATTTTGTAAATTGAAATTTTTATTTAAATATTGATTTAAGTGCTAAGTCCACCCTTTTTTTTAAAAGTAAAAACCTTTTTTCTCTTCTTTCTTTAAGTCACGCGAGTGTGAAAGTTAATTCAGTATTTTAAGTAAAACAAGACTCAGGGGAAGGTCGTTTTAGTTCTTGCAAATTTTCTCTCAAATATTTATAGCGATTTTTTATCCGATTTTAATACGCTCCGGTCGGCGCGATACGCCCTTGTCGCCTACAAAATTAGTATGGGACTTGGCGCTCAAGGTCACTGGCGTTATACAGAGCCTTAAGAGCGACATACTTCATAACATAGTAAATATGCAGTAATAATATGAAGTCTAAGCACAGATTAAATTGTACTCCTACAATACGGTGAATGTATGCGTGTGCACAAAACTCAAATCGCGTATGTGTAATAGTATAAAAATATATTATACTATTACATGTCATGTCCGGATTTTTCTACTATTACAATAGTAGAAAAATCCGGACATGACGACAAGAAACAAATTTTGGATATATTATATTTGTGTCTAATGAATGTTTTAAAAATTCATTATTTACAATATTAAATACAAATAATATTAAACAAAATAGTGATTATGTATTGTACTGACTACTGACTGCATAAAAAAATATAATAAAAAAGGTAATATGGAGTGTAAGCTACGAGTACAATGAACAAAATTAAGTTTTTTAATTATTTAAATTCGTTAAAGTCTATTCGGTTCGTTTAATTATTATAATCTCCGCAGTGAACGCTCTCACTGTTTAACAAAAAGCTAGAAGGTAGCGTTTCCAAGATGTTTTCAACTTAATGCAGTTTATGCTATGAGTTGCTCAACTTAATTCATGTTGCACATTTTAATTGTGTTACTATTTCATGAACTAAAAAGAAATGTATAATAATTTTAGTCTGCAGCAAAGTTATCTTAGAATTTTCCTACGTACCTACTACCTAGTCAAAAATATACGTTGTAGGTTCTTAAATGAGTATGTAAGTATACCTATTTCCCATTACATGACTAACAAAATAGGTTTTTGACGTGATAACGTCTTATAAATCAATGAACACCGGCTGCATGCACGAAAAAATGTCACGTTCCGCCTGATTGTCACGTTCCGCCTGAGCTGAGCGTGCAAGCGAGAGCGCGGAACAAGCGATAGAGAGGCACGACCGGCCTAAGCGTTCGGCTTGTGATGACGTTATCACGTAGAATTATCGTCTGTAAACCGACTTAACAGACAACCATTTTTTTTTACAATATAATTTAAAATACAATTTAAATCCAATAAAGTTCAGTAAGGCTAACAAATGACGATTTAAAAATAATATAATGGCGCAGTTCAAACTATCTTCATGAATTATTTACGAAATTCATTCTTAGATATAATATATAATATCGCTTATTAGATATTAATATCTTATTAATATATTAATATCTTATTAGCTTATTAATATCTTAGATATAATATATAATATATATAATATCGCTTGTTCTTGAAGATATTCATAATATTTGCTACGATATTTAATTTGAAAGGAGTAATAATTTTTATTTACTTACAATGACAAATAAAACCACTAATTATAATCATTAAATAAAATAAATAGATAACATTTTATAGATTTTAGTAAACTATGTGAAAATCTATAAACAGTGTTTGGTGATAAAAATGGGTGTATGAATATATATTAATTAAGTTGTTAGAATAAACATTTAAGAAACGTTTTAATAATCTTTATTGGATTTAAAAGATCTCCGGATAATTACTAACAGAAGCTCGAAACACATTTAATAATCCGCGAAGCCTCATTTTTGTTGGATTTTCCTAAGTATCATAGAGATTATAATTTATGTTCGAACCTTCGGAAACGGTAGCTCGAGTGAATAAGACCACCTTTCCGTAATTTTCTCGAGTACCCCTCTACAATGAAGAAGAGTACTTATATTCCGAATTTATAATATTACAGCTCTAAATCACCTTGATTCCCTCGTAGCGTGCAGTTAAGATAAATTATATAGCGAGAATTGTCATTGACAAAATGTGAATAAACTTTTTATTTTATTTTTATTTTTACTATTAGACTTATTATATTTTCTTTAGTTTTGATACGTGTAGATGACGCAAAAAAGTATCTACCATGAAATATACTGCTAGAGATAAAGAAGTTTTTTCATTCACGCACAAATTTCAAAACCTCTTCGTTTTAATAATAAATTCAACTATTAATTATTAGGCAAGGAAGAAGTCGCAACAGAGTCTGCGACTTCTTTGCGAGTCCAAATAAATCTGCAATTTGTTAAATTAATGAACAGACTTTGTAATTATCGCTATAACGTAGTTTTCTAATAGGCAGTGTAATCACACTCCCGTTTTGAATGCGGCAGGTGAAAAGAACGCTCTACAGCTCTAACTACGTTCATAAGAGCAGCATATATAGGTTCCTTCTATAGTACTAATTACGAGGTTTCATCCAATTTATACTGTGGAATTATTTTTATTTATAATTAGCGAGTGCGTTGCTATGTCAATAAACAAGCTATGATTTTGTTGATCCTCAAGTCCTTCAAGTTAAATCCTTAGTTCAAAAATGGCCTTCCTTGAGCGTATAACGTAATTAAAAATTCATAATTATTCCTATATATAATATTGCTAATTATGTAACATAATTATTAATTATACTCGGAGAGCATAGATTGAACGCTATTCGTTAATAAGCATAAGACAAAGGTAGACTAATTGAGTGCGACTAGAATACTGATGAGTAGTTAAAAATGTTCTCAAGCCATCGTTTGAGATGCATCAAAGGACTTCATTAGTTATCATTGTATATTAATATCATTTTAATGGAAATAAATCACTTTTGATGACTGTAGGAAAATTATTTAAATTACCGTTACTTGAGGTTTCAGAGGCCATGTGACATATATATACATACATATGTATATATGGTTCGGTAAAATCAATTACGGATATTTTGGGAATATGATTTACTGCTTATGTATATTTACTGCTTATGTATATGTATGTACGTTTAGGCAAAAAAGTTATTGTTATACTCGATGAAAATATCTTCCTTTGAATAGGCGAGTTTGCGTTGAGCGGAGATTCACCCATAATGAGACGATTTTTTACTCTGAGTACCTATGGCAATTTTTTTTGCCTAAACGTGTTTATATGAGCAGTAGATCACATTCCCAAAATATCCGTAGTTGATTGTACCAAACCTTATATTTTGTGTTTTCTCGTAATATTTATTATTTTGAAATCAGCAGTAGTTTGAGCAGCAGTTAATAGTTAGCCTAGTAATCTCAAATAATTAAAAAAGTGTTTCTAGTATTGCAATTGGAAATCATATAATAATCTATACTGATATTTTAAAGAGGAATTTTGAGGAAGGATTTTGTTTGTTTGTTTGCATTGTACAGGGTGCGAATCTAGACCGTTATTGATGAAATTTGCCATCGGTATAGTATAGACCACGGAAAAGGACATAGGATATTTTTTTATAGCGGAGAAATCTACGGATCCCACAGGATTTCCTTTTGCATATACGAAGTCGCGGGTAACATTTAGTGATAGATAAAGAATTAAGTAAACGCATATTCTTTAAGCATTTTTATTTATAGTAACATTGCAATTTAACTATCAATATTAATTATTTTTATCAGGGTCTTGTACAGCAATTTAGCCCGGCGAAATCTCATAAAGTCATAAGTTAGGAGCGCTGATGAAGCTTTGCCAAAATTGCTAATGACCGCGAAAGCGGTGCGGTCGCGCACGGTATCGGGCCAAAAACCAATTTGCTACTACTAACACAATATTATTCGGTTATTGTGTTTAATTGGGAATATTATGTCATAACCGCATCCCGAAACAACTGCAAAAACAGCGTTCTGTTGTGACGCGTGCCAACGAAAAGACCAACTCTCATTTGCAGTTTTAATTTCATTCGTCTCTAATTTAATTTTTCTGGAGGAAACCCGAATGAAAAGTTCGTAACCGACGATAGAAACAGGTACCTGGACGTTTGATCGCATATAAAAGTTTTCCAATTTAGAAGGTCTGATTGGAAAATTTTCGGCAGTTTGGGTGTTAATCGAACCTTGACTCGGCTCGGACTTTTCAAACGAATTAGGTGTTACCGAAAAGAATAACATTTTACTCGATATCCTTTAATTTGATAATCAAGGAAGCTTTCGCGTATTATCTTTATCGATTTTTACATTAATTTTCCAATTACATTTCCGTGCAGGACCAAAGGCCGGACGAAGTTGTTTAAATGCGTATCGAGATAATATTTCCTTATTCTTATATTAAAAAGTAAAAACCAATTAACTTTTGTTTTTAATATACGTGCCTAGTGCTACATTTCTATAAATTTTGCAACACTTTTTGTTTTTGTCAGGTGTAACTTAATTTATCTACATAAAACATAATATTATCCTCTTAAAGTATACTTTAAGATCTTAGTGTAATCAACAAATAACTTTATAAACTTATTTGTCGATTACGGCTGAACACGGCAATGTCAAACTACGATATTAAAATTGTATTAGTATTTATTTTCCGCAAAAATATAAAATCAATATCGAATTAGGGGTCGTCACATAAATAAAATTAACGAGGGGGTTCTGTCGGATGCGGCGCGGGCGGGAAGTCGCTACGGAGGTCGCTATCTGCAACCAAATCTTAATAAACTCCAACAAATTCACAACCGTTAATGTGTATTTGAAAACTTTGAGACTATACATTACTTATTAATTTTATTCAAAAAAATTGAATTTTTTATCGAAGTATATTTTGTTGATCATTATAACTTTGAACTGTCAAATCTTGTCATCATATTTTCGTCCTAAGAACTTGATAGGGTTATTTTCGTCTATTCAAAAGATATTTGTTTGCAAACCATACACTTAGAAAAATAAGCGTGTGCAAACGCTCGGCTCAACGCTTTTTACTGACGATTGTCGAAATTAATCGCCTCGCTCCTGGCACATGATGAATGATGCAAGGAACGAATTCAAGTAACGAACAAATTGCGAACATAAATTATGCTTTAATAATTTCGCGTACGGCCTGCTCTCTCAATCAAGTGAGGCCGCCAGGTGTCGCTTCTATAAATCCGGACTTCAAAAATTACAGCCCCTTAACACCTTTTTAGAATTAAGGCGAATTTGTAAATCGGCGTTTCAGCGTTAAGGTATTGTTATACTTTTGAAATTAATTACTCGATACAGTTGATTTTTTGGGTTGAATATTCTGAATAGGTATATTTTTAATTTTATCATCTTTAGTTAGTAAAATGTTGATGCTATTTATTTATATTAATTTAATAAGTTGTTTGAAGATGAAGATTCAAGTTTACAACTTGAAAACAAATTTATCAAAAACAATTCATCAGAGTGTTGATTATTGGAATGTAAATACAATTTTACAAAGTATTTTCATTTTGCAATAAAACATTTAAATATGATTATTTTATCATTGATAAAAATATCTCCTTATTCCTACACATCGGGCAATTATAAAGGACAGAGAAATGTTTCGCGATAGAAAATAAAGAAAAATTTTAATTTAGTGGAAAAAGCAACGAACCGTTTTCGTTTTTTTATAGCTGGCCAATTGAAACGTTTCCAGCTCTCTGAATAATTCATCTTTCGTTTGAACAAAGACGAAGTGGGCCGCGCGGCGATTCTTTGATCTTTTGTAATTGGAATCGATGCTCATATTAAAAAAGAGAAAATTCTTTAGACCTAAGATATGCATCGAAGCAATTTTCTTCAAGACGATTAAAATTGGTCGAGATTTTGTACGGTATTGTCTACGTTTTTTTGTTCTACTTAAAAAGAAAAGGTTGATGATGATGATGCAAGTGTTGATGATTTATAAAACTAAATTGATATATTTAAGAGCATAATTAGAGCACTGTTCTACAAAAATAATTTTTGTGCGGCTTTTGATTTATTTTTCTATAATTGAGGGGTCACTGAATACGGCAACGTGCTTGGTATTTTAAGTTTTTGAACACTTATTAGTAAGTAAGAAGTGTTAGGATATTATTAGTGAGGCGCAGAACGGCAGATATTCCGCACAGCTCTCGTACATTGACTTACTGTGTATAAATGGACCACCGAAAACACAATTTTTTCATCATGTTAGGTCTTATTTAAAAAAATATCTAGTATGAATATATTTTAATTTGTAATTTGTATGGATGTAAATTTCTTTTTTAAATATTTACTTGATTTTTTATATGTAAGATTTTCTTTTTTTTACTTGTCTAGATTAGAATTACCATTTCAGGTTTGTTCTACTACTATCTTCGCGATTTTCAGTACTAATAAGTTAGTAACTGGCATTGCCGTGATTTTGATGTAGATTGTTGTAATATGCAAAAATATAAATATATTAATTAGCTGCCGCTAAAATATATTGGCAAGATGAAATTAAAAATTGTGTGTCACTGAGATCGTGACTAGCTTGTCTTTGCCTTTATAAGGATTACATTATTATAATTTTAAAAAATCTAAAAATTAATAATACTTTTGGATTAGTTTAGTATTCGAATCAGGAAAATTTTTGGACACAGTCCAACTATAATGATGTAATATTTCTTCGATGTCAGTATGATACTAACCCACCCACAAGAATAAGGGAAATTTTTGGATCAAGCATAACGTTATTAAATAAAAAAAAACTTTTAATGTAGCAATATATTTATCCGGACAAATCGATCTGTTGAAAAAACTTGTGAATACTTTTATTAATATGATACGTCGAGCTTTGTCTATAGGAGTAAGTTTCGCAACTCCATCAATAAGGACGCGAACTTGCGCAATAACAGCTATCGGTTACAATGCGGGATACACGACAAACTTACTCCTGTTTAATAAACAACATTATGTAATGAAAAACGTGCAGACTGATGACTGATGATTTCGGTCACGCCTACACGTACTTACGTACTACGCCTACGAAAACATAAGGCTGGGACTATATGATCCGGAATCCGGAAGGCCGGGGAAAATTTTGAGCATTGAAAATACAACTCTGCGCTAAAACAAGAGATGAAAATCGAACACACTAGTATCGAGTCAAATGTCAATGTCATATATGACACCTCAACACTCTATTTTTTCAGCTCTATTGTGTATCGGGCTACGACCTCTTGATTTGTATGTCCTTCTTACGCTTGAGTGGCGATGATAATAATACAGCAACAATTCTTATATTCTCCTTTATTGGTGCTTAACACAGATACGCATTACATACGAGATATGTCTAACACAAATACGTCTACAGTTTACACTGAGTATAGCCGTTTATTTATCTAAAATAGTTAAGTTAAGTAAATAGGCTTTACTCGTGACATCTGTCAATATGACATTGACAATTACATCTCTTAAAACTACAGTTGTCATTATGCAACATATTGTAATAGCGCAGAGTTTTATTTTCAATGCTCTGAATTCTCCCCGGCTCTCCCAGCGGGTTCCGGGTTCATATAGGTCCAGCCTAAGAGTTGAAAGAAAATATAAATTTCATACTTTATTTTATACTACATTTTAGGCAATTATTGTCCCAGGAGATGTTTTGTAAAAGTAAAAACATTTCGTATTAATTCGAAACCGCAGAGCTCGGTCTAGACGGTCGCAAATAAAAATTGTATAAAACTTGAATACTCCGCTACAGTCCTCTCAATTTTCTAATACGAGTTTTAATATATTCAAACACATGGTAGAAATACTACGTAAAGTTTTGGGCGGTTAACTTTTCTGGTCTCTTACCCGTGCCGGGGATTAAATTTTAAACTTCCACCGACTAGCCTCATAAACTTGATGAGTTAAATTTATATTCGGTGGGGACGCGCGAGTTTGATTCTTTTTTATTTTAAGCGCAGTTAGAAATATACACATTTTATTGTTACTTTTATGTTAAATTTCATTATGGTTTTAATAAATGTTTTAATTATTGCCACTAAGTAATATATTTTCACGGTTATTTTGGATGAGGACTGTCGATGAACGTGTGCATAGCACGGACGACAAACAGTCAAGCACCAAAATCTAATGATAATAATAGCTCCCCACACCGATTTCGGTGATGGTGGCTGGTTTCATTGAAACCAGTTACCCAGGAGCTTAAAAGAGCTCCGTGGCCTAGTCGGTAGACCGTTTGATTCGCGCTCGAGAGAGTGCAGGTTCGATTCCCAGGTTGTAGGGTGTACTAATGAGAATTTTTCAGATCTCAAGTACATTATACGGACGCTCTAACGTTGAAGGAAAACATCGTGAGGAAACACGCACATGGTTGGCCCCAGGTGACCAGTCATTCCTCTGGACTAGGCTGACTATGTTGTGAGAATGCCCTGTGTTCCTGGGCAACCATACGACATTTAAAACCCACTGTCCCAGGCACTACAGTATTTCAAGAGTGGTTACTTCGCTCGGAGAAGTAAATTGTCCAATAACGGATGAAAAGACCTAAGTTTTACGCAGGAGTGTTTTACATATAGTACTCAAGTGTGTGCGCAATACACAAAAGCACTCTCTCTTCCTTTACTCTCATAACCCAGTGGGACGGATGACTGACACGACTAGCGGGAAATCTGGCGCAGGACCGACTTTTTACATGCCATCTGACGAAGGATCTTCTTTCCTGTTCAGAATCAGGCGATCAGCCTGTATTGTCCTAACCAGAATTAAAAACGCGGGGCGGACTTAAAAAAAAATGTTCCAACGCGGGGATCGAGCCCACGACCTCCGGAGCTTAGAGCCATGCTCTAACAACACGTAGGCGGTAATTTATTTCGAAATAAATATAGCATATGTCCATTTCGACAATGCTACCTTTTTATTTATTAAAAATTACAATCGGTTTAGCAATTTTGGCCTAAAATTAAACATATTCCACCTATTAATTTCTATTGAAACAACGTTATCGCCTACCGTTATATTATACGCGAGGCTATAGAAATTAAAAAGTACCCTAATTTTAATCGAGAAGATGGCTGGATGCTGCCATCTAGTTGGGATCCAATAATTAACAAAATAAAATTTAATTTAAAAACACCGCGGCTTCAAGATACTGTTAGTATGTTTGCGGTGGATCGGAACACGAATAATAATTGAAGAATCTTCGGGTCGTTTCAACAACTTCAACAAATAGGACATTTGACACCTCAGTCCTCCCGTGACGAAAACTGCACCGCGACACAATCCGTAAGTGTTTAAAATAATTTAAAACAATATTCCACCTGTTCAATGTTTTTCAATTCACACTCTACAATTTGTATGAATTTTTTTAAAATAAAAAACGTTATTTTTGTTTAAAATTTCTCAAAGAGATTTGTATGTCATCTCTAAAGCTGTACACATTTCTACCGTTCACTTTACATAACACGGAGCAAGTCGAGAACTCGAGTTACTGAAAGCTTTAACTCGAACGTTCTGTCCAAGTGGGGATCAAAAAGCGAGAAAACGTGTTCTAATGTCGCCCCACTGATACACGCTTCACTTGACAGTTTAAACTTCCAGCTAGTTTAAATATTTTACAACTGTCAATACGAACTTTGCGTTTCGATTCATGTTATCGCTCTGCTTTCGATTTAAAACTTAATAGCTACATAGTGTAGTAAGGGAACAGAATGTAATTTGAAAAAACTTTTAATTGCAGGTTGTTTTATCCAGAAATTTTTCTTTCTAATATGTATCTTGTGGAATATCGATAATAATAATAATAGTAAGTAGAGAAAACTAAAGCCTCATTCGAATTGTATACAACATTTGAACATGACCATTAACACTTTCGTGTCGATATAAAATGTACGATCAGATATTGACTTGATGCGACCCATCTATCTGTAATTAGATATCACATTGTATCGAAGTGAAGATTTCATTACGCTTAGTGGGCAGTATACTCTTTATTGTGCTATAAACGAGGAAATAACATTAAAGGGAGTATAAAAACGACGACCTGTGGCATTGCATTCTTGCCGGACCGAACAGTTTTCATTTTACCTCGTACTCGTATGTTATTATATCGGTAATGGCCTTCCTTCACCATGAGAAACGATAAAACTGTACTAGAATTTTCAATATAGTCTTCGAATAACATTTTTATACTTTAAACTACCGTTAGCATAACAATATGGGTATTTATTTATAGAAACAATAAAATTGTAAGCACCCTTAATAATAATAATAGCTCGGTGATACTAGCCGGTTTCATTGAAACCAGGCGAGCTACGCAGGAGTTATTTTATAGTGCCCGAGTGTGTTCGCAGTACACAGGAGCACTCTCTCTTCCTTTACTCCCGAAGCCCAGTGGGACGAACAGACCGACACGACTGGCGAGAGTTTAGGCGCAGGTTTTTTTTTTACATGCCTATCCGACGCTCCAGACTTTTAGCGTAAATATTTCTTGTCAGACAATCAGGTGATCAGCCTGGATTGTCCTAACCAAACTTGGAAACAACATTTTTTGTTGTCCCAATGCGGGAATCGAAACCACGACCTCCGTGTCGAGAGCCAAGCTCTAAACCACTGGATTACTGAGGCTGTTAAGTAGTAAGCACCCTTATACATATGTGAGACAACAAACTTTAAATATGCGTTATAATTTCACACAAAATGTAGCTATTGATTAAGGACTAGTCCAAAGTGACAATTATAAAAATAATAATCCTAATTGAGTAACCGAAACAACTCACGTAATTATTTCTGTTAAATTCGCAGAATGGGTCAGCGCATGCTGTTACACTCACAAAGCGCATCAAATCGAGTGTCAACGAGAGCGATAGCATGCTCTGACACTGGAATTCTACAGTCTACTGCGAATTTAAAAGTAATAACTTCGTGAATTTCCCCCAGATATTATAACAGCAAGAAGTCATATATAGATTCAAATCGCCAACGATAACTGTCCATAAAATTAAAACATTACGCTCAATTATGACAGGTTTGAACAGTAACACCAGTTCGATAACGTACAATAACAGCAGTCGCGCGGCCATTAAAACATATTTACATACAGCGAGATGCTAATGGATGTAAGGTTGTATTTAATTGGATGGGCTGAGGCCGGTAATTGAACTATGACGTAGTCACATTCGCGGTTATGACGTCAGAGCTATGCTATTTTTATATTTCCAAGCTGTGTTTTTTTTATATGTAGTTTATTTTGGGTCCGATAAAGTCCGATAAGGATAATCTATATAATTCTATGGTGCCAGATATGAAACATCAGTGAGTATTAAACGATTTAACAGTGACATTCAACAAAAGTGTACTTATTTTAATTTATTATTACTATAAACTAGCTATACACGTTGTTCACCGTTTTCACCGTTTAAATTTCAAGACCAAAATCAGTCCAGCCGGTCTCAAGTTTTAGCGAGACATTGGAATTGCAATCCATTTTTATTATATATGTATAAGATAAGATTTTTCATTCCTTTGTAATTTTCCATACCGAGTCACACATTTTATAAAATTCATCAGCGTCACGTCCCACGGGAACAGGATAAAAAGTATCCTATGTCCGTCTCCTGGTTCTAAGCTACCTCTTCACCAATTTTCAGCCAAATTGGTTCAGCTGTTCTTGAGTTATAAATAGTGTAACTAACACGACTTTCTTTTATATATATATATACATTAATATGTCAGTCTCAAATTAAATATCATTCACACGATCGAGACGAAGGTATCGAAACTTCTCAAACTAAAATCAAATAAGCCAATTAATTAGTAGTTTGTGTTTGGGTATTACTAAAGAATATATTGTGTTGTTTTACATACTATCCACTTATCACAAACAAATAATCCCAAAGTATGAATTAATACCTCATATCAACTTAGCACAAAGTTGTCAAGTTACGCAGCTCATACGTTACTCGGCGGAACAGAGTGCCTCGCTTTCAAGACCAATAGACGGACAATGCATTAGTTAAATGGATACTTAGTCCTGTAGCTTCATCTAAGTTGTACAACTTGGTCGCGAACAAACATCGCTCGATATTAAGCCCGGCGCAGACGGAATACAAGCGATCGCTGAACGATTTTCATACAATTTGTGTAGCTGCGACCTACACGGGTGCAGTAAAATGTGTGAAAAGTGTTTCAACAGGTTGTCGCGTCGCGGTCGCTTGTGGCTCGTCTGCACGGAGCCAAAACGCCAGTTGCCACTGTTATTATTTCGACAATGATTGTTAAATGTGATTCCGAAATTGCGTTACATAATTACGATTTAAACCATTGTTGTTTTTGTTGAATACGTTATCGACTTTTGCTGATATGAGTTTTCAATGTAGTTTATGTTTATTTTATAGCATAACGCAAACTATTTTCCTGAAGTTTGCGGACGTTAAAATGTAAACTGAGGACCTCTGTGAGCCACAGAGTTTAGCGAGGTTAGCGCGTTGGCGCTCAAGCCGGAGACCGCGGGTTCGAATCCCGCCGAGGGAGCAAAAAGTTTTCAATGTTGCAGGGTCATGGAAGTGTATTAAATATATTGTGTATAATATATTAAAAATCTTGAATATATACATAGCATAAAAGTATAAAATACCGTTATCTGGCACCTGTAACACATGTTCTATGGACACAAGGAACGGGGCCAGATTGACGTGGTGTGATGCGTCGTAGACATTATTATTAGTATACTAGTTAATGCAAACTATTTTTTTTTTATTAGATTGGTAAGTTCAAAAATAATGTATATTCTACGTCTTCATCATTTAATGAACATTCGTTTTCTCGGCGAACATAGCGCAAAATATTATTTATGACTCTTTGGAGGGATTCTAAGCCATAAGAATACCATTAAACTTTAAGGAGTAAAAAAAAACATATATTGTGTTCCTAGTTTATTTTGTTGTATCAAGTTGCTAATATCTTTCGGGAATATAAGTTTTTTTTTAATTATTAGTTTTTTATACATCGTCTGTCACTTCCTCTCCATTCATCCTCCATCTCCATTTATAGAAAAACGATGAGTGTACCTACAGTACACTCTTCGTTTTTCTATAAATGGAGATTGTACTGTATGTACGTATGCCATAACACTAGCTTGAAAATGTGCACGTCAAAATCTTGGGAAGCTTTGAAATAAAAATGAAATGTATAAAATTAAACTAATTCAAAATTATGCTCGTGCATGTATAGTTAGAGATGGGAGTGCGATGTAATATTCAGAGCGGCTAGGATGTGCCACGCGGGACAACCAGACAAACGTATACGCTGCTGATTGCTCTGAGAATAACCCTCGCGTGTACACTGCGATACAAAAATACAATTTTCTATTTATGATAATTCAAGAGAACGGGATGAAAGGGACCCTTATTGTTAGTGTTAGATAAATTTTTCTCATAGCAACTTAATTTGTTTGAAATAATATTTTTTCCAACGAAACTTAACATTATGTAATAAATTATAATAATAATATTACCTATGGACGCTTTAGCAACCCTATACATACCGGACGCTTTAGCAACCCTATACATACCGGACGCTTTAGCAACCCTATACATACCGGACGCTTTAGCAACCCTATACATACCGAATCCGAAAAACTACCTAATTGTGTTACGGGTCCAGACAACGGGAAGTATATTTAATATTTTTATACAATACATAATCCCCCTTACTAATTAAAATATTAACACAATGGATAAGCTATACAAAGTTTTGCCCTTGTCTGTCAAGCGTATCAGATAAGGACAAAACGTTGTATAGCTTATCCATTGTATATTTAACATTTTATTAAATTATATACATATTTAATATAAAATTTCTATAATCCAGGAACATAAACAACTAACGGGATTCTAACCCGCGACCTCAGTGTTACGCGCAGACGCGCTAACCACTGAGACACGGGGCTGAGACCTGTGGTCAAAATTCGCCCATAATAATTCATAATATAATTTTTAATTTGAACTTTATAAGGGTTCTTTTGCCTTTGAGATAGAAAAAAAATGTAATTGTTGCGACAGATTGATTGTTGTTTGATTATTGTTGTTGACAACGTGTTATAAAGTTGTATCTATCAAAGGCACGGATGTGATTTTTATAAATTGTACGTACTTCTAAGCATTATTTAGAGTCTAACAAAATTTCATACCCCTCCGGTTGCACTATTCTCGAAAAACTGTACTGAAAGTTTTTGCTATAGCTGCGTTATATAACGATGATGATATTGATTGAAACTTTAGGTACTCGTATATTGGGTCAGTGTAGAATCGCTCTGAGTACGACGCAGCCACTGAAACCGCGACGTGCCATCAGCGGCCATAGTCAACTGAACAATATTGTCAAATTCAACCAGATTTGTGTTTTTTTGTTTTGACTTATAACAGTTATTAGGTATTTCACACAAAAATTTTATAAGTATCGTATATCGTTATTGGTTCGTAATTTTAAAACAGTGCTGAGAGGCGCACTGATAGCTGTTTTAGTCTAGGTATAGGCAACTTTTCACTTTGGAAAAACGTGTAATTTAGATTTAAGTTGAAAAATATTAATTATAACTGTATTCGAATGACATCGTTTATATTATGCTGGTTCCCAGCTAGTAAATAATATACGTCGTCGTTTACGTAGAATTAAGATTATAAGATTAATTTAATAGAATAAATAGAACGGAAACTGAACCCAATTTCTTATCCTAAGATAAAAGAAGATAATTTACTCTTTATAATATCAGCTATCTGCCATTGAAAGTCTCATGAAAATCAGTCCAGCCGTTTCAGGGATTAGCCGGAAGTAACAAAAATGTTGTAAATTTATTTTTATTGTAATACCGTATCTACTTTTATATTATGTACTAGCTGTTGCCCGCGGCTCCGCCCGCGTAAATACAGTATCCCACGGAAAACTGTACTTTTTGGGGATAAAAAGTAGCCTATGTTTTAATCCAGAGTCTAAACTACTACCATACCGAATTTCATCGAAATCCGTTCAGTAGTTTTTGTGTGAAAGCGTAACAAACATCCACGCTTTCACATTTATAATATTAGTAAGGATTTAGTGAAAAGCTGTTAATTTAAAATCACAAACATACACTTCAATTTTATTTATTTGTATATACACGTCGTTACTGTATGAAGATTACACAGCTAGTTTAATAGATCGATAATATATTTTTTACTATCGTCAAAGGTCGTCCGTCAGGCGTAGATTTGTTCACGCGGCCAGCGCAAGCATGAAATCCTATTTTCCGCCCCGCGTCGCTCCGTTTAGAGCGCCTTTTGAATGGGTCGAGTTCATGCGAATATCTTGCCCAATGCTCCCAGACGTGTCACAGATCACATCTCGAGAATGTCACACACTTAAGTTATTCCAGGTAAATCTTGTACGATGATAATATTCAACGATATTCGGTATATATTTTGTAAGAAAATGAATTTTCTATGAAATATATCTCCTAAAATGTAATTTTGAGGAGAATACCAGGATTGCTAAATCAAATAGGTACGGTATTTAAAAAAAATCGATGTCTTTTATTTTTTTATTTATATTGCGATCAATGTTATTAGCAGACTTACAAAGGGAGGTTGTTTTGAACATCGATTTTTGTTTGATAATTTTAAACATTTTCCACATAACTGGTATGTAAATTCTGGGCGTGGCGCTGGCTCGTAGATATCGGGAACAACGGTATGGCGTCGGCGGCTTGCACGTGAGCGCGGAATTATAAATGCTCACAATTTTAAATTAAATTTCCTTTTTTCTAAGCTGGATTTATTATATTATTCATTATTTAACTTTGTTTAAAATTTCAAGGTTTGCTCTGTTTTCAAAGCTCAATTTCAAGAAAAGAGTTTTATTATTCGAACTTTGCACAGTGCACACGTATTGTCCGACAATAATACTATTGTATTTTTATACTGCTCGCTTATTTCAAAGTATTAGTAAGAAATTAATTTTATTTTAATCTATTTTTTTAAATCTATGCTATTAAAAAAAACAAATATTTCATATTATATGTTCGTTTGCATTGAATAGTTCTAATCGAAACTACTGGACGGATTTTTACACAGATATAGAGTAGACCACGAGAAAGGACATAGGCTACTTTTATCGGGAAAATGGTTCGATTCTGGCGAGATTTCCTTTTGCGCACACGAATACGCGGAAAATATCTAGTATTTAATATTTTGTACACTATCTCAACAATATCTTAACCTAAAATAACAATGATACCTTTCAAAATACTTATATAGCTACTAATTCATTTAATATGTATCTGTAACAATATAACATCTGAGTATTGCACAGGTATTTAGGTGGTTCAAAGATTAGCCGCGATAGTCTGCACAGGTAGTTTCAGTTGAGATAATCGGACATATGACGGACATATCTAAGGCCTCCAGATCAGTTAGTGTTGGGCAAACATGACGTAAACAATACGGGCACGTATTATATTCTGTATTGGATATGATGTAATATTAATTAGACTTCTATGAAGCCATTTAGTTTACGTATCACTATTACCTATGAAGCTATTTTTTACCCGGCTGCGCTAGGAGGGTTATGTTTTTCGAGTGTATGTGTGTATATTAATGTATATTTCTATGGGATGCTCTAAAGCCTAAACGGCTAGTCGCATTTGAGCTTGAGAGGTATCATTAGATTAGAGAAATGAATGGATTACGTGACATGCCGTAGCATTATTAAGATAGCTATTCAAAATTGAACTTTATTAATTACACAAGAAGATGCGTACGTTTTCATTGTAAGAGTTCGAAAGTCAAGTTGCACTGCACAGCGCGTGAGCACTATATGACTTATGTCATATGAAACGTGTATCTTTTTGTGTAGGGAATAAAGTTCCATTTTGAATAGCTATCTTAAAAATGCTGTGCCGCGTTTCGTTTCGGTACGAACATACGGTACGAACATACCTTTAGTCGTGAGAGTGACAAAGGGTACATCAAGATTATTTGACGCAGTCGGGTTTTTATTTTTTTAATTAACGGTATAACGTATTAAAAAGTTTAGTGAATTAATTATTGTAAATAATAAGTACAACTTTTTTATTGATTTAGAAAAAATAACTCATTTGCATATTCTGTGTAATAGTACGTTAACAGGTGCGAGAAACGTAATTGAGTTTGCAATTAATGTAATAGACATACCATAGATGAGCAATACCATTTTAAATTTTAACCCCCTTACTAATAAAAATATTTACACTGGATAATCAATACAACGTTTTGTCCTTGTCTGTCAAGCACTTTTCCCACGTATCAGATAAGGACAAAACATTGTATTGCTTATCCACTGCTTAAATATTTTTATTAGTAAGGCGGTATTTATTTTATTATTTGATAAATTAAATGACTTACATTTTAGCACTTTATAATTAAATTAACACTCCATTAGCTGGAATGAATAAACCCCCAAGTGCGATCCGTGGCTTACACTTTACAATGAACCGGAATTGGACAATAAGGGAAATAACGAATAACAGATTGAATTGTGGTTTGAGCTCGGGGAAGTCCCTAGCTCCCGGGACTGTCCCTCGGGGGAGTCCTACGGCGTTTATTGTTGGACGAATTTTAATGAACCCTTCCGCAACCGCGATGAATACCGATGAATGTTGTTAGCAAAACAGGTAATGCAAAATGTTACATAAATGCGACCTATATGATTATATTTTCAAGTGTTATTATATTGTGATAAAGCATAAGCGGACTGTAGAATTATTAGATCATGTACTAAAGCACACGCACCTTTCTCTTATTTAATTTTTCATAAAGTTATTTAGCTACCAACTAATGTTACAAAATTCTATTCACAATAAATATTTTAATTAAGCTAGCGGTCCCGACACATGTTGTTCTATGCTATGAACTGGAATTAATAGTTAACTACAGCTACACTTACTACCTACACCAACATCTACTCCTACAACTACACCTACGCAAACAACCTACACCTACACCTAAATATACAACTACACCTAAACCTACACTTACACCTTGTTCTACACGTACCAACTTACTGCGGCCGGCCCATTTTTTCCGAAATAAACCAAACGAGTAAACTGGACGCACCTATATCACCATAAATCTATTTGATATTCAAGTGACATATTGAACATAGTGAACAGTTAGTATAGGAAAATTCAATAGTAATTTTTAGTGATATCTCCGCAATTTTTTGATTAATTGTCACTCTTTAAACCTTCCCTAAACTTTCACAATTATTTCAAGACCAAAATTAGCCAAACCGGTCCAGCCGTTCTCCAGTTTTAGCGAGACATTTGAATTGCAAACCATTTTTATGAATAAGAGAAGAGGAAGAGAAGGTTAGCTGTCTTTACACACATTATCTTGTCTTAACTATGAACTTCAATAAATAAAACACCAATATATACATCTACATCTACGCCTACCAACTTACTAGGACCGGCTGATTTTTTTTTGAGATAAACCAAACTGAACCTACAAGTATTGTAGGTTCAGTATATAATATTATTCAGTATTATTATTATTCAGTATTCAGTATATATTCAGTATATAACCTACCTACAGTCAAGTGACTACTTGAGCACAGTAAACAATTAATTTAGGAAATTCAATAAAGTAGACATATAAAGAAAAATAGATATTTAACAGTCACCCTTTTGTCCGTAACACTTGTAAAATAAATTACATCATAAATATTTTTATGAGACCATCCGTCTTAAATTTAATACGCAGCGGAGTTTGAACAAGAAACTATAACTTAGGGCCCCGGGTAGTGTATCAAAGCTTTGTGTCTAATTTAACTGTAATACCTTATACAGCGGACAATGAAATGTAATTAAAAGTAATAAATCTCTCAGCAGGTAACAAAAACTGAAAGAGCTTAATAAACGCCGCATGTCTAAGCGTGGGAACGCTCGCAGACTCTCCGACTAGGATGGCCTTACAAAAAATACCGTTAAGGTGTATGCAAACTTTTCTATTAAATTCACACCTAGATGTACACCTACTATTTAAAATCATGTAGCACGCTAATAATATATCATATGATATATTAATATCTGAAGCAGAAACTTTGAGTGCAGTTGTACGAGAATTTTGCAAGCGATGAAGTATGAAATTTGGCAAAGTTAAAGTTTATCTGGAGGAAGGTGTGCAGAAAGCAAATTTTTTTTATTAATGAAAATAAAAATAACAACAACAATATAATATTATAATATAACCTATAAACCTGTAATTTAACAGTTTTACGCCAAATAATAGCATTATTCACTTTACACTTGTATTCTAAGTGGTAGAACCTTTTATTTTTAAACATAGGTACAAAAGAAAGGTATTGCATAAAAATTTAATTTTAGAATATGGCTTTCTGTTAAGGAAATTCATCCAACTTATAGGGTAAAACCTGGATAGTTGCCCCAGGAATTATTTTTTATTCTATATATTTTCATACCTATATATATATATATATATATATATATATATATATATATATATATATATTTTTATAGTTTATATATTTTCATAACTCTGGTTTTGTGAATGAATTGTATACTGTTTCAATTATTAATTGAAATACTTTTCAGCTACCACTAAGTGGACTCTTTCGTATGTCTCTATTTAATTGCATGGGAAGGCAAAATGCGATCATAGTTTTTCAGGGATAGTTGCCTCGTTTCGAGAGAGGGCATCTATCCTATACGGGATTTATATGAATTAATCCACTTTCCCATTCGTGGGATGGATGTCACAAAATTAAGAGGCCTGTTAAAATCGCTAATACTCCGAAAATATTAAAGGAAATGTTTTTTACTTTTTTAAATTGGTCAAAGAAAATCCAATAGAAAATACAAAGAAAAAATAATACACGAAGTACCGGCTGGTTAAATAAATAAAGCATTATACTTCACTTTATAAGAGAAATGGACTGATTTCAAAAAGTGGGGCAACTATACTGGTTTTCCCCTACTTATTTTGCATATTTTAGTGATGTGTTTTTAAGTGAAAGTCGACCAAGTGCGAGTCGGACTCGCGCACGAAGGGTTTCATACTATTATTTATATGACTATTGATACGTGCTAATATCGAGCACTAGTATTATTATCGAGAAAAAACAGCGAAATTAAACAAGTTTTTTGAATGGGAGCCCTTAAATCCTTTTTTAATTTTATTATTTATTTTTAAAGAGAATATATTACTCCTCATTCAGTGAATATTTTAGGATGTTATATGGGAGCAACCCTTAAATTCTATTTAATTCCGTTTTAGTATTTGTTATTATAGTGGCAACAGAAATACATCATCTGTGAAAATTTCAACTGTCTAGCTATCACGGTTTACGAGATAAAGTTTGGTGACAGACAGACCGACGACTGGCGAAGTCTCACCAATAGTGTCCCATTTTTACCCGGAACCCTAAAAATGGATAAAAAATACTATCAGTGAAAGTTAAAATTTAACACCGACTTTTTCAACCTTATTTTCAAATTAAAATTGATAATGCTGCTTATAAATCACTAGGAAATACTTATCAAACATATGCAACCAAACTGCTTTGAAAATATTATAATAGCAAGCGGCGCGGCGTTAGCGGCGTAGCAGTTCGTAGCGGCTGCGTAGCACCTTCGTAGATCCCTTATTTTTCCATGACGAATCCACCAGAAACCTAATAACACGATGACGGTTCACGGTCAAATGCCTATTGTAATAAATATATGCTTATAATCATTTCATGCTCATTTTCTAAATATTATTTACTATTTCTTAAATATATTGTAATAAATATGTGCTTATAAACATAAATAAGTCGCCCATATTTTAATATTTATTGTGCAATAAATAAATAAATAACTAATGTCAAAACCTAGAATCACTGCTTTTAATTTACACGAAACGGACCCCAGAAATGATATTGTTGAACAGCTGGAAACGACAAGTATACGTATAGAGGGGCTGAATAATTTACGAGTGCACTAAGTTGGACGACATGTTGGTACATATATCACGCGGACCCGATGTTACAACTTCAATAAAACTTCCACCAAACTTATTCAAACGTCGGCTGGTGAAAGCTGTTTTTAACTTCCCCGGGGATCACAAATAAAGAGTTGAGGTAGAAGTTCCTTTGCCTTCGAACTCGTATAAACGATATTTTAAAGTTAGTTATATTCAAATAAGTTCCGTTGGTTTAAAAGATTATGTTGCGTAACATCATATTTTTTTATTATAAAATTATTCTATTCCATTTAAGACCTATTATTGTTATGCTAGCTTGTTGTGTCCCACTGCTATGCAAAGGCCTTACATCTTTTCCTTCATAAATCGCGATCCTTCGCTATGATCGGCCAGTCCTTATCAGCCAAAATCAGATGTATCCTTACAGATACTCAGTTTTCCTTAATTCTAAAATTGTATACAGCAAATTTACTGCTATCACTAGCTTTTAAGAAAAAATAAAATAACACAAAAATATTGTAAAACATATTTGCCTTTACGTAATTGGTAGGCAATAAATTGTTATACAAACAAAGGGAATTTAAAATCAGACAGCGGACCATATTGAATATGCTACTCCGTTTTTCGCAAGCAATCTCCGAGGCCCCATACAAGCTGGCCTCAACATTTGCATAAAGACAAATCAACTTCAACAACGCTGTTGCAATGAAAATTTAACTAGAGCACCGAGATATTATTGCATCAGGGTGATGTGTTATTTTAAAAGTTAAATAACACGTTCATTATAACTTTATCGACTTTAACGTTATAATTTTAATAAGGTTTTGTGGTAAAAAAGTTCAAAGAACTGTGAGTTGAACTATCAAACGAAAATTGAGGCCTGTTTTTTTGTACGTAGTGCGCACAAGCACATACGCTACCCAGTACATATTTAAATAATCTAATTAAGAGCATGTCAGAACCTTACTAAGGAGGGTTCCGTAACTATTAACGTGTAATAGGTTTTTTTAAATTACTTTAAAAGTTACTGTCCAATTTCGTTCAAAATATTTGCGCTTAAGAGTATTTTGCATGATCTATCAGCAAGCATAATGTCAAGTTTCCAAGTCTCATAGAAATCTCTTAAAAATTACTTTGGAGGCCGATTACTCGAAAATGGTCGACTTTGTAATTGTAGTCATGTATAAAACCTTGCCTTTATTTTAAGATATCTATTTAACGATACTCCACACTATGGGATAAAATGAAAAAATATTTTTCATTCCCACTAAACATGATGGCTCTCCACTCCAAGCCACCCCTAAAATAAAAAAAATATTGTTATTTTATGATGCTAAAACCGAGATCTGCACACAGTACATCGTACTTTATTATAAATTAATAAATTAAATTTATAAAATTACTGTTATTTTATGATGCTAAAGCCGAGATCTGCACACAGTATATCGTACTTTATTATAAATTAATAAATTAAATTTATAAAACTACTGTTATTTTATGATGCTAAAACCGAGATCTGCAAACAGTACATTGTACTTTATTATAAATTAATAAATTAAATTTATAAAATTATTGTTATTTTATGATGCTAAAACCGAGATCTGCACACAGTACATCGTACTTTATTATAAATTAATAAATTAAATTTATAAAATTAACGTTATTTTATGATGCTAAAACCGAGATCTGCACACAGTACATCGTACTTTATTATAAATTAATAAATTAAATTTATAAAATTAACGTTATTTTATGATGCTAAAACCGAGATCTGCACACAGTACATCGTACTTTATTATAAATTAATAAATTAAATTTAGAAAATTACTGTTATTTTATGATGCTAAAACCGAGATCTGCACACAGTACATTGTACTTTATTATAAATTAATAAATTAAATTTATAAAATTATTGTTATTTTATGATGCTAAAACCGAGATCTGTACGCAGTACATTGTACTTTATTATAAATTAATAAATTAAATTTATAAAATTACTGTTATTTTATGATGCTAAAACCGAGATCTGCACACAGTACATTGTACTTTATTATAAATTAATAAATTAAATTTAGAAAATTATTGTTATTTTATGATGCTAAAACCGAGATCTGTACACAGTGCATTGTACTTTATTATAAATTAATAAATTAAATTTATAAAATTACTGTTATTTTATGATGCTAAAACCGAGATCTGCACACAGTACATCGTACTTTATTAAAAAATTAATAAATTAAATTTATAAAATTACTGTTATTTTATGATGCTAAAACCGAGATCTGTACACAGTACATTGTACTTTATTATAAATTAATAAATTAAATTTATAAAATTACTGTTATTTTATGATGCTAAAACCGAGATCTGCACACAGTACATCGTACTTTATTATAAATTTATAAAATTACTGTTATTTTATGATGCTAAAACCGAGATCTGCACACAGTACATCGTACTTTATTATAAATTAATAAATTAAATTTATAAAATTACTGTTATTTTATGATGCTAAAACCGAGATCTGCACACAGTACATCGTACTTTATTATAAATTAATAAATTAAATTTATAAAATTACTGTTATTTTATGATGCTAAAACCGAGATCTGTACACAGTACATTGTACTTTATTATAAATTAATAAATTAAATTTATAAAATTACTGTTATTTTATGATGCTAAAACCGAGATCTGCACACAGTACATCGTACTTTATTATAAATTAATAAATTAAATTTATAAAATTACTGTTATTTTATGATGCTAAAACCGAGATCTGCACACAGTACATCGTACTTTATTATAAATTAATACATTAAATTTATAAAATTACTGTTATTTTATGATACTAAAACCGAGATCTGTACACAGTACATTGTACTTTATTATAAATTAATAAATTAAATTTATAAAATTATTGTTATTTTATGATGCTAAAACCGAGATCGGTACACAGTACATTGTACTTTATTATAAATTAATAAATTAAATTTATAAAATTATTTTATTTTTAGGGATGGGTCTCCAAACATGTTAAGTGGAAATTAAAAATATTTTTGCTAGTTATAAATATAAATTGGAAAAATTTGGTATAACTATAACTAGCTGACCCGACGAACGTCTTACCGCCATATTTTTTTTCCGTCAATTTGCTATTTTTTTTTTATTTTTTTTTTTTCATACAAACCTTCTCCTAACAATAACGAACACATAAAAGAAAGATTGATCCAGTTTTGTGCAGTCGTTTGGAAGTTATGCGCGTACAAACATTTCGGTAATTCATTTTTATTTATATAGATTACAGAAGTTAGAAGAGCGGACAGACAGACAGACAGACGAATGGACAGAGCGAAACTATAAGGGTTCCATCGTAGTCAAGATACCCTAAAACCGCACATCGCGACAGCTCGCCTTACAAGGTAAGGCGTAGTTTCATTACATGTGTGTGCGTGACACTGTTTAATTATAACTATCAAACAGCAAAATAATAAAATAACGTTGAATAACGTCAACTGAACGTCAGAGCAACAACAATATGTCTCGAAATTCTTGAATTATTTCCCAATATTTATTGCGTTATACTTGTATAAAACAATACCAATTACGTTTGGAACACCACAGAAAATCTACAAGTAATTTTCAAGATTTGCCAACGCCTGGACCACGACTTATTTTACCGACCGGATTACTATGGAGCAGTGAATGGCTTGGAACGGCCCAAGTTGAGTAAACGGTGTTTCCTACTTACACACCAAATACACACTGGATGTTTTGTTGGACACCAGAACATCGATGTACGCGGTTGGAGTAGTGAATGGACTAGGACGGCCCTAGCTCAGTAACCAACGGTTCCTAGTTACACCTTGTTGGACACCATAACTTGAGATCGGAGCTATCAAGGTGAATGACCAAACAAGCACCATTAGAAGGAGGATAATATATTTTAGCAGTTTGCACCCCAAGAGGTTCAAGGTTTTTTTTATTAGCTAAGCAATTTTTTAATTTTTGTCTATAGTTGTATTATATAAGTTATCGTTTATAGTTTTATCTTTATCAACCTATGACAAGCAGCCAGGATGCAGGGACCTCCACTAATATTACGACCGTGTCCTTTGGAAATGCTCTGTCTCGGTCTCTCTGTGTGTCTCTCTGTCCTGCTGCAATGCTCCCACTGTTCCCGATATTTTAAAAGCCAGCGGGGTTTGAATATCCACGTAGGCAAATGCCACAAACAGCTTCCAACACTCAATCCCCCAATAACCAATTCACTTCCGAACCCAAGCTATCAAACAAATTTCTGGCAAGAAATATCCAAATTTAAACGTTTTATACCAGTTCTAAGACGGATCCCTAGGGGTGCCAGAGTGACTGTAGCCCAGAAGCTTGCCGAGACCATACGCCACACAGTGCTGGAGAACTCGAGGCAAGCCTGGGAAAATCTACTCACCTTTCCCTACCGTTTTCTGCATATCAATAGAGATCCGCTCAACAATGCCTCCCTCACTTCAAGAATCAAAAAGAATTGTGTTTCAGACATTAACCTCAACCCAAATTTTTCTTCACATTCCTCGGTCAAACATAACATCGTGAAAAGTGTGGAAAATAAAATAAGTGAGGGAGACATTAAGGGTGCAGCGCGGCTCCTGTTTTCCAATGACACGGTCGCCCCCGACTGCCCAGAAACCCTCATCGCCCTGCAAAACAAACATCCATCACAATCCAATCCTTTCACAGTTTCGAATGACGCATTACCACCACTACAAACGTCGACAGACAAAGTACGCGGAGCCATCATGTCCTTTCTTCCGGGTTCAGCTGGCGGCCTCGATGGTCTCACCTCTCAGCATCTGAAGGACCTTACCAGCGGTTGCTGCGGGGAGGCCGGCGAGAAGCTCCTGCATGAACTTACGAATCTGTGCTACCTGATGCTACGTGGAGGGGTCGCATCAGATATCGTAGACATTCTGTATGGAGCTAACCTCTGCGCCTTGAGGAAGAGAGATGGTGGCATTCGTCCGATTGCTGTTTTTTGCTTTTTGCTGATTGCTTACAGCCAAACTAGCTTGCAAATCAATCACTTCCCTCGCGTCATACTTCCAGCCAAAACAGCTCGGTTTTGCCTGCAAAGGGGGTTGTGAGGCCGCCGTTCACTCTTTTAGGACAGCTATCCACAATCAAGGCGATGATGTGTTTCTGAAGGTCGATGTCAAAAACGCTTTCAACTCAGTTGACCGAGGCGCCATGTTGGGCCAAATTAAATCTAAAGCACCTGCCATTTTACCATTTATGCTCCAGTGTTACAACGATCCCACCAAACTCATTTACAAAGACTACCTCATCTCATCCGAAGTGGGCTGCCAACAGGGCGACCCTCTAGGTCCAGCAATCTTCAGCCTTGCTATACACCCGGTCATCGAGCTTCTAAATTCAAAATTTAATGTTTAGTATTTGGATGATGGGACCCTTGAAAGCAATGCACCTACTGTACTATCAGACTTCCGTTCTCTGATCCGCAAGTTCCAAAAAATAGGTCTGCAGCTGAACCTATGTAAGTGCGAACTTTTTATGCCAGACAGTTGTGGGGATAGAAACGCGATTATATCCAGCTTTAAAGAAATAGCTCCACAACTGTCTGTCATTGACAAGGATTCACTCTTCTCTTTTGGGCTCACCTATTTTAGACGAATTTCTCCCGGACTTCATAGATAACAAATTACAAAATTTTAATGAAACTTTAGACCGCCTCCTCCAAATTAACTGTCACATGGCCTTTACCCTAATCCGTTTTTGCATTTTCGTACCTAAATTGACATATGTCTTACGGTGTTGTCAACTGTGGAAGTTCCTTCAACTTCTCAAACAGTTGGATGATACCATAAGACAAACGCTCTCCACTATTTTGAATACAAATTTCGATGACCGCGCATGGACTCAGGCAACGCTTCCAGTTAGGTTCGGTGGCCTGGGTGTTCGAAAGCCCTCTGACATATCGCTTCCGGCCTTCTTGTCCTCAGTCCACGCGAACCATAGTCTTATCTCCAAAATACTACATCACCCATCCTACTCCAATACAGTTCCCTTTCTGGACGAGGCCAAGGACGCCTGGAGCGCAACTAGTGCTTGTAGCGAATTGCCTGACAATACTTTTTCCCAATGGCTCTGGGACGAGCCACTCTGCAGACTGGTACGGAATAATCTTCTCAATACGTCCTCCAGTCCTGTGGAGCAGGCTCGCCTCTTAGCTGCGGAGAAGTGGGAGTCGGGCCTTTGGCTACAACTATTACCGTCACCCAATACGGGCACATTGCTGGATCGAACAGCTTTCCGGTTAGCCACTTCCCTGCGTCTTAGCACCCCCCACGTCGTCTTCCATCGCTGTGTTTGTGGTGCAAACGTGGACAGCCTCGGACACCACGGGCTGTCCTGTCAACGAAGCGCAGGCCGCATCTCCCGACATCACTGCCTGAACGATCTTATCCGTCGGGCTCTTGTCACCGCCGGAGTGCCAGCTGTGCTGGAACCCTCTGGTTTGGCGCGCGACGATGGCAAGAGACCAGACGGTATGACCCTGGTCCCTTGGAGAGTGGGACGGGCTCTTGTATGGGATGCTACTTGCGTCGATACACTTGCTCCGTCCCATGTCCAGGGCACCTCGACTTCTGCAGGTGCGGCCGCCAATCAGGCGGAACACCTCAAGCGGCGCAAGTATGAGAACCTTAGTGGGGATCTCATATTTGAACCGTTTGGGGTTGAAACCTTAGGTACATGGGGTCTGGGTGCGCACAAACTTTTCAGAGAAATCTCCAAAAATCTCATTGAGGCCGCCCGAGACCCCAGAGCCGGCACCTACCTGGTCCAGAGAATAAGTATCGCAATCCAGCGAGGAAACTCCAAAGAGAAGGCTCAAATGCCTTCTAGGTACTCTGCCTGGTGGGGACGACCTGGGAGATTTCTTTGTTTTGTAGCATTTTAAGTTTTGGAGTACTTATTATTTTTTTAGTACTTACCTACTTTTATAGTTTGTAAATATTTTAAATAGATTTTAGTTAATTTTGAAATACATATATTCTTATTTTAATAACACAAATTATTATGTGAATGATTAATAATAATAACTTCTCTTATATTAATAATGTTGATACTCTTTCAACAGCAAAATGGTATTTTACTAAACTTCAAACAAACGTCAAACGACGAATTTCACCGCGATGCAATTATTATTGTGTCGAAGCTTGATTGTAGATTGATCATCGAGCGAACCACTTATCCATAGAAAACGGTATGCTCTTATATTTATAAACTTGACTCCAATTTGACTCAAACCGAAACGTCAACCGGATTTTTTTCACTTTGACATGTGGGGATGTCATAACATAAAAATCTTTATTTTACGCACAAATCACTTTACGCTTCTCTACCCGCGCGGGGAATGTATTCTGTCCATCTCGGAAGACAAAAACATTGTGTATGTGCATAGCTTATACAAATGTGCATAGCCACGCCCCAATGCGGATTATTTTGTGTAATGTTTCAAAAAAACACGAGCGGGAGACGTGCCTTAACTGACAATAATTAGCAACACTAGATCATACAAACGTCAAACAAAAGCTGTCTTTGTACTTACTTTGAACGCTTTAATTATGAATTGCAGTCAATGTAATTTCAAAATGACTGTGTTGGGATTTTTAATGTACTAAATAGTGTAGTAGAATACCGAATTTCGGTTAATTTATGATAACAGGATGATAAATTTATAATGAATTGTTGGTAAGTTGATGAAGTCTATGTTAAATACGAGAATCGGGCCTCTGGTTGTTTGTAGAACTCTGTCTTCACTTTTTTATTTGATCTGAGTCTAAAGTCATGTGCGGAGTAAACAAGGAGGTGAATTTATTACTTATAAAAATGCTTTATTAATTTATGTTACATTCACCTTAAGGGCTCAATTTTTTTAGATTTTTTATGGGCTTTAAAATATTATATTGAGTAAAATTTTAGAGCACATAAAATTCACAAAATTGCCTAAAGAGGTCATACTCGTAAATTCCCAAGAAGTGCAATCAGTAAATCCTAACAGTAAAATCCGATTTGTTTTCTTTTGTGGTTTATTCAAACTGGTTTTATGCAGACATAACCGCCTCCTTTTTTGGGAAGTAGGATACACAAACATTGAAAATTGATTTTCTTCAAATATCGAAATGGGATTTATGCAATACTAAATATTTCCCGCGACTTCGTACGCGAAAGAAGGAAATCCCGCAAGAACCGGGATAAGTCCTACGATAAATATTTGCCTAAAATCCGTTCAGTAGTTATTGCGTGAAAGCGTTTATAATCTTATAAGTAAGTAATTTTTTTTTAATAATTTCTTGGATTAATGTTTTAATGATTTCGAAAATCATTTGAACGGGAAAACGTTTTTAGGCGTTAGGCGTATGGACTTTGGACCTTAAAAATATTAGTGATTGTGGTCACGCATCCTAGTTGGAAACATGAACGGGGTTGCTTAACATTAGTTAGCGCTACGACCACAAAGCCATCGAGCTTCTCACTTATTCCTCATTGTATTATATGCATCAATGATACGGTAATATCTACTTAAAGTTTCCGCCAATTCAACTGATCGGTTATTCTGTAGCATTTATATGTTATTCTTGGGATTGATATAAATATTTTATTTATAAACCAATTGAAATGAAACAAACATTAAAGTTTATGTTAAGAGCAAACTGTAGCGCATTAATGATTTCAAAAAGTGTTTAGCCATTTCTAAGATTGGTTTTAGTTTTATGAGAATAATTTTTGAAATATATTATCTTTCATGTAAAGACAGCGATGATTGATTGATGATTAAAATATTTTAATTGCAAATTTCAATCAATCATCGCTGTCTTTACATAAAATATTATATATTTGAAAAACTGTTCTCATATAATTACATTTTGGAAAAACGAGCTTAGAAGTCAAGGATTTATGACCATGCCAGGTCAGCTAGTATATTATATATACTATCTGACCCGACAAACGTTGTTTTGCCATTGTATGTGTTTTTTAATGCCACATGATTTAAAAAAAAATTGTCGGAAAAATTAAAAAATAATAATTTTGGTGTGCGTCACACTTTACATTTAGGGGTTGAAAAAATAGATTACGACCAATTCTCAGACCTACCGAATATGCTAAAAAAATGCATAAGAATCGGTCAAGTCGTTTCGGAGGAGTGTGTTCCCGAACATTATGACACGAGAATTTCATGTATTTTTTTGTAAATTTTTTAAATAAAAACCTGCTCCTAACAATAATGAACACATAAAAGAAATATTTATCCAATTTGGTGCAGTCGTTTGGAGTTATGCGCGTGCAAACATTTCGGTAATTCATTTTTATTTATGTAGATATATTCTTTGTCAATCTATACTAATATTACAAAGAGGAAAAGTTTGTTTGGTAGTGTGTATATTTGTTTGCGTGCATTGAATAGGCACCGAAACTACTGGATCGATTATGATGAAATTTGGCACAGAGAATAGACCACGGGGAAGAACATAGGCAAATTTTTATCGCGGCAAAATTTACGATTCCCGCCGCGGGCAAAAGCTAGTACCTTACAAACTGGGTGTGTTACGCAAAATCTGTAGGATTCGTAGAAAATAAAGCAAATAAACTTGACGAGAAGTGGAGTGAAGTTACACTCATACTCGAGCACCCTCGAGCGCCGCCCTCGCAGAGTGTTTAGCAGACTTTGTAAACATCCCTCTCCTTCTATTATGCTTTGATTGATTTGACAAAAATGATATTTTGCTTAATAATATTCGCACTAAAGTGGGCACTGTTTGCTTATCCGAACACTGGGTGCTAAATTTTATTTTTGTTTATGTTCGAATAATATTTTTCGGAGGGACTCAGGTGTGACTGCGTTTATTTATCTTACCTTCAGCAACACCAGACTTGCCTTTTGACATTTAACTTGTTTATTTTGATAAAAACTCCAGTTATTTTAATAACATTTATTTATAGGATAATTTTAATTATCACAATCCATTTTGCAACATTTAGAATCACTTTTACACTAAAAACACGAAACTTTACTAAACTTTGAATCTTTAAGGAATAATAATAATAAAGAAATATAATGATTCCGACGAGCTATTTTAATAACAATATTATAACGAGATGTTGCTTGGACAACCGTCCCCGTAACAATGATCTTCCTCCCGAGCACGCTGCACGGGAGTGCACTTCATGGAGTGGGGCGATTCCCCACTATTTTAAACCATTGCGGATTCATGGGTTGTCAATAGTGGTTCGATGAGTAACATTGCACGTGGGCATGACGAACAACAGCAGGTGCATTAACACCTGCGCCGACATATTTGATGACTTTTCTCCTAAGGTATGTATATAGGCCTTTTCATCCGTTATTGGATGATTTATACAGTATTCTCCGAGCGAAGAAACCACTCTTGAAATACTGTAGTGCCTGGGACAGTTAGATTTTTAAATGTCGTATAGTTGCCTAAGCACATACGGCATTCTCACAACACAGTCAGCCTAGTCCAGAGGAATGACTGGTCAATAGACCTAGCGGGTCTAGCAACTATGTGCGGGTTTCCTCACGGTGTTTTCCTTCACCGTTAGAGCGTCTGTATAATATACTTGAGATGTGAAAAAGTCTCATATGTACACGCCACAACCTGGGACTCGAACCTACACTCTCTCGAGTGCGAATCAAACAGTATACCAACTAGGCCACGGAGCTCCAGCTCCAGCTAAGGTATGTAACGTTATCAATATTATGTAGAGAGTGGACGTGTAAAATAAACAATGCCCTATGAAATAAACTAAGCATTATTTTATTTTATTAGCACCTAATATTGCAGCTTTACTGACGCATTGTTTATTGCTTTACTGTCTTGTCATAACTTACGAGTTGTTAATTTGTATTTACTGCTCTAACAAGTTGGTCGTTCCGATTGTGGTGAAACTCTGACAATTTATTACTTGATAATATTGCATGGGGATTATGGCACAATTAACCTAATCTATTTTACTAGGGGTCTAAATCCCATCAACAAGATATAGCTTTTACGTCCTACTCACCTTACGCGGTAATCAAATCACAAATTAAATTCCTTTAATACATATTTATTTACCTATTATAGGAATTGAATTTGTGAATATTTAATTTATTATTTTAATTTTAATTTAGCGGTTAATACAAAGTACCTGGGTAACCGAGCTTTGCTCTAGTAAATTTGAGTTCTAGTAAATTAAAAAAATTAAAAAGAATCACAAAAATATTAAACCGGGATTCGAACCCAACACATTTCAAATTTCCGAACGACGCAAAAATTATACATACGCATACCAAACTGCCAATCAGACTGACATAATAAAGTCGAAGTTATTGATATATTCTTACACGACAAAAGAAAAAACATACCTGGGCTGATTGATAACTGGCCGAAACGACGAACTTAAAAAAATGATACGCAAAAAAGGAATATTACATAATATTCTGGCATCTTTTTGAAAATAGAACGCTAAATTTGAATTTAATCGAACTGATGGAATTTGTTTGAGAGAACGTAGAACTTTCTCTGTCGTAAATTTTCTTAACAATGGAAAGAAACGAAATTCGTGCGGTGATAAAGTTTTACGTTTTAAAAGAGAAAACAGCAACCCAGATTAAAACCAAGCTAGACAGTGTTTTAGGTAATTCTGCTCCTGCATTGAGTACAATTCACACCTGGATAACTGATTTTAAACGTGGAAGACAGAGCTGCGAAGACGCCCACAGGTCTGGCCGTCCAAATGAAGTCACGAATCCGGACATGATCAAAAAAATTCACAAAATTGTATTGAATGATCGGCGCTTAAAGTTGCGAGAGATAGCAGAGATGGTGAGCATTTCATCTGAACGCGTTTTTAATATTTTGCACCATCATTTGGGAATGAAAAAGCTTTGCGCGCGATGGGTGCCGCGTTTGCTCACTGTAGACCAAAAGCAACGTCGAGTGGACGATTCATCGGAGTGTTTGGCGCTGTTTAACCGAGATCCTAATGAGTTTTTGCGGCGTTATGTAACAGTCGATGAAACCTGGATACATCATTATACTGCCGAGACAAAATAACAATCTAAGCAGTGGACTGAGAGCGGAAAACCTGCGCCAAAGAAAGCAAAAACGGTTTTGTCGGCCTGCAAAGTGATGGCGACTGTTTTTTGGGATGCTCGAGGGATTATTTTAGTGGATTATCTGCAAAAAGGAAAAACAATAAATGGAGAGTACTACGCAAGCTTGCTGCAAAAATTAAGTGAAGAAACCCAGAAGAAACGACCACATTTGGCCAAGAAAAAAATTTTGTTCCACCATGACAACGCACCTGCACACACGTCAATGGTTGCAGTCGCCAAACTCCATGAATTGCGGTTCGAATTTTTACCGCATCCACCTTATTCCCCGGATCTGGCCCCGTGCGACTTCCACTTATTCCCAAACCTGAAGAAATGTATAGGTGGCCAGAGATTTTCATCAAATGAAGAAGTCATTGTTGCCGTGGACGAGTATTTTGAGGGGTTGGAGAAAACATTTTATCAAACTGGTGTAACGGCATTGGAGAAGCGCTGGACTAAATACATCGAGGTAGAAGGAAACTACGTTGAGAAATAAATTTATTTTAAATAGATTTTTGAAGTTTTTCTTTGTCGTTTCGGAAACTTATCAATCAGCCCTCGTATATAGCTTAAAACGCGCAGTTTATTTATTTTAGGCATCGTTTCTCAACCATTTTTATTTCGCGACCAAAAAGCCAAAAAGTTAAGTAAAAAGTATTGCGACCCAGTCACTATAAAATTATAATAATAATATGTACATAGCACGCTACTTTTATCAGATGTACATTATATTAGCCTTCACTGGTTCGAACTTTCGAACGAATCTTTTGTACCTATATGTAGTTTGTATTTATTATTATTCAACAGACTTAAAAACAAACTCAACCCACCCAAGGGGTGGGTTGAGTCGCGACCCCCCGATTGAGAAACGATGATTTAAGGGATAAGACCTAGCTAGATCGATATTTCTCCCCCAAAACTCCCTGTATACTAAATTTCATGGTAATACTTTGACATAACTATTTTTGTATTTATATTTTAAGACGAGGTAGTTGTCGTTAAATAATAATAATAATATTTCATATAATTACTGAAATCCTTTACTTATTGATTTGCTACTATTATACTCAATTATAAATGTAATAGTTTGTGAGGATGGATGGATGTTTGTGACACTTTCACGCATAAACTACTAACGCATTTTGATGAAATTTGACGTGGTAGTAGTTTAAGCTCTCGATTAATAAATAGGCATAAAAAGTCATCCCGAAAAAGTGGTGTTCTCATAGGATACTGTATTTACGTGGGTAAGTCGCAGGAAAAAGCTAGTAAAATATAAATAAACTTACCTTCTAAAATCAGCCTATAACGAAAGAGATAGTATTGTTTTTAATGAAGTCAATTATTTGTGTTAGCCTATTAAGGTAGACGGAACGGAAAGTTTTCCAATAACGCTGCCCCGAGTTCCGGAACATCAAGCGATTTATGTTTCTATATTAATAGTTTATTACGTCTTCATGCTTTCATATTTTATTCACAGGCTACAAGTTCACTTCATATTGTTCGTTGTCAAATTCTCTCGCATGGTCATTTGTTTATTAAACGTCTTTTATATTATAAACTATTAAAAATTTTTATAATAAAAAACTTTCATCCCCTATTTTGCCCTCTCAAGGGTTGAATTTTAAAAAACCCTGAAATACGTAACTCATTATTTTTCCGTACTCAATTCATGCAAATATGTCCAAGGAATAAAAAGTTTCATACAAAATTTTATCCCCTATTTGACCCCTTTGGGAGTAAAATTTTGAAAAATCCTTTCTTGGTAGATGCCTACGTCATATGAGACATACGTGTGCAAAATTTCAAATTTCTAGCCTTTACCGGGTTTGGCCTGTGCGTCGATACATCAGTCAATCAGCTTTGCCTTTTATATATATAGATATAAAAGTTAGACATAATATGCTGTCGCCGACTTTTTTGTAGGCATTATCAAGCTCTATAACTTTTCTCTACGACTTAATCATAAACCTCCCATCGATAAGGCAGCGTTCGTAAGAAACCTTTTCGTTCGACCGTTTTTTCTCCGACTTACTTTGCAAATCCGGCTACCACGAAATAGTCATTTAATTTTTCGGGTTAATATATAGCTATATAGTTAGTATATCGCGAATAACGTAGCCTTCTATTGGTAAAATAATTTTCAAAATCGGTTTAGTAGATCCAGAGATTACCCCCTACAACCTCACAAGCTCACAAACTTTACCTCTTTATAATATAATAGTATAGATAATATTAGTACCTATAGATGAAATGAAGACTGAAATAAAACGCAATTTGTTTTTGCCTTTGTTCCCACGTACAAAAATAGTTATATTATCCTAAGAATCATAAATGAATTATTTTGAAAAATATATTTTTATAAATTTTAATAATGAGCTGTTATCGGTACTAACATTAATTCTATTTTGATGGCTTTTCTTGCGACTCACACCAAATAAGTATTCTTTGACTATCTTCACGTTGCCGCATAATCGCTGAACCACTTTGAGTTTTGTCAAGCCCCAGATGGAACACGTATACTTATTATACATATTATTATATTATTATATATATATACACCCCACATATTATTATACATTTCCACGGATTAGTTTCTGGGCACCATATTTCCGTAGTTGAATATCAAATCAAACTATTGACTTTACTAGCTAATAACACTGTATTTTATTCACCGTTGTCGAATATTTACAGAGCGGACATTTTACAGTACCTAATGAAAAAAAAAAAACCAGACCAACTTGCATTAACAAAATATGTTGCCAACTTAAGAACAATTATTAATAAACAAAAATTAAACCGAGTCGGTCCCATTTTTAAAGTCGGTACCGGCCCAAACAATACGGCTGATAAATCATTATTTTAAAGGTTTAGGTTGGCTGGTGCCAACTTAAAAATTATCAAGATTGGGTAGAGAAACAGTTAAAATTTAAAAAGGGAATTATTTAGAAAATAAGATTTATTTCATACTTTTTGTGTATTTTATTTACTTATTTATTACTTTGGTAAGGTATAATTTAAGTAAAGTATTTAGGTAAAGTATAATTTGGTAAGTCGGTTTAATTTTTTGTTTAAAAATAATAAGTTTTACCTTTTTAGTCATATTTGTTATAATAATATTAACACATTTTAAGAACGTTTAAAATAAAGGATCGAATGTATAATTGATTACGCGCCAAGCTTCCATTAGGTATTTTAAATAAGGTGATGATGATGATTACTGTAAGTTACTAATGGCATATACTTGCAGTTTTTTAAACAATGTCGAAATTTCCAAACGAGTATCTTTAATGACTGAGGAGTTCTGTTCAGTGCTTTTGGATCCAGGCTATACCTTGATGCAAAATCTTACTTTTTGGTAGTATATGCTTGGACTTCTTCAGAAAAAGTCGAAATCAACATATTTGTCCATATAAATTTCGAGGAGTTCCCTCGATTCCTCATGGATCCTCAGCTCACCACTTTGATGTCAAAAAAAAACAATTTGGGATTATACCCTATACATCAAAAAAAGAATTTTGAAAATCGGTCCACAGACGGCGGAGTAATCGTGGAACATACAAAAAAAATATACAGCCGAACGTATAACCGCTTTCTTTTTTTGGAAGTCGGTTAAAAATAAATATTTGGATATTTAACAAAAAATCATACTTTTGAAGAAATTAAGTTTTGTTATGATTCTAATATTCTACGGCCTATTTAAAAATGATATATCGTGAAATGTTTTTTATTTTTCATTTAATAGCATAAAATAAGCTATAATTTCTCCATTTACAATGTCAGAAAATTCTTCCTAGATTCTTAGATATTTGATGAAGTAAACAATATCCCTAGACTTTTTTGATGTTTGTATAATAATAATAGGTAATCGCCAAGAACTTTTTATTTCAAGTTTCTTTTCTGGGAAAATATTCAACTTAGGTATTTATTGTGACATTTCTCAGAAAGCAATTGGGAATAAATTTAAGGGAAGCGGGAATGGCAAGGTGCTACATAGGGTTATCTAATCCAAAAGACGTTGTGATGGAACTCGATTAAATTAAGTTACTACAGCAAAAAGGAGAATCAATTTCGATTCTCATAGAATTCAAATGAGCTTTTTATTCAAACATGGCTCGGTGGAAACACTAAAACAGACGGTTCCGCTACATTACCTTAAAAAACGTACAGGTATATTTTTAAATTTGCGATAGCTGATTTTGTTACTGCAAAAACCTTTAAACGAAACTTCCGAAGTCCTTATAATGTTTTTAACTGGGTAATGGATTCTGGAACTTTCGCGATAGGTCTGCGGGAGCCAATGGAAACTAAATATTATTGGAATATTTTATTATCTACAATTTCTTTAATACTTTAAGCTGACAATGAGGAGATTATATTATGTCCTACGAAGCTATTTTATAAAACATGTCAAATAATAAAAGCGTCAAATTTAATCTAAAAATACAAACGTCAATAATATTTCTAAACTTTAATTTTACATACTTTAATCTATGATATTGTGGATTTAGGTACAATGATTTAAATATGATTCATATTGACCGAGATATGTAGTTCGATATGAAATATATAGTAACTGTTAATAACAATATTATATTTTTTTACGAATTATCTATAAGCTACGTCTTAAATATTAAAGGTTATAAAACATTTACAAATATTAACGCTTCTATCGAGCTCGATACTAAATTGACAGCAAGATGCGTATATTCAATCTATCCGAAAATATATATCCTAAACGTATGAGGCCGCTATACAATAGTTCACTTATTTTATACTAATATAATATTTCTATAAAATCTGTATTATACTATTAATAATTGAATCATTTGCCCTAAGGTAAGTGTCTTTTATTATACAAAAACCTACTTAAAAGTACACTTTGAAGCATAAGGTTCCATCGGC